>OY998251.1:49692453-50292453 GCA_963922045.1 Persicaria maculosa | reverse complement strand
AGATATAGTTTTAGATATAGATAGATATATTCTATCCTTGAATAGCAAGGAGTAGAAGGCTATAAATAAAGCCTTAGGGGTTGGTTCTTCATCATTCAATTTCAGAGAGAACAAGTAAGTAGTAGTAGAGAGAAAGAGAGTTTGTGGCAAGCAAGGTGGAAAGGCGAAAGCGATTTGTCTTATTTGGTTGTAAGCTTTCTTTATTTAATTCAATGCAAGTTAGTTTCTTTTGTTCTTTAATGTCTTTCTTGAAAATGAAGAGCGAGTAGTCCACCCACTTCTGGGGCTGGGGTGAGCCCGACGGTGGCCATGTAAGGTGATGCGTTAAAGGTACAATCTTGTTATGCAATTCGTCTTCTATCCCTATGAGCATGATTCTTTTGCGAGAGTTGAAGGTGATCCTTGTTCGTGTGATTGAAGCGAAAGTGATCTTAATGCAACTTGGGTTAGTTATGTGAAAAGGGTTAGTAACAATTAGGGTTTATGCGAAAGCCTCTATATGCCTATTTGTTAATAACGAAAGTTATTTTGATGGAAAGCATGATCTTTTATGCCTTTATGTGTTACTTTGCATGGTTATCATTGTGGCGTTGATACCCTGGCTTTGGAAGTTCTTTATATATTGAATTTATTTCTGTCGAAATCTGCGAATCTGTGTTTGAAGTTGCGATTTATACTTTCTGTGTTTTTACTCGATCTAGAGGAAGGGTTAGTCGATCTCGAGTAGGCTGTTGTCGAGATCGAGTTACGTTGGTCTAGATCGAGTTGCTGTTGTCGGATTTTGAGTTTTTGTTTCTGCCGAGTTTTGGCGATCTCGAGTAGCTTTTGTCGAGATCGAGTAGTTCTGTGTTTGCTTTTATTTCTTGCTTTCGTTTGTCTTTCTTTCTTTGTTTCTTTGTTTATGTTTTCTGTTTGCTTTTCTGTGAGATTTACAGCTGCCTAGGATCCGCTGACACGCTTCCTCGTGGATTCGATCCTGACTTTCTCTTACTACATTGGAGGGAGTCTTGTAATTATTTGCTGGGGCACGAATCTGGTTTGATTTATTATTGCTATATTTTGAACTTGATTTCCTCCTACAACAAATTGGCGTCTGTTGTGAGCCTAATTTGCCATGTTTTACATTTAAGTTTATATCGATTTCTGCATATATTGCATTCATTTGGGTTAAGATAATACAGAAGCTGTGTAATTTATGTTTATTTGTCAAATTATGGAATCTACACCAGTCTCTGTTTAAATCGCAGAATTCGAGGCATTTTACAGCAATTCTAAGGAAGGTCGGAAAAGCTCGGAAATCCACTACAGAAGTCCAAGGTCAAAGCAGCAGCGGAACTAGTCGAATCAAGCTAAGAACCCAAGCTACTCGATCTCGAGTAGCCCTTACTCGATCTCGACGAGTACGTCCGAGCACAGCCTTGTCGACCAGGAGCAACGTCGAGAGCCAGATCAACCAAGCTCCGGAACCCAACTCGATCTCGACAAGACCTGGTCGAGATCGACGAAGCCTAGTGCCACACCCGGAGTCGACAAGGAGAAGAGCTGATCGAGAAGCCGAGGACAAGAAGCCGAGCACATCTCTACTCGATCTCGACAAGAGTTAGTCGAGATCGACGAAGCCCGGAGCCCAGATCCGAGCTTGTCGAGCACACCTACCCGAGAAGACCTAGTCGACAGAACCTCTCTACTCGACATCGACTAGGGTTACTCGAGATCGACGAGCACCAGGATCCATGTCCGAGTCTGTCGAGCACCAGCTAGCCGAGACGACAAGCCGAGCCAGTCGACCAAGATTTCTACTCGAGATCGACAAGACCCTGGTCGAGATTGAGTAGACCTCCAGAACAGCGTTACTCGGTTTGACCAATTCTACTCGACTTAGGCTTGCTTGGGCTCGAAGATTGCCGATTCTATCCTAATCTATCAAGACACATCATGAAGAGAAGAAGATCTATCCATGGAAGACTTTAGATATATTTTCCTATTTTGGATTTAATTATGTTATGTCTTTTATTTATCTTCAAAGTTTTAGATATAGTTTTAGATTTAGATATAGATATTCTATCCTTGGGTAGCAAGGATTAGAAAGCTATAAATAAAGCCCATGGGGCTGAGTTTTATTCATTCAATTTTCAGTAGGAGAAGTAGTAGGAGAGAGAGAGAGTGAGTGGCCAAGAGGAGTTTTTGTGAAGCGAGAGCGGAATTGACTTCCTTTGGTTGTAAGCTCTATTTTATTTTATTAATGCAAGTTTATTTCCTTTTATTATTGATGTCTTTAATTATGATGAAGCGCGAGTAGTCCACCCACTTCTAGGGTTGGGGCGAGCCCGACGATAGCCCTGCGTGCCTGAGGTAAAGATCCGACCTTTATCATGTTTTGAGCATTTTCCTACTTGTTTACGTGTTTATTGCCCATCTAATGGAGATCCATGCTAACAACTTGGATTATAAACATAAAATCGGTAGAGAAAATTAGGGTTTCTTGAGAGAGTTGTCTAATTGTTGGAAAAGGCGAAAGCTTAGTCCTTTAATGCGAATTACATGATTATATGTTTTATTTTGCCTTATGCATTCTTGGTTATTGTCGTTGCAAACCCCAATCTTGGAAGTCCTTTTACATTAAGTTTAGTCGAAACCCCAAAGCATTTGTTTTTACTTTCTTTCGTTTTCGTTTTAAGTTTCTGCCCTCGTCGACCTCGACCAAGCCCTGGTCGATGTCGACTACTGATCTTCGACCCAGAGTCGCCGTAGCTTACTGTGTGCAGGAACTCGACCAGACCCACTCGACCCAAACGAAGGCTACTCGATATCGAGTAGGGCCTTGTCGATATCGACCACACCCTGTGCTTGCTGCTGCGCTGTGTTCGACTGTCCGATCTTCTGTCGACTACCCTAGTCGAGATCGAGGACCCTGTTGTCGACTTCTGACCGTGAGATTCCACCGCTTCCTAGGATCCGCTGACACGCTTCCTCGTGGATCGATCCTAACTTCCCGCTGCTACATCAAGAGGAGGTCTTGTAATTATTTGCAAGGGACGGAATCTGGTTTGCTGTGATTTATCTATATTTTAAATTTTGCATACTCGATTTCCTTCTAACAACAGCGTCGTTGTCGGGGAAGCAATCATTCGCGCCATAGGTAGTCAATTCTCACTTTTCTCTTGAGTTACTTTGCAGGTATATGCGCCGTTTTGGTCGAACACCTGAGTTTGACGCCTTAGACGAACCATAGCACCTTATACACATCCAAGCTAAACTTAAAAGAGCCATGGCAGCTGCAGAGACACAGGAACAGCTGATCGAGAGGCTCACGAGGGATCTAGCCGCCAGGGATGCTGCTCTCGCCATTCAGAGAGCAGGAAGGCAACTGGAAGCTGAGTGTGCGAGGCAAGCAGAAGCTGAGCTTGCCCTATACCCAACCACTGCAGAGGATTATATGCACCCGACGCTCGTCGTGCCTGAATCGGCCATTCTAATCCCTGAAAACAACTATGAAATTTGCACTCAATTCCTTATTGAAATTAAAAATCATGCTTTTCATGGTAGATTTAATGAGTGCCCTCTAAGGCATATTACCAACTTTACTGACATGTGTCGTACTCTTTCTGAAGGTACCACCTTGGAGTACATCCTGATGAAAGCTTTCCGTTGGTCTCTCGCTGGTCCTGCATTGAAATGGTTGGAAGGGCTGAAACCACGATCTCTCACGACATGGGCTCAAGTGAAGCAGGAATTTCTAAACAAGTTCTTTCCCCCTGCCAAGACAGCACTCCTGCGCCAAAAGATCACATCTTTCAAACAGCAGCCTGGGGAGCCGCTAGCAAAGGCTTGGGAACGCTATAAGGATCTACTGCGATCATGCCCAACACATGGACAGCAACCCTGCGTAGTTCAAGAGATCTTCTTCAATTCTCTGGGCTTGGCTGCAAACGACAGAATCAACACATACACCCACTATGAGTATCTGACGATGCCGCCTGCTGACGCATGGGCTGCTCTCGACAAGCTGACCAACTATGACAACAAGTATGGGACTCCAGTCAACTATGAGGAGAACCCCTACGCCAGGCCAGCACCATCCATGCCCTTATATGAGCCCCCTAAGGAGGTTGATCCGGATGTTAGGGAGCAGTACTACAGAGACCAGAATAAGAAGCTCCTCAAACAAGTAAAATATCTTTCTGTCAACCAGCCTTGTATTGAATGCAGATCACAGAGGCACACCACTACTGAGTGCCTACACACTAAGCAAGTCAGACTGGCAGAATACCATGAAGAGGCAGCTTACGCAGGGGGTCCCAATCGCTACATGGGGGACCAAAGGTTTCAGCAACCACAATAGAACCAAGGTGACCCTAGGAACCCCCCGCCCTATAGAGCTCCAGGACATCCGGAAAGGGACCAGAAAAGGGATGATCTACAGACAGTCCTAGAAGAAATATGGAGGAATCATTCAGAAACTAAGCAGTCCTTCAACTCCGTCTACACTCAGATGCAAGGTGTCAACTCTAGGCTTGGGAAAATTGATATATGGCGGAAATCAGTTGATACACAGATAGGCCAGCTAGCAGCAGGAATCCCCAGACAGTCAGGTTCGCTCCCTGGATCTTCAGAACCAAATCCCAAGGGAAAGACTGGACACATAGCTGTTGTAAAACTCAGAAGCGACCATCAAGTACAAGAGCCGGAGGTCGAAAAGCAGCAGAACAAAGGAAAACAGCAAGTCGACCAGCAGCAAGTCGACGTTGACAAGCACTTACTCGATCTCGAGGAAGGGCAAATCGATCTCAAGGAACAGCTAGGCCAGCCTTCATCTGCACAACAAAGCAACTCAAAGTCGACTACAGTGGTCGAGATCGAGGAAGACGTGGTCGAGATCGAGGAAGGTCAACCCGAGATCGAGGAAGTTGTAGCACCTCCGACATCTGTTCTGGCTCCGAATCAGAAAAAGAAGCTGCATTTCCCCACAAAATCTCCAAAGGACCCAGCAGAGAAGAAATTTCAGCGCTTCATCAAGATGCTTCAGAAGCTCAATGTCACCATCCCCTTCACAGAAGCTCTCAATGAAATGGCATCCTATGTCAAGTTTCTGAAGGAGATTCTGAGCAAAAAGAGGTCAATGGCTGAGATTACAGAGGATTGTAGCCATTTGGACATACTAGAGAAGAGGCCAGATCCAGGTAAGTTTGCTATATCCATTGGATTTTGTCCATACAAAATTAATGCTTTATGTGATCTTGGAGCTAGTGTGAGTATAATGCCTTTAACAATTTGGTCCAAGATTAAGATAGGTGCCCTAGAGCCTGTGGATGCTAGACTTTATATGGCCAATAACACGGTGGTCATTCCAACAGACATGGTGGACAATGTGCTAGTACAAGTAGGTAAATTCTTTGTCCCTGCTGATTTCTTAGTTGTTGATATGCAAGAAGACCCTGCTTGTCCAATTATTCTAGGAAGACCCTTCTTGGCGACGGTGGATGCCAACATAAGCGTGAGGAAAGGAGTGCTCACTTTCAACATCAGCGATGAGGTAATTGAGTATTCCTTTAATAAAACTGAAAGGCATACAGGTCTAATGGAAGGGGTAAAATCTATCTCAGCTGGCTACATCACCTGCGGGGAACCCAAGGTAAGAAATATGACCCCTGAGGAGCTGGAAAAGAGGGATATGGAGGCCCAGGTGGAGGAGATCATGGCCATCCTAAAAGAAGAAACAGAGAATCCACTCGACACAGACCAAGGTACGTCGTTATGGACTAACTATTTTTCGGATGCCTTGACAGGAACCAAGTATGGGGTCGTAGTCGACCAAGATTCCTCGATATCGAGAACTCTAGTCGATCTCGACCAAAACCAGAAACCTCCACCAGCACCAGCGTCGTCGAGCAGCAACACTGAAGCCCCAGACTCCTCGAGATCGAGTACCTTACTCGAGATCGACCACCATCTCGCTGCCTCGGCTTCGCCTTCCTCGACGATGAAGCCACCAGAAGCTGAATCCTACTCGAGATCGACTAACCTTGTCGAGATCGAGCAATATCCACCTCCACCAGCTCCTGCTTCCTCGACGCTGAAGCCACCAGAACCTGAAAACTCGTCGAGATCGAGTACTCCTACTCGAGATCGACCAAACACCTTGGTCCCCGATTCCGTCTCTGCAAAGGTAAGCCAAGGTATGGATCTTTCTTCTCCTATTTCCATTAAAGATCTATCTATACATGGGAGAGGTTTGCCTTGGTATGTGCGCTTATGTAGGATATCCAATGATGAGCCCAAAGAATATGAAGTTGGAGACAAGCTCTATGTCTTTAAATCAAAGGATCATTGGTTCCCTAACAAATTCAACAAAAAGAGGATGGGACCTTTCGTGGTGAACAAGATCCATTCTGGAGGATTGCAGCTGATGGACAAGAATGGAGTCCTATTTGAGGCCCAAGCTACATGGGCCCTGCAAATGCCACCTTGAGCTTAATGAAGAAGTCGGCCTAGCGACTCTAAAATCTAGAGCATGTATATAAGACTTTATGAATTTTTGGACTTTTTGAACTTTTTGGTTTTTGGTTTTAGTTTTTTGGTTTAGAATACTTCATGTGGAAAGTCTTGTTTTTGTGTGCAATCTAACACTTTTAGGTCAGCAAGCATTAAAAGATCGCGAAAAGTGGAATGAGAAGTCCCTGAAAAACAGTCAGAATCGACGAAGGCCAAGTCGACAACGACGAATAGGAGCAGCCCAAAAATTCCTCGATATCGAGTAGGCCAACTCGATATCGACAAAGCCCAGAAGCTCCTCGACTTCAGAAATCCACTGGACGCAGACAAAGCTCCTCGAGATCGAGTTCCCTGTACTCGAGATCGAGAAAGATTCTACTCGACATGCCTGATCTGCCATCCTCGATATGTTAACCTGTGAGTTCCTTCCTTTACCCTTGTTTTTATTTGATTTTATACAGTGGGGACACTGTATATTTTAAGTATGGGGTGGGGGAAGGGCTCATTATCATTATTATATGTTTTAGTCTTGCTTTTGGTTTTACATGGTGAAAATTTTAATTTTTATGTTATGCATTCATGTTTAAATTTTATGCATTTTAGTTTTTTTTCATACTTAAGTCTTGTTTTTAGTTGCATAAGAAAAAAAATAATAAAAAAATTAGAAAAATGTTGAAAAAAAAAAGGAAGAAAAAAAATGCATGTTTAATTTTTGCATTGTCTTAGTTTTTATACCCTAACTTAGACGTCCTATGATGATAAATAATGATTGACTTGGTCATATAAATCCTATGGCATGTTTGGAAGGTTTAGCCTAAGTCCTCGAAATTGTTTTTATGTGGATTGTGAACTTGTGATGAAATTGAGCACATATGATCCTAAGCTAAAGATTAAAATCCAACAAAAATTGCCCTAGTGAGAATTTTGGCCTTATAGGGAGAACATTAAAAATCCCTCTGCTTTCTTGAGTGTATTTACTCTTCCTATGCATTTCTTAATGTTGTGATAGTTATTCAAAGCCAATGCATTTATATGTTTATGTGAATGAGAATTAAATGATGGAGGCACCTTTTAAGCCAATTTTATCCTCTCTTTACCTACCCTGCATTATCCCTGCTTGAAGCCAGAACATTAGCCTGAGACTTTTATTATAAAATCCACAAAATTATCCTTAGCCAAATTGAGCCTGACCCCCATTTGGGAATTAAGACTTAGAGTTGGATTGGAGTGATGATTTGTGGAAGGGATGAGCTTATGTTTCATTTCAAGTAAGGAAGAATTGTTGAAATTATTAAAATATGGGTTGGTTTTATATTTTTATCTTGCTATGCATATTATGTAAAAGGATTTTTGGCTCACCCTATAAATGCACTAGTGTTATTTTTTGTTATTTTCGTTTCAAAAAAAAAATCGGAAAAAAAAAGAAGAGAAAAAGTATATATGTTGGTGAATAAAGTGCATGAGCCAAATTTACCTTATGTCTTTCATTATTTCGCAAGATACATACTTTGGAGAGGTTGAAGAAATTTGAAAGGTTACATACTTCATTGAGATAAATTGGAGAGTTTGGTTGATGCATATGATTGAGAGTTATGGTTTGGTCGAGTTGTGTTGGAGATTTAGGAGTCTTGATTCTCGAATTTTATTAAACACCACATGGCCAAATAATTCCATACCCTTATATTTCTTACCAAGCCCCATTACAACCCCGCCGAATGGAATCTTCTTTGAAGACTTCTATTGAGCGAAGTCCTCCTGATAATTCTTATTGCATTTTCATAATTGGTTGCGAAGTGGATTCATATTTAAATTGCAATGTTTATGAAATTGTATATGGAATTGAGTTGAGAGTAGATCTTCATAGCCTAAACACATTGAGAGTTGAGTGTAAACACATTATCCCTGTGAGGTTGGATTTATATTGCCTATGCTTATGGATCGCTCATATATGTTTGATGACGTTAAATTCACTAGTCTTACATTGCTACTACTTAAGATGTTGCTTTTGACAAAGGCGAAGACTTGAAGGATGTGTTGTAGTTCTTGGTTATCGTTTGGTTATTGCTTGAGGACAAGCAAGTCTAAGTATAGGGTGATTTGATGTCTCTAAAGTAGCCATGTCTTTATGCATATTTTAGTTCCATATTCTTTACATTTTGCATATTTCGGGTTGGGAATATGTCGAATTTATGTAATATATGCCTATTTGTCAGAAATGGAGATCTACATAAGTTTCTGTTTAATATTGCAGAATATGGAGCCATTTCGGGAGAAAAACCAAGAAGCAAAGACCGGAGCTCGAAGCTACTCGACATCGACAAGACTTAGTCGATATCGACAAATCATGCCCGGACACACCCTAGTCGAGGAGCACATGTCGAAGAGCTGAAGACAAAGAACCCGATTCCAGAACCTTCCTCGAGATCGAGTACCCAACTCGATGTCGACAAAACCTCGGAGACCACCCGGGGTCGAGGAGAACATACCCGAGGATGCCGAGAAGAGACTACTTGACCTGGCCGGACATGCCGGACACAGAGCAACACACTCCTCGATGTCGAAGAAACTCCTCGAGGTCGACAAGCCAGGAGCCATGTCCGAGCATGTCGAGAAGACCTACCCGACGCTGCCGAGCAACCTAGTCGATGAGCCACCTTTACTCGATCTAGAGTAGGGTCCTCGATATCGACTAAACCCTAGAGCCAGAGTCCAAGCCAGTTCGAGGACCAGCAACCCGAGACGCCGAGCACTGAAGTCGACCACCATTCTACTCGAGATCGAGTAAGCCTACTCGAGATCGAGGAAATCTTTCCAGAAGACGCGTTACGCGGTTTGAGCTATCCTGCTCGGATTGGGATTACTTGGGGCCGAAGATTGCCGAGTCTATCCGAGATCTATCAACACCTATCCACATGAAGATACTTTAGCTTTTAGATATAATTCTCTTTATTAGATTTAATTATGTTGTTGCATTTATTTATCTTTAATATTTTAGATATAGTTTTAGATATAGATAGATATATTCTATCCTTGAATAGCAAGGAGTAGAAGGCTATAAATAAAGCCTTAGGGGCTGGTTCTTCATCATTCAATTTCAGAGAGAACAAGTAAGTAGTAGTAGAGAGAAAGAGAGTTTGTGGCAAGCAAGGTGGAAAGGCGAAAGCGGATTTGTCTTGTTTGGTTGTAAGCTTTCTTTATTTATTTCAATGCAAGTTAGTTTCTTTTGTTATTTAATGTCTTTCTTGAAAATGAAGAGCGAGTAGTCCACCCACTTCTGGGGCTGGGGTGAGCCCGACGGTGGCCATGTAAGGTGATGCGGTAAAGGTACAATCTTGTTATGCAATTCGTCTTCTATCCCTATGAGCATGATTCTTTTGCGAGAGTTGAAGGTGATCCTTGTTTGTGTTATTGAAGCGAAAGTGATCTTAATGCAACTTGGGTTAATTATGTGAAAAGTGTTAGTAACAATTAGGGTTTATGCGAAAGCCTCTATATGCCTATTTGTTAATAACGAAAGTTATTTTGATGGAAAGCATGATCTTTTATGCCTTTATGTGTTACTTTGCATGGTTATCATTGTGGCGTTGATACCCTGACTTTGGAAGTTCTTTATATATTGAATTTATTTCTGTCGAAATCTGCGAATCTGTGTTTGAAGTTGCGATTTATACTTTCTGTGTTTTTACTCGATCTAGAGGAAGGGTTAGTCGATCTCGAGTAGGCTGTTGTCGAGATCGAGTTAGGTTGGTCTAGATCGAGTTGTTGTTGTCGGATTTTGAGTTTCTGTTTCTGCTGAGTTTTGTCGATCTCGAGTAGCTTTTGTCGAGATCGAGTAGTTCTGTGTTTGCTTTTATTTCTTGCTTTCGTTTGTCTTTCTTTCTTTGTTTCTTTGTTTCTGTTTTCTGTTTGCTTTTCTGTGAGATTTACAGCTGCCTAGGATCCGCTGACACGCTTCCTCGTGGATTCGATCCTGACTTTCTCTTACTACATTGGAGGGAGTCTTGTAATTATTTGCTGGGGCACGAATCTGGTTTGATTTATTATTGCTATATTTTGAACTTGATTTCCTCCTACAACAATCCTTAGTCACCACGAACTTCCGATTCCTCAGCTGAAAACGAATCTCCATATCAGAGCGATAATCCAGGGTGGTCAAGAACTCTCTTACTAATGCTGGATAGGTATAAGCAGACACATCCAAGAAATCTTCCAATCCCCCTTCTCGTAGGAGTCGATAGACATCCTTATAAATTCTCAGTTTCTTCAACGTCGGGGGATAAAAGAATATGGTGGATTCATACCGTCTCTCTTCAAGCTTGAGCCAACGATCATCTTCTTTCCAAGACAACAAAAGGGGCTTCATCATATCAGGGACCGACATGATGTACTCGAGGAAAAACCTAAGGAAAATCACCAAAAACGACCAAAAGACGGGTTCAATGTAGAGGCGGGGGGCGCCGTGGTAGGGGCGGCGGGCGCCGTTTACGCAGAACCACGAATCTGAGTGAAAACTTTGGAAAACTGACGTCCATTCCTCCGAACTTCAGATTTCTCGAACAACTTGGTTTCAAAAGGGTTCTTTTGCGATAGGTAAGGGAATGGAATGACAACGATTGATTTTTGTGGATGTAGGGTAATAGTGGAAAGTGGTTTGGTGGATTGAATCGATTGAAACACAAGGCTTTAGGCAGTCGGATTGGATTCCAGTAGGCTTTTGGTATTCTTGAGATTCCTCCTGAGCAAGTTTAATTGATCCACAAATAAGGAGATATATTATATGGTAATTAGGAGGGAAATATATCAATAAGTAAAAGGAAAATATTAGACTAGATATAATAGAACAGAAATAGATATAAATCTAATGCTAGGAAATAAAGAAACTAATCCTAAAGAGAAATATCTAATCCTAAAACAAAATAGAAAATAAATAAAAGATAAAATACTAATCCTAAGAATAATAAATAGGAAATAATCTATCCTAAGATAAATAGGAAATAATCTAATCCTAAGACCAAAAATATAAGAAAATAATCTGATCCTAAAAAAATAAAATAATTCGGAAAATAATAAAAAAAAACATAAAGATAGAACTTCCCTTTCCAAAATTTACCAAAATTCGGATTCGTCAGGCGGACACACAGGTAGCGGGCGCCGTGGTAGGGGCAGCGGGCGCCGTGTCCATAGAATGCACTCTGTCTTTGCAATCAATCAAAACTTAAACCCAACATCGATTTCACTTACCGTAACTTCCAAAATCTGTTGACACGATTGATCCTACTTTATTGAATTGAAAAACAAATGCAAAAGAAATAGAAATACTACCTAACTGTCTTGGGTTGCCTCCCAAGAAACGCCTTTGTTTCACGTCTTTGGCTCGACGTGATGCACTCTTGATCAAGTTATTCCACCAAGATCCCCCACACTTGTCCTTTTCAGAACGAAGGGTGGAACTTTAGGAACTTTTCCAACATAGCCATCAATAGCATCCTTCGATTCCTCCATGGCATAAATGACTCCGGGAGGTTGTCCTGCAATTGCAAAAACCTCAGCAGTATTAGGAATCGAATTTTCACAAGGAATAGCAATAGAATCATTTAAATGAGATACATTTCCATGCGACTTAAACAAATTCTCAATTTTCTTTTCAATTTCTTTCCCTAATCCAGTTTCATCTTTGTTAGAAAACTCAAGATTCATCGATTCATTTTCAGCAGAAGCATCTAACAAAGTCTTTCATTCATTCTTGTGATTAATTTCATTAGAGTCAAGAACATCTACATAACCATTGGCAGAAGAAACAATAGGCTCAAATATAGAAAATTCAGCCTTTCTACCCTCAAATTACATAGTTAGTGAACCTTTAAAACAATCAATCTTAGTTTTAGCCGTTCGCAAGAATGGTCTTCCCAAGATAATCGGGGTTTCAGACGCACCTTGTTCCATGTCTAGAATGAAGAAATCAGCTGGAAAAATCAAATCATTTACCTTTACCAATACATCTTCAACAACTCCTCTAGGAATAATACTAGAGCGATCAGCGAGTTGTATAGTAACACCAGTTTAAGATGATGAATTGAGACCCAAAAACATGTATAAGTTATAGGACATAACATTAATTGAAGAACCTAGGTCTAACATAGCTTTGGTAAAGCTAGCATTGCCTATTGCACATGGTATAGTTAACATACCTGGATCTCCACATTTTTCAGGCAATCGTTTCTGAAGCAAAGCATAAACATTTTCGCTTAAACTTACCTTTTCCTTCTTTCTCATCCTTTGCTTGCGCTTCATCGTACATAACTCTTTCAAGAATTTCGCATAGCGAGGCACAGTCTTAATTAAAGAGTGGAATATTTACCTCACAATGAGCAAAGGTGTCGTAAAGAATTTGTTCATCTTCCCACTTACGATCAGATCTTAAGGCATGAGGAAAGGGTGGTGCATGTCTTGAAACCTCAGAAGACCACTCTTTGGAAGCTTTCTTCTGGGATTGAACAACGTCATAAGTCGGATCTGTCAAAGGATATGGCGGCGGGCGCCGTGGTAAGGGGCGACGGGCGCCGTTTACGCAGTGCGTCTCCAATTCTGTCTCTTCGTCCTTATTTCCCAAATCAACTTCCTCTCTAGGCCTCTCTTCAACATTCCTAGTGGGTGTATTCACTTGTTTACCTCCTCTAAGGATCCTGGCGCTTACATTTTCCTTCGGATTCACTACCACTTGTGATGGCAACTTTCCCGAATCTTTCGCTTTCAATTCACCAATCTCCTTAGCCATTTGACTCAGCAACTTCTCTTGAACACTCATCTTGTCCAATAGAAACCTCAATGTCTCATCTCTGTCATCATGTTGAGTGTTTCTAGGACGATTCTCATATTGTCCTCTTTGAAAAAGAACTTGTTGTTGTTGGCCTCTCCCGTATAATCCACTTTGGTAGTTTGAATTGTAGCCTTGATTGTAATTGTTATCAAAGTTGTGGCGAGGTCCATAATCCATAGCATTCACTTCAGAGGTGTCCTCCTAAATCAAGGGACACTTATCGTTCAAATGAGTTGGATCTCCACAAACTCCACAAGGTCTAGGCTGATGGGGTTGATTCATTTGCATAACCATCTCGTTCACGATCTCCATAAGCCTATCGATATCATCCTTGTGTCCATCTTTCGAGCTATCCAACTTATGAACTCCTCTAACTCCTTGGTGTCTCCCATATTGTTGCGATGCATTAGCCAACCCTTCAAAAATCTGCATTGCTTCCTAAGGTGTTTTATCCAAAATATCTCATCCGCTAGTACCATTAATGAAACTCTTGTCGGTGTCAAGCAAGCCTTCATAATGATATAGCACTAGATCATCCTCGGGTATACCGTGTTGCGGGAAACTATCCTTAAGCTTCTTGAACCGCTCAACATACTCATAAAGACTCTCCGTAGGTGATTGCTCAATACTAGACAGCTCCTTCTTAAGTTTGTTGAGGCGAGTCAGAGGAAAGTACTTTTGCAGGAAAGCTTTCTTCAATTGTACCCAAGTAGTAATGCTTTCTGGGGGTAGGTAGTAAAGCCAATCGCTTGCAGCATCTTTCAAAGTAAAGGGGAACACCCTCAGCATCAATTGGTCGTCAGACAAGCCTTGGGGTCTCAGTCTACTACATACGCTTGCAAAAGTAGCAAGGTGCTTGTTTGGCTCCTCCCCAAGCAATCCATGAAAGTAAGGCAAAATAGATGACCAATTTGACTTGAACTCAAATCTTGAACCCTTACGGAGATCAGGTTCCTTTAAGTTTCTCAGAGTCCTTCTTGGCGGATTAACAACAACGTCTGCCATCTCTTCGTTTGAACCATGTAAAGACAAAACAGACTCGAAATAAAGAGTAATTGATAGGGTTAAAGAAAAGCAAACTCCTTTCTTCTCCCCGGCAACGGCGCCAAAAAGTTTCATGCGGGACGGATGTCGTTGGCAATTTCGCCCTTCCCAAACTAGTAATAAAAATCCAAACTTAAACACACAACCAATAGATTAGGCAATCAATCAATTGATAAACCAAATAACTACTAGTATAGCAAGAAAGTCCGGTGTCGAACCTACAGGGAGAAGCGATTTTCTATTCAATAACTCTAGAAAAGACTCTTTAAAGGAAAAGCAATAACCTTTAGACAAATAGCAAATATAAAAGTAACCAGATTGCAAATCACAAAGCAAATTGATATCAAGATAGAAAGAACATTTCATCTGTAATTCTCTGACAATGGTTGGAATCCATGGTCCTCGGATTGATTTATCAATTATTCATATTCTTAGGTCTACTGGACTAAAGTTGAGAGATCCGCAGAGATTCACTCATCTTATTCGATATCACTAAAGAATAGCATTAAGAACTCAAGTAATCAAGACCAATTGGCACATTGACACTATTCAATCAAGACTAATATGCGCATACCGAACTCAATCTCAATCAAATATCCTCAACATAGATCAACTGAAATCATCCACTACAATGACAAAGAGACATTACTATCATCAATACCTTTGTTTGATATCAAGAAAACAACAACGAATTTATAGTTAGAGATGCAATTCCTAACATGTTGATCAGACATAGAAAGGAACACAAATATAAATTAAGCACAAGATGATAACTAAGAACATGAATAATCAAATAAACTCAAATCCTCACAATCCAAACAACCATGTCTTCGAATCACAGGCGAAACTATGAGTTTAGTAACCCATAGGCCAATTCTCTCTCTCTCTCTCTCTCTCTCTCTCTCTCTCTCTCTCTCTCTCTCTCTCTCTCTCTCTCTCTCTCTCTCTAATGGTGTTCATAGTTTCACACAATAGCCACATCCACACAGCCAAATAAACTGGAACAAAAAAAACATCCTAAATAAGGTCCACAAGGGTCGGCAAAACCCTTGAGGAAAATAATATAAATTAATTGTCTTCGGATCCAAAACCGCATATTCGGGATCTGGGGTAATGGCGGGCGCCGTGGAAATAGCGGTAGACGCCGTCTCTGCAGTGCTCGTCGTTCCTAATTTTCCTTCAACGAATTCCAATGTGGTGCCTCCTTGCTCCTCCTTAGCTCTTCCTCAGCTCCCATATGATCCAAAACATGCTTCTTAAGCTCTTTCTATAGTCCATCCAAGGTCGGAATGTAATTCTGCAAAATAAACACTGAAAACGCATAGATTCCGAACTCGAATACTTCACAAGTAATAAACGGGACTAGACTCAAAACATAGCAGAACCAATACCTAAAAGCAATAAGAAACACCTATAATGCCTATATGAAATATGAATTATCAACGCCGGATGCTCTTGACCGCATAGTCCACCACTTAATAGCCACATTATGATAGGCGTAAAAATTGTATATGGAATAAATGTAACCCTATATTAGACATGAATGAAGGACACTAACCTCATCTGTCAACAGTGAGCGACACATGTGTATCCTGTAGTTCCTATGTGGCTCCACAAACTTGGGACGTCCGTCGTCGATATCGAGAACATTTTGCTCATCCAGATAACCTGATCGGGCATTAGGGTTCTGTGAGCCGTGAACACCACTGTCTAACCCTTCATATTCCCCTACACCGTAAGTGTCAACGGCCGTTGATGAGGGACCCGCAGATGGTTGGAAAGTGGTAACAACAAACGGGTGGAAATATGTTGTTGCAACCGGAGGTGTGCTAACCTCGGGAATAGGTTGATAATCTACTCCCTGCCAAAACGGCCAACCTCCAAGGTTGATTTCTGGCATGGTATTATACCCGAGGGTTTGCTGCCAAAGGTCTCCCCACTCACCACCAGCTGGCACCCCCAAAGTTGAGGTATCCACTACGTCGACGTTGTAATCAGCGACGAAATCCTTGTCGTCGTGGTCTAGCATAGATGTGCTAGCTCACGAGGGTGCCGACACAGTTGGTGCATCATCCGACGGGAACGGGCCGTACCCATTCGCGCTCCGAAAAGGCACGCCTCATTGTCTATAATATAAATTTTTACTTTAATATAAATGTTCGTAATATCATCATACTCACTTTAATATCATAAAATTAAATTCGAAACCTATAATATCATAAAATTAACCATTAAATTCAATATAATATATAAGTTTAACATAAAAATAACTACTTTAAGCTAAATTTCATCAACTCTATTAATTAATTTCATTCTAACAAAACCTATCATTTCAACATAAAATTAACTTTTCCTAACATAAATGTTCATAGTATCATCAACTCACTTTAATATCATAAAATTAAATTTGAAACCTATAATGTCATAAAATTAACCATTAAATTCAATATAATATATAAGTTTAACATAAAATAACTACATTTAAGCTAAATTTATTCAACTCTCTTAATTAATTTCATTCCAACAAAACCTATCCTTTCAACATAAAATTAACTTTTCCAAACAGAAATGTTCATAATATCATTAAACTCACTTTAATATATCATAAAATTAAATTCGAAACATATAATATCATTAAATTAACCATTAAATTCAACATAATATATAAGTTTAACATAAAGTAACTGCATTTAAGATAAATTTCATCAACTCTCTTACTTAATTTCATTTCAACAAAACCTATCATTTCAACATAAAATTATCTTTTCTTAACATAAATTTCCGTATAATATCATGCTCATTTTAATATCATAAAATTAACCATTGAATTCAACATAATATTTATTTTTAACATAAAATACCTATATTTAATCTAATTTTCATCAACTATCTTACTCCATTTTATTCCAACACAACCTATCAGTTCAACATAAAATTATTTTTTCCTAATATAAATTTCCGTCTAATATCATACTCACTTAATACCATCAAATTCATTTCTAAACCTATAACATCATAAAATTAACCATTACATTAAACCGACGACAAATATAAATTCGACTTACCGCGGTTGTCGCTTGAGCACGAGGGTTGTTTGAACTTCGCCTGCCCCCTTCGTTGTCTCTCAATCCTCCGAGCAATTGGAATGCATGAGGTAATCTCCATTTCATCAATGCTTCGGCACTAGCTCACGACGACGAGCTCCTGAGGCGGCAAGGAAAGAAAGTTGTCTATCTTTGTGTGTGTAATGCAAGGGGCTCGTTGTGGTTATTTATAGTGGCTTGATGTTCGGCAAATGCCGATATGGGGACTCGGAATCTCCAAACCAATGTGACTTAAAGCTCTAAGATTCCCTGCCGAGACTTAAGATTCCCCGTCTGCACCAGGATGGGACATGCCGACTGGGGAAATCGACATCGTCACAGGGGCGCTAGGCTGCAGAGCACAGTCGACGGGACAGCCTAGCCAGGGAATCTTGTAGCTTTTTGGGTATACCAACCTAGCGTAGGCAGGTTGACCAACCAATCCAAGCCGACCTAGGGACTTGGCTTCTGCATCCTGGAGGCCGACCTCGGGACTCGGCATTGTCATTTAGGATACCGATTCGGAAGCTCGGCTCCTGCACCGTGCCGATGGCGAGAAATTGGTTCGTGTGAATAACAGGTTTTTGTTACTTTTAGAAGATAAATATAATAAAATTTGCTAAAAAATAGTACAGAGATACAACGTCTGATTAGACGTTAAACATGTATTCTAACTAGGGGTGGATATGGGACGGCATGGGACGGGATCGGAGTAATCTCGTGTCTCGTCCCGCGTATTTTTTATGGGACGGGATTGAATTTTGTTTTTCCAAATCTCGCAGGGTTTTATCCCTCACGGGACGGGACGGGATTTGTCCCTCATAAAAAATGATCAAAATACAATACAAAAATAACAGTAATTTTAAAAAAAAAATCCATCCATAATTAATGCAATTCAAATTCATGCATAACATGTAAAGGTTAATTCATGAAAATTACTGTAAAATACCATCCGATAGCTGCTAGTGTAGTAAGTCTATTTTTTTAAAAGACCATTTTTTTTTAAGCAAGGAAAAATTTAGGAAATCCGTCGTCGATCAGGCCTCTTTCCTAACGCGTTCAAACGGACGAAAACAACAAGTTCTTGATCCTCAATGCTATCATCGGCAGGGATGTTGTAGGCTAGACGTGCGATCCCGTCGGCCACCGCATTCGATTCCCTGAAAACATGACGAATAGCAACATGAGACATATAATTTTAATTCGTTTTCGTATCTGCCATTAACAACTCAATGTTCCAGGGACATGACCAGTCACCCAAGAGAGCCTTTATAACAAACAGACAGTCTCCTTCTTCAGAAGGTATTTAGTTCCCAACAGTTTTGCCCTAGGCACACCCATGTGAAGACCCATTGCTTCTGCAAAAACCGCTGAACTGTTGTTACAGCTGCCCGACCTTAAGGCAAGTATGTTACTGCAATGATCGCGAATAGCATAGTCGTAGGATCCTTTCTCCGACTGACAATACGAGCCGTCGAAATTTAACTTGTAATAACCAGTTGGTGGTCTCTCCCAAGGTTTTGTTTTATGCTGCTCGTAGGAGGTAGATTTCCGGTTTGTTAATTGCGCCCTGCCTGAACCATTTCGTTCTGAGGTATACACTTTGTTAGTTTGTTTGTTGCTTTCATTCCAAGTATGACTTGAAGTGTTGCAGAAGAGGGCAATCTCATGTGTTTTGACAAAAGTCACATGTCTGAACACAAGTTGGTTTATGAAAAATCAAAGATTCCACCAAGCGAAGGCCAGATACCTGGTCTTTTCCTTCCCAAGGTTTACAAAAATATTGTTTAGAATGGTATTTGCCTTTGAGTCCGCTGTTAAGCCTATATGATTCAGTCTACGGATGTTAAGGGTAGTTAGAAGCGCAATTGTCATGGGACATTCCACTAGTAGATGGAAGGTAGATTCCCTAGTGTTGGTGCAAAAACTGCAGCCAAAAGGCACCGCTATATGTGACCGTTGTAATCTGTCAGAAGTCGGTAATCCATCTCGAGAGATTTTCCAAAGAAAATGTCTAATCTTGTAGGGGACGTTCAAATTCCAAAGCCAATTACAGTCAAAATTTGAGTCCCCGTTATGAAGTTGGATGATGGAAGTTGCTGAGCTGGTTGAGAACCACCCGTTCTTACTAGGTCCCCAAAAGAGTCTGTAATGGTAAGCATTAGGAAGTTTAATCTGTGTGATGCTGTCAATGACATCATTGTTTAATAAACCGGCAAGGTCCGTATGAAGGGCTGAGACATTCCAATTCTTATATGTATCAATGAATCTATTAATAGCACAATCAGCGAAGTCGTTTGTAATTGTTGTGAGCGCTAGGTCCGCTAAAGGCATCTGTCTTACCCAGTTGTCCTACTAGAATTTAACCGAGTGGCCGTCTCCGATAGACCAACGGAGGCCCGGTTTAAATAAGTGTCTAATAGAGATTAACTTGGACCATTGCCACGAGGTGTTCCCTTTTTTAGTGTAGTTCATGATGGTGGAATTCTTAAGATATTTAGCTGTAATAACTTTTACCCAGATGATATCTAGTTCTGCAATAATTTTCCAAAGCAACTTCATTTGTAGAGTTATGTTCATGGTTTCTGCCTTGTAGATACCAAGGCCACCTGATAGAGTATCTGAACAGATTTTATCCCAGCTGGTCAAGGGAGTTGACTCCGGGCTTTTATTCCAGAAGAATTGTATATAAACTCTGTCAAGATCATGAAGAATAGACGCAGATAGCATAAATGCCTACATTATAAAAAATAGGTTGTGCGCTTAAATTGGAATTTATTAGTACTATCCTACCCTCGGCAGATAGAGAAGCCGCTTTCTATTTATTAAGTTGTTGCTTTAATTTTTGGACCACATCCGCAAACGTGTCGCGGTTAACCCTTCCATTTATAATAGGGCAGCCGAGACACTTCTCAAGGAAATTTGTTTGCGGAATCCCTAAGGTTGTAGCAATCATTTGAATGGTTGAGTTAGGTGTGTTGGAAGATATTTGGAAGCTAGATTTGTATAGATTGACTTTTTGGCCAGATATCAGGCAAAACCATTGTATGGTGCCAGTTAGTTTGTTGCACGTTGACTGGGTTGTTTTCCCGAAAAGCATAATGTCGTCTATGAAGGCGAGAAAGGGAATTTTGAATCCTCCCTATCCCAAACAGAAGCCCAGTTCCTTTGACATATAAGCTTGTCTATGTAGCGTTCTAGCAAGTACCTCCTCCATAAGAATAAATAGGAAAGGTGATAGTGGGTCACCCTGCCTCGGGCCCCTAGTGAGTCTGAATGGTGTTGACCGTTCATCATTTATGAGAATCGAGTAGGACACAGTTCTGACACACTCTTGGATCCAGATAACGAACTTGTTGTTAAAGCCGAACTTTTGAAGAATAGAAAAAAGGAAGGGTCATTCAACCCTATCGTAAGCCTTTCCCAAATCTAGTTTGATGGCCATGTAGCCACCTCTTACTCTTTTTGTTCTAAATGAATGGAAAATTTCATGGGCGATTAGGATATTATCCTGTATGGATCTTCCCTTCGTAAGCGCGCTTTGTAAAGGATGAATCAGTTTATAAAAAACTTTGGCTAATCTAGCAGACATAATTTTGGAGATGATTTTGTAGATCGTAGAACAGAGACTGATCGGTTTGAAATGCTTAACACACTTTGGGTTATCTCTTTTTTGAATCAAAGTTATAAATGTATGGTTAATTTGACGCAGCATTCTTCCAGAGGCGAAGAAAGCCTTGACAACTTTAATGATGGACTGTCCCATAATATCCCAGTAGACTTGGTAGAAACCAGCAGGCATACCATCAGGGCACGGAGCCTTATCCGGTTTAATAGAAAACAATGCGGCCTTAATTTCAGAGTTGTAACTGGTGCCGTTAAAGCTCCATTCTCTGCTGTCGTTATTTCTGTATCTATAACATTTAGATCCTCTATAAACGTGAGGTCATGGTTGTATGATGACTTGAAATGGTCAGAGAACTTTGAGATGAACTCATCCCTTATCAATTTGTGGTCTGTCAGTTGTAGACCCGAACCTGTTGTGAGAATTTTGATAGCTTTTTTACCTCGCCCGCCTCGTCATGCCGATACGGTGAAAATAGGCCGAGTTTATATCATTGAGTTTGTTGTGCTTTACTTTATCCCTTTAGCTCCAATAGCGTCTTTGAAAATCAATCATTCTTTCTCTTTTATTAAGCAGTCTCTTCTTAAGCTCAAAATCGTGGTCATTTGGGTTGTTAATTAAGATCTGTTGCAGTCTGAGTAATTGCTCATCGGTTTGATAAACCTGTTTGTGAATATTGCCAAGCCTCTAAGGAGAGATGTTTTCTTGACCAATTTATAAATGATTGAACCCACCGGGTTCAATGCCCTTACAATATTTCTGAATTCAGGTTTGGTGATCCAAGCTAATTCAAACAGGAAAGGTCGATTGTTGATATGCGTTTGTGAGCGTAGATAAATGGATATCGGGGCATGATCTGAAGTTTTGAAAGGGTGAATCTTGACTCGTAAACCATCGTAAGCAGTAGTGATTTCGGATTGTGCCAGCAGACGGTCAAGTTTTGCGAAACTGTTATTTGGGGATCCCGTTTTCCTCCTCTGCCATGTCTAATTTCCCCCATGAGTGGGTAATTCGTTAAGAAACATATCGTTTTTTATTTGGGTCAAGCGTCGGAAGCGAGCCTGAGAAGGGATAATCCCCCCAACTTATCATCCGGGATCACGACTTCGTTGAGATCGCCCAAGATACAGAACGGTAGAACAAGTTGCGAAGTGTATTGCATTAAAAATTCCCAGAATGGGTTTTTTAACTGGTAGTCCGGTGGTGCATACACCCGGATGAAGGTCGTTGTTTGGTTGATGATGTGATCATGATAATTTATATGGATTAATCTGTGGTGAACCAAGATAAGTGTAATTTCACCTTCAGAGATCAATATGTCTTTCCACAGCACACAGATAACACCGGAGAAACCCAAGGCATGATCAAAAGCTATGTTGTTGAAGCCGCACTTTCTCCAGACATTTTCTGGCGGGGGCTTGTTTGTTTTAGTTTCAAGCAGCACTAGGACATTAATGTAGTTGCTTCAACAGAAGAGTTCTGTATTAGTCCAGAAATTATGTCTTCGTAAACCACGACAATTCCAAGAGCATATATTCATATAAAACCAATTTTGATCCGTGATCGTATGAAAATCGAGTCTTTAAACTGAGCGATATGCAATTGCTTATAAGTTTGTAGCTGGAAAATGTATTTGACCTTTGATAAGTCCCAATTTGATAAGAAGTTATATGTTGATAGATAAGGCCGCAACCACTCGTAATATTGAAACTGTATGTCACAATGTACGACCATACCGTGATCAGTTAGGGATATGTTCAAATGCGGGTAACTACACTAATCTTTCAAAAAAAAAATAGTAGACATGGTTGTTAATCCAAGATAGGGAATAAGTGTACAAAAGATGAGAAATAACATCTGTAGAAAGCTTAAGATTGATATATGTGTAATTCTTCCTTTGGTGCTTGTCTTGTAGAGTAATAGTTGTGATGGCCTTGTGGGGCTTATGTGATCTCAAGGAGAGTAGTAATTTTGGTGTGTTTGAGTGACCTTGTTGGGTGCCATCTTGGTAGAGTAACCATGATCCAACCGAAGCAGCGAGTACTCCATCTATCCCACGCAGCACCAGAAGCAGCAGGTAACCACACAAGAGCAGCAGCAGCCACGAAAGCTCAAGCAGCAGCAGCAGCATGGCACCCCAGTAGCCGCGAGATAGAGAAAGTACTTGCACCCAGGGGCGGCCCCGTACGCCCGCCCCACCTTTCGACCCACACGCCCCGGGGTTTGGAAAAAAAAATAAAAAATTATTTATATATATGATAGTGTTGTAATAAGTAAAACTAGGATTAATATAAAATCAATAAGTCCACTTTGCTTAGTTGGTTGGTGGGAAGGAAGGAAAGTAAAATGAGACTTAAAGGTTGTGGGTTCAATTCCCACCAGTCTCCTTTTTTTAAAAAATTTCACCTCCCCCAAAAATGTTTTTTTATTCTTTGTTCAACTTACACCCCACTTTCTATGTTCCTACTTTCTACCCCCTTATTTAATTATATTCCGATTTCCCTATTATATACAAATTATCTAGCTATAACTAATTAAACCCCATAAAATTGGTGAAATTAGCCTCCTTTTGTTTTTTTTTTAAATTCGCCTCCCTCAAAAAAGCTTTTTTATTCTTTTTTCAACTTGCACACACTCTCTATCTTCCTACCCCCTTATTTAATTATATTCTCACTTCCCGGGCTCCCTATTATATACAAATTATCTAGCTATAAATTAATTAAACCTCATAAAATTGGTGAAATTAGGATTTGATTATGAAAATAAATTTTGTGAAATTTTCATTAGAATTTGTGAATTTGAGAATAAATTTTGTGTTTTAATTATTGTGTATGTGATTTTGAGAATGAAATTTATGAATTGAATTTGGGGTTTGTGAATTGAATTTGTGAAGCTTTATGCAATATTTGTATTTTTGTACCCTACATATTCAAATCACAATTTTTATCATGTGTTTGGGAACCAAAAGATATTATAAAGTTAATGAGTTTACAATCCTAGCTAATATGCAAAAGCCTTGAATTTAGCATGATTGAATTTCGATAAGTTTACACTCCTAAAGATGACAAATGCCTTAATTTCCAATGAATGACGAGAAACTACTACTATAGCAACCAAGCAAATGTAAGTCTACTTTTCTACAATCCACTGCTAAGTTGAAAGTCGTAGCTTAGATAAAGAAGTTTATTCAAGGCCAATATCGCAGTACACACTAGAAATTTCGCCCCACCTTTCGGAGGATCCTGCGGCCGCCACTGCTTGCACCAAAAACAAAGGACAGAGCAATGCGAGTAGACCATCCAAAATAAAGCAAGAGTGCAAGCAATTAAAAGACAAGTAATGAAGACGTAAAGCTGGTAGGATAATAAGCTACAGCAAACAGCTTGAACACTTAAAATTGCGGTGGGAATAGTTTCCCGAGACGCAGCAGCAAACCATACAACGTGGCGCTTGGCCGCTCAGCACACCCGAGTGGCCTTCGGGGGCTCAAAAGAGCACAGATAATTGTAAACAAGAAATTGAACAGTAAGTATACTATAAAAGGGACAATAAGTCAAAATGCACATGATAAGTGTGATTAAAAAGATTTTTTGCTGGTGAACAGATACTCTGTAGATTTTTGGTAGAGTGGAGAGAGAGGGACTTACAGAGGAGATTTGCATAGCAGCGAGCGAAAAGCACTTTAGCAGACATGTTTGTACAGTTGTAGATACAATGGCCTTGTAGGGAAAAATTGATCTCAAACCATAATACAGTGGTAAGCACTGTAAGTACGGAAAGTGTGTATAAACAACTTTTAGAGTTTGTATACAAGAGTCATGATGTACAAATTTTGCCCGATAAGGCTTATAAGAGTATTGATACTGGAGATATAGTTTTTGTGAACCCAAGTAGATAAGAGTATATGTATTGCTATTGATGGCTTGGTAGCTTTCAGACAGTAGCAATTGATGTTGTCGTAGCATGGTACTAGCGCCAATTAGATAGGAGATCAGCAAATGAATACAAGAGTACATGGTGAATTTAAGTGGTAAGTGTAACTCATATTTTGGTAAGTGTAAACGAGAGCTTGTAGAGCCAAAGGGTGAGATCAGGGCCGGCCATGGGGGAGGGCAAAGCGGGCGACTGCCCTGGGCCTCCGATTTTACGGGACCTCATTTTTTACTAATTTTAGTATATATAATAAAATATTTTTAAAATTAACACAAGTGTCGGTTGGCGTGGTGGTTGTGGAATTGCTATGGGGCATGCATGCTTTCTTATAGTCATGGGTTCGAAACCCAAATTTTGTACAACTCTCAACATTCTAACCTTTTTTCCTATTGGTTAGGCCTCAATAAATTTTATCAAGTCATAGAGTATTAAATTATTAATCCAAATTTAAATTTCTCTTTATTTATGTAACTGATTCCGAGGCCTCAATAAATTTCATCAAGTCATAGAGTATTAAATTATTAATCTAAATTTAAATCCAGCTAATCTTTTAGCTTCATTTTATAATTATGTCATTCGTGAACAATTTTAGTTTTATTAACATGGAAATTCAAGAAAAAAAGATTCACATGGTCATAGCTATATTTATATTAATTGAATTGAATGAAATAACATGTTTCAAGTAGTTTTAGAATATTGTAATATATATATATAGAAATACACTAGGGTTTTGTGTTTAAAAACAAATGACACAAATTTAAACGTGTAGTATATAAATTATTTTTAATATTGTATAACTAAAATTTTATAGAGCAAAAAATTGATAAATATAGCTTGCGTTTGTAATTTGTACCATGGATTAAAACATTTTGTATAAAAATTTTAATATAAATTTTACCGGTGATTTTCTTAATTAAAAAATTTTATTTTAAAGACTTTTCTATAATTTTTCTTAAATATCAACAAAAAATAATTTAATTTTTTTAACATACTCATCCTTAAGATATAAAAAAATAATAAAAATTACATATAAAATTTATAATTTATAAAATTATGACCCGGGCCTCCGAAAATGATTGGACGGCCCTGGGTGAGATAGTACTGCCATGGTATAAGTAGGCGGCTAGCCCAGACAAATAGGGGTGCAATTGGGTGTAAACCGGACAAGTAGTGTTACGAATCTGACATCAGGCCAAGGTAGAGCAGTAATGTAGAGTTAGTCGCTTCGAACTCAACGGAGTGCGAACTTTGAAGATCCAACCGAACCACCACCCGAACCGACGGACGAAATAAAGGTCGACCACACCGCGCCCGCCCTGAGACCTCAGAAATCCCATCAATTTGGAGCCAACCCGGGTGAAGTGACGAACCCACTCGGATTTCGAGTAGGAACACGCAAACAACTGGAGCACAAGTTGCGAAATTGGAGGGCTTTTCGCCCTTAATCGATCCGAAAGATTTTTAGGGGGCCAAGTGGAGGGAGCTACCTCCAGAGGGGCTAAGATAGAAGGGTTAAGGTTGGTCGAGGGTTGCTCAGGGCTGGTCTACAACAGAACGTGGGAGGAAGATGGGGTACTGAGGCGGCGGTCGGGGAAGGGAAAACCTAGCGCGTGAAGCGCGTATTTTTTTTTTCATTTTGGGTTTTTTGACACAAACATATACATTAGTCACTATCTTTTCTACATACAGTTTTTTTGAAACAAATGTCCAAATTCAACACCGTTGATGAGCTGGGATAAAATCTGCTCAGACTCACTTTCCGGAGGTTTAGGCTTATACAAAGCATAGACGACCAACTTGGCTCTTCAAATGAAATTGCTTTGGAAAATACATCAAAGGAATACCGGTCATGGATTATGTCAAAAAAGGCAATACTTCATGACAATGGTCGAAATTGACTTCCATTAGGCATCTGTTCAAACTTGGTCTTAGATGG
Organism: Persicaria maculosa; assembly: GCA_963922045.1. Taxonomy (NCBI): domain Eukaryota; kingdom Viridiplantae; phylum Streptophyta; class Magnoliopsida; order Caryophyllales; family Polygonaceae; genus Persicaria; species Persicaria maculosa. The sequence goes on along the minus strand of OY998251.1, from coordinate 50,265,523 downwards.
TCTATTGGGGATGGCGGGTCGGTTAAGTTCTGGACGGACAATTGGGCGTTAAATACGCCTTTGCTATCTTGTGCCCTACGTCAGTTTGACGTGGAAACGGCAGCGGGACAGTTGATCGTTCATCACTAGTGACAATAAATGGGATGTTTCGGCTCTGAATAGTGGATTGCAGGGTTTGTTGAGTCCAAAAATCATTGGTAACATCACAGACATTAGGCTAACGGAGAATAATTTCTCTAACAGGCTTTATTGGGGTCCCAGTAGGAATGGGTGGTTCTCTACAAGGTCAGCAACATCTATTATTCCGCTTCATAACGGCGACCCGCACTATGATTGTCAATGGTTATGAAAACTGGACATCCCTCGTAAGATTAGACACTTCCTTTGGAAAATTTCACGTGATGGGCTTCCTACTTCCGATCGATTACAACGATCGCATGTTGTCGTTCCCTCAGGATGCAGTTTCTGTGACGACCATACAGAATCAACTTCCCACCTGCTACTGAAATGCCCAATGACTCGTGCTCTTCTGGCTGACCTAAGTATCAGCTTACCAAACCTCGCGACAATCGACGACAATTCTAAACCGAACACCATCCTTCATGACATTTACACGTCTACATGGAAATTGACGATGCAAAATCTGGCGTTTGTGTGGTGGTCAATTTGATTCTTCAGAAACCAGTTAGTTTTCCAGAGGCCATTAGGCCAACAGTACGTATGATTTTTATTTCTTATACGAGTATATTTTTAATGTTTTTATTATTATTTAAAAATTTAAAATTTGGGTTTAAATAAATGTTAAGATATGATGTAAATATATTCTTATATTTTTTTTTATTAATTTTAATTAAATATATAAAATTATATATATGCGGGACGGGACGGGATTCAAACTCTCTGTCCCGCGTCCCGTCCGCCGTAATTTTTGTAGGACAGTATCAGGACGGGATTGAATTTTTTTTTTCTAAATCCCACCAGAATCTAAAATTATATATATGCGGGACGGGACGGGATTCGAACTCTCTGTCCCGCGTCCTGTCCGCCGTAATTTTTGCAGGACAGTATCGGGACGCGATTGAATTTTTTTTTTTCTAAATCCCACCAGAATCAGGACGGTATTTGTGCCCACTCCTAATTCTAACGTTGAGGTCCCATTACCTTCCAAACACAAGTGAACAACAATGTCCAATTGGACTTTTTATTTGATCCACCCCAAACCGGCAAACCCACTACTATACAACGTCGAATAACTTTGGGTGCACCCGATCTGTCCTTCTCAACTTAGCAACATTAAAATTGTTCCATTGCAACATCCAATTCAACGTTGTGCGTGGATTAGCAGCTAATTACGCCACGGTTTTGCAATGCATATAAGGAGACCCTTGAAGGAAACTAGAAGGCAAGCAACAACAAGCAATGAAGAAAACCTACCCAAGCTTAAGCTATCACTTCCAAAAGTCAGCAAGAGCCTCAAAATTTACACAATGTTGAGCAATGGAAGCACATTGTCGATGCAGCTTAACAAATAACAAGTAATAACTATCTCCTGCATTCAAAGGTTTCACAAATATCTTTATGATAGAAGGGTAATGCTTGGAGGAGTTTTGAGAGCTACACAAATCGGTGACAAGGGACTACACAAGCCTAAGCCCATTGCAACGCCTTTGCCCAGGGATCATTTGCCACTGTCAACAAAATCCACTCAAAAGCATAAGAAAAATTCCGATATACAGGAAACAGTTGGTCGAGTAAATAGGAGCTAGTAATTATGAAAGAAATTATACGTACGTGTTCATCATGAGAGTAATATTGTCTCCTTTCAGAAGGATCCTCCCTGCAGAGTCATAGCCAAATATAGGTTATAAAAGAATTGAGTAAAGATGATGGCAATATTCAAACAATACCGCCCTTATGAGTTATGACTTACCTAGTGTCTTCCTAGTCTTCTTCTTTACATTCACCTCTTCAGCGTCTTCGAGCACCAAATTCATGTACTCATCAAAACCCTGAAGGACAAGTATCAGTAAGGTCAAAATCCCCCTATATTACATTCCAATCTCCATGAAAACAATCTCAACTTAGCAATCAACTATGGGGATTAGGGAGGTGAAGAAATTCACAAGTTCCAGATTCCAATGAAAAATGAAGCGAGTCATGCAGATACTTTACTTTTCCTACTTAAGTACATAACCTAGCAAAGTTTCTGAGGCTAACACCTTTCTTTACTCTCTTAGTCTAATCTGCAGTTGATTTACCTTTCGATATTTTAGAAAATAAAAACTGAAGTCATCTGAAATCAAAATTAATCCCTCCTAGTTTCTTGTGAATCCTAAATAGACTTCGGTTTTTGGAACACAACATTAAGATGTTCCAACTTCCAATAATGCAACGTCGTAATGCCATTAGTAAAATCAAAGAGGTCTCTTGTGAAAACTCCCATCAAACAAGTATAAAAAACTAATCAGAAAAGCCTCCATTGTTACAAATGATGCCACTGCAGTGTGCCTATACATACACAATAACCTCTACTCGCCTAGTATAACTCTGTGTTAGCTCGAAACTACTAGTGGAAATAGAAATTCCATCAAAACACCAATTATGGGGTTTCATTTTCAAATCACAACCACAACCTCCGGTACCGTTGAAAATGTAATGAAAAATCTTCAATTTCATGCAATCTCCCTAATCAGCTGCTGATCAGGAAAATTTTACACGAACCACCTGCTAACATACCATAATTTACAAGGTCAGGCGAAGGGGAGCCTCAGACTGAACTAAAGGAACACTCAATGCTTGTCCATACTAAATAGAAATAATTTATCCGAGAAGTATATGAACTCCAAAATCTTCCAGATTAACCTAAAAACATTTGCAGGATAAGACAACACAAAAGTGTTATTTTTGCTTGTATCCAATCAAATACAACCAAGAAACCCCAATATAGCTAGTTCCGTTCTTCTTCCAGCCCACTCGTATAAGATTATTGCACATCTCATGACATAAAATTCAGAAACAGAGTATAAGTGTACAAGCAAATCGAACATCTTTGTTAAAAAGAAAAAGAAAAATTACTTACGATAATGCGACCTTCAATCCTCAAATCCTTCTGCTCAAACAGCCATATCTGGATACGAGCCTTGCTTTGCAAAAATCGGAAGATGAGATTCTGATACAATTGGTTTGTTCCCGAGAAGAAATCGACAGGGAAAGTGCCAAACAGACGAGAAAATGAGAGTGGAAGTTAGAAGTTGCGGGAAAGAAGGTAAAAAGAGGAAAAGAAATTAGGAGAGGGAGATTACGATGGGCTGGGTCATGATCTTCTGAACTCTTTGAGTCGCCATGGTTGCGAAATCTGGGGCTCGGTTGCTTCCTCTCTCTTTGTGGGTGAGTTTCGCTGTGGTTGAAGTGAAGGCGGAGAAAGGAGTAAAACCCTAACCCCTTAATACGAAAGATAACGGTGTACACAACCAGTGACCGACGGCCGACATAAACCTGCTTATTAATGCTAACGTCGCGTTTTATCAGTTGTAAGAGAAAAACGCTGAGTTGCTATCAAATAATTTTTTTTCCAATAGGCGGGGACTCCTGCGTGAGACGCTATGTGCTTTGACCCTCAAATAAAAAATTATAAAAAATTAAAATTTTATGTATATATTGCGATTTTTAAAAAAAACAATAAATCAATAGTATAATACTAAAGAAGAAGTCATTTACACAATGTGACGACTTTTTATAAATAAAAGTTTAGTAATATGTCCCGATTTTTTATAAATAAAAGTTTAGTAATATATTAAAGGATGATTTGCACCAATATACCAATTCACACCCAAGTTTGCAAAAATAACCATGGGGTGGATTATTTGCATAAGAATGACAAAATGTAATTTTTGCAAAAATTATGGGCACCTTCCCAACAGGTTGAAGGTAACCAAGGGGAAGAGAGAAGAGTAAGGTAACCAAGGGGGAGAGAGAAGAGTAGAGAGGGAGACTCACTTTAATTATTTTAAACTAATTTTTGATCATTTTTATTTGTTAAAATTAAAAAATAAATTTATTTTTGAACTTAATTTAATCCACCCCTTATACTTATAAAAACATAAGCAAAGTCTTTGTAAAATATTGAGCCACGTGTCAATCTCTGAGCAAAAGTTAAGAAACAGTTTTCTCTTTCTCACCCACGTTCTTTTGAACAAAATTAAGTAGTAAAAATTCCAGCCTTTTCCCCCACGCTCTCCATTCAACTGCTCCCAAATTCATGAAGAAGAACAATCTCTTCACCACTTTCTTTACTCCCTCCCCTTTTACTCTCTCAGAAACCCTATCTCTATCTGAAAGCCTTCCCATGGCTTCTCACCTCTCTCTCGAAGCCAAATTTGAAGCTATCCCATGGCATCTCCTACTCGCATATCTATCCCGACAAAGGTTTTGGCGGAACCACACCAAGCCTAGACACCGCCTCCAACAACTCTCCATCTCTCTATCAGGCCTCTCTCTCTTCTTCGACCATAAATTTCAAATCCCCTTCCTTGTCGGACTGCCTGACGCCCTAAAGTCGACAACGGAAGAGTAGGCATCAACACCTTTTACTCTGAAGATTTGACATTTTTCTGTCAACAACTGCTCATTTGCCAATCGCCAAGTCCAGACAAGACAAAGGTCAAGAGCCTCGAGCCTCCACAGCCCCGATACCAAGACTCTACATCTTGTGAGATTACGGGGTTCTATATTGTCAATCTGTTCTTAATTTTTAGGGCTAATCAAAATTAGGGTTTTTTTCCCATTAGTTTTGCGTGATTTGTTATCTAATTTTAGGGGATTTCAATTTCAAAAGGTTTCCCGTTCTCCATTGTAAAGTCTAGGGAAGAAAAGCTAAGACTCACCAACAAGGGGGATAACACACTTGTTTTGAGGCTGGAAGTGTTCGAGATAGGGAGATTGGTAGAACAAAGCACACCGAGAAGGCAGACCGTGCCACTGTTGAGCAGGTAATTTATATTTCGTCGATAATTTGATTTCTAATTACTATTTGATGTATTATTGTTAGCTCTTTAATCATTCATAGCCTTTTTGTCGGTTGCAACTTGCAGATGATAGTGTCTTAGAATCAAACTGTCTAAAACGCTTATGGATAGCTTTATGCAAGTCTTACATTGGTCTTGTGAGCTTATTCATGGTTTTGAATTGATGGATGTGTGTGTCAGGCCAATGATCCCCGCACTCGCATGATTCTTTTTAAAATGCTAAATCGTGGTATATTCAATGACATAAATGGCTGCATCTCAACTGGAAAAAGAGGTAATTGTCATGCTTTATATCATGATCAAATATATACTTTTTTTCTGTAGGTTTTGTGGACTTTTTTTTGTAGATTAGCTAGATTCACTTTCTATACTGCTTATCTAACACTGCCCCCTTTAAACTGGCCAATGTTTATCATGCAACAAAAATAAATGGCTAAGAATTGGCTATAAAATATGCAAGACATTTGTTCTTGTGTTCAAGTAAGTTTTTCTACTTTGCAATTCTGTGCAAATATTAAATGTACTGTGTCTAAATTCAGTATTGTATTTGATAGGTTCTTCTCGATGTTTTTTTTGTGTGTAATTATAGATTCAGATGATTATTTTCTACTTATATTGTTTCATATTTGTTTTGCACAATTTCAGGGACAGGGATTGTTATGTACAAGGTGATTATCGTTTCAGACATGGATATTGCAGGCATAATCCACGCAAAATGGTGAAGACATGGGTTGAGAAAGAACTGAGGAATCTTATGAGGTGATTCTTTCGGTTATATGGAAATCCCTCCATAATGTTTATTAAATTAGAAGCAATGTCTCAATGTCTCAATCAACACAAACTTGTGTTGATTCATCTAAGCTTTAGCTATAGCTTTGTATTCATGGGTTGAGTTTGTGCTGATTTTTTTTTGGGTGTTAAGTTGCTCTAGCTACAGCTGGGTTTTTTTTTGTTAAATTGCAAATTAAAGGGCTATTTTGAGGCACTTGACTATTTTCGTGACTCCTATATTTTCTTGGTTGAGTTTGTGCTGATTTTTTTTCTTCTCAAAACATAACAGCATTTCATTCAATCATGTTGTTGAATTTCTGCAAGGAGCAAATTAAATCAAGTAGAGTGTTTGAGAATTTTGTGAGTGAATCGAAAGGCCCTTCATATATTGGAGAACTCATGAGAGCTTTGTGGGGGTATTGATGATTGTTTTTCATTATCAAAATTCATTTTAGGGATGAACCTTTATGAAAATGTTTCATCCTTTCATATATTGGGGAAATCATGAAAGTTTTGGGGAGCTGTTTGTAACTATTTTGTTGTTAGAATTTACAGTTTTAGTGTTTGTTTTGTTAGCGTAAAAATGATAGGTTTATGGGTTGTTTTAGGAGTTGTTATGCTAGATTCATTATCCTTTTAAATGCAAAGGTAAGGGCAAATTTTTTAAATTGTTAGGTACTGTCCTACTACCTATGTGATGCCTAGGGAAAAGACATGGTGGCTTTATTATAATCTACTTGTAGCAACTTAAATTCCAATCTTAACATATAGCTGATCATTGATACTACTGTCAATTCGTCATTTATTGCGTTTGTTTATGTGCTGCTTAATGCAATCAAAGTTGAGTTTTTTTTATACGTTGCTTATTGCAATAAAAGAATAAGGATCCAGTAGCACCCACCTCAAACACTCTCAAGTATGTGTAAGTCAATTTAACTTCATTATTGTTCTATATTTATCACTTCATTTATATTTGGTACTCGCATGAGGTTTATATTATATATAAACTTTTCTAACTGAAATCCTCAAACATGAACTTGAACTAGAATATACTTTACCTCTCTTGATGACATTGCCAGATAAGTTTGTTGCTCACCAGGAAGTTAAGAGAAATGGAGTAAGCTATAGATCAGTGGCAAGCGATAAAGGAAAAAGTGTGAGTTTGGACCAGAATGTAAGGAGAAAAATGATCATCTTCAACTCAGTTGTCTGTGCATAGTAAGGGGAAACCGTGATAGCTACGGGGACTGAGATGAGGACTATTATGGCTCCTTGTATGACAGTACCACAAATAAATGGTGTTTTGTGTGCTATGGGTACGAGGTTTGCATATAATTCAACATTGGTGTCTTCAAATACAATACTAAAGAAAGCGAAATAAAAATTAGTCATTTGAAGGTGATATAGTGTCATTGGACTCCGATAAAAATAAGCATGGTCTTGAGATGGCTTATAATAAATAACCTAGATATTGTTCAGTATGTTTCATGGGCTAGCCATGAAAAGCATTATGACGATAAAATTAAGGGTTGATCATAAAATACAATAAAATTTAAAAAATCATTTTTTTTCATATATGTAAGATGCTTTAGTTCGATCATTACAATATGAGATTTAACTTTATTCGGCTTCGACAAGCACAATTCCTAAACCTTAATTGGTGGAAAGGTGGTTCTTGAATCTTGATTGATTTTAACTTTAGTACATTATCACAATTCATTAAATTTCTTTCAATGGAAAACAAACCTACAGACGCATAGATAAATCTAAACAGTCTCAAAACCGCTCATAACAAAAAACATTGATATTATTCAGTCTATTTCATAGGTTAGCCATGGAAAAAAAATATGATGGCAAAATTAAGGGTTCATCATGAAATATAATAAGATTAAAAATATTTTTTTTCTTTATATGTAAAAGGTTTCGGCCAAATCCTTCGTACAAGAGTTTTAACATCAGCTAACGATGTCAAACACGGTTCTTAATTCCAAATCATTCAGTCCTCTAACCAATTTCTTCCTTCACACCCCATTCGAATATTGCCCAGGGTTAATCTTCCTTCAACTTCATTCAAACTTTTAATACTTTAGCCCCAAAGAGTTTATGCATTTAAACATACAACATCTTTTTCTCAAATAATTTAGATCAATTTGAGAGGTATAATATGATGTGTAATATAGAAAGTGTCATAAAGGACTAAACTCGGTTTCTTAGGCGAAGAACTACAATGCCAAGAGAAGTGTGGAAGCGACATGATTTACTAATTTTATAAAATTCGATGTACTAATTGTCTCAAGAAAAAACTTCATCGTGCCAACTGAAGATTTCAAACAATGGCGTAGGGAGGAGAGTGAACAAAATGGCATGTTAGTGAAAAAATGATTTTTTTGTTTTCTTTTGTTTTTGTTTTGGTGGAGATTAGTGGAAAATTGATATGTAATGAGTATTTTGGGTGGTGTGTCAAATGAGACCGAAAATATTATGAACAAACCCGAACATGGTTCGGGAAAAGAACTAGTTTTATCTATTTATAAACACCCACTTTATACATGTTTATGAAAAAAAAATATTTCGAAGTAAAGTTGGGTCTACATCGTATCTTGATCTCAATTTACGATTTACGCTTACTAGACAATAACTACTGTTGCTTAGCCAGTAACTACTCTTGCCTTGCCACTGACTACGATCTCTTAGCCAATATAAGATCAACCCTGTTCAACCCTCCGCTTCACCTTGGTGTCCGACGAGGCAAAGAGCTGTCGTGGCCGGAGTGAACCCCCTCCATCCATCTCTACCACCCTTCCTCCACAAATCTCCCTCCATCTTCACAAATCCGACCGACCTCCACACATTTTCATTTTCCCTTTCACAAAATCCAAAAAAAAAAAGAGAAAGAGAAGAGGAAGAGCCTCCACGACCGTCGCCCTCCACCCCGCCGCCATCAGCCTCAGGCCTCCACTTCCCCTTCTTCCTTCTCCTGTTCAGCTATTGTGAACTCTCCATCTCCCTCCTTTGCTTTGCCATAAATCCCGCCCAAACCACCTCCAAAATTTTTAACACACTATAATAGGTAAGGGTGACTTGTTATTTTTGCAAATAAAAGTTACTTTTTGACATTTAACTAATTTTTTATGGGGGAGAGACATTTTTGCAAAGAGGAGGATAAAGTGGTATGTTGGCTACAATTTTCTCTATATTAAATTAATATTATAAAATAATAGTAAAAGTTTAGATAATTAATGTTTTGAATTAAACCAAATGCTTGAAAAAGCAATTAAAGTAGTTAGTGTGTGTGTGTGTGTGTGTGTGTGTGTGTGTGTGTGTGTGTGTGTGTGTGTGTGTGTGTGTGTGACCATTTCTTATAGTGAAAACCGAAAGTACTAATCCTATTGACTTCTTTTTAACAGTGGACCCCTCCACTTTTCAACTAAAATCCAACCTAAAAACCAAAAACTACATAGAATAGCCACTAGTTTTGGAATTTCAATTTGTGTGTTATTTTAAATTTTCTTTAATATTCCGCATTTATCAAATTATTATTATCGATCTTGTAATTTGGTATCATAGCCAAGTTAATTAAAAATAATCTGTATTTATCTATAAGACAATCTGGAGGTGTCTACTAATTGCCCACATAAGACTTATCCTCATGCTTTACATTTAGATATAAACGATAAGCATTTTGAAGAATATTAAATGCCATTTCAGACCAACTTATAGATCTAAAACACGAAGTTAAAAAATTAGAACAATTATATATTGAGATTAGCAGTAAAATATTTAAGAATGTAAAAGAAACAGGCGAAGTACATCACTCAACAAATCTAAAAGCCATTAACGAAATTAGCCATCAGATAAGCTTAACATCAGGTGGTAAAATTAAAAAAGGAGATCCTTTTAAATATAGTTATCCATTTAAAAAATCCAAAAAGAAGTTTTCTACTAAATTAGATAATATAAAGAACAAGGCAACAGTAGAAGAAGATCAAGACGAAAATCAAAACCCTAAAAATGAATCAACATCCAATTCGACAAATAAAGAGATTTAGCACTAAGTTAGATGACCCAGAATGGAAGATGAAATTACAGAAACAAAAAGTCGTTGAAACCAACTTTATGAACCAAGAGGTCATGAGCGACGACGAGTCTGAAAAGAATTCGGATGAAGAAGTTGGGTATCAACAAATGAGATTAATTAACCTAAAAGATATGGAAAACATTCCTATATCTAGAATCCAAAAAAGGTTAAATGAAATTTTAAGAGAAAGAAGGCCGAGGGAGAATGAACCTGTAGAACAAAATGAAGCTAGAAGACATTACAGACGATATGAACAAGGTTTCCACCATCAATTATAGACCTAGGTTAAAGCCTAAAGAATTTCTGGAAAAGAAGGAAAGATTTGGAGTAAGCATTATGCCAAACCATAGACCAAATCAAAGAGAAATTAATCTAGAACCCATAAGTGAAACAGGTTATAAATTAAACCTAGATGGTGTAAGGAATAGGCGTGAAATTATAGGTTGGAACTCTTCTCAATTCCTTAATTACATGGAGCATAGTTTCTATGGATGTATTGCTGACTGCTATGGAGCTATTGGTGATGACCCAAAATAAGAGCTTAGAAATGTGCCAAGCCCAGTAACGATGTTCACGTTAATATGTAATTTAATAGAAGACGAATTCATTAGAGAAAAAGAAGATGAAGATAAGGAAGCTTTAAAGTGGCAAAGAACCTTAAACAATCTTGAAATCTGTAACATGAAATATGTTGATAATTACATAACAGAATTCGAGAAGTATTATTATAACATAGGGGAAAACAGCACTAATCTGCAAATGTTCTTTAATAAACTTCCTGCCCCAATTAATGAACAAATAAGTGAAGAGTATCGAGAGTTAATTAAAAATGGAGATAAAGATACTCTTGGTAGCAGAATTTCCTATTTTAGGAAATGGGTTGAGAAAAAATGTCGAGACGTAAGAAGCATCCAAAGAATGAAAAAACAATTCTTAACTTGTTGGGAGACGCCAACAGAATGGGGATGTAATAATAGAGATTACCAAGGAAAACGAAACTACAAGAGAAAAAGTTTCAATAAACGGAGAGGTGAAAAATATTATAAGAAGTATTATAAAAAAACCATTCTCTAGAAACAGAAGGTTTTTCCAGAAAGTCTCGTTCTGTCCTGAGAAAAAAGAAAAACTGCAAGTGTTGGGCATGCGGAAAATCAGGTCATTATGCTAATGAATGCAAAAACAAGAAGAACAATAGATTAGCAGAAGCCCTAGGTAGTTTGGATTACATCGAGCTATCTGAAGATGAAGCAGTAGATCTAGCCTTAAGAAATAACAAAGGGATAGTAGAAATAATAGAAGAAAAACTTGAAGAAGATATAGAATGTGAAAATGAGTCAATAGAAGGCGAAGAAATTAATGAAATGATGGAAGGAGAATCTCCTAGTGAGTTCTCTGATGAATATGAAATGACTACTTTAGCTCAACTTCAGCAAGCTGAAACCTCTATTGATGAAGAACAAGTTGAAGAAATGACGAGGTCAGGGGTTGATTTCCCGGTCATCGCTAAAGAACAGTTTGTTAAAAAATCATTGTTCTCTAAATATGCTAAATATGTTTGCGAAGAAATGTCTGGAGATGTAACTGTCAAGAATAATGAAAATCAAGCAACTGAAGTAAACTTAATCAATTGGGCAAACATTCAGAAACATAACAAAGATAAAAAAAATTAAATATATTTTCATATGTGGCATCCAAGTAATTATAACTTCATTACAAGATTATGGAAAAGATGTGCAATGCATTAATTTTGTTTGTGACATTAGGCATAAAAAGTTTAGTGATCAATGTATCAATGGTATAGTCTGTAATTTGAGTCAAGGAGCAGTTTCTTGGATCTGTAGGCCTAACTATTATGTTAGTCTAGAGGATCATTATGCATCTAAATTCTTAGCTATAAAATTGTTAACAGAAGGTATTAGTATGCATAAAGGAACTTGTCCTTTACAATTAAAGTGGAAGGTAGTTTATAAACTTGAGAATACTACAAATCCGCCACAAAAATGCCATATAGTAGAAGCTGAGAAACACGAGGTGGTAGGTCCAAGCAAAGAGGTTGTACCTGTTAAGTTAAGACCTGATCAGATAAGACTTACGACCATTTGGATAAACGCATTTGAAAATTCTGCGGGTACTAGCAGTAATAAAGTTTTAACCATAGATGAAGAAGGTAGAATCCATACTAATGCTAAACCACCAGACAGTCTCTCTAGATGTCCAAGCTTATTCAGAAACACTAGTTTTAGGTTCAATCCTAATCTTAGTATTACTCCGAGGAATCAGGGAGCTACCACTAGTAGAAAAGACAAATCGTTTGTGGTAGATGAAGATATAATAAGCATGATAGCAGCATTAAACAAGAGGTTAGAAAATAAAATTATAAAAGAACCAACCAGACATAGTATAGATCTAGGTTCTAACCTATTTAGGGAACCAAAAGTTCAAAAGGAAAGCTAATAGGGTATACCATGAATTCCCCCAATAGTTCAAAAGGTTAAAGAAAATCAAGAAGGATCGTCTAGTTCTGAGCCAAAAGGAAAGCTAATAGGGTATTCCACTAAAACCATTAGTGAACCTATCTATGAAAATGATCCATGGGCTAAAGATTTAAAAGAATATCTCACAGATTCTTTATTTGAAGATGAAATAGGAATGAGAATGGACGTAATAGACCTTAGACATCTCTATGGAGATAATATGAGGATAGAAGAAAGCCTTGAACATGTCAGCAAAGAATCGCTAAAGAAAAACTACAGGATTACCAATCCCAATAGCATTTATATCCCGATAAGTATTTGCTTAGAAGGATTCAATAAATATGAGTTATGTGCCTTTATAGATACTGGATGTTCAGTATGCTTTGGAAAGAAGGCATTATTTCCTGAGTTTATTTAGCAGAAGTGTCGTAGACCAATTCAAGTTAGAATAGTTGATGATAGTATCATGGTTCATTCAGAATTAGCTTCTGATGTACCTATCATGATAGGAGGAGTCCAATGTGTAATTCCTACACTCTGGGCTACTAATCAGCCCTCACATGATATGTTAATTGGAAATAATTTCCAAAGACTCCATGTTACAGTAACTCAATATTTAGATTTGATGGTCTTCAACATCAATGGTGAAGATGCTTGGGTTAAAAAAATTAAACAAGCTTATACACACCAAGCAATAGAGTTTACGCGCACTAAGCGTGGTGAGGAATATATTCTTCCTACGCAAAGAGAATTTGCACTCTCTATATGTGAAGTAACGTTAAAAGATAAAATTCTTTAACAACAAGAAAAAATGTGTAAGGAATTATATTCTGAAAATCCTTTAATGTTTTGGGAAAAAGATAAATCATTTGCTACCATAGAACTAATAGATCCAAAAGCGGTCATTAGAGTAAAACAAATGGTTTACACTTATAAGGATCAACAAGAATTTAAAGAACAAATTGATGAACTCTTAAAAAAGGGTTTAATTCAAGAAAGTAAAAGTCCTCATTCTAGTCCTGCCTTTATATATGGTCAGAAATCATGCAGAAGAAAAAAGAGGAAAAGCTAGAATGATTATCAATTATAAAAAGCTTAATGATAATACTGTTTTTGATGCATATTATATCCCTAATAAGACAGTTTTATTTAATAGAATAAGGGGAGCCACTTGGTTCTCTAAAATGGATTGTAAAAGTGGTTATTGGCAGGTAAGAATGGATGAAAAAAGTATTCCACTTACTGCATTTAGTGCCCCACAAGGACACTATGAATGGGTAGTCATGCCCTTTGGTTTGAAAAATGCACCACAGATATTTCAGAGAAGAATGGACAATGTCTTCAAAGAATTTAAACATTGTTGTCTTGTTTACATTGATGATATCTAAATCTTCTCTAAAACTATAGAACAACATAAGCATGACTTGAAAGCTATAACCCAAAAATGTATTCACCATAGAATCATTTTAGGACAGAAAAAATGCATTTATGCTGAGCTTGAAGTTGAGTTCCTAGGATTAAAAATTAAAGCAGGTCAAATTATTTTGCAAGAACATATTCTAGAAAAGGTAGAAAAATTTCCTGATAAAATCAAAGATAGAAAACAACTAGAAAGATTTCTAGGTTGTCTTACTTATACTTCTGATTTTATTAAAGATCTAGCCAAGTTGAGAAAACCTCTACAGGTTAAATCAAAGAAAGATCAAGTTTGGAGTTGGACTCACTTAGACACTAAAATAGTCCAAGAGCTGAAAAGAAGATCTGAAAAACTTCCAATATTGACTTTACCTAATGAAGAGGATGAGCTAGTTCTAGAAACAGATGCCAGTGATTATCATTGGGGAGCTGTTTTAAAAATAAAAAAAAGATAACAAGCTTTGCAGGTATATCAGTGGCAGCTTCAACAAATCTGAGTATAATTACACTGTCATGGAAAAGGAGATTCTTGCAATTTATCGTGGAATCCAGAAGTTTATAATCTTCCTAGCTCCTAAACCTTTTATAGTCAGAACAGATTGTAAAGGAATATTGGGTTTCATAAATAACAATCTTGATAATATGAAAGCGCATGGGAGACTCCTGCGTTGGCAATTAGCCCTTAATCAATTCACTTTTACCATTGAACATGTGCAGAGATCGAAAAATTCTCTAGCTGACAGCTTAACGAGAGAGTTAGCTGATCGATCATAGAAATCAAATGCGGTTGGAAAATCCACAATGGGTGTTCCACCCATGGGATATTAACCTCTTAGGAGAAATACGAGGATACCAAGGATGGGTTTCCCCTCCAAGTTTTCATATTTATGTTGATTTTGGAAGATTTACTGAGAATAGATTCTGTCGTGAACTCCTACAAGCGAAACACAGAGCGGTTATACGAATGTTAACTCTAGAAATAATTATAAAAGTTCTTCAGCTACCTACTGAACTCTAGGAAGACATCTGTAGAAAATGGAAAAGGAGAGATTTCGACAACTTCTACTGGATGGTAACTTTGAGAGATCACGATACTCCAGCAACGATAAGAGAATAGTGTAACCATTTTTGTGTAACCAATGGCGCCGGATCGGGAGGATTATCATTACCCATCATGCCAAATGAAGATGCAGATTACTTAAAAGCGTGGAAATATGGAATGTGCAATGGAATCCAAATTTGCAGGCGACCATGGCCAAAGAAAGAAGAAGAGAGTATCTTGTACAAATATTTCACTAAGTTCCAAAAGGAGGTCTTCCTCAGAGCAGAAAAATTCGAAAAAATAGAAGACATAAATTGTTGTCGTGTTATCAGTGCCTGCATGGATGTTAGCCAGGGAAAAACCCGGCTACCACATTACCTAATCTTCCTACTAATGAGGGAAGACTACTGGTACGTGAAAGATCCAGTAGCGGAAGGAAGAATCGAAGTAGCAAGGCATATTTGGGAGGCAAAAGCAAAAGGATTCTTTTACATCTACTACAACATCACCAAGTTTAGACAGACAGACTGTGGGATATTCAAAGTTGGAAATACAACCATCATAGTAACCCCACAACTCAATCCATTAATGCAGCAAGCCATACACAGGACCGAATCCATCAATCTTTACTTAGCAGAAATAGCGGCCGGTCACTTTTTAGATAAGAGAGGACACGAGAGGATGATCGATTTACTGATTGCATGGGATCGAGAATACATTGAAGGATTAATGCTTGATCACGATCTTGACAACGATCAAGATCTAGAGTTTGATAATACTCTAGATCTAGTTGAAGATTACAATGATGATGACCTGGAAGCCAATATGGGAGACGAAGGGGTCCAGAACCTAGACGATTGAAAGCCATCATCATCCACCAACACAATTATTGTACTTTCTAGTTTGTTTTTGCTTTTATCACGTGAACCTGTAAAATTATTGTACTGTGTGCTTTTACTGTGTGCTTTATCAGGCCAACCTGTAGGCCATTTGATTTAGTCGTTGGAGAGGCATCCAATACCCTTCAATTAACTCTATATAAAGAGCTCTCCTTAGACTTCTCAAGACACAGAAATCCAGAGAGAGATAAAACCATATGAGAAGAGAGAAAGAGTCTTGTAAATCAGAAAGAGAAGTAGAAGCGTTTTGAATTTGAGTAGATTGGTGTTTCCATCACTCTAAGGTTCAAAACCCTTCAATGGATCTTCTGATATGAGTGTTAAGTGTGTTTTTAAGTTCTAAGTTAAGAGTGATTGTGTGTTGTAATATTTCTCAGATTCAATAAAGTTTGTTTTTAAGAAAGGGAAAGCTACTTAATTGAACACTATGTTCTGAATACTTTGTTTTCTTGATTCAAATCCCTTCACCCTCTCAAAACTAAAACCAAAAGCTATAGACTACGGTCTGAGGTAGGAAACGAAACAGATCTGTGCTCAATCTGAACTAAGGGAGGTCTGGTTGAAGGTTAGCCACCTCTAGAAAGTCGAAAGCTACAGGAACGCCGACGGTCCAGAGTAACTACGTTCAGGTATGGGTCGAACCTCTTTAGCTTGAAGTTTTAGTTGTAGAGCGTGGTGGGCTTAAAACCACAGAAAACTTATTATTCGTAATATAGTTAGTAGATTATGGTAGTTAGTACCAATAAAAGTCATTTATAATTCTTCGTTATTTCCTTTTGATAAAAATATAAAAAGTTTGAACAAATTCGTAATTTCTATAAAGATTGGGTAAAGTTGCAATTTACTATCAGAATTGCCCCACCTGTGAGCCCCACAGTGTCAACCAATCAAAATGCTCCTCACGGTTTCTACCACAATATTGGTTTTCACCGGAGCGCGACCCTATATATATATATATATATATATATATATATATATATATATATATATATATATATATATATATATATATATATATATATATATATATGTATATAAAGATACAAATTACTAATATTAATTTTACGAGAATTCTGTTTAGCGCAGGGTAAAATTGCCGTTTAGCGCAGACCTGGTCGCAACGACCATATAACATTTGGTCGCAATGACCACGTAATATATGGTCGCCAAGACCAATCACAAAATTGTCGCACCGAACCTGGTCGCAACGCCCAAACAACATTTAGGTCGCAACGACCAACTTTTTTTAAAAAAATTTTGGGTTTTTTTTAGCTCGGTTATTTAAAAACTGAGCTAAAAAGTGATGTGTTTTAGCACGGTTCTTCTTAGAACCGGGCTAAAAATTCATCATTAAAATTAAAAAAAAACAGAAAAAAGAAGAAGGCGGACGCGCGCCCAAAAATGGCGTCTTCTTCTACCTCTGCGGTTTTGCCGAACCAAATTCAACCTATCCTCCCTTGAACCAAAAAGCGAAATTCACCCTATTTTATAACATATTTGTATAAAACAAACACAAAATACATAACATTCAACCAACTTTATTCAATTTGGTGTAAATCTAAGAAATGCCCTAACAAAATCACCATTTGAATACTATCAAAACTAGTTCAAAGAATCGAAAATAAACATCTTACATTCTTTTTATTTTGAAATATCCTTGATTTGTTAAGATTAAATGAAGAATGGAAGGGGAAATTGAAGATTTGATCATTTGGGTGGGGGTTGGAGTTCTGTGCAATTGTGAGACACAAAGGGCACACTGAGTGGGGAGAAGGTAAGGGTTTATTGGTAATTAATTTTAACTTTAAGGGTAAATTTGTCATGTTAAAATCCCCCCTGTTCTAAAAAGCATAACCTTTTTTTTAACTACTAAAATTGTAATTTAGGCTAAAGTGATTGGTTAAAAGGCCTAGGATTAAGGGGAGGGCGTCACCTCATCAACAAAGCTTTTATTTTAATAGTTAGTAATAGATTGTTTTTTTAAACTACTAAAATTGTAATTTAGGCTAAGGTGATTGATTAAAAGGCCTAGGATTAAGGGGAGGGCGCGACCTCATCGGCAAAACTTTTGTTTTAATAGTTAGTAATAGATTTTTAGTTAGGGATTAATAAAACTATTTTACATAATTCAATAAAAATTAATTCAATATCTATCTTTATTAATATTATAATTAATAATACTAATCTAATTGGATATCTAGACATTATGGTTAGTTGGTTTAGATATTCAAGGGATCATATCCTTAATAATTATCTTTACCAATTATTTTACTTATCTTATTTAGTTTTAAACATTTTCCATTTCTATTTAATCCATTCCATACCATTGACAATCATTATACGTTGGGTTATTTGCACAAATATACACTTTTTTTGCCGGGTTTGCACAAATACCACTTTTTTAGAAAATTTGCAAGAATACCATATGTGGTATTAGTGCAAATAGGAGGGGCACATTGTTTAGCCGGTTGCAGGTTGTCCCAAGGGGAGAGAGAGAGAGAGAGAGAGAGAGAGAGAGAGAGAGAGAGAGAGAGAGAGAGAGAGAGAGAGATGGGACATTGGATTGGGTGGGGGATTTTGGCGCCAAAATTGGAGAGAGAGGAGGTGAGGTGATGGGAAAAAGTTTCCCTCCATTTTTAAAGTGTAATAAGAGAGGAGGAGAGAGGCCATCATTTTCGGTGTTCCCGTGGAAAAGAGAGCTGGAGAAGAAGGCCACCATTGGAGAAGAACCCATCCGTATTAAGGTCCAGTTGGTGAGCACGTGTCGGGCTCTTAATTCGTTCGTGTCAGTGTTCGTAAACTTCCGTGTCACAGAGATATCTGAGAAACCCTAATTCTCAGTTGCAATGGGTAGGCTTCTCTTCTATTTCTCCTCATGTTTCGTGAAGAGTAGATACCCATTACCAATGGTGTTGAACCGAGTTTTCAATTGCAGGGCAAAACGCCAAAGTATGTGTGACTCTCAACTTCAACGGGCGTTGATTGTTCGATGGTGCGGGGTGGGTATATTATGGTGAAACAGAGAGGATGAATGTGATAATTGAAGAGGGCATCGACTTCGCCTCTCTGACTCAACTGTTGAGGGGGAAGGTCGGCCATGATTGTTCATGTGAAGATTGGCGGTTGTCTTACGTGCCAAAGGGGGAAGAAGCGGGTCATCCGATAACGATAGGTGATGACAACGACCTTGAGGCTTATAAGTTTCTCAACTCGATGTCTGGGGAACATCCATGGCCCATGGCAATATATATTGGTCCAGTGGTGAAAGAGAGGCTTCAAGTACCACAACCCGGCGTCGGGGAAGAATGCTTGAGTGGGCCTCATAACTCTCAAAAGGTGGACGAGCTGGAGGCAGAAGGTAAGCCACAACCAAACCCTATGGTTGTAGATGTGGGGTTATATGGTGGAGGAGGGGTTAGGCAGTCAATAGGGATGACCAACGATATAAGGGTGAAAAACAATGTGGAAACGGGGTTGGGAAGGGGTGACAAAGATAAATGTGAGGGTGACAAAGGTAAGGGTCCGGAGGTGATCCTCTTGGATGAGGTCATAGGGAAGAGGTAGGATGACGTTACTGAAAAGGGTTTTGGAACTGGTTACAGACGTATTTTTGAAGGTGACAAGGGTAAATGTCCAGAGTCGAACCACATGGATGAGGTGATAGGGAAGAGACAGGAGGACGCTACTGAGAGCGGGTTTGGAACTGGTAAAAACCTTAAGAGTGTAGGTGACAAGGGTAAAGGTCCGGAAATGATCCAGTTGGGTGGGGTGATAGGGAAGAGCCAAGAGCACGCAGGTGACATAGGGTCTGGAACTGGTGACATGGATATTCTTGAGGGTGACAAGTGTGATGGTCTAGATGTTATCCACTTGGATGACACGGACTCCTCTTCAGATGACACGGAAAAATGTGAAGGTGACAAGTATAAGGGGGTGGATCTCATAGCCATTAGCAGTGAGGAGGAGGACGAGGAGGAGGACTTCGATTCCGGAGTGAGGAGGGAAGAAGATTGTTCATATTATTATGACTGGGAGGATTATGAGGAAGACCAGGGTATGAGGGTGTCGTCGGAGGAGGACCAAGTTGAGGAGGAGGTGATTAGGGAACTAGAAGATCGGGTTCCTAGGTCCAGCACATCCCCACCGTCGATGGAGAACGTAGAAGCTATGTTGGACAAAGCAACGCCTCGGACCCAGAAACCACGACGGAATCTGACAGAAATTTCGGAGGGACAAATGTTCGGCTCGAAGGTAGAATTGCAGACTTGCCTGAAGTGGATTGCAGTGCAGAAGTGCTTCGAGTTTGTAGTGAAGAGGTCGTGTACGAAAACCTATTTAGTTGGTTGTTTGGACAGCAAGTGCACGTGGATGTTAAGGGCGTCGACTTACCGGCGCACGACAATGTGGTGCATCCGACAGTATGTCCAGGAGCATACATGTGACCTGAGCATGATGCACAACCATAGCCGACATGCTACGTCGAACATGATTGGACGCAACCTCATGACCACGTAAGTGTGAATTTAGTTGCGAACAGCTATTTCTGTCACACAACATTATTCCCCATGTCACATGACGTAACTCACCATGACACCATTATATGCAGGTTCACCGGGACTCGAAAGGACCTCGTTCCCGAGCAAGTCCAGAAAATGACGAAGGCCGAGTATGGAGTATCGTGTAGCTACTGAAAGGCACGAAGGGCACGGCTGACAGCGAGGGAGGTGAAGCATGGGACCTACGAAGACAGCTACCGAGATATTATTCTATACTTGCACATGTTGGAGC
Source organism: Persicaria maculosa (assembly GCA_963922045.1). Taxonomy (NCBI): domain Eukaryota; kingdom Viridiplantae; phylum Streptophyta; class Magnoliopsida; order Caryophyllales; family Polygonaceae; genus Persicaria; species Persicaria maculosa. The sequence goes on along the minus strand of OY998251.1, from coordinate 50,245,031 downwards.
AGACGAACCCTGGGACATATACTAAGTTAGAGCTGGACGCATCCCAAAGATTCAAGTACGCCTTTATTAGCTTCGGGGTATGGCGCAAGTCGATTCCCTACCTTCGAAAGGTAATACCCCGTGTCGGTACTAAAATATTGCATGTCACCTAACATACATAACCATGTCACCTAACCAACTGGTGTCGATATCCATGTCCAGGTGATTTCAGTTGATGGGAGTTTCCTGAAAGGGAAGTTCAGGGGCACGCTTCTATTTGCCACAACCCAAGATGCAGACCACAGTATATACCCGATCGCTTTTGCGATTGTCGATGGTGAGAATCACGGGTCATGGGGCTTCTTCTTCAAGAACATGCTACATGTTGTCAAGGATACACCGGACTTAATGTTTGTCTCTGATCGGCATCTTAGTATCGTCAAAGGTTTGAGGGACAATTATGTGTTTGCTAAGCAAGGGGCCTGCCAATGGCATCTATTTCAGAATGCCAAGGTTAAGTACAGGGGGGTGACGACCCTGCACACATTGTACTTAAAGGTGGCGAAGGCGTACACGAGGGCAGAGTTCGAGAAGCACTTTGCTGATTTTTGCGCTCAAGCACCCGCTGCGGGACAATACCTAAGAGAGGCTGGATTCCAGAACTGGGCCCGGGCATACTTCTTGGGGATGCGCTATAACATATTGACGACGAACAACTCCGAGTGTCTGAATTCGGTGTTCAAGGAGGCCCGCGACCTACCCATCACAGCCCTGATTGATGCTGTCATCGAAACAATATCCAAGTGGTTTTACGATCGACGGGAAAAAAGCACCAAATCGGCGTCGACGGTCAGCGATTACGTTCAAGGTGAGCTGCAAACGAGCTATTCGTTGGCAACATTCTTGGATGTCAGAGCCCTCAGCTCACACGAGTACACTGTCAGCAGAGGGTCCGCCACCTGGGTTGTGAACCTGTGTGCTCGGACCTGCACATGCAAGCGGTTCGACATTGACCAGTTTCCGTGCTAGCACGCCATAGCGGCTTCAAGGTATCGAGGTAGCAATTTCTTCTCTCTCGTGAATGACTTCTACAAAGTCGCCGCATGGAAGGCGTGTTACGAGAATGTGCTATATCCGGTTCCTCCAAGAGAAGAGTGGCGAATCCCCCCAGCCATGTCCAGTGCGGTGTGTCTCCCCCCGGACGTGAAGCGACGCCCTGGTCGCCCTAAGACTTGTCGATACCCATCTCGGGGAGAATTTAGCCGTTCCAAGCGCCGTCGTTCTTAGATGTGTTCCTCCATTGGTGGTCCAACGCCTTACCTCAGCAGCTGGGTAGTCTTTTGCATTTGCCGTATCGGGTCAGTGGTTGGACCATTCTCCGTCTATGTTATTTTTTGAACGGGCAACGTATTTGGTAGTGTAATTAGGCTGTTTGTGCATATGACAAACTGTAAGTAGTCTGCTGTACTTTTGGGAAGGGTTTCCACACTACAGTTAAGTGGTGAAGAACTTCGTAGTACTTTTGGGGATGGTTTCAGAACAAAAACCATGTCACCCTATTTGTATTCCCGTGTCAGGTAGAAGGGGTTATCATGTCACAGCTTTCAATTTCATGGTAGACATTTCGTCGGTTGAAGCTATGATAATGAATTCAGCAATGCATTGGCACTTATTTGACAACATGTTTACAGTCCTGAGTGGTTGTGGTAGTGGTGTTAGGAATTCACCCTTGTGAACATATTGAAATCACCTTCATGACAATGTTGAAGGGGTTATTATGTAAGGTGACACTAGATTGTAAGTTGGGTGACACGGGCGATTTCCTGACAACTTATAACCAAAGTTTCGACAATAATAACTTAGTCAACCAGTGGTCAAATATAGACCAAATTTTGCCCAAACTTGCATAAATAGCACAATGGGGGATAATTTGGATAAATTGACCCTTTCCCATTTTGGTCGAAAAGGTTGCCCATAGCTCAAAACAAAAAGAAAACAAAAAGAAAACAACAAAGAATAAGTTGACACCGTCCCGGATATCACCCCACACTGTATTTCTGTATTCATCGGGACTCCATCTCTAAATTTCCATAACTCAAAACCGTTCGAAAGGGGGAGGAAGAAGAGACGCCGGCGAGGAGGAACAACGGGTCGAAGAAGATACTGCCGGGGACTGTCGGATAAGAGAAGAACACCGCCAGGAAACTCAGAAGGTACGCCCCCTATCTCTGTTGTCCGTTATCTTCGAATCTGGGGTTCGGGGTGGGTGGATGGAACAACCTACTATGGTGGTAAGGGATTGAACGTTAATGAGGGCGGTTTTGTCGATGGTGGAGGTGGTTGCGAATGAAGGACAAGGAGCCAGGTTTTGGGGATTGGAAAACCCGCGGTTAGGGTTTAGTAAGCCCGAAGAGGATGCCTACGGTGGGGGTCGAAATAGGGAATGGGGTAGGGTTTGATTGGGAATGGGGACGATTCGGGGTTTCATTATTTTGAAATTCAGATTTGGGGAGTTGATGTGGAATGTATGTCGTCATTGGTTTAGGAACGTTCTGACATTTGTGACATGGGTTTCCAAATTGAGTGACATGGGTTTACAAAGCTAGTGACATTGACTATAAATTTTCTCGATAACTTATGGTTGCTCTTAAACTGCAGGAAACAAATGGCTCGGACAAAATTTACACATCCACAGAATCAGCGCTTCCGCGCACGGGTAAACGAAGGGTCGAGTGTGGCGATGCTTGCCAACATCGCCAAATACGTCGAGGAGACGGATGCCGCTAGGGATCTCGTGGGGAAGACACTCGAGAAGATTATGGATACCTTGGAGAAGATGGATGATAGGGTACTTCAGTCTTTCGCATTATTCACTCTCATATTGTTCTTAAGTTCAGTGACTACGGTAAATAGAATAATGACATGGGACTTACAGTATGTGGCAGTGACACGGGATATAAAACTGTTGGAGGAGATGGTGGACTTATTGTAACAACTTCTTGTGTGCAGATAAAAGTGTTGGAGGAGAAGGTCCATGAAATGCGGGATGGAAAATTGATTGGAAGAGGCAAGGAACAAAGAGTAAGGGATAGTGAAAAGGAGTTTGTTCATGTTGGAATCCATCTAAGTTGTAGATCGGTTTTGCAGGTTGTTGATGTTGATGTACCAAAGGGGGCTCGTGCTGAAGCTGTGGAGCAGCCCCGACAAGTTGCTAAGGTACGCTCCTTGTGGCCCGTGCCATTCATCCGTTATGTTTTCAATAGTGGCATGGGGATGTTAGCTAGGCGACGGGGGTCGGTTTGTTATGTGACATGGGAAATGTTTGTTTGCATTCAGAGGTTGTTTGTGGACCAGGAATGTGAGAGCAAGGCGTGGAAGATTACGAAACCGCGGGCCTCTAAAGGGAAGGACGCCATCGTTCCCGGTGAAGCCGTTGCCATGGGACTAGTTTCTGCGGCCGACTATGAGGCCCTACAGGGGTGGCTCGCAAGGTAACCCATCGTCTCATTTCAGTCTTCATTATACGGCACAGTAACCCTTTCATTCATTCCATTCCATTGTACGGTCCAGTGCCAACGGTGAGAACCTGTCAACGGCTTGCGGCAAGGACCTGTCGAAGGAGTTTTTTACCACCCTCCAGACGCCCCGCTATTGCATCAACTCAGAGGTATATTGTATTTCTCACATTTTATTATGATTGCCCTTGTATACGCATTTGGGTTGCTGTTGGACTATGTTGTGGGTTGTCATGGGGGTTAACTTGACGCAGCACTTCGAGCAGTCATGCTATCTGCTACGGAAACAAAGCGCGGAGAGGGGTTACGAAAATGGGCGTCGAGTCATTGTGTTGGACTCCTACTTCTCCAGCTTTCTGGAGAGGGAGTGGAAGGAGTACAACTCAGACGTCGGGGGGTATGAGGTGAGTGGCATACTCCTCTCATACTTCGACGGGCGGGCCCTGTTGTTGCAGGAGGATGGTCAAGTATGAAATAAATATAAAATAAAGTTCAGACTGACTTCCCTGTCTCAGCAAATAAATACAAGACTTCCTCCCGTTGTAGTAAGAGAAAGTCAGGATCGAATCCTCGAGGAAGCACGTCAGCAGTTCTTAGGTAGCTGTAGATCTCACAGACAAGCAGCAGAAAGACAGAAATAAAAGCAGAAAAGACAAAGCAAAACAGAAACAAAAGCAAAGACAGAAAATAGCGAAAGAAAGTAAAGAACAAAGCAAATCAGAGGCTACTCGATCTCGACTAAGCCTACTCGAGATCGACAAAGGCAGTGAAGACAGAAACTGAAAATCGACAACAACAGCAGAAAACTCAACTCGACCTAGACAAACCGTACTCGAGATCGACTACAGCCTACTCGATCTCGACAAGGACTACTCTGTATCGACTAAAAATGCAGAAACTTTAAATTGCAAATTTCGAACCCAAAACTCAGATTTCCGACGAAATAAATTCAATATATAAAAGACTTCCAAGGCTAAGGTATTAACACCACAACGATAACCATGCAAAGTAACACATAAAGGCATAAAAGATCATGCTTTCCGTCAAATAACTTTCGTTATTAACAAATAGGCATATAGAGGCTTTCGCATAAACCCTAATTGTTACTAACCCTAATTGTTACTAACCCTTTTCACATAATTAATCCAAGTTGCATTAAGATCACTTTCGCTTCAATAACACAAACAAGGATCACCTTCAACTTTCGCAAAAGAATCATGCTCGTAGGGATAGAAGACGAATTGCATAACAAAATCTGACCTTTATCGCATCACCTCACATGGCCACCGTCGGGCTCACCCCAGCCCCAGAAGTGGGTGGACTACTCGCTCTTCATCATCAAGAAAGACATCAAATAACAAAAGAAACTAACTTGCATTAAATTAAATAAAGAAAGCTTACAACCCACAAGACAAATCCGCTTTCGCCTTTCCACCTTGCTTGCTACAAACTCTCTTTCTCTATCCTACTTACTTGAATGGAATTGATTGTGTTTCTGAATTGGAATGAGATGCCTAATGCTCAGCCCCTAGGGCTTTATTTATAGCCTTCTATTCCTTGCTAATCAAGGATAGAATCTCCTATCTATATCTAAAATTATATCTAAAAGCCTTAATGATAAATAAAATGCTTAAGGGAAATAAATCTAAAAGGAAAAAGATAAATCTAAACTAGGTAAGTCTTCATGTCTTGATAGATCTCCCTTCCATAGATAGACTTGATCAAATTTGGATAAAATCTTCGGCCAAACCGACTTCCTTCGTGCCCAAGCAACTCCAAGTCTACTCGGACTGCTCACGTCGACGCGTTTCTGGAATTTGGTCTACTCGATCTCGACAAGGGCTTGTCGATCTCGACTAGGATTCATCGTCGACCGGACTTCTCAGGTGACTCTGCTCGACATGCTCGGAACTGGGCTCCTGGCGCTCGTCGATCTCGACTAGGTCTCCTCGAGATCGACTAGGGATGTGGTCGAAGACGGCTCTCTGGTGATGTCGACTAGGGCTCCTCGGCATGGACTCGGACAGGCGCTCTGGGCTACTCGACTTCGACAAGGGCTCGTCGAGATCGAGTAGAGTTGCTCGGCATCTTCGTCCTCGGCTTCTCGATCAGCTCTTCTTCTCGACTCCGGGTGTGGCGTCTAGGCTTCGTCGATCTCGACTAGAGCTTGTCGAGATCGAGTTGTCTTCCGGAGCTGGGTTGGTCTGGCTCAGCTTTCTCGACCAGGCACTGTCGACCAAGTCTGCCCGGGCTCTCTACTCGAGATCGAGTAAGGTGTACTCGACATAGAGTAGCTCTGGCTTCGGCTCGGTGTGTCCTGGTTCTGTACTCTCGGATTCTGGATTTTTGTAGTTGTTTTCCGAGCTTTTCTGACCTTCCTTAGAGTTGCTGTAAAATGCCTCGAATTCTGCGAAATTAAACAGAAACTGGTGTAGATTCCATAATTTGGCAAATAAACATAAACTACATAGATTCTGTACTATCTTAGCCCAAATGAATGAAATGTATGCAGAAATTGATATAAACTTAAGTGTAAAACATGGCAGATTCAGCTCACAACAGGCCCCGGCGCCCATGGCCCGGCCGTGAGCAGGCGGGGACCTCGTCCTCCTACCCCTCAACCTGAGGGGAAGACATTGGGTTGCCGTTGCTCTTGATCTGAATGAGTGGCAGTTGAAGCTTGTTGTAAGCCTAATCTGCCATGTTTTACAGTAACTTTTATATCGATTTCTGCATACATTACATTCATTTGGGCTAAGATAGTACAGAATCTATGTAGTTTATGTTTAATTGCCAAATTATGGATTCTACACCAATTTCTGTTTAATTTCGCAGAATTCGAGGCAAACTACAAAAGTTCTAAGGAAGGTCGGAAAAGCTCGGAAATTCACTACAGAAGTCCAAGGTCAAAGAAGCAGCGGAACCAGTCGAACCAAGTTGAGAGCCAAGGTTACTCGACCTCGAGTGAACCTTACTCTATCTCGACGAACATGTCCGAGCACCGGCCTTGTCGACTAGGAGCAAAGTCGAGAGCCAGACCAACCCAGCTCCAGGACCTTACTCGATCTCGAGTACCACCTAGTCGAGATCGACGAAGCCTAGACGCCACACCCGGAGTCGAGAAGAAGAGCTGATCGAGAAGCCGAGGACGAAGACGCTGAGCACCCCTAGTTGATCTCGAGGACGCCTTGTCGAGATCGACGAGCCACCATGCCCTAGTCCAAGTCCATGCCGAGGAGGAGTCCTCGACATCACCAGAGAGTCATCTTCGACCACACCCCTAGTCGATCTCGAGGAGACCTAGTCGAGATCGACGAGCGCCAGGAGCCCGGATCCGAGCCTGTCGAGCAGAGTCACCCGAGAAGTCCAGTCGACGATGAATTCTAGTCGAGATCGACAAGCCCTTGTCGAGATCGAGTAGACCAGATTCCAAAGACGCGACGACGTGAGCAATCCTTGTCGACTTGGAGTTACTTGGGCACGAAGGAAGTCGAGTTGGCCGAAGATTCTATCCAAATTTGATCAAGTCTATCTATGGAAGGAAGGTCTATCAACATGAAGACATGTTACCTAGTTTAGATATAGTTTTCCTTAAAAGATTTATTTCCCTTAAGCATTTTCTTTATCTTTTAAAGTTTTAGATATAATTTTAGATATAGATAAAAGATTCTATCCTTGATTAGCAAGGAATAGAAGCCTATAAATAAAGCCCTAGGGGCTGGTTTTTCATTCATTTAATTTCAGAGACAATAAGTCACATAGAGAGAAGGAGAGAAGAAATTGTAAGTTTGAGTTTATTTAATGCAATTTAGTTCTTTTTCATCAATCAATGTCTGCGACTGCGATGGGGCATGAGTAGTCCACCCACTTCTGGGGCTGGGGTGAGCCCTACGGTGGCCATGTAAGGTGATGCGGTAAAGGTCAGATTTTGTTATGCAATTCATCTTCTATCCCTATGAGCATGATTCTTTTGCGAGAGTTGAAGGTGATCCTTGTTTGTGTTATTGAAGCGAAAGTGATCTTAATGCAGCTTGGATTAATTATGTGAAAAAGGATTAGTAACAATTAGGGTTTATGCGAAAGCCTCTATATGCCTATTTGTTAATAACGAAAGTTATTTGATGGAAAGCATGATCTTTTATGCCTTTATGTGTTACTTTGCATGGTTATCGTTGTGGTGTTGATACCCTAGCCTTGGAAGTCTTTTATATATTGAATTTATTTCGTCGGAAATCTGGGTTTTTGGTTCGAAATTTACAATTTAAATTTTCTGTCTTCCGGTCGACATAGAGTAGAGCTTGTCGAGATCGAGTAGGACTGTAGTCGATCTCGAGTATGGATTGTCTAGGTCGAGTTGAGTTTTCTGCTGTTATTGTCGATTTCCAGTTTCTGTCTTCACTGCCTTTGTCGATCTCGAGTAGGCTTAGTCGAGATCGAGTAGCCTCTGTCTTGCTTTGTTCTTTACTTTCTTTCGCTATTTTCTGTCTTTGCTTTTTCTGCTTTGCTTTTTCTTTGTTCCTTTGTTCCTTTGTTTCTGTCTTTTCTGCTTTTCTGTGAGAATTTATAGCTACCTGAGAACTGCTGAGACGCTTCCTCGTGGATTCGATCCTGACTTTCTCTTACTGCATTGGAGGATTCTTGTATTTATTTGCTGGGGCACAAATCCGGTTTGAGTTATTTCATTATATTTCATACTTGATTTCCTCCTCACAACAAATTGGCGCCGTTGCCGGGGAAGCTATCAATCGCGCCTTAGGTAGTCAGTTCTCACTTTTTCTTTGAGTTAATTTACAGGTGTATGCACCATTCTGGTCAACCACCTGAGTTTGACGGCTTAGACGAACTAGAGCGCCTTCTACACATCAGGGCTAAACTGCAAAGAGCCATGGCAGCTGCGGAGACACAGGAACAGCTGATCGCAAGGCTTACAAGGGAATTGGCCGCTAAAGATGCTGCTATCGCCACTGAGAAAGCAGCAAGGGAACAAGCACAGGCTGAGCTTGCCCAATACCCAACCACGACAGAGGACTATATGCACCCAACTCTCGTCGTGCCTGAATCGGCGATTCTTATCCCTGAAAACTCTTTTGAAATTCGCACTCAATTTCTTATAGAGCTTAAAAATAATGCCTTTTTTGGTAGATTTAATGAGTGTCCTCTTGAACATATTACAAACTTTTCTGACATGTGTCGTACTCTTGCTGAAGGTACAACCCTGGAATATGTCAAGATGAAATCTTTTCGCTGGTCTCTCGCTGGACCTGCACTGAAGTGGCATGAAGGGCTGAAACCAAGATCCCTAACAACATGGGCCCAAGTAGAGCAAGAGTTTCTGAACAAATTCTTCCCACCCTCCAAAACAGCACATCTCCGCCAGAAAATCACCGCCTTCAAACAGAAGCAAGGGGAACCGCTGGCAAAGGCATGGGAGCGCTACAAGGAACTTCTGCGATCTTGCCCTACTCATGGACAGCCACCCTACGTCATTCAGGAGATCTTCTTCAACTCTCTTGATCAAGTCACTAAGGACAGAATCAACCATTATACTCGCTATGAGTATCTGACAATGTTGCCAAGTGACGCGTGGGGTGTGCTAGAGAAGCTCACCACATATGACAACAAGTATGGGTCTACTGCAACCTATGAAGAGAACCCATACGCCAGGCCAGCACCATCCATGCCCCTCTATGATCCTCCTAAAGAGATTGATCCTTATGTAAGGGAGCAGTACTACAGAGACCAGAATAAGAAGCTCCTTAAGCAAGTAAAGTATCTCTCTGTCAACCAGCCTTGCATAGAATGTGGATCTCAACGGCACACTACTCCTGAGTGCCCACACACACAGCAAGTCAGGATGGCAGAGCATCATGAGGAGGTAGCTTACGCAGGGGGTCCCAATCGCTACATGGGGGACCAAAGGTTTCAGCAACCACAATGGAACCAAGGTGTCCCTAGGAACCCCCCGCCCTACAGAGCTCCAGGACATCCGGAAAGGGACCAGAAAAAGGATGATATACAGACAGTCCTGGAGGAAATACGGAGGAACCACTTAGAAACTAGGCAGTCCTTCAACTCCATCTATACTCAGATGCAAGGTGTCAACTCTAGGCTTGGGGAGATTGATATATGGCGAAAATCAGTTGATACACAGATTGGTCAGCTAGCAGCGGGAATCCCCAGACAGTCAGATGCGCTCCCTGGATCTTCAGAACCAAATCCTAAGGGAAAGACTGGACACATCGCTGCTATAAAACTCAGAAGCGGCCATCAACTGCAAGAGCCAGAGGTCGGAAAGCAGCAGAACAACGAAGAACAGCAAGCCGACATCGACAACACTGTAGTCGATCTCGACAAAGGCCTCGTCGATCTCGAGGAGAAACTGCAAAGGCCTTCATCTGCACTGCACAGTAACTCGACTGCACCCAACCTAGTCGAGATCGACAAGAACCTAGTCGATGTCGAGGAGCCCCTAGTCGAAGTCGACAAAGCTGCAGCACCTCCGACATCTGTTCTGGCTCCGAATCAGAAAAAGAAGCTGCCTTTCCCCACAAAATCTCCTAAGGACCCGGCAGAAAAGAAATTTCAGCGCTTCATCAAGATGCTTCAGAAACTCAACGTCACCATCCCTTTCACGGAAGCTCTCAATGAAATGCCGTCCTATGTCAAGTTCCTAAAGGAGATTCTGAGCAAAAAGCGATCAATGGCTGAAATCACAGAGGAATGCAGCCACTTGGACATACTGGAGAAGAGGCCGAATCCAGGTAAGTTTGCTATAACTATTGGATTTGGTCCATACAAAATTAATGCTTTATGTGATCTTGGAGCTAGTGTGAGTATAATGCCTTTAACAATTTTGTCCAAGATTAAGATAGGTGCCCTAGAGCCTGTGGATGCTAGACTTTATATGGCCAACAATACTGTGGTCATCCCAACAGGCATGGTGGACAATGTGCCAGTACAAGTAGGTAAATTCTTTGTCCCTGTTGATTTCCTAGTTGTTGATATGCAAGAAGATCCTGCTTGTCCAATTATTCTAGGGAGACCCTTCTTGGCGACAGTGGATGCCAACATAAGCGTAAGGAAAGGAGTGCTCACCTTCAACATCAGCGATGAGGTAATTGAGTATTCCTTTAATAAAATTGAAAGGCATACAGGTCCAATGGAAGAGGTCAAATCTATCTCAGCTGGCTATATTACCTGCGGGGAACCCAAGGTCAGAAATATGACCCCTGAGGAGCTGGAAAAGAGGGACATGGAGGCCCAGGTGGAGGAGATCATGGCAATCCTAAAGGAGGACGCAGAAAATTCAATCGATACAAACCAAGGTACATCGTTATGGATTAATTATTTTTCGGATGCGTTGACAGGAACCAAGTATGGGGTCAAGATCGACCAAGGTTCCTCGACATCGAGGACCCTAGTCGACCTCGACCAAAAACAGAAAACTCCACCAGCACCAGCATCGACGAGCAACAACTCTGAAGTGCCAGGCTCCTCGATCTCGAGTAGGGTACTCGAGATCGACCACCCCTCCTCTTCCTCGACTGCGCCTTCCTCGACGCAGACGACACCAGAGCCAGGATCCTCCTCGAACTCGACTAGGCTTGTCGAGATCGACCACCACTCGGCCACCCCAGAGCCTGTTTCCTCGACGCTGCAGCCGCTAGGAGGAGAACCCTACTCGAGATCGAGTAGGCCACTCGAGGTCGACAAGCCTTGCCCTTCGTCGACTTCTGCATCTTCGAGTAGACCACCACCAGAACCAGCATCCTCGTCGAGATCGACTAGCCCTAGTCGAGATCGACCAAACACTATGGTCCCCGATTCCGTCTCTGCGAAGGTAAGCCAAGGTATGGATCTTTCTTCTCCTATTTCCATTAAAGATCTATCTATACATGGGAGAGGTTTGCCTTGGTATGTGCGCTTATGTAGGATATCCAATGATGAGCCTAAGGAGTATGAAGTTGGAGACAAGCTCTATGTCTCTAAATCAAAGGATCATTGGTTCCCTAATAAATTCAACAAGAAGCGGATGGGGCCGTTCGTGGTGAACAAGATCCATTCTGGAGGATTGCAGCTGATGGACAAGAATGGAGTCTTATTTGAGGCCCAAGCTACATGGGCCCTGCAAATGCCACCTTGAGCTAAAAGGAAAAGTCGGCCTAGCGACTCTAAAATCTAGAGCTTGTACATAGACTTTTTAGGACTTTTGAGACTTTGTTTTGCTTGTTTTTGGTTTTGAACACTTTTGGTTTTTGTTTTTCCTTTTGTGGGTATATGTCTTCTACATTTTTCAGGTCCATGGATAGAAGCAAGCAAGATTCAGACTCGGCCCAGGAGGTGCTTCCATTCGATATTTTGAGGCCTGCACACTAGTCTAGTGAGTTTCTTTCTTTACCCTTGTTTTTATACAGTGAGAACACTGTAATGTTTAAGTATGGGGTGGGGGAGGGACTTACTTCATGCATATTGATCATATTTGACATTATGTGTGCATATTTAGAATTTATTTCTTTGAATTACTACATGGCTATTTTGGAATGCATTATTGATTTATGTACTTATATGCATGTTTTCCAAAATTTTGAAAAAAATGACCCCCATTTGAAAATTTTGAATGATGTCATGGAAGCTTTATTGAACTCGACGATGCAAAATTGGATTCATTAGAGATATAGCATGAAATTGCCTAGTAAAGGGAAGTCAAAATGAAGTGCATTATTTCTTGAAAACCATGAAAGGAGGTAAAATTTGAAATTGCTTTTGACATGTTGCACGATAAGATGATGGAGGACTTTTCCATATAATGCTCATATGTTTATATTCCTAGCCTTACCTATGCTTATGCATCACAAAAGCCATAATATGCCTTATTTCAAATATTGCTCCACATGATCTAAATATTTACCATTCTTTACCTTATCCGGGGATTATGTTGAGAATGATGTTACATTATGGAGATGTTATATGGTGTTTGTGTTGGTTATCATTATTGGAGTTTGGCGAAATTGTTTGAAATATATGGAAAATTTAATGAGTGAAAGAAAATCCGATCAAAGATTGACCCTGCTCTCTGAGATAATAGTTTGGCGAGATGGGACACCAGGTGAGGAGTCCGACGCACTAAGTATCCGGGGCCATTCATGACACCCATGTTTGCGACTCGCGAGAAGGCAGTGCTGAGGTTAGAGAGGTAAAAACATTATTATTGATAAAAGCATTATGAAAGGTGATGAATCTTATGGAGAATGTGGAAATTCAGTTTGGAAATACTCCATTTCCCCGGATCATTAGCACCACATTGCCAAAAATTGCCCACCTTTTAGCCTTTTACCAATCTACTCCTTATTTGAGCTTAAATTAAAGTCCTCTTGATTATTAATGCTTTTTCACATAAAAATTGTTTTTGCATAACCCTCCTTTTGTGAGTAGATGTTGCTTTTGTATATTTGCACATGCATGGATCTGTGACACTAGTACCTTTTCGAGGATGGTAATTGATTGCAGGGACATATGAGAATGAATCTAAGATGTTGAGAGTTTTGATTTCTTCCCCTGAATGACAATTAAAAGTATTGCTTGAGGACAAGCAAGCTTAAGTATGGGGTGTTTGTTGTAAGCCTAATCTGCCATGTTTTACAGTAACTTTTATATCAATTTCTGCATATATTGCATTCATTTGGGCTAAGATAGTATAGAATCTATGTAGTTTATGTTTAATTTCCAAATTATGGAATCTACACCAGTTTCTGTTTAATTTCGCAGAATTCGAGGCAAACTACAGAAGTTCTAAGGAAGGTCGGAAAAGCTCGGAAATTCACTACAGAAGTCCAAGGTCAAAGAAGCAGCGGAACCAGTCGAACCAAGTTGAGAGCCAAGGTTACTCGACCTCGAGTGGACCTTACTCTATCTCGACGAACATGTCCGAGCACCGGCCTTGTCGACTAGGAGCAAAGTCGAGAGCCAGACCAACCCAGCTCCAGGACCTTACTCGATCTCGAGTACCACCTAGTCGAGATCGACGAAACCTAGACGCCACACCCGGAGTCGAGAAGAAGAGCTGATCGAGAAGCCGAGGACGAAGACGCTGAGCACCCCTAGTCGATCTCGAGGACGCCTTGTCGAGATCGACGAGCCACCATGCCCTAGTCCAAGTCCATGCCGAGGAGGAGTCCTCGACATCACCAGAGAGTCATCTTCGACCACACCCCTAGTCGATCTCGAGGAGACCTAGTCGAGATCGACGAGCGCTAGGAGCCCAGATCCGAGCCTGTCGAGCAGAGTCACCCGAGAAGTCCAGTCGACGATGAATTCTAGTCGAGATCGACAAGCCCTTGTCGAGATCGAGTAGACCAGATTCCAGAGACGCGACGACGTGAGCAATCCTTGTCGACTTGGAGTTACTTGGGCACGAAGGAAGTCGAGTTGGCCGAAGATTCTATCCAAATTTGATCAAGTCTATCTATGGAAGGAAGGTCTATCAACATGAAGACATGTTACCTAGTTTAGATATAGTTTTCCTTAAAAGATTTATTTTCCTTAAGCATTTTCTTTATCTTTTAAAGTTTTAGATATAATTTTAGATATAGATAAAAGATTCTATCCTTGATTAGCAAGGAATAGAAGCCTATAAATAAACCCCTAGGGGCTGGTTTTCATTCATTCAATTTCAGAGACAATAAGTCACATAGAGAGAAGGAGAAAAGAAATTGTAAGTTTGAGTTTATTTAATGCAATTTAGTTCTTTTTCATCAATCAATGTCTGCGACTGTGATGGGGCGTGAGTAGTCCACCCACTTTTGGGGCTGGGGTGAGCCCGACGGTAGCCATGTAAGGTGATGCGGTAAAGGTCAGATTTTGTTATGCAATTCATCTTCTATCCCTATGAGCATGATTCTTTTGCGAGATTTGAAGGTGATCCTTGTTTGTGTTATTGAAGCGAAAGTGATCTTAATGCAGCTTGGATTAATTATGTGAAAAAGGATTAGTAACAATTAGGGTTTATGTGAAAGCCTCTATATGCCTATTTGTTAATAACGAAAGTTATTTGATGGAAAGCATGATCTTTTATGCCTTTATGTGTTACTTTGCATGGTTATCGTTGTGGTGTTGATACCCTAGCCTTGGAAGTCTTTTATATATTGAATTTATTTCGTCGGAAATCTGAGTTTTTGGTTCGAAATTTGCAATTTAAATTTTCTGTCTTCCAGTCAACATAGAGTAGAGCTTGTCGAGATCTAGTAGGACTGTAGTCGATCTCGAGTACGGTTTGTCTAGGTCGAGTTGAGTTTTCTGCTGTTATTGTCGATTTCCAGTTTCTGTCTTCACTGCCTTTGTCGATCTCGAGTAGGCTTAGTCGAGATCGAGTAGCCTCTGTCTTGCTTTGTTCTTTACTTTCTTTCACTATTTTCTGTCTTTGCTTTTTCTGCTTTGCTTTTTCTTTGTTCCTTTGTTCCTTTGTTTCTGTCTTTTCTGCTTTTCTGTGAGAATTTATAGCTACCTGAGAACTGCTGACACGCTTCCTCGTGGATTCGATCCTGACTTTCTCTTACTGCATTGGAGGAGTCTTGTATTTATTTGCTGGGGCACAAATTTGGTTTGAGTTATTTCATTATATTTCATACTTGATTTCCTCCTCACAACAAAGCTGTACGACTGCTATGTGCACTGCGTGAGAGACGCCGAACTCCCACCCCTGCTGATGCACGTTACCCACCTCCTCCCCATCATCATGGATGCACACGCTGAGTTGAAGGTAAAGTATGCATCGAAGCTGCCAGGCCCGTTTCGCATAATCCGCGACAAGCGCATTCCGCAAAACAAGCTCAGGTATGATTGGTGCGACCCCTGTATTTCATTTTACTTGATGATATCTCCGCCTCTGTTTTGACAAAATCTCCGTCATTGCAGTGGTGACTGTGGCCCTTACACGATCAGATTTATGGAGCTCCTCATGGAGACCGATCCCCCCTTCGATGGGCTGGACGACACGTTTATTGGGCCGTACAGACATGTGCTAGCGGCTGCCATCTTCAATGGTCGGCTCGGTGGACGCATAATCTGATCGTCGTTTGGGTGTAGGTATGGAAGTGATTTGTTGTCTTTTGTTGTGAACAACGTTGGTTTCAATCTTGTCCTTTGGTTGTTTGGATACATTTACTTTTGGAAACGGGTTACACTCTAGTGGTAAGTGGTAAAGAACATCGCAGTACTTTTGTGGATGGATTCTGTAAAAAAACCCTGTCACCCTCTTTGTATTACCGTGTCAGGTTGAAGGGGTTATCATGTCACTGGTTGTAATTTCATTATGGAACTGATTGGTTGTCTTTTATTGTGAACAACGTTGGTTTCAGTCTTGTCCATTGGTTGTTTGGATACATTTACTTTTGGAAACGGGTTACACTCTAGTGGTAAGTGGTAAAGAACATCGTAGTACTTTTGTGGATGGATTCTGTAAAAAACCCCTGTCACCCTCTTTGTATTACCGTGTCAGGTTGAAGGGGTTATCATGTCACTGGTTTTAATTTCATTATGGAACTGATTGGTTGTCTTTTGTTGTGAACAACGTTGGTTTCAGTCTTGTCCTTTGGTTGTTTGGATACATTTACTTTTGGAAACGGGTTACACTCTAGTGGTAAGTGGTAAAGAACATCGCAGTACTTTTGTGGATGGATTCTGTAAAAAACCCCTGTCACCCTCTTTGTATTACCGTGTCAGGTTTAAGGGGTTATCATGTCACTGGTTGTAATTTCATTATGGAAGTGATTGGTTGTCTTTTGTTGTGAACAACGTTGGTTTCAGTCTTGTCGATTGGTTGTTTGGATACATTTACTTTTGGAAACGGGTTACACTCTAGTGGTAAGTGGTAAAGAACGTCGCAGTACTTTTGTGGATAGATTCTGTAAAAAACCCTTGTCACCCTCTTTGTATTACCGTGTCAGGTTTAAGGGGTTATCATGTCAGTGGTTGTAATTTCATGTGTAAAAATCCGGAGGTGACACTTAGTTTCAGGTCATGTTTAAATCTTGTGAGTGTTTGTCCTACTCGTGTAGATTTTGTCACCTTATTCTCCTTTGTGACACGAGAATTATGTAAGTTGACAAATTGACGTATATTTCGACCAAAAAATAATATCATTATATGTTATAATAACACATTAGATATAGTATCAAAATTAACCAAACTTAATAGACCGAACACATGTGGAAATTTTTATGCCACCATATTTCGTATAATCCACTGAAGCATACCCTCGACTAACCCACACTCAATTGTGCACGTGCATTCCTCACAAGAAAGAGCATCATCTTTATCTTCAGCAAGGAGCTGAAAATTTTTCCAGGGGTTTGATCTTCGACAACTCCGAATTGCTGTTCCATTGGTGATATTTGTACATGTGTTCCGCTTCCATTTGAAGAAAGGTCTTCGAGCAATTACGAGAATATCATAAAATAGATCAGCAACTCTCCGGCGACACGATATTATTTTATAGCCCAACTTATGTTTCACACTAGTAAGTAATGCAAAGCCTTTGGGTTTGAGCTCTTCAGATCCGCAACAATACATAGCTATGCCACAAACATAGCTTGCCACGTCGTGTCCCAACTCCGACGCCTTTAGAAGATCTTGAATGCCTGCATCGTGATCGCAATTTGTGAAGAATTTAACCTGCATTTTGAAATGAATCTATGAGGAACTATGATAAAGCATACATCGAACCAATGATCCAGAATCAACGTATTACCATTCCTTGCTGAAAGATTGCCTCCGGGTTTCCCGCGTTGACGCATTGATTTAAAAAGCTTCTGGCATGACTATCGTTTCTCGATGCGACTACAACCGAAATTCCCCAGTCATCCTGGTACTCAATTGCCATCTTCGCCAGCACATAATTGTGTTTTCCAAGCAAATCAAAAGTTTTGCAACTGCATCACAATTAAGTGAATCACATTTTTTTCGAATACATAAATTAACGAAATCAAAAGTGGAGGCAATACCTTAACCGTAATCTGAAGACATCTTCTATAGATTGAATTGCTAATCGACCGACAATATCCAATAGGATATCAAATGGTAGTGTTAGAAGCGTCAATGCCTCTGCTGTCCTTGCCCTAACGTTCCTTCCCTGATCCATTGCAACTATCTTAATTTCGGTTCTAGTTGGTAAGGGAGGATGATGCAATTCAAGGGAATGGGATGATGCAATTCAAGGGAGAATGGGTTGGCTATAAGAGTGCAATGGAGAATGTAACTGCCACCGGAAGAGGAATAGACGAGACGTGTGCAATGTAATTCAGAGGAAGAGACGTGTGCAAGTGCAATGTACTTGAAACGCAATGGATGTGGATGTGGAAGTGGAAGAGGAAGCGGAAGAGATTTTCAATCGTAAATAACTGCCGTGGTTTTAATCTCAATCTATTAATTAATCTTTTTCTTAAATTATCTATATCTTCAATTTATTGTCGGTTAGAATCTTGATATGTGATATTATTAACAAATATATTATATGGATAACGGATTAAACCTATACAACACTTACTAACCCTTGTTTTAAAAAAATAACGGATTAAAGTTTAAAATTTAACCCTTTATTCAACAAAATAACGGATTAAGTATTCAGGGTTTTGTATCAATTAATTATTTGATAAAATTTTATAACGGATGAAAGTGTACAATTTAACCCTTTATTCAAAAAATTAACGGATTAAGTATTCAGGGTTTTGTATCAATTTATTATTTGATAATATTTTATAACGCTTGAAAATAAATTTTATAACGCATATAGAGAGTAAAACATTATCACATGAAATTAAGTACAAAAGTTAAATCCATATATGTATTTTACATGCATATTGCATGGGAAAGTAGTTAGGGTTTGTAAAATGTTAAAATATGGTGTATTAAATTTTATAACTTATAAAAATATATTTTACAACCATAAAATCAATATATGTGAGTACAATATAAAGAGAGTAAAAAATTACCGCATACAGAGAGTAAAAAAAGGGATAAAGAAATCGAAACACTTAGTTATCGTTCGGCAAAAATTGTCGTTGACTATTGAAGCACCCTTATTTATAATTAAAAAAACTATATAAAATATACGTTTTCATAAAATTTTTGTAACACGTTTGTACTTGATAATAATAGCTACGAAATTGTTTTTACAAATAAATACGAAAGTAGATATTTTGTATAGTTTTTTCTCTAAAAATAAGCGTGCGTGAATAGTGAACTGACAAGTTTTCCGGAACGAAGGTAGTACTTCATACCAACGTACAAAAATACCAACCTTGTTACCATATTCAAATGTATATTAGTGCAAATTGACCTATATTTAATGTTGAAGGGGTTATTATGTTACTTGACACGGGATTCGAAAATTGGTGACACTAACCAAACCCCCCCCCCCCCCGATGGAGCCCCTCTCTCTCTCTTCATAAATACCACTCCATCGGTCATTTCACTTCCACTCTTCTCTTGCAAGCCACAAAAAAATTGGGGAAGAAGAAGCGACGCCATCGTGTTTGGTTCACCAGTGGTGCTCATCCTCATCCAAAAGCATTCAATTCCAAGTAAGTACAACCCCGATTGCCATATGTGTTGAAAAAAAAATGGTTTGTATTTTAGGGTTTTCGTCGATTAGAAGTTTGTGTTGAATGAAATCTGTGTTGTTACTAGGGTTTTCGACATAGAGTACTAATTGACGACATCCAAAGCTTTCTGATTAGGGGCTACGGTTTATGCCTGTGTATGCTGCAGATTTTGGGTGAATATGTCCATGGCTCACTCTTTTATGGTTTGTGCCTTGTGTAGTGAAAATGTCCATTTGTCTCTTATCTTGCATGTGCTTAGTACATACTTAAGTTGAGTAGTTTCTTGGAGTTCGTATATGTGTTTATTGGTTTACGCTTCATATATGCAATTAGTTTGTGGAATTTGCTGAATTGGGGCTGAGAAAGCAACCAGTCAAGTATATATACTTGGTGACACGGGATGACAACTTTGGTGACACGGGTGATTTCTAACCACCTATTTGTAATTGGTCTTTGCTTGCACATAATTCTCTCCTTATCAAAATTATAAGGTGCTTACAGTAATTTAGCTTATATATTACATTGTCCTTTAGTTTATTGGTGACATATCATCTCCCTCTCCCATTCATCTTTTTCATATATATGTACTTGTTAGGCTTGAAAAAGAAATAGCACATTTAGCATCCTTTCTGTGTGAATCTAAAGCATAAATATGATTAAACCTATGAAAGTTGCAACCTTTCTCTTTGTCTGTGAAAGTTCTTAGTAGGATGTCTGCCAAGTATATTTAATTGGTGACACGGGATTCAACTTTTGGTGACACGGGATTTCATAGTTGGTGACACGGGTGATTTCTTCCATTTGTTACATAACTTTGTCATAACTTTAATTCATTGATATGAGTTTCATATTCACACTTGTATTTACCATTTCCAACTTTGCTTGCACATATATCTCTCCTTCTCAACATTCTAAGGTCTGAACATTATTTTACCTTATATTTGACATTCTCCTTTACTTGTTTGGTGACATATCATTTCATAACACCATTCATCTTTTCCACATATATGTACTGTCTCCAATATAAAACATGCTTACATATTTTTCATATGTACGTATGTTCTTGTGTTTGGTTTTCTTCTGCCATCTGACGTTTATTTTCCCTGGTACTGGTAGGAATAATGTGGCCGTACTCAGACAGCGACATTGACACAGACTCCGACAGCGATCGGAGCTACCAGAGTAGTAACGACCGGAGGTACTTCTGGCTGCATTTAGACTACGACTACGGGAGGAGCCGTCGTGACCGTCGTGATGAGGACGAGGATGATGATCAGTCAGAGACAAGAGACCCCGACCAGGTGGCTGAGGACAACGCGCTATGGGACTTGGCCGCCGAAGAGCTAACCGACCTTCGCCAACGAGTTCAGTCGCTGCTCAACCGGGATGCTGCCCGGGAGAGAGTTATGGCCGCACAGCGCACTCAACTTGAGGCCGCCCACACGCATGTCCAGACAACCACTCTTCAGCTGCAGGCCACCCAGTCCACCCTGGAGGCCACAACTATTGAGTTGGAGTTTACCCAGAGCTCGCTGCAGGCCACAATTGATGAGAACTTGGTCCTCGCCAAAACGTTGGTGAGGAGCGAGGCTAGCAACAAGCACCTGGCGCAGCGGTTGGCCGAGGTGGGCTCCTTTCTCTGTGGGCAGTGGGTCGGGCACGCTAGCGACCAGCTCCGCACCCGACAACTCACCCGCTGGAACAGGCTGATGGAGTGGATTCTCGTCCTGATGATGGGAGTTATGGTGCGTCTGGTCACCAGGGCTTAGGAGCTTCGAAGCTAGTTCTCTTTGTTTTTTGCCAAAACTTGTGATGTTGTTGTAGTAGTTGCCAAATACTGATGTGATCCCAAACAGCTGTGGTTTTTTGGACTCCGCCAGGACTCCGTATGTGGCGGATGACCCCCATTTGTTGCAGTTAGGGGCCTATGTAAGGGTAGTTAGAAACAATGTCTCACCCACGCTCGGTTAGTTGTCGTTTTTTGGAAAGCCGAGTGTGGTTGCACCGTTATGAATGGTGCCTGTATTATCGGATATGGTATGTATAGGGCAATGTCCCTCCTATATTATGCATGTCTATTAGATTTCCACTTGTTGGTGTTATGCATGTGTATTACATTCAATCATCCATGAGGAGACAAAATGTAAAATTATTTGGTTCTTATGATAGGGCCTTGTCACAATTCGTATATGAACCTATGAACACATAAACAAGGTTAGAAAATCACCCTACTCACCATCTGTGACACGGATAATCACGTCAGGTGACACGGGATTTCAAGTTACGTGACACGGGATATTTCCTTACAACTTATAATATGGCTTTCAACCGAGTACGTTGGTTGCCACATTACATTCAATCATCCATGAGGAGACAAAATGTAAAATTATGTGGTTCCTATGATAGGGCCTTGTCACAATTCGTATATGAACCTATCAACACTTAAAAAAGGTTAGAAAATCACCCTACTCACCATCAGTGACACGGGTGGTGAGGGAAGGTGACACGGGATTGCAAGTTTGGTGACACGGGATATTTCTGAACTAATTATAACCAATGTTTGCACCATGCCAACATGGTCACTCACTGCTTACAAATTATCATACAAATAATGTAACAGTCCACAACACATAACCACTCACCGAAGATAAAGAATGCGAAACAGTTCATACCAACGTACTAAAATACCAACCTAGTAAACTACCGTCCACAACTAAATGTGAGAACCAGGAACCATGTTCATAAATATTCAACACAATAAAAACGATGTTGATAAGAAGCTTATACCATAACATAACATTTCATAACACTGGCCAATGGTGATCACAACTAAGATCATAACCGTGTACCATTGAAGATGCGAACAGCGAGCATGTGCCTGTACGCCCCGATGAATACGTCGTCAAGATCGTAGTAGGTGGGGGCGTCCTTCGTGAGGAGTTGCATGAACCTGATCGTGTAAGGACCGCAGTCTCCACTGCAATAGAGAATCGCCGGAGTCATATTCATTACAGCCGGATGCAACTATGAGACGAAGATATATTTAAGTGTTGGACAAAAATTACCTCTGCTTGTTTTGCGGAATCCTTTTCTCGCGACTAAGGGCGAACGGCTTTGGCAGCATGTCGACGTAGGTGGCCATCAACGCGGGGTGGGCATTCATCAGTACCGGGATAAGGTGGGTGATGCAGCTTAAGTGTGTCGGCAGATGGCGGTCCCTCACGATGTAGACGTCGGAATCATAAACCCTTACCTGCCACCCGACCAGATCGATCGCTACGGCGATCCAGTGAACACTGTCCACGTTCAAAGGTAGGAGGATGAGTTCCGCCCCTTCCCACGCCCGGCCTATCGTCGCCGGGGACCGCCCGTCGAAGTAGCCAAGCAGCTTCTCGTCGGCTTGGTAGCTACCCGCATCGATCTTGTATTTGCCCCACTCGGTCTGTAGATACCGACCGAAATATGGGTCCACAACGACAACTCGACCGCCAATGTCGCTGGCCCTCTCCGTTACCCCTTTCCGAAGAAGATAGCATGCTTGTTCCATGTGCTGCATCGATTACAACCCTAGTCAAAATCCAAAACTATTCCACTACCTTTTACAGTACATACCGTGTCATTCACTAGACAAAGATATTCACTTAGGCGGGTTTCGTACCTCAGAGTTTAGCCAAACTGTGGGCGTTTTTAGTGCGGTGAAGAACTCCTTACTCACCGCCGTGCCGTATGCAGTCTTCCGGGTGTCCTCATCCCCGCTGCACAACCACAACCACAATGTTAGGGGATTGGAGTCATCTATGCAATAACTTGGGTACGTCTGCTGATGAGTGTCACCTATCCATCCAGCGGAGGAACCCATCGTTGTCTGACACGGAAACAAGACCCAGCTTAATCGCAGCCGCGCCTTCGACAACGTTCTTCCCTTTTCGGCCCCGCGTTTTCTTCTGAGGTGGGGACTTGACTTCTCCATCACCTCCTGGAACTCTCTTACTCTTCCTGCCTCGAAGGGGCTCCGCTCTTGCAGCCTCTGGGATCTGCCAAGTGGTTAGACAGTTTCAACGGTGAAGGCAAAAATGTTTTGACCCCCGTGTCACCACAATATGTACTCGTGTCGGCTAATACTGATACACTTGTCACTTACGTAGTACTATAGATTAAAATGACAATGTCAAGTAACAGACAATTTACCTTCTTCTCATCCTGTCCTTCCGGCGTTGCTTGGTTGTTCACTGTAGGTGGTACCTCCGTTGAACCGGCTTTACCGCTTTTGTCCTCAGCATCCCTATGTTTCCCGGCTTTCTCTCCACTAACATCTCCCTCAGTTCCTCCAACGGTCTCGTCTTTGACCGCCTCTGAGATCTGACAATTGGTTACGGTTATTTCAACTGTGATTCAGATAATATATTTGTTCCTTTGTCACTCTACATATTAATACGTGTCGCTTCACTTTAACAACCGTGTGAGTTGTGTGCAAAATATTGACATATTATAAATTGTTGATTCTATTACCCCTTCACCGTGGATTCAGAAAATACCATGTCAAGTAACAACCAATTTACCTCCTCTTGTCCTTCTGGTGGCTGGTCTTCCACCTTAGTTTGTCCCTCTGTCGCCCCGTTCTTTTGGTCGTTATCCTCTACACGGACATCGCCCATTGGTTTATGCTCACCTCCTGCATTCGACAGGCCATCTCGCATCCCATTCACAACACCTTCCAACACCTTCATCTGATACACAAAGTACATAAATGAGGGGTGGTTAGCGAATGTTATTCGGCATTCGGAGATAAGTAACCCGTGTCACCTCTGAAAATTACCCGTGTCACATATAAAATATACCCGTGTCACAAATGCCAGAAACGTTAGACGTACCTTGTCATCCATGCTCCGCATCCATGTTGACATGGTTCCCAGCCTCTCCAAGATCAGTTCTACTGACTTCCACAACTTATCCTCCCAGGATTCCCTTGTCCCATCTCGTTGCTCAGAACTCGGGCCGGACTTGCCAGAGCCTTCACCGTAATAACTCGGTGCCAACGCAGCCTCAATGTCATCAAAGTAGAGGTTAGGCTCCTCATGCTGGTAGAAGCACCCGAGCACCAATTCATACTCACCGGCCTTCGGTACTAGTATCGGGTTGTCTTCGACCTTGATTCTATCCGATTTTTCAGGGTCCATGCGGGACTGGATCGTCTCATACATTAGATTGTCGTCATCGGCTGTCCACCTCAGCATGCGAGGCAACGCCGTGTTCGACACCCGGTTCGCAAACGTCTCCCCAATCCCCGGGACAGCTTCGTACAGCCAAATCTAAAACAACCACACATGTCACTCGAGTGTGTGCATCAATTGCGCGTAATAGTTCAAGCATAACTTCGGTCAAGTAGCTTACCTGGAACGCATACGGAAAACCCATAAGCCCATATCCATATCGTTCGTCCTTGTCGTTCGCCTTCGACTTCAAGTCAGCGACACGTCGTTCTATGACGCCCGACAGGGACTCGTGGGTGGCCTCGTACACAATCCTGCCCCAGGGGTAATCCAGAAATCGATCAACGTTCTCCACAAGCTTCACAATCCACCCTCGTATGGCTTTCCTGGGTTCTCCCCCCAGCAAAACTCCTTCGACGATGAGGAGGAGAGCGATCTTAAAATGCCTTCTCGCACTCGGCTCCTTCAAGATGGAGTTCCTGAAGGCGTTCTCCAGCTCACCCACCTTCATGTTGTCCGTTCCGAATAAGTCCTTGAGAGCCTTCTTTGTCTTCTTGTCATCCTCCGTCTCTGTGTCTTCCCCCCGAACTCGACCACACCGCAGCCTAGTCACGAGCGCAAACTCCTTGATAGAGAATCGCCGCAGCTTGCCTTGAAGCATGTACCAAGTCTCCCACTTCTTTTCAGTCACAAGCTGCCTTTGTAACACGTAATGCAGTAGTTACGACGAGAATTGAACCCGGTTTGCCATTTGCACAATACCCCCAAATTGGCTTCGCAGCAGCTTCTCCCAATCGACGGGGTCGACCCAGTCGTCCATGTTGACGAGCAGAGACACTTTGGAAGACTGGTTGACCCGCCCTCGGAAATGCTTCTCCTTCGGCACTACGAGTCGGGGCTCCACCTTCTTCGGTGTCCGGACACCTTTCCTCCTCAAATTCTGGGACCGAACCATGTTCTTCCTGCAATTACGTGGACATGAACATAATCAATATCCACACAAAGTCACCCCCCTACTTAATAAATCTGTCTGCGACCGTTTCACCAGAAAATGCCCATGTCACCTAATCAAGTAACCCTTGTCACCCAATAGAATAGCTCATGTCATGATTGTCAATTGTCTTCTCCCAATTGTCCTGCAGTACCCGTTTCTGACAGGGGTTATTCTCCACTCTCACAATCTGGGTTAAAGGACCCGCAAGCCTCCCACGCTTATCTTCAACCTCCCTCGCTCTTGTCTGTCAATTCCTCAGTTCCCCATACCCCTTTTACCCCAGATCTGTATTTCCCCGTATCCCCAATTCCCCACATGACCGTTATTCAAATTCCCCAATTTCAGATTTTTGTCCAATCCCAAATTGCATGCCTTTGAACGAAACAATGGAAGAATGCAAATGAAGTGGGGAAGATTGCAAATTAAGTGAAGATTCAGACTAGTAGAGATGGGTGATGACAGATTTCAATAATCAATTGACTTGTACCTGTATTCCTGCGCCTTCCTCTCCGGTACTGCCTTATCCGGCGTCTTACTCCCTTATCCGGCGACTTCCTCCCTCTCCAGTACGAAACAATGGGAGAATGCAAATTAAGTGGGAAAGATTGCAAATTAAGTGAAGATTCAGAGTAGTAGAGATGGGTGAGGACGGATTCTAAAAACCAATTGAGTTGTACCTGTTTTTCGGCGCCTTCCTCTCTAGTACGGGCTTCTCCGGCGTCTTCCTCCCTTCTCCGGCGTCTTTCTCCCTCTCCGGTACGGGCTCTCCTCTTTCCCTTCACTTCACAACCGCCTCCCTTCACTCCTTTTAATTTTCGGTCTCTCTCTCTCTCTCTCTCTCTCCTTCACAGGGATAGGTGGTGGTTTATTCCCCAACTGCAATGAATGCAAGTTACTTTTGCATTTGTTTTCTTTACCTTTTATTTTCGAGGAACACAGTATTTTATTTTCTTTTTCTTTTTTTTATATTTTTGTAAGTAAGTCAAAGGAACTGTGAAACCAACTGCCACCCTGATAGATTCCTTTTCTATTGTCGTTTTGTTCTTTTGTCCCAGCATCGGGTCCCGTCTTTCCATGCACGTGTCACCTGACAGGTTTTTTCGGGTCACTGTTGACTGTCTCATATTCCTACGTATAGTCTAAATGACCCATGTCACCCCTTTTAATCCTCGTGTCATCTAACCACATATACCTTGTCACCAAATTTGATAGATACATGTGGCTACACTGGCAAGTTTAACATGTCCGCATACCTACTAACATATACAAATGTTCACATTCGACAACTACCAAGTTTCGCAAAATATCCAAATGTTTTACTTCAGCTATTACAGGAGGGTGTTATGATTGGAAGCAAGTGTTCAACTCCAACGTCTAGCATCCGAGTCGACCATGGGATACCCCAACAGCTAGCATCTGGTGGTATGCCTCAATGTACGTGTCGTCCAATCCATCGAATTTCGGGCCGGTCTCCAGCAGGA
The DNA here is from genome assembly GCA_963922045.1 of Persicaria maculosa. Taxonomy (NCBI): domain Eukaryota; kingdom Viridiplantae; phylum Streptophyta; class Magnoliopsida; order Caryophyllales; family Polygonaceae; genus Persicaria; species Persicaria maculosa. The sequence goes on along the minus strand of OY998251.1, from coordinate 50,218,256 downwards.
GGTGCATGAATCTAATGGTATACGGGCCACAATCACTGCTGCAATGGGGAACAATCGGTCAGAACGCGGACACCGATTCCACATCCAATCAAACGAAATTGAACCATATCATCCGACTTACCCTTGCTTGCTCTGTGGAAGGCTCTTGTCCCGGCGAATGGAAAACGACATGGGGACCTTATCGGCATACTTGAACTTTAGATCGGGGTGTGCACGCATGACGACAGGGATCAGGCTCGTCACAGGCATTAACAGGGCTGGAGCTGGCGTTCCGTCACCATGTGGACGTCGCAGTCATACACCCTTACCTCCCACTCCTTAAGATCGATGGCAAGGGCAACCCAGTGTTTGTTCCTGATGTTGAAGGGGAGGAGGATGAGGTCCGCACCTGACCACGCTCGTCCCAACGGCTTCGACGACCCCCCATTTAAGTACGCCATCAATGCATCACTAGGCTCGTACGCTTCGGGGGTGGCGATGTACTCCTTCCATTCCCGAGGTAGATAAATTCCCGCAAAGCACGTATCGACTACGATGGCTCCACTCGCCATGTCACCCGCTCTGTTTGCGACCGCTTTTCGCAGAAGGTAGCAGCACTCCTCCATCTCCTGCATGAAGTGAACCGCAATTACAATCCAAAATCCTGACACGGGTAATTGTAGAGGTGACAAGTGTTCATACCACAGTTCCAAACCAATCTTGGAGTTTCTTCAGGCGATTGAGTAACTCCTTCGTCATATCCACACCGCAGGGTGACGTGCGCACCTCCGCGTCCCCACTGCACGGTAAGTTTTTATCAGGTATTGTGGACGTTCAACTATCTACCTTCGTCGTCTATTCGAGAGTAAGAGACATAAGCTACGTACCTTGCCACCCAACTTGTCATGGCATCGTTGTCCGTCGCTGACACCATTCCTAGCTTAACAGCATCGGCGGGAACAGTGGCTGCCTTCTGGGCTCACGGTTTCTTGGCCGGGGGAGCCAGCTCCTCTCCAACAGCCTTCCTCGTCTTCTTCGCCCCCTTAGATGCATAAACCTGAGCTACCCGGGGCTTCGGCCTCTCATCACCTTCAATTTTCTTTCCCCCTTCCTCAGGACCAGACCCCTTTAAACCAACCTCTCCCAACTGCAAACATATCAAACTTCAGCTAAGATTGACACTATCCTTTGTCACATAACAGATATACTCATGTCGTGCAACTACAATGTCCCTGTCACCAATAACTGATACAAAATACTTACATCCTTGCTCTCTCTTGCCGTCCCATCCCCTGCCTTGACGGATTCACCTTCAGCTACCTTGTCCCCGACATCCGATTGCTTGTCCCCCGCCTTGGTCTGAAAAAATTTCATATCACTTGCCATAAACTTTCATGTCACATATAATCACCTTTTTTTCATAAATAAACCTGACCTCCTTGCTCTTTCCTTCCCCCCCATCCCCAGCCTTGACAGATTCAGCTTCATCTTGCTTTTCCCCGAGAGCATCACCACCTAGCTTGCTCTCTCCTGATATCTCATCCCTTGCTTTCACAGTTTCAACTTCTGTGTGCTTATCCCCGCCATCATCCACTTCACTTCCCTTCTCAACAGCACCTCCTAACTGCAAATGAAATCAACTTTCAATTATGCCTCAAACTTTCCAGTGTCACTTAACAGAACAAATCATGTCACACAGCTACAATCTTCCTGTCACATTCTTCCTGTGTCGCTGAACATAACAAATCTTGTGATGTTTACCAACAACTTACCTTACCACCTTGTCCACCCTCACCGGCTTCAGCCGCAATTGACTCTATCAACTCCTCAAGGTCGACCTGTAAAATACATATTAACATTTGATATTGAATCCCCGATTTCAAGCATGACTAAACATCGAAACGCATGTCACGCAAAAACAAACTTACAAACTCATCCCCTTTTTTCTCTTCTCCAGCTTGTTATTTATCGGTTGCTTCTTGCCGGGCCGTCCCCTTACATTCACCTTCCCGCAGCTCATTCACGGCCACCTCCAATAATGTCAGCTGCAGGTTATTAAATTATTACTTCATATCACCATAAGGTGACAAAATTCATCACAATTCACCCTTCATATCACCATGAGTAATGAACACCAAACAATTCCTGATTCACACTTCATATCAGACTAAGGTCACCTAATTCAGTTCTAAACAAACACTTATCAGACTAGGCCCCCCTCTATTTCATACCACATTCGTTCATTATCTACACTACGTGTCACTTGTCCAATTTCACGTGTCAGGAGTCCATTTACCCTAGTTCACAGTTATCTAGAGTCTCCACAAAATGAATAATTGGGAAGTTATTGCGTACCTTTTCATCCATCTTCTCCATCCCTCTTGACATTGTCTGAAGCTTGTCCATGACTTGTTCCAAAGTCTTGGCCACGTCCCCCACCCAGCCATCCTTGTCATTGCCTCCTCTTCCCGTCCTTGGGGACCTCCCACCAGGGGCTTCGAAATATGTCACGAAGGGTGCAACTAGGTCGTCGAAGAAGGGGTCGGACTTCTCATCATCGTAGCCACAGCCATCCATTAGCTCCAGCTCAGCCTCCTCTGGTATGAGTATTGGGTTATCATCAATCTCTATGGCCTCCTCTCCCTCGGCTTCGGTGCGGCTGGCTATATCCGTATAAGCGAGGTTCTCGTCCTTGAGGGCCCATCTCATGCAACGAGGGAATGTCGTCGTCGACACCTTCGTCGCAAACCGGAACCCCATTTCGGCATGGATTCCAACAACCAAATCTGCACCACATCCCCACTCAAATTAATACATTTTCAGCATATGAATTATAAAATGATCATGGGTGTGGTCGAGAAGGTTACTTGAAAGGATAGCGGATAACCCATCAGGCCATAACCATTGCGCTTCTTTCGATCTTCTACCTTTATCTCAGCCTCTCGGCGCTTTACGGCGCCGTTCAGCGACACGTGTGTTGCAGCATAGATGACCCTCCCCCATGGGAATGCCAAAAACCGATCGACATTCTCCACCAACCGGACGATCAAGCTCCGCAACCCCTTCCTCTGCTCCTCCCCTAACAAAACGCCCTCCACAATGTACAGAAGCACTAGCTTGAATCGTCTTCGCGGGCTCCGCACCACCATTATTGAGTTCTTCAGCTCGGTCTCCAGGTCACCGACCGTCATTTTCTCGTTTCCAAAAAACTCCTTGATAGCTTTCTCGTCGTCCTCCATGTCACTAGCTGTTGGTTGGCTGCACCACAGCCCGGTTACTAAGGCAAACTCCTTCAGGGAGAACCTCCGGAGCTTCCCCTTGATCCGGTACCATGTCTCCCACTCCTTATCGCTCTGAAGCTGTTGTTGGAGTGCATAATGCACCATTTGTGAAGAAAATTTCACACTGTGTACCAGCTGCACAACCCCACCAAGCTGGGAGTCAAGCAGCTTCTGCCAGTCGCTAGCGTCAACATAATCATCAATGTTGTTCAGCATTGACAGTCTCGAGCCCTGGTTGACGCGGGCCCGGAAGTGCCTAGCTTCGGGGACTACGTATTCAGGTTCTTTGTTCTTCGAGCTCACATTCTTCGTCCTCACCATTTTCTCTCCTGCAATTTCCATCACACGAACAAAGTCAGCTTCTACCAATTATATTCATCTCCCTCTGTCACCTAACAGACTAACCCATGTCACTCTACCCTTGTCACTTATTGTGAAACCCATGTCACCCATTATGAATCGGAAGCCTATAACCAATACCTCAAACCTCCTTCAATAGGACACCTACGACATCCACATATCCCAATTTCCACACCTCGTCAATTCCCCTCTTCCGCCTACCACAACAAATTTAGAAACCCTTCTCTCCAAATTGGAAACCCCTGTCACCCAATGTCAAACCCCTATCACCCAATTCGAACCTCAAACCCTATCCATAGTTCCCCGACCGTTGCCCTAACCCATTCCGAAAACCACTGTCACCCAATTGGAAACCCTAACCACCGATTTTCCCTTTCCATACCCGAAAACCACCCATGCCACCACCACCCACCATTATCCAAACAAGAAAACCACCACCCCGACCCACCATTCAGGCCGCCATTGCCCTAACCCCTTCACCCACTGCTTCCCCGACCCACACCCGCGCACCCTACCACCAAAGGGCGAAGAGTAAAAGGGCGTACCTGCTCTGTATGTCGTCGGGTCGTGGCTGCTGTGTCCTTTCCGGCGACGATGGACTTGCCCGCTCTCTCTCCTTTCGTGTATGCTACTGTCGAGGAAGAAACCGCAACCGCCCTCTCTCTCTCTATCTTCTGGCGTCTCTGCAACTGCCTCTCTCTCTTTGCCATTGTATCGGTTTGGAAGGAGAAGAGAGATGGTGATTGGATTGCCTTTACTCCTTCCCGCCTTGCCTCTCCCCTACTAGGTAGGTAATGATGCCTCTATTTTCTTTTTCAATTTTTTTTTGGCATCAATTACAACCGATAACCGGTTTGGGGGGGGGGGGGGTTGACAACCTGCACAGTTATGCAAATTTCGGGACAAAATGGCATTCTTGCCAATTTTTCCAAAACGGTGGCATTTTTGCAAACTTTTCTCAAATTGTGGTATTTAGTAGCATTTCCTGTTATACGTTCCACTATAATCGGGGAGTCACCTTTCTATTTCTTAAAAAACTCTACTATGATCATTCCATTGCCTTTCTATCAAATTCTAACCATATTTTGGTAATTTTCAAATTTTGTAGGTATATTCGAATCCATTGACAAATTAAATGTTACCGACGATTTGAATTTTAAACTTTTACATTTTTTATTGCTTTATAATTGACTCTAACAATGCTTGTTTCTCATGTCGAAGATGAAGAACGAATTATCTTTATTGGATGACCTAAAGGCAAAAGGAAACTACAAAAATTTGAGTTTGTGTTATTTACATTTGAAAAAGAAAAAGTTTGTAGAGTGGATATATACGAAGTCGAGTTTGTGTTTTTCCTAGTCCTGTGTTAACTTCTCTCTGCTAATTTCAGTTCTATGTGGTGTCGTATTATTTCACCAATCCTTCATGTTAAATTGTGGTATTTTTGGAATTTGTTTTCTTTAAATAAATAAATATTGCTCCGTAATATTTAAGTGGTATGTTCTGCAATCCTATCTGGTTGTTACAACACCATAATCCGGTACAAATTAAAATCCTTATCTTCAATTAACATCGGTTTAATAGGTATTTATTTTAATGGATTGTTTTGAAATTTAAATAACAATATATTTCTTGGATTGTTTTACAATTTAAATAATACATTATTATTTTTTTCAGTTAAGATTTGATCATTTAGAATAAGAATTAAATCAAGAGGTAGACATATTTTCCAATTATATAAATAATTTATTTTACCTGCATATTTATGCAGTTTATTAATAAATTATATTTTATTACTACTCTATATATATTATTTATATTTAAATTATTTTTATTAAAATGTGAACATTATTTTTATTTTAGTTTTTATTTGTTAAAAATAAATAAATGAATAATCAACTAATTGTGTAAGACATGCTAATGATCAAGATTCTATCTCATTGTCATCATAGAATGTATAAAATATAATGAGATAGTCCATTTTTAAAAAACCTATATTAGATTTGTCATATTTTTTCTTTGATACAATGGAATTGAAGGAAACTTCATCCGGAGATCTCTACCATTGATCTACGATCAAAAAGTCAAATAATTTCAACAGTTTCATGCAGTGTCATTGCATCTCTAAAATGAAAAGGTTATGTGAAAATTAATGTATGATATTATACATAATTAGATTTTAAAAAAATAACGTGTCTTGGACACGAGAATTGTACTAGTATATATCTATATACACGTACACGGTAATCTAATAGAACAAGTTATCTTGTGAAAGCCGAAAGAAAATGTATTATTGAGTATAAGGTTGTATATTACTCCGCATACTATATATATATATATATACACTCAATAATACATATTGTATACATATATGATACTATTATATATATATAGGAAAACATTAAAATGTAAAACATCCTTAGAGCAAACCCAACAGCTCTTGTAAAATAGAGAAAAATGAGAATTTTAGAGAAAAGATGGAATTTTTAGGTCCAACAGCTTTTGCAAACACTCCTGTAAAATAGAGAAATTGGAAGAGAGGAAAAAAATCTGTAAATATAGAGAAAGAGAGAAAAACGCTAAAATTGAATGCGTTCACTAGTCTCCAACCCCTTCCATTGAAATTCTTGATTCGAGCGGCAAACCACCTCCAACAATCCAGTCTCCCTTCCATGACTCCACTCGCTACCAATGTACCATCGGAGAATTGGTTTTGATTCATTCTAGAGAATGTTAGATTTTTAATTCCTATTTGTTGTTTCGATTTGCCTTGGTTCGGTTTTGCGCTATGTTCGTCTGGTGTGCTCGGGTACTTCGGTCGCGGTTTGATTGTTGCTGACTTGCTATAGATTTCGATTGTTGGTGTTGTGCTTTGATTGTTGTTTGATTCCCGTTTACCGATTACCTAGTGTTTTGATTATTGCTGACTTGCTATAGATGCATGTTTATCGATTTTTCTTGCTGTTTCTGTTTGATTGATGTTGCTGATTTTGATTGTTGTTGTTGCATTTCAGTTGCCGTTCAAATTGATTTAGGTTTCAATTGTCGTTCAACTTGATTTAGGTTGATTTTGCTGCCATACATTGGTGTTGATTTTGCTGTCATACATTGGGTTGTCAATTGTATCTGTGCTATGCAAATCAACCGATATTCCATTTGAATTGAAAAAAAAAGTCTAGACTCTAGATTGCATCATTATCTTCTACATAAAAGTCTTCCATCTTTATGTATTATATATTGGCCCACAACTTCAATTAAAATCTTTCCAGCGTGTATGTTATTTTGCATATTATAAATTATATTGCATCTTTCTAGCAAGTTTATATTGCATCTTCTCATGTTATGAGAGTAACATAATAAATGCATTTATATTTATTATAGTGTGTAATAAATGTAAAAATCTGTAAAATAGAGAAACTATTGGAGTTTGAGTGAATTTGTTTTAGAGATTTTGACATTTTTATCTCTATTTTAGAGATTTTTTAGAATAGCTGTTGGGCTTGCTCTTAGGGTGTAAAATTGCTTAACGTGTAAAATTTAATATTTCAATGATATTGGACACGGGCTTGATTAAAAAAAAACTAAACCAACCCCAACTGAAATCAGATCCGTCTCTCCCTCTCTCCACCGCCCTCTCCCATTGCCACCGGATCTTTCGTCGTTCTCTTCCCCGGATGACGCCCTTCCCGCACTCCTGCCGACCGCCACTGCAGTTGCGCCAACATCCCACATTCCTGCCAACCACCAGCCACAACCAGCGCCGCTATCCAGTACTCACAGCGCCCCCCATCGCCTGATGACGTCCTTCCCGTGGATGACTCCTCCGATGCCTTCCTCTGGGAAGCGTTGGTCGCCGCGACCAAAGACGATTCCGAGAGATGTGTGGGCTGGATCCACTTTCAATCTCGTCCATTACATTACCCAGCCATGTAAGTCCTGCTTTCAATTTCTGCGAGTTTGATTAATGTTATACACATTTACATATGGATGAAATTTTGAGAAGCGACAGCATCTCCCGCAACTATGTTTAAGCTGTCGATCTCTTGTTCATTGAGTCTATGTGCTGATTGTGGAGCTGTCGATCTCCTCTTGTTTGAACGATTTAGATTGAGATTGAAAACCTAGGGTTTGATTTAGGAGCGGAATTTGGGTTTTTTGCCAAAAGCCAAATTGATTGAAATTTATGATATGGTTATGTTGTTGTGTTGATTTTGAGCTAATTTCATGTTCATAGCATTGTCAAATTGTTTATGGATCATGAGATAATTGGATTTTAGAATTTTATATTACGATATGCTTTAGAATTTGAGGTTTTTCGCCAAAAGTCAAATTGATTGAAATTGATGATATGGTTGTGTTGTTGGGTTTATTTGGAGCTAATTTAATGTTCATAGCATTGTCAAATTGTTTATGGATCATGATCTAATTGGATTTCAGAATTTTATTGCGATATGCTTTAGAATTTTGGGTTTTTTTGTCAACAACCAAATTGATTGAAATTGATGATATGGTTGTGTTGTTGTGTTGATTTGGAGCTAATTTCATATTCATAACATTGTCAAATTGTTTGTGAATCATGAGTTAATTAGATTTTAGAATTTTATTGCGATATGCTTTAGGTCGATTAGGTTCTTCTATTTTAGCATGAAAATCATAATTTAGCCTATTAGCTCAATTGGTAGAGCAATGTGAGTTTGCACAAAGATGTGGGTTCAAATCCCACATAGGTTACATAATAGACAAGAGCGCAACAATCGCAAAATGTTTATCATGCACATTATAATCTTAGTTATGCACTTTTTAACCTTAATTATGCACATTTTAATCTTATTTATGCACTTTAATTTTAAAAGCTTATACGTAAAAAAATCGATTTCAAACTCACATCTATCAACCTAAATTATGCGAGAGGTGAACTCAAACTCTCAAAAGTAAAAAAAAAAACAAAATTAAAACATCGATTTCAAAAGCACATCTTTTGTCTTATTCATGCACATTATGATCTTACTTTTGCACAATTGTATTCTAAATCTGCACAAAAGACATACAAGCAGTATGCTCCACTTTAGATCACTTAAACATTCAAACAAATTCATCCTATTTACCCATAAAATAGGATGAACTGGTTATTTATATACTTTATATTTGCACAACAAAAGGTATCGAAAACGGGAATAAGTGCATTTACCCATAAAATTAGACATATTTACCTATTTACCCATAAATTAAACATATTTCAATTATATTTTAAATCTGAACAATTATATCTTTTGCACACTATTATTCTAAATGTGCACAATTATATTCTAAATCTGCACAACAAAAAGTGCTGAAAACGGAAGAAAAAAAATATACATATACGATAAGTCCGTTTTGTTAATCATGCACATTATAATCTTAGTTATGCACTTTTTAACCTTAATTCTGCACATTTTAATCTTATTTATGCACTTTAATTTGAAATTGTTATATGACATGATAAGGCTGTTTTGTTAATCATGCACATTATAAACTTAGTTATGCACTTTTTAACCTTAATTTTGCACATTGTAATCTTATTTATGCACTTTAATTTGAAATTATTATACGTAAAAAAACAGATATACGATAAGTTCATTTCGTTAATAATGCACATTATAATCTTAGTTATGCACTTTTTAACCTTAATTTTGCACACTTTAATCTTAATTATGCACTTTAATTTGAAATTTTTATACGTAAAAAAACAAATATACGATAAGTCTATTTTGTGAATCATGCACAATTGTATCTTACTATTGTATCTTACTATTGCACAATTGTATCTTACTATTGCACAATTGTATTTTAAAACTGCACAATTGTATCTTACTTTTGCACACTTTTATTCTAAATGTGCACAATTGTATCTTACTTTTGCACAATTGTATTCTAAATCTGCACAATTGTATCTTACTTTTGCACACTTGTATTCTAAATGTGCACAATTGTATTTTACTTTTGCACAATTGTATTCTGAATATGCACAGTTGTATCTTACTTTTGCACACTTATAAATGTGCACAATTGTATCTTACTTTTGCACAATTGTATTATAAATCTGCACAATTGTATCTTAGTTTTGCACACTTGTATTCTAAATGTGCACAATTGTATTCTAAATCTGCACAATTGTATCTTACTTTTGCACAATTGATTGAGATAAGATCTGTTATATTCCTTCATTAATTTTTAGTAGTTGTTGTATGCATACTTGTATTCTAAATGTGCACAATTGTATCTAATTTTGCGCACTTGTATTCTAAATCTGCACAATTGTATCTTACTTTTGCAGACTTAAATTCTAAATGTGCACAATTGTATTCTAAATCTGCACAATTGTATCTTACTTTTGCACAATTGATTGAGATAAGATCTGTCATATTCCTTCATTAATTTTTAGTAGTTGTTGTATGCATACTTGTATTCTAAATCTGCACAATTGTATCTTACTTTTGCACATTTGTATTCTAAATCTACACAATTGTATCTTACTTTTGCACACTTGTATTCTAAATGTGCATAATTGTATTCTAAATATGCACAACTGTATATTACTTTTGCACAATTGATTGAGATAATGTATATGAAAATTTCAAAAATGCATTTTGAATACCATCTCAACAAATATATATAATTATTAGTGCACTTTTAATACAAAATTATGTATTTTAGCCTATGCGGAAGTCGAACCCACATCTATGTGTGTATACACATCGCTCTCCCATTGAGCTAATAGACTTTTAAAAGTACGACAAATGCAAAAATAACATATATTAGTAGATCAATGTCTTCCAGAAATCAAAAGTAGTCTTGGGAGCAATGTCTTCCCAAAATCAATACGTGATTCCATAAACTTATTATGTTTTTATGAAGCTCAATGATGTGCAAGTCCGAGAAAACATGACTTTCTTTTTTTGTTGCTACAAGGACCTCACAACCTTACCAATATTAAGGAGCTCATTAAGAGCCCGTTCAGTTTGGTACAAGAACGGGAATGGAAAAGGGAAACATTCTCATAAAAAAAATGCAATTCATCTCCCACAATTCAATCATCCATTTGAGCATATCCCCTACGAAAATCAACACTTCATCTCTCCCTAGACTAACAAAACTTCTCTGTAATATAAGTTCTAATACAAAATTTGTTTACCCTTTCCCATATCTAAACTTTATAACTCACATGCCCTAAATAAACACTAAACTTTTACTAAAACCTAAATCAGAACGTCACCCACAAGGCCATATGTAGTACTGATGTAACAAGAGGTCTACTGAGTAAATTTCCAACCAATAGCTTTCAGGAAGCATGAGCATATACTCCATAGACGAAGACCACTTGAATGGTTTTTGCTACGTCTCAAATTATCTATGCCCAGACCCCCCCTCCCCCCTTTAGCTGCTCATCAATGCTCCAATGGTGTCTGTCATAGAGAGCCAGCTCTTTAGCTGATATTCCAGATCAGCAGCAGCCATGGAAGAGCATCTACGAGTCAGGTGTGCGTGTTGTTAGAAGGATAGTGGCCAGAATGCATCATCTGATGTCCAACAGCGAGCTCTGCTAGCTGATCAACTTCAGTTCTAATCAAGATTCAAGACAGGAACAAAGTCAATAATCCAATTTCTTGAAACAATGAGACCCCAAAAAACCCTAAAAGCCCAAGCTGCAACTAGCTGCAGCCACCGTTTTGACTCAATGACTTCATAAACATTTTTTGAATTGGATATAATAATTCAAATCAGAAGCAATGCATGCCAAAGGAACTGCACTGAACATAACAAGACTAGCTAGCAGAAATAACTATATGTTAACATTTCCACTAACAATCAAACAAAATCCAGGTACAGAAAGATGAGAAAGAACAAAATAAGATTCTATTTATATACATAAAATAAATAAATAAAAGAACCAAAAGACCACAATATTAAGAACATTAAACAATTATCTCATTCAAAATCAAAACCAAGAATGTTGCACAAATATGGTATTCTACCACTTAATTCTGCTGACACGGAGCTTAATTTGGAGATACACCTACTGGCTCCCACAATGCCAACTTATTCTTCACTCAGTTTCATTTGATGCCATTTAAGTACGAACTTACTAAAGCCTCAATACACGTTAAAATGAAGACAATGACATGTGACATAGAAAAAGTAGTAACTAAGTTGATTCTGGGAAGCTAAGCAAATAAATAATGGATAAATGAATTAAATGTCAAATTTCTGAAAAAGTTAATTGGATATTTGGATTCATCTTTTATGGAAACTGACAGGTTACTCCAGCACAGCTTCAGTCAAATTACATTTTATCAATCACAAAAGAAGTACTCCGTGTAATGTACAAGATACAAAAGAAAAGGCATCATCTATAGCTCACAAAACAAATTAAGAAAAGAATAACACGGCCTCTCATCCTAAAAGATTAAAAGAATGGAAAATCATTAGACATCCTCATACAAACGTTAATAGGAAGGACAAGAAAGACAAAGTTCCATAGGGAAATTTGGATGCATACCGGAGATGAATGATCATTCTAAGGGCACTGAGTGCTATCATTATGATGATGAACTATCAGTATCAAAGTCTGCAGGAGCACAGACAAACAAACAGTTACATTTTGATCTCCAAGAAAGCAATAAAAAACCATAAAGAAACACTTTTTCAGCATAGATGTGTAAAGAAAGCATCAATAACACTTGTTGCATAGAGTTCCAGTATATATCAGTTCACATACCACTTGAAGATGATCCAGAATCACTGCTAGAGCTAGTCGAACCACCTGATACACTTGCATTGCCACCGTCATTTCCCCGTTCCACAGATGGTGACAGTGAGATGTTTTTATCATCTGTTTAGAATTAGCAAGATTAAGATATTTCATCTAACAAATTAACATGCACCAAATGGGAAAACCTATTCAATATCAGAAAGCATAGTGATCGCACCATTCTCATTTTCTGGTGCTGATGGAACAAAACCCGCTTCAATCTACAAAGGCATTATAATGAAAGAATCAGAAAAGATTTAAGCAAAGCAATAAATAATGTGAAATGGACCTATTACCAGTAACTCAATTTCGAACTCAATTTCGAACTTGGATTCAATTAGGAATACAAGGAAGCACAAATTGAAATCAGTCACTCAATTTCGAACTTGAAATCAAATAACCTAAAGGTGGATTGAATCAGAAAGGAGGGACGTACAGGAGAAGAATACCTTAAATCAAATATCCTACACTTACCAAAGCCAGAATTGATGAGGATTTGGAGTCGCTCGACTGAAGGACGCCAATATGAATCAAATGTTGTCGGAAGTTGGGCAAAAAGTGTGTGAATGAGTCCGTCGGCTAGGATTCTAGCAGTGGTGAACTCCGCCAGCGAGATCTGAGCTGGTGGATGTGGGATAGGGTTTCGGAAGGAGGTCGGAGAGAAATCAGGGCATTTTTGGGCGGTGAGGCGGGTTGAGCGAGGAGGAAGTCGACATGGGTTGTCTAGGGTTAGGACACCTCGTCGCATCCCCACCAGCGCCGGCGCCGCCTAGCCCCACTTCTCACCAGCGTTCCACCATATTGAAGTCGAGAGGGAGATTGAGAAAGATGAATGAAGAGGACGGACGCTGGTTTACACCCGACAAACAAAACAGAACCGGCAACCCAACACACAAGCCCAACCCAAGCCCAACCCGCGCTACAGTAACCCGTGTAGTATGAATAAGGAAATTTTAAACCTTAAGCATATTTTACACCCTAAGAATGTTTTACATTTGAACCATTGCCTATATATAGTATTGCAATATTATATATATAGTATTACAACATTATATATATATATATATATATATAGTATTACAATATTATATACATATGCGGGATGGGACTGATCGTCCCCCGTTTCGTCCCGTATATTTTTTGTGAGACGGGAGCAGAATTTGGGGGATTTATGCCCACCCCTACCTAGAGCAATTCAACTCCACTTTCGTGGCCTAGAGGTAAGAAACCCAATCTTTATGAAAGATCCGAGGCCTATATCTTCTTACAATATTAATTACAGTGATGCACAAAGAGCATTTATTCTTGGGCGCTCTGTTGCACACAATTGTTTTGTGGCTCTAGAGATTGCTAATGGCTATGGTACTAAAAGGGTCTCATTTAGATGCACTTTGAAAGTTGATCTGGAGAAAGCCTATGATTATGTGAGATGGAATTTTGTGAAATTTGCGCTTGAATGTCTTAAGTTCCTCGAATAGCTGATTGCCATCATTATGGAATATGTAAGTACTACATACTTTTCTATTTTGATTAATGGTGCCCCTGAAGCTTACTTTAGAGGGAGGCGGAGACTATGAGAGGGAGACCCTATGTCTCTGTATCTGTTTGTTGAATATCTGTATAGAATGGATGAGTCGGATGATTAGTAGAGTCAATGAGAACTTCCATCCGAAATGTCAAGCCCCTGGGATCACCCATCTGGCCTTTGCGGATGACTAAGCTGATAATACATCGACTGAGATTATGTGAGGTTGTATGGATGAATTCCTACATGCAGTAGGGATGAGAATTAACATACAGAAAAGTACTATATATGTTGCTGGAACCACCAGAAATAGTACTATATAAGCTGATAATACATCGGCTTAGATTATGTGATATGGCTTTCAGCTCGGTTGCTTTCCAGTCATGTACTTGGGGAGACAACTCCACTCGAGGAGTATTGTCATTCTTGAATATGAGAAGCTTCTGGCAAAGGTACGAAGATTAATTATTGGATGGTCTACCGGGACTATATCTTATGCGGGTAGAGTGCAACTGACGCGGGACGAACGTCGTTGGCACTTTCACCCTTTGCGAAATAGTAATATAATCCAAACTCAAACACAAAACTAATTGATTAGTCAATCAATCACTTGATAAACCGAACAACTACTAGTATAGCAATTAAGTCCGGAGTCGAACCCACAAGGAGAAGCGTTTCCTATTCAACAACTCTTAACAAGACCTCTTATGACCAAACAATGATTTATAGCAAATAACCAAGATGTAAAAGTAACCAACTTTATGATTGCAAAGTAGATTGATAATAAGGTAGAAGAAATATTTCACCTGTAAGTAATTCTCTGACAATGGTTGAGATTCATGGTTCTAGGATTGATCTATCAATTATTCATAAACACATGTCTACATGACTAAAGTTGAGAGATCCACAGGGATACAATCACCTTATTGATTCAATGTAGTTAAGACAAGCCGGAACAACCCTAAATCAGCCCTAATCGACATATTCACAACATAGATCAATTGAAATCATTCAATACAAAGACAAAGAAATATCACTACTTTAATACTTTGTTTGCTATCAAGAACACAATAACGAATTCATAGCTAAGATGCAATTCCTAACATGGTGATCAATCATAGAAAGGAATGCAAATATAATCAATAAGCACAAGATGATAACTATGAATATGAATAACTAAATAAAATCAAATCCTCACAATCTAAACAATCATGTCTTCGAATCACAGGCGAAACTATCAGTTTAGCAACTCAAACGCCAAATCTTTCTATCTCTAATGGTGTTCATAGTTTCACACAATAGCCACACACGGCTGAATGAACTGAATAAACCTAATATAGATTCATACAGAGTCGGCAAAACCCTAATAGAAATAATAATATAATAATAGGAAATATGGTCTTTGGATCCAAAATCACAAACGCTGAAAACCGACCCATGGCGGGCGCCGTGTAAATGGCGGCGGGTGTCGTCTTTACAGTGACGGGATTTCCTCGTTTGTCTTCGATTGTCTTCAATGTCATGTTTCCTTGCTCCTCCCTAGTTCCTTCCTCAGCCTCCATATGCTCTAAAACATGTCTTTTAAGCTCTTCCAAAGTCCCTTCAAGGTCGGAACGTAATTCTGTAGAATAAACACAAAAAAGGCATAGATTCCAAATTCGAATACTTCACAAGCAATATATGAAACTAGACTCAAACATATGCAAAACCACTATCTAAATCTAATAAGAAATACCTATAATGACTATATGAAATATGCATTATCAGCAACTCATCAAGGCGGTCCTTGGGGGTCTTTTTTGCTTTATGGGGCCAAAACCTAATCCTTCCGAAGGGTGTCATTCAACAACTAAATAGACTAAGTCGAAGCTAGGTTCCTATGGAATGGAAAGGATGCCCACACTAGTACAAATCCATACATCAACGACGTTTAAAAAAGTCATAAAAGACTTTCCATAGCGTTTTTAACCGCCATCCCTTAACGTCGTTGAAGGTGACACCGTGCTTTTGGCTTCAATTTTATGGCGTTTATAAAACGCCATTAAATCCATGGCGTTTATAAAATTCCATAGTTTAATATGTATATTTAGAAGAAAATTGAATGGAGCATTACTATCCATGGCATTTAACAAACGCCATGGATTAATATGTATATTAAAAAAAAAAGAATTGGGCAATAAATTAAATCCCTTTAATAGAAACTAGCAGGTTGAAACTGCATTTTTTCCCCACTAACAATCACCGAAAACAAATGGAACAAAACTATGTTGCAATCTGTTCAATTGTTGTTGATTCTCCAAAAACATATCGAACAAAACTAAAGCATTCTGTTCAGAAGCAACTAGAGTGGAAGGTTAGGGGACAAACACTAGAACAAGGGCGAAAGAGTTCTGTGTTGGTGACCTGTAGTCATCTCCGCCCAGAAGGTCGCCATTGAGAAGGTCCATTTTATGATCAACCCTTGGAGTCACAGTACCCTTCGCAGTAGAGGTGAAGTATTTGTTTCCAAATTAGATCTGACAACAATAGTCTTTGCATTTAACATATTACCCAATAAAAGGTTGCTTGAATTTATAATCATCACAGCTAGTCATGAAGGCAAAAATTGATTCATACATTTCCTGCAAGGTTTTGACTTTACCTTTGATATGCCTGTTTGCTGCTTTCTTCAACGCCAATGAGTTGAGGAGTGCTGCCCATGTCAACTAGATCACGATCCATGGATTCAGGTTTAGGTTTTTCTTCTTTATAAACAACATATTCATACTTTGCAAGCACACGATGAAAGTTATCATTCAGATTAAGTCCTTGACATAACAATGTTTCATCCCTACAAATATTGCAAATCTACATATTAATTTTTGCAAAATCAATCAATTATAGTCCCTCTGTTTGGTCATCGTCCGATTTTTCCATGTTTTAATATATCGACTTCCATAAACAGTGGTATACTTTATACGTCTTTCAAAAGATTATTCTTGACTTGTTGGATAATTAACATAGATAGTCAACAAGAAATCCAAATGCTTAACTGTTGTTGCAGAAGGATGGTCAAGTATGAAAATATAAATAAATATAAAGAAAATTGACTCCCTGTCTCAGCAAATAAATACAAGACTTCATCCCATTGTAGTAGAAGGCAGTCAAGATCGATCAACAAGGAAGCGTGTCAGCGCCCGCCTTTTTAGTTCTAAATCTCAGTAGAAAATCAACTAGACAAACAGAAATAACAGAGAAAAGCAGAAACAAAACAAAAACAGAAACTTGATTGATTTCGACCTACTGAACTCGATATCGAGTAGAAAAATCGACTGCAGTAACTCGAAATCGACTTGAGCAGAAACTTTAAAATCCGAAATTTGTGAAATAAATCAATAAAATAAAAGACTTCCAAGATCAGGGTTTCAACACCACAATGATAACCATGCAAAATAACACATAAAGGCATAAAAGATCATGCTTTTCATCAAATAACTTTCGTTATTAACAAATAGGAATATAGAGGCTTTCGCATAAACCCTAATTGTTACTAACCCTTTTTCACATAATTAATCCAAGTTGTATTAAGATCACTTTTGCTTCAATAACACAAACAAGGATCACCTTCAACGTTTGCAAAAGAATCATGCTCATAGGGATAGAAGACGAATTCGCATCAAAAGATTGTACCTTTACCGCATCACCCTACATGGCTACCGTCGGGCTCACCCCGACCCTAGAAGTTGGGAGACTACTCGTTCTTCATCATCAAAAAAGACATTAATAATAAAAGGAAGCTAAATTGCATTAAATAAAATAAAAGAAAGCTTACAACCGAATAAAGCCAACTCCGCTATCGCTTCACAAACTCGACTTGGCTCCAAGACTCTCTCTCTCCTACTCGACTTCTGTCTCTCTCTCTCTCTCTCTCTCTCTCTCTCTCTCTCTCTATCTATGCTCTCTTGTGGCTTTGCTTGGATTGATTGAATTGGAGTTGAATGACTAAAAATCAGCCCCTAAGGCCTTATTTATAGTGTTCATTCCCTAGGAAATTAGGAAAGAAAACTATATCTATATCTAAATCTATCTATCTATATCTAAAGATTAAATAAAAGAAATAAATCTAAAAGGGAACTATATCTAAAGTAGACAAATATCTCTTCCATCTTGATAGAACTTGATAGAATCTCCTCTTGTGGATATCTCCATTGGACTTTGGATAGAACTCGGATTTGCTCGAAATTGGCCACTGTTGGTCGCTCGATATCGACTAGCCTTACTCGATATCGACATGTGTTTCCTCAACTTCAGCTTCTTTACTTGATCTCGGCTTCCAAGAGACAGATCGACTTGATTCAACTCGATATTGACTAGGATAAGTCGATATCAACCTGCGTTTTTCCTTCTCTAGTTTTCTGGTCGATTCCAGATCTTGGCTCGATTTTAGGTCAACTCGATATCGACTAGTGTTGTTGCAGGAGGATGATCAAGTATGAAAATAAATATGAAATATCAAATCAAACTGACTCCCTGTCTCAGCAAATAAATACAAGACTTCCTCCCGTTGTAGTAGAAGGCAATCAGGATCGTATCCACGAGGAAGCGTGTCAACGCCCGCCGTTTCAGTTCCAAATCTCAGCAGAAAATCAACCAGACAAACAGAAATAACAGAGAAAAGCATAAACAAAACAAAGACAACAACTTGGTCGATATCGACCTGGCTAACTCGATATCGAGTAACAAAATCGACTTGCAGAAACTCAATATTGACTGACAGAAACTTAAAATCTCGAAATTTGTGAAATAAATCAATGAAATAAAAGACTTCCAAGATCAGGGTTTCAACACCACAACGATAACCATGTAAAATAACACATAAAGGCATAAAAGATCATGCTTTTCATCACATAACTTTCGTTATTCACAAATAGGAATATAGAGGCTTTCGCATAAACCCTAATTTTTACAAATCCTTTTTTACATAATTAATCCAAGTTGTATTAAGATCACTTTCGCTTCAATAACACAAACAAGGATCACCTTCAACTTTCGCAAAAGAATAATCCTTGTAGGGATAGAAGACGAAATCGCGTCAAAAGATTGTACCTTTTCGCATCACCTTACATGGCTACTGTCGGGCTCTCCCTGACCCTAGAAGTTGGGTGACTACTTGCTCTTCATCATCAGGAAAGACATCAATAATAAAAGGAAACTAAATTGGATTAAATAAATAAAAGAAGGCTTACAACCGATCGAAGACAACTCGTCTCTCAACACCTTATCTCCTCTCGCCACAAGCTCTCTCTCTCTCTCTCTCTCTCTCTCTCTCTCTCTCTCTCTCTTTCTCTCTCTCTCTCTCTCTATGTAACTAATTGTATCTGGAATTGAATTGGAATTGAATGAATAAAATTCAGCCCCTAAGGCTTTATTTATAGTGTTCCATGTAGCTATTCTAGGATGGAACAACTATATCTAAATCTATCTAATAATATAAGATAAAACATTATGATAAAGGAAATAATATCTAAAAGGGAACTATATCTAAAGTAGATAAATATCTCTTCCATCTTGATAGATCTTGATAGAATTTGATCTTGTGGATATCTCCATTGGACTTTGGATAGAACTTTGATTAGAACTCGGATATGCTCGAAATCGGCCAACTGGGCACAACTCGATATCGACTAGGACAACTCGATATCGACCTGCAACTCTCCATCTTCAGCTTCTCGACTCGATCTCGGCTCCAGGGATGAATATCGACTTGACTGTAACTCGATATCGACTTCTCTTTGTCGATATCGACTTCTTCCTTTCTTCTTCAGTTGGCTTGGTCGATTCCGGATCTCTGCTCGATTTTTGGGTTACTCGATATCGAGTTACTGTACTCGATATCGACTTCTCTGTTCTTCCTTAGGCGATTCTGGCTTCTTCAGGTGAAAATCGACTAGCCAACCCGAAATCGACTTGTATTACTCGATATCGACTTGATGTTGTCGACTCGATTTTCTTGTCCTTTGCTCGATTTGTCCTGGTTCTGCTACTTTTTGACCTCGGACTTTCTGTAGTTGACTTCGAGCTTTTCCTCCTTTCTCTGAACTACTGTAAATTGCCTCGATTTCTGCGAAATTAAACAGAAACTTGTGTAGATTCCATAATTGGAAAATAAACATAAACTGCATAGATTCTGAACTATTCTATCCCAAATGCATGAAATGTATGCAGAAAACGATATAAAAGTAAGTATAAAACATGGTGAATTAGGCTCACAACAAACACCCCATACTTAAACTTGCTTGTCCTCAAGCAATACTTTTAATTGTCATTCAGGGGAAGAATTTAAACTCTCAACATCTTAGATTCATTGCTATATGTCCCTGCAATTAATTACCATCCTCGAAAAGTTACTAATGTCACAAATCCATGCATGTGCAAATAAAAGCAACATCTACTCACAAAAGGAGGGTCATGCAAAACAGTTCATAAGTGACAAAGCATTAATAATCAAGAGGACTTTAATTTAAGCTCAATAAGGAGTAGATTGGTAAAAGGCTAAGGGTGAGCAATTTTTTGGTAATGTGGTGCTTAATAATCCGGAGAAATGGAGTATTTTCCAAACTCTTATACCACATTCCTTCTTCTTTTGATTTCTCACCTTTCCCTCATTCGCTCTTTGCTTTTTTTTCATTATAATGCTTTTACCTCTCTAACCTCAGCACTGCCTTCTCGCGAGTCACAAACATGGATGTCATGAATGGTCCCGGATACTTAGTGCTTCGGATTCCTCACCTTGTGTCCCATCTCGCCAAACTATTATCTCAGCGAGCAGGGTCGATCCACCTTTATCTCCTGAGGTGATCGGATTTTCTTTCACTCATTAAATTTTCCATATATTTTTTGTAAACATTCCTGCCGAACTCCATATATGATATATAACAACAACACAAACACCATATAATAATCTCCATAATGTGACATCATTCTCAACATAGTCCCCGGATAGGAAATAAGGTAAAGAATGGGCAATATTTAGATCATGTGGAGCAAAATATGAAATAAGGCATAAATATGGCTTTTGTGATGCATAAGCATAGGTAAAGGCTAGGATATAACAATATGAGCATTATATGGAAATATAAAGTCCTCCATCCTTTTATCATGCAACATGTCAAAAGCAATATCAAATTTTACCTCCTTTCATGGTTTTCAAGAAAATATTCACTTCATTGTGACTTTCCTTTACTAGGCAATTTCATGCTATATCTCTAATGAGTCTAATTTTGCATCGTCGAGTTCAATTAAAGCTTCCATGACACTTATCAAAAATTTCAACGGGGGTCATTTTTTCAAACTTTGGAAAACATGCATATAAGCACATAAATCAATAATGAATTCCAAAATAGCCATGTATAAGCAATTCAAGAAATAAACTTAAAATTATGCACACATAATGTCAAATAAATCAAATATGCATAAAGTAAGCCCTTCTCCCACCCCATACTTAAACATTACAGTGTCCTCACTGTATAAAAAAACAAGGGTAAAGAAAGAAACAATTGTGCTGAATGTCAGAAATCGATTGCTTTGCTGCTGTGGTCATGGTCGATATCGAGTATGCATTCTTCCTTGTCCCTAAAAAAATTAGAAGAGAAATACCCACAATAGAAAATAATGTCCAAAACCAACAACAAAAGCAACAATGTCCAAATATCCAAAAATAAATATCTATTTACAAGCTCTAGATTTTATAGTCGTTAGGCCGACTTTCTCCATTAAGTTCAAAGTGGCATTTGCAGGGCCCATGTGGCTTGGGATTCAAACAAGACTCCATTTTTGTCCATCAGCTGCAGTCCTCCTGAATGGATCTTGTTCATAGTAAAAGAGCCCATCTTCTTCTTCTTGAATTTGTTGGGAAACCAATGATCATTTGATTTGAAAACATAGACTTTGTCTCCAACTTCATATTCTTTGGGCTCATCATTGGAAATCCTACATAATCGCACATACCAAGGCAAACATCTCCCATGTATAAATAAATCATTAATAGAAATAGGAGAAGAGATGTCCATACCTTATCTTACCTTTGCAGAATCAGATTCGGGAACCTCCTGTTCTAGTCGATTTCGAGTAAGGTTACTCGATATCGAGTTCTGCTGCTCGAAATCAAGTTGCTTCGGCTCAACAGGTGGAATCGAGTCGGTGTGGGCAAGTCGATATCGAGTAGGGTCACTCGATATCGAGTAGTCTGGCTCGATTTTGCCTTGGTCGACTTCTGGTGGAGATTGCTCAACTTGGGTGGGTCGATATCGACCTGTGGTGGTCGATATCGAGTGCTTTTGTGGGCCGGTCGATTTCTCCTGGTCGATTTGGACCCCATACTTAAGACCTGGCAAAGCATCCGAAAAATAGTTAGTCCATATCGACGTACCTTGGTCCATGTCGAGTGGATTCTCTATTTCTTCGTTCAGGATGGCCATGATCTCCTCCACCTGGGCTTCCATATCCCTTTTTTCTAGCTCATCGGGGGTCATATTTCTTACCTTAGGCTCCCCGCAAGTAATGTATCCGGCTGATATGGACTTTACCTCTTCCATGGGACCTGTATGCCATTCAGTTTATTAAAGGAATACTCAATTACCTCATCGCTGATGTTGAATGTGAGCACTCCCTTCCTTACGCTTATGTTGGCATCCACCGTCGCCAAGAAAGGCCTTCCTAGAATAATTGGACAAGCAGGGTCCTCTGCCATATTAATAACTAAGAAATCAGCAGGGACGAAGAACTTACCTACTTGTACTGGCACATTGTCAACCATGCCTGTTGGGATGACCACCGTGTTGTTCGCCATATAAAGCTTAGCATCCACAGGCTCTAGGGCACCTATCTTAATCTTGGACCAGATTGATAAAGGCATTATACTCACACTGGCTCCCAGATCACATAAAGCATTAAGTTTATATTGACCAAATCCAATGGTTATAGCAAACTTACCTGGATCTGGCCTTTTCTCAAGAACGTCTATCTGGCTGCACTCCTCTGCGATCTCAGCCATTGATCGCTTTTTGCTCAAAATCTCCTTTAAGAACTTGACATTGGATGACATCTCATTAAGAGCTTATGTGAAGGGTATTGTGACATTGAGCCTTTGAAGCATCTTGATGAAACGCTGGAATTTCTTCTCTACAGGGTCCTTTGGAGATTTCGTCGGGAAAGGCAGCTTTTTCTTCGGCGGAGGTGCTGATGTCGAGTGGGGAGAGACGAAATCGACTAGCGTCTGGTCGATATCGACCTGTGTCTATTCGATATCGAGTTGATCTGCTGGCCTCAGGATCTGCTGAGGAGTTGGGTCGATTTTGACTAGTGTAGGGTCGATATCAACTGGGTTAGTCGATATCGACTGGTCTCCAGTGCCCGTTTCCTCCGTCGTTTGCTCTGGCGTCTGCATCTGTCGCCCACTCCTTAGGTTCATAGCAGCTACCTGTTCAGTAGATTTACCCTTAGGGTTAGGTTCAGAAGATCCAGGGAGCATACCTGACTGTCTAGGGACGGATGCCGCCATCTGGCCAGTCTGAGTCTCCATTGATTTCCGCCATATATCAATTTCCCCAAGCCTAGAGTTGACACCATGCATCTGAGTGTAGATGGAATTGATAGACTGCTTGGTGTCTGAATGATTCCTCCGCATCTCCTCAAGAATGGTCTGCAGGTCATCTTTCTTTCCTTCTCTTTCAGGGTGACTAGGGGCTCTGCAAGGAGGGGGATTCTAATGCTGGGGCTGGCGATAGTAGCTCCAGTTCTGGTTCTGGTGTGGCCCTGAGTAGTGTCCCCCGGCATACCTTACTTCTTCGTGGGTCTCTCCTTAATGCACTTGATCGACGTGTGGGCAAGCAGTAGTGTTATGCCTCACAGAGCCACATTCCAAACAAGGTTTATCTTTAGAGAGGAATTTAACTTGTTTGGTGAGATGGCGTACCTGATCATTGTGGAATTGCTCCCTGACGTCTGGATCAACCTCCTTTGGTGGCACATACAACGACATAGATGGGGCATGCCTTTCATACCTTTCGTCAGAAGCGGCCGCAGAAGTCCCATAGGTGTTGTCGTAGTTGGCTAGTGTCTCAAATACCTCCCATGCTCGGCGTGGAGTATATCCAAGATACTCATAGTTGGTGTAGTTGTTGATCTGATCCTTAGTAGGCGCATCCAGGTAATTGAAGATGATCTCCTAGATGACGTAGGGCGGCTGTCCATGCGTCGGACAGGATTTCAGAAGCCTCTTGTAGCGCTCCCAGACTTGTGCTAATGAATCTCCTCGCTTTTGTCTGAAAGCCGTGATTTGTTGTCTGAGGGCAGCTGTCTTTGCAGGAGGAAAGAACTTGTTGAGAAACAGGTCCTGTAGTTCGTTCCAAGTGCGAATTGATCGCGCAGACAATCTTTCCAGCCATTGTTGGGCTATTCCTGCAAGCGACCAACGAAAAGCCTTTAGTTTTAAATATTCCAAATTAGCACCATCAGCTATAGCTTCGCATAAGTCTATCAAAGTGGTGACATGCTCTAAAGGAAATTCATTAATTCTTCCCCTAAATTGACTCCTTCGAATTTCAGTAATAAAAGAATGACGAATTTCAAAATTAATAGCAGGAAGAACGATCGCTGATTCTGGAACTTCTAGAGTAGGATGTAGATATTCCTTTGCGTTGGATGGGACATGCCCAATCCGCTCCTCAAGTTCCCTCCTTGCGTTGATCTCGCGATCTACTCTTGCTTTCCATCGCTGTTGGTTCTGTGCATATTCCGCCTCTCGTTGGGCGTGTTCAGCTTCTCTGGTGGTGAGTGCCTCAATCTGTTGGCAGAGTTGCTCAAGCTCCTATGCTGGTGTGAGCTGGCCCGCATTCCCGTTGTCGGATGTCGACATGAGTCTCCTCCTAAGCCTTTGCTGAAGGTGGAAAAATCGCTCAAGCTCGAGAACAGGGTCTAAAGGCGTGCGATCAGTTCTTCACATGCACCTGAAAAGCAAAAAGAAAAGGCAAGTAAAAAGGAACTAAAAATAAAAACAAATATAAAGAAAAGAAATAGAACTAAAAAGGGCGCGATTGATGGCTTCCTCGGCAACGGCGCCAATGTTTTGTTGCAAGAGGATGGTCAAGTATGAAAATAAATATGAAATATCAAATCAAATTGTGGGTTTGCTTGGATTGATTGAATTGGAATTGAATTACTAAAAATCAGCTCCTAAAGCCTTATTTATAGTGTTCATTCCCTAGGAAATTAGGAAATAAAACTATATCTATATCTAAATCTATCTATCTATATCTAAAGATTAAATAAAAGAAATAAAATAAACAAATCTAAAAGGGAACTATATCTAAAGTAGACAAATATCTCTTCCATCTTGATAGAACTTGATAGAATCTCCTCTTGTGGATATCTCCATTGGACTTTGGATAGAACTTGGATTAGAACTCGGATTAGCTCGAAATCGGCCACTGTTGGTCACTCGATATCGACTAGCCTTACTCGATATCGACCTGTGTTTCCTCAGATTCAGCTTCTTGACTCGATCTCGGCTTCCAGGAGACAGATCGACTTGATTCAACTCGATATCGACTAGGCTAAGTCGATATCGACCTGCGTTTTTCCTTCTCTAGTTTTCTGGTCGATTCCAAATCTTGGCTCGATTTTAGGTCAACTCGATATCGACTAGGTGAAGTCGATATCGACCAACTTTGTTCCTTCTTCACTCGATTCTGGCTCTTCTGGTGAATGTCGACTTGACTCCTCGATATCAACTTAGGGTACTCGATATCGACTAGGTGAAGTCGAGTCGATTTTCTCGTTTCTAGCTCGATTTGTCCTGGTTCCGCTACTCCTTGACCTCGGACTTTCTGTAGTTGACTTTGAGCTTTTACTCCTTTCTCTGAACTGCTGTAAATTGCCTTGATTTCTGCGAAATTAAACAAAAACTGGTGTAGGCTCCATAATTTGCAAAGAAACATAAACTACATAGATTGTGAACTATTCTAGCCCAAATGTATGAAATGTATGCAGAAAATGATATAAAAGTAAGTATAAAACATGGCGAATTAGGCTCACAACATTAACCCAAAAAGATCTTACACAGTTGAATTAACAAGGTGCACAACTCTTTGTTTGTAAGTATGACATTGCTCCACCAAGTGAACTAAAGCCTCCTTCAGGCTCTGCAATTATAAAGTCCTGAACTGATTAGATCGAAAGTCCAATTCTGCAAAATAAAAAAGCATTTCACACATTTAGGATGCATATATCTAATGACAATATAAACTGCACTCTAGATTAACAATCACGCGTATATTAACCTAGTTACATGAGTACCATGCAACAAACCATCATTTTTCAAAACATAAGTTCGGTTTTCCTTGGAAAAAAAACTGAACTGGGACTTGTCGGATAGAATTCAAATCTAACATAGTCTTCTTGCGCGACCGTGAACTCTCGAAATGGGACTTGAAAACCTGGGAGAGCTGCGAGAAGCTTGCAATTGAGTTTTGGGGTAGGTTGGTGAACTAGGTCAGAGCTATCTTCGTCAGTGTTGAAGGGAAAGTGCGACACATCATTGCGTCGTTATACTCATTTATTCCCATGGTTGTTACAAAATGACACATGTGATCATCGGGATCAGTTGTGCCGTCGTACTTCATGAGATTTACATCCCTCCAACACTTGGGAACAGGTGCTCGACATATCTCACTAGTGAAGACGGACAATATGAAATCTAACCCTTCTACTCGCACAGGAGGTGGATCAGTCCTGGTCGATGTGGAGACGTCGGAAGATCGTTCGCCGCGGTTATACTGGTTGGCATGCTGGTCATCATAGGGGGCGGCTAATTCGGGTGCTCAAAACTCCTAGGCTGGTGATAGTCGTAATGAATGTTGTTGTACATGTTATGGGGGAAACCAGCATACGGGTTTCCCTGCTGGTAGGCCTAGTACTCGTCATGCCCGTAAAAGAAAGCATGCTCTTTGTTTAGTGCGAAAGATCTTGTCACTATACCTCGTGACCTTTTACTCGTCATGCCCGAAAAAAAATCTTGTCACTATACCTCGTGACCTTTTAGTGCGAAAGATTCCCACAGACGGTACCAGTGATGAAACCACAAAAGAAAAATGGGGTCCCTCTCCACGTCACCGTGGGGGGAATGAGCCACGCGTACGATCTGCAGTTGGTCGACGGTTTTACCTAGAGTGCCCCCTAGGTTTACCTTACATAGGGGATCATATTAACTTGAGTCGCGGTGACCTTATTAATTTTAACGGTCTTACCTGGGTTTACCATCCGTAGATGGTTGAAAGGTTTTTCCCAGTGTCGCGCGATATAGTGTTTAGCTCGTCCTGCTTTTCGGGCGATGGCCTCATCAAGTCCCTTCGGAAAGGAAGAAGGCTATACCGGATTTAGAAAAGAGTAAAACGAAATCTTGGTATAATCAAGTTCTCGTTACCTGTATCAACTCACTCAACCCTTGATGGTAGGTTAAGGTCGTTCGCGAATCTATTGGCTTGTCAGTCTTTGCTTAAGGTAAATTTGATTATCCCCCGAATTCCCTCTCTCTATCTAGGATTCTTTTCCTCTGTTCTCCAAAAAGCCCTTTCTTTAGAGAGGTTCCCGGATTTTATAGTCGAGGTCTGAATTGCCCCCGGGACACATAGATTTGTTCATTTAGTCATTTCTCGTGATCTGCTCGCCATGTGTCACTCAGGCAGAGACATGTGGGTGGGGGGTATGTTGGACACCTTATCTCTTTTCTCATGATTTTTATCCGCGGATCATTTTGGCCACCTAGTCCGCGGTTCGTTCATAGTCTTCCCATTTCGGGTTTTTCCTTTTTTGATATTTTCAGGGCATCATCAAGACCTATCTAACGATCTTTGATAACTCTTTACTAATCTGTGGCAATGTGGATAATATTTCATGATCTGGGAGAAAAGTTTTACGATACTTCCTAAAGGTGGCAACATTAGCAAACATTCGCTCTACCCATGATAGTCCGCAAGATGTGGTTTCTTGGATACTTGAAGGCATGACTCCCGAATACAAAGGACATGCCAGAGCCATGAGTAACGGAAGCTTTGAAGGGTTAGGATGGCCAGAACTATGGTGGTTTTTCCATGACTTGGCGTAGGTAGAGGTGCAGGCTTTAAAAAGTCCCTCACCCACACATAAAAAACTACTCATGGAGGATGCCGAAGAAAAGAAGGTGCGCAAAGAGAGAAATCAACTTTTGGAGGAATGTAGCCAAATCCTCCAAGAGTTGGTAGACCAAAGACTACGCATCAATCCACATGATGAAACAAGCAATAAAACAATCAACGATGAGCCAATCAAGGAGGACGAATGAAGCCCGATGCTCATTGACATGGAGCCTTATGAGTCGATGCATAAGTAGCCATGTACGTTAGATCCCAGTCTATCTAAAGAGGCCATCAACATCTTGCCTATCGAAGAGCAATGTCAGGAGCCAATTTTTGTGGCTCCCGCGCAAGAAATTTTTAATGTTCACATCTTGGAGTAAATTGGTGAATACAAAGATCCCTGGAGTCATTACTTCAACAAGCTACCAACGGAACTGTGTTGGTGGTCCTACATACCATCAGGAAATGATCGAGCTCAAGATGAGGGTAAGTTGGTAAGAGCATCCCTAACAGTTACTCCAAAAAATCTCTAAAATAGAGAACAAAACAACAAAATCTCTAAAAAAAATTACACTACAACTCCAACAATTTCTCTATTATTGTTATAATATTATTATTGTTATGTGGATGTAAATATACACTTTACTTATATAGAGTATTGTCTATAGATAGATTTACTATTGCTTGGAGCCTAAGGAGTTTATCTCTATATATTGTACCGGTGTAATACCAAGAGATATCAATTGAATACAATCTCATATTCACCTCGCTTTTCTTACCCTAGTTTATAATATGTTATCAGCACGATAGTTTCTAAAAGAACCCTAATTTCTTTGGTAGAGCATATGAACAGTCCGCCTCCCGTTGTCCCGTGAACGAGTAGAACGGCAGCATCTCGCCTCGCCGTTGCCTACCGGAACCGCCGCCCATTTGCCGGCATCGATCTCCATTCTCGAGTAGTCGAACCCGAGGAGCGCCACACAGAGGCGGAGGCTGCGGAGGCCGCGGAGTCCGTTTGTCCCATCGATCCCCATCTCCTGTCGATCGTCGACCGTCGTCCACTCGTCCGTCCCCGACTCTGATTGAATCGCCGACCAGGGCTGCAAGCCTGAAACTCCTGCCGAGCCATGGCTCCACTACGACACCCCATCACCCTTCTAAACCGCCTCCCAAAATCTGCTAAATCTGCGCCTTCAATCCCTCCGCGCGGGCGCATGCCAATCTCCCTCCGATCTGACCACGGCGTCTGAATTGAACGGTCTCACGATGAGAGGGGGACGACAATCATAGCCCGAGGCGCTGGAACCAATTAGAACTTCCGGCGGCGGAGAAGGCGGAGCCGATGAGCCCTAGCGCGCGTGTTTCACGAGGCGTCGATGAATTGCCACATCGATCCGCGTCTTGATCCCGACCACCGCTGAGCCCTAGCGCGCGTCTTGATCCGGGAAGGTCTCCGGGAGAAACGAGGGCCTCCGCGCAAAAATTTCGGAACAAAGACGACGATGCGAATCCAAAACAAGAAGACGAATGCAGTGATTTTGTATTAATTATAAAATCTACCCTGAAATTATTAAAATCTTGGATTGGCATGTACTTTTCTGATAAATAACAGAAAAGATCCAAACTTTTAGGGTTACAAGTTTTGTCCCTAGTGAAGGTTCCGATGGGTGGAAAATCTCTTCCCATAAGCGATGAGATTTAGCAAGTGAAGTAGAGAAATACATCCCCCGAAGAGGATATATACATAAATTATTATATCAATCCACGAAGTGCGCCGTCGTAGAGCCGTCGTAGAGGTAAGTGGAGGTAAGTGCAATTTGATTTTTCTAATTTATTATTTTGTTTATAAATAATTTAATTGGTCTCCCGAAGTAGAAAATATTAAATCCCTCGAAGTGGATGAAAGTAAAGAAATTGATATTATGAATCACTTGATGTGATTGATAAATTTCATCCCCGTAGTGATGAAACAATAAGTATCATCTATGTAACGATGAGTAATGATTATTACTTTGTTTTTCTTTATTTGTACATTATATATTTTTATCATCATCTCTTGAAGTAGATGAAAAATCATATCTCTCGCAGTAGATAGTAAATATATAAAGATAGATTATCGCCAATTGGAAAGTTAATCAAAATAAGGCATTCTGATAATATTGTAAATCTGTTTCGGAATGTGATTATGTACGTGTTGATTACATAAGAGGTACGTTGACTTTCCCTACTTGATTAATTAGAATTTCAAAAAGTTTAAGCCTTATATACATAAGGATGGATGGAATTATGTTATATGATATGTGTTTTAAATAAACCATGATTATAGTTTATTAATATTTTGTTTTGGTGATATGTGGTGTCATGCGAGTGGTTTGTCCACGGATCCACACTAGGATATCATGGTAAAAAGAGCCAAACATTAGAAGATTGAACTCTACTTGGTAGGGAGCCTATCTATGTTACGCTCGACTTTAAGACTCGTGATGGAGTTGGACTGAATTCTCAATGGTGGTGTATACGGTCGAGCTTGCGGTCAGGTAAGCCTAAACATCATATATTTGAGTTATGATTTTTGTGTCTCTTGCTAATTGCAAAATGACGTTATTGATTGCAAATGTAGATTTTATATCATAAATCATGCCATAGTGCTAATATACTTTGATATATAAGAATTTAGAGCATTGATAAATCATGTACGATTGGGGATTGATGATGATATAGATATGGTTATTGGATAAATTGACCATATATTGGACGGATACATGATAAATGATATCTATATGAATTGATACTTTGATAAGTTGATGAATAAATAACGTCATCATGCATTGATTAAAATATTAGTCTCATCTATGTAGTGATGAGATAAGATGATATTGTTGATTTCATCATATACTTGTAACTATTTGTTTCATATATGATTTATTTCAAAGAAGGTGAAATATAAACTTCTGAAGTGGTTAAACATGTTTGATTCATGGTCACCAGAAGTTGACATTATTTATGTATCATGAAGTTGATTTGTATTATATCCCCCAAAGTAATTGCATGCAAATAAGAAAAGACATTTTCTCCCATAGATGATGATGAAATTATTGAAATTGAAATTTGAGATAGTTATTGAACCTACAGTATTTGTGAATGATAGTATTTATTGAAACAAGTGATCAATATCTGGATATCCACCTAAAGTGGCCGAATAAATTTTAATTATGTGTAGTGCATTTATTTTAATTTACTGAGATCGCTTTTATTATTTGCTTGTGAGGTGTATATATTTGAATTTACTTTTGCACAAAACTCAAAGTGTTTCCAGAAGAAACAACTTGTTAAGAGTTGGTATGTCATAAACATATGTGGTTTTATATTATATATATTGTTTGTGTTAATAAAAGTTATCTCTTGAAGTAGATAAACTTATCTTTACATATGAAAGATTATCAACGAAAGATCCTAGATGATCCAGCACATTTGATTATGCAAACTTGGTCGTATTTGGTCTGTTATTAGTATAATTTGGCTATTTGAAGCTACATGGAATCTATGTTTTATTTATCTATTTGATTTGATTTGCATTTTATGTATATGTATATGCATTGGAAATGTTTCTTGAAAACCATTATGGGTAGATGATGCCAATTTTATTCAACCAATGATGATTTGGGAGAAGAGTTTGAAGCAAATCCTTGTTAAATTTTGTGAAATCGATAAATTTATTCTTGGGAGCCCGAAGACTCTTTATTTTGGAATCTTGTTCTTAATCTACTTGGGTATGGTAGAACTCAAATAAATAGCTAGCTAATGACCTATGGTTCATAACAACCTCTCTAGCTTATTGCCAGATGCAATATATATTGTTACCTCTAGCAGAGGACATAAAGAGGATACGGTGCGCGCGACCGTTTTTAAGATACTGGTCATAATTTTGAAAATGATTATAGATAATCATGTATGAGTTGACTCTCACATCAAGAAGAATGTGGAAGAACAAGTCAAGGATGATGATTTACCTAATTTGGATTTGTAATCTCCCAAACCGTGAATGGATCATTGTAGAAAAATGTTAGAATGGTTTAGAGCTTGATATATGGTGATATGAAAAACCAGAAGTTTTCTGGATGAAATAACTAATGAGTATTTGTATAAATCCTATACTTGGCATAATCAAACCTTATACATAGCTCCAGAAGAGCATCAAACCTAGTCCTCGAAGGCCTATTGATATAATCAAGTACTTAAATTATATGAGAACATGGCTCTAGAAGAGCATCAAAACACTCTAAAGGGAAGGAATGGTGATAGATAAATTGGGATCGTCAAAGCTGATAATTGCCAAAAGTGGTGGTTTTCCTCTAGTTGAGGATGTCAAAAGAAGATCCAACACATAATAAATAGAATACCCATGTTGGCAATATGGATGTAATATGGAAATGTTATCAATAAAATTGATATGTTGGATAAATGAGCATTGAGAAGTTGACGATTAAATCAACCAAATGAAGTCGTTACTTATGAGATTATCATTCAGGATAATGCTAATGCATAGAATGACCCAGTAGAGTCGTCAATATAGCTAACAAGCAGGCATGAACATCAAGAGATTGATTCGATTTCGGTCAACAATAGAATAAATTCCCCTTTGTAATTTATCTCCAGAAGAGAGTTTTATATTTATAAGGTTTTAAATGTATGGTATAGGTACCGAAATCTCCCCAGATTACACTAAATTGTTGTAAACCAAGAAAGATGATATATATGGAGGATTGGGTCCCCATAGATGATCAAATACCTACAGTTTATCACGAATGATAAAATACTCGGTATTTAGGAGGAGAGGAAAAGGATATGAAGAAGTAATATGTTGCATGAACTAGAAGCGAACCAGAAGTTCAATAAACTATATAGTAAAAAAGGCTAGTAAAGGCATTAGTAAATGCAAAAGATGGTGACAAAAGTCACATTTACAACAAATAATGCACTAGCATGATTTAGATCGAGGTTCTAGTAGTAACTTCAAACAATGGTGATATGTCCACTGGTATAAAACTCCTGAAGAGATTTCATGAACGTTGACAGTGTTAGAATTGATTATGAGTTGTCTTGAATTGACAAGATCCTTGATTATCGTTGATGGCACATATCTAAATTTGCACTTGAAGTGCTTGATAAGAATAATTAGAGCTTCTAAAAAATATCTCGACCTGTAGTTCAAGTGTACAAAGAGAGATATATTACGATATGAAGACAAATGATCTTTTCATCTTTGATTAGATTGTGAAAGGATATTAAGGGTCCAGAAGTATCATGCCTTTATAAAATTGGTGATTTATATACTAAATTGAGGGGGAGAAAAGTTGTACTCTTTTCCTTAACTTTGGTTTTTGTCCCATTTGGGTTTTTCCAAAGCAAGGTTTTTAACGATGCAACTCCCCTCACAAGGATACATGGTATATCCTAAATTCTAGAAAGAAAAAATTCATGCAAAGATGGATTATTTAAGCATGAAGTTTTTGGACCTGTAGCTCCAACATTGAAAAGTGTAGTATCAATTGGTTTTAAGTGGGTGTTCGTACAAAGGAAAATTTAAAGCCAAATTGATTAGACAAAAGCTTATTAAAGGCTACATTAGAATGTATTCACCAGGAGTGAATATAATTTTGGCTCCAAATGTAAATGACGAACGTTGTAAGTGCATACCCATATAAATGGAAATGATTGATTAAAAATGCATGAAGCGTTATTATCAAAGTCATGTCACATGCAGTTGGTTAAAGACCCTTATTAGAGTACATGAATTACCTATATTTGTGAAAGTGATGACATATAATTAGGTCCCGAAGTACCATACGAAGTTGTACTCTTTTCCTTAATCTTGGTTTTTTATCCCACTGGGTTTTTCCAAGGTAAGGTTTTTAATGAGGCAACTTAAGCACCATTTAATACATCAGATCCCCAGATCAACAATTAAAGGCACACTAGGTGATGAAGTACCTTATACTTGTGCATCCAAAGCAGCTCAACACCAATACATGCAAGTCAGGCACGCCAAAGTTAATCATGAAGACATTCCAGCTTATACACATCAAAGACAATGTTGAGATTCGACCATAAGCTCATGAAGACGACAACATCAAGAAGAATGATAAGACTTCGAGAAAGATGTTGAATTCAGGGGGAGTATACACGCACTGCACTCTTTTTCCCTTCGATCAGGTTTTATCCCACTGGGTTTTCCTGACAAGGTTTTTAATGAGGCAGTACAACAAGTCAACGATGAAATACCCCAAAGTATTTTTGGGGATTTCGTTTTAAGAAAATATATATTTATATATATAAAAAAAATTTCTTTTATATTGAATTTAATAATGATTTTTGAGAATTAAATGTATATAAAGTTCGTAACTATTTTGACCCATTTCATTTTTATTCGTTTACGTGAAATTTAATAAGTAAGTTATCTATTTTAAGCCATATTATTTTAAAACAAGTTTGCATATTTTTATTCAAATAAAGAGGGATTTATCGTTATAACTTATTTTAATTTCCGTAAAATATATATATATATGTAATATAAGGTAATAGTAAACCATTGTTGCATAAAATAAAATGTATTTCAATTAAATATTTTATTATTGTATTATTTAAGTTGTGTAGAATTTTAATAAATAAAATTTCCGGATAAATATATTTATATGTATATATTATAAATAAGTAAGAGCTAAACCGGGTTTTTTCTGGGTGAACCGAACCGGACCATTAGAAAATAAAAAGAAAATGGCTGAACCGGCCCTTGAACCCTTCCCCTACCTCCAGCCGTTAGAATCACTGTTGAAATTGGGTGATTTTCGACCTCCTCAAATCTCGCCCGAATCAAACCGTTTTTGTTTCTAGAATGTTCTCCACTCGTTGAAGATGAGATTTATGTAACCAATTTGGAGATTCGGGGTAAAAACTCAACCGAACGGGCTTATCCCCAAAATCGAAGTTTTATCTAAATCGGCCAAATATGTTAGATTTTATTCAATTGATCAACTAGATAGCTTTTCTATAGATTTGGGGTTAGTTTCTGAGATTCGATTCGATCCAATTCGGCTTCGTATGACATCGACTATAAATATAGGGTTCGGTGTTCTCCGAAATTCATCTCGTAGAGAAGAAATCAGAGCTTCTAGCCTATCCCATTGTGTTCTAAACCCTTCCAGGAACGTTTCCCCTCACAAAACATTCATAAAAACATCCCGAATTCGAAAACCCCAAATCCACTTTGAACCTCTCCGTCGCCGGAGCCGCCTGGAGAGCTCGTCGCCGCTGCCGGAACCACCACCCTCCTCGGCCGGAGCCACCATCGCCTCTGTCGAAGTTTCCGTACCGTGCCGAGCCACCGCCGCCGAGCCACCATAGCCAGTTGAGGAGCTGCTGTGTGAACGCAGTAGCAGTGACGGGAGGAGGAAGGAGGTGAACTATTTACACCAAACCCCCATAAGTTTTTATTTTGTTAAAATATGCCCTTTTTCGGTTTTCAAAATTTCAGATTCTAACCCGTACTTTTATTTGGGCATAAATTGCTTCCAACTCCGTTAACTCGCAGAGGCTCGTCAACCCCTACGAAGAATTCGAATCCGACCAACCGTTAACGCTTGCAACTCCAAATCTAGGCAAGTGACTTTCCGAGCTTTTCCGCTCATTTCGGTGCTTTCGTGTCTACAATTGTTTCTTTCCGTTGGAATGCTTGCCAAATAAATTCAAATAAATTGCAATTCATCCGCTTTGTGTGATTTATTTATCCGTTAGCTTGAGTTTGGCAAGTATAATTGGGTAATGTTATTATTCGACGTCTATATAAAATAATGACATAGATACCCACATTTTTATTAAAGCATGATTTATTTTGTTCTTTCATGCTAATCGGTTAAGAAAGGGATATGTTTCTTTTATGTATCCATTCGGATTATTTCGATGTGATCACCTAGGTTGTTTTAAATAAGTAGTAACAATGTGAGGATTGTTTGTTGCGAGTGAAACTCAATTGAATCATAAATCCAAATCAATCAAAGTAAAACGTTTCAATCAACGAAAAGCAATGTGAAATGGTAAAGTGAAGTGTGAGTAAAGTGTAGGTCGGGGCCATTAATCCTCGGTCTTAAGGTTTCATGAAACTACACTTCCATGTGAGGTGTTACACAACCAATGGTTGTAGGTCGCTATCCACTATAGACAGAGTGGGACCGGTAGTAGTCCATAAAAAGATAAAAGACGTAAAATGCATATCATGTGTGTAAGTGAGTGAAGATTAATGTATAAGTAACAAACATGGTTTGAACTAGGTATTGGGGGACACAAGATCAACCCTTAATCGACTGTCTCAGCCCGCGGTTTAAAACTCTCCGGAAGAGTCCTGCCCTCTGGGTCGATTTTGGGCCACATCAAGTACCTTTTGAACCAATACTTAGTTTAGATGGTATGATAAACAATGTATTAATAATGTAATGGGTAGTAATCATAACTTGTTTCAAGCTATGTCATATTCTATCCGTAATCGGGATATGATTCCTAATACATCTTTTCTTACTCAACCCTTGAGGGTTATCCGTGTCATAGGAGGGTCGGGTCACAAATAAGCCAATTCACTTCAAATATTCAAATCTCATTTGGATTTAAATTCTTACCGGTTCATGGTCACTTGAATCCAAAGTTGTCTCTGCTTTCGTGCCGTCACTTGCTAGTTCTCGCGAACTAACCGTCCTTTGTTTGGATGGCTGGTTTCCATAGGTTTAGATAAAGCACTACAAGGTCGAAGGTTGGAAATGTGAGCCGGAATCGTCTTCAAATATTTTTAGTATTTTACCGTTGTTTTAATTCAAGAGTTTAAATATTATCTTGTATTTGCTAGCAAGACAAATTGTAATGGTGTTGTTGTATATTTAATTATTTATTTCATTTACAGTCTTCCGCGATTTAATTGTATTTCATTTAAGTATTTAATATTATCATCTTGTTTATGGGAGCATGGTTGCATGTCCCTATAAGCCTAAGGTGGTTATGAAGACATTAAAGTCCGAGTAACCACTGGCGCTGTGGCATTCCCTTGGGTTATAAAAGGGGGTGTTACAAACAAGGGCGTACGTAGAAGGCTGCACTCTTTTTCCCTAAGCTATGGTTTTGTCCCATTGGGTTTTCCTAGCTAGGTTTTTAACGAGGCAGCTGGAGGAACAAAGAATGTACATCCAAGGGGAAGTGTTATAATATTATTATTGTTATGTGGATGTAAATATACACATTGGATGGAGTGAATGCATTTAATTTTACAGATTCTAACCCTTCCTCTAAATTTAGAGATTTTTTTCCTCTCTCCTCCTATTTCTCTATTTTACAGATTGTTTTATAAGAGCTGTTGGGGTTGAAAATCTCATATTTCCTCTAAAATTTCTCATTTTCTCTATTTTACAAGATCCGTTGGGGATGCTCTAAGACTTTCTCATGATGCATCTTCTATTGTGAATTTTTCCTCCTTTCGAATGCATTTCATCAATTTAATTTTTGTTAAGCATGTTTCATTATGTTTTGCATATAAGATAGAATTTCTTTTCAATTCCTAGTTAAGTTTTCAAGTTTTCTAGTTTTTGCAAATTCAATTCTTAGGTAGTTTCTTTTTCAATAAAATAGGCTGATAATAAGAGATAGATAGTGTTTTAGGGGCTTGTCAAACTATCAATGCAGGTAAATACAACAAGGAAAAGAGGAAAAAGAAGGGAAAAGGGGATGTATATAGGGCCGACACCCACTAGAGAAACCTTGGTGCCCGCCTTAAGGACCCCGACGTCCGCCGCCTATGCCCAGGAATGAAATTGGTCCCGGCGCCCCGCCGACCATACCCCGACGCCCACCACTTGCCCAAATCTTCTGGAAACCTTGAGTTTTGACAACGTGAATGATGAGAGTTGCAACCCTAATCCGAATATTGGATGGTTTTGATCTTGGTAAGTTGGTCTGAATGAAAATCTATCTTGGGTGAGTGTTTTCTAGCTTCTTTCCAAAAGTTTGTCTTTCCATTTTCAAAATCTGCCTTTTCCTTCCTAAATTCTATCTTACTTTTATATTGCCATCCATTCACAATCTCTCTTGTGCAGAAATTCTAACCCTAATTCAGAGATTTCATAGCCAAAATCCAGATTTTTTATTTTGTTCTATTCTCTATCTTTGGAAAGATTTCAAGGTTTCATTAATTGATCGTCGGGCTTTGATGAATTTCGAAGACAACCGCAACACACATAAGGACCGGCACCCGCCGAGGTTGGGATCCTTATTGCTTTTGAAAAGAAAGATCGAGTCTATATGGTTTCGCAAGAACAAGATGAACATGCAAGATCAAAAGATAGAGGAAGAACACGAGATTTTTACAAGGTTTGAATCCGCGATCCTACATCCTCGGGGCCTCAAGAGTCAGCCCTAATCCACCATCAAATAAGGGAGAAAGTACAAATCAGGCAATCCAAATAGTACAAGTATAGATCTAAGAAGAAACCAAAATGATAGAGTCGAAAGCAAACAAGAAGAAGAACTTCTTCAACAATCTCATATCTGAGGATACAAACTCAGATCCGAGAGCTAGAACCCAACACCGAGCTATTGTTGGTAGCCAAGGAACCTCTGAACACCAGGGAGTCATCGGAGAAGAAGAGCTTCACCGATCGGAGGTAGGAAGAGCTTGAGTAGCAAACCCTAACCCTAGCTTCTCTACGCTCTCTCTCTCTCTCTCTCTCTCTCTCTCTCTCTCTCTCTCTCTCTCTCTCTCTCTATTTAGAGAAAAGGAACAATGAAGCAGCTCGCGGACGTCAGAGGAGAGCTCTTCCTTTTATAGGCAAACCCTAGACGCATGCGGGAGAGATCCACAAGGCTTCCAAGCAACCAGGCTCTAGGTGATGGGCCGTGTCACATGTCATGGGCTTTAGGCCCAAAGCTCGGCATCTCTCTCATGTTGGAGATCAAGCCATCTAGGCTCGAGCTAACTCCCAAGAGCTTGGACCACATCCTTACCCATGTTACATTTAGCCTTCCATGTCATACATACATATATAATACAAACATTATATACATATTATAAGGTAAGACACTTAGGAAAATATACAAGTTCTCAACAATTGCCCCCTATATTTTTCTAAGTCTGCTCCAGGCAGACTATGCCTACGTGTGAATTAGGTAACTGGGTCCATCCTTAGCCCTCCTACATGTCAAAACCATCAGCCTTCTTCACCTAAGTGAAGGAAATCCCTGCAAAACAAAAACTTGTCTCTTGGTACAATTTTAGTACCAAAGTCAGCAGGGTTAAGGTCACCATCAATCTTTATAACATGTATCACATTATCATCAACCTTTTCACGTATAAAATGATACCTAACATCAATATGTTTAGTTCTCTCATGATACATGGGATCTCTACACAAATATAATGCAGATTGATTGTCTATATACAACATAGAAGTATAAGTTTTTCCTTCAATCTCACGCAGTCTACCCTGCAACCAGTTGGCTTCCTTGCAAGCCTCAGTTGCAGCAATATACTCAGCCTCAGTTGAAGAGAGAGCAACTATAGGCTGTTGCTGAGATTTCCAAGATATGCAATTACCAGCCCAAGTATAGACATAAGAAGTAACAGATTTTCTATTGTCCTTATTACTAGCAAAGTCAAAATCCACATATCCAAAGAACTCATCAGAAGAGATATGCTTAGAATAACATAATCTCAAATTAGCAGATCCAAGAAAATACATTAACAAATACTTCATAGCAAGCTAGTGCTTCTCACCTGGCTCTGACATGTATCTACTTAAAGCACTAATAGAGAAAGCAAGATCAAATCTGGTGCATATCATACAATACATCACAGAACCCACAACAGCATCATATGGAATATTTTTCATATTCTTAGCTTCAGAAACAGATAAAGGAGCATGATTCCTAGATAAATCAAGATGAGAACCCAAAGGGATAGCATTTGGCTTCACATTCTTAATATGAAATCTTTCCAATACCTTTAGCACATAGTCTGTCTGATCAAGCCAAAGCTTACCTTTCTTTCTGTCTCTCTCAATCTTAATGCCAAGTATCTTCTTGGCAGGGCCAAGATCCTTCATGTCAAAATGCTTTGAGAGCTCCTTCTTTGTAGTGACAACATCAGTAGGTGACTTAGAAATCAAGAGAATATCATCAACATATAAAAGGAACATAAAGCACAGAACTAGACTTGGATTTCTTAAAATATAAGCCAGTGTCAAATTTACTTCTTTTAAAACCCAATTGTCTTCTCATACAGGTATTAAACTTAATATTCCATTGCCTGGGAGATTGTTTTAGACCATAAATGGACTTCTTAAGCAAACAAGGAAAGTCAGACTTAGATTTGTCAATAAAACCTTTTGGTTGCCTCGTATATATAGTCTCATTTAAATCCCCATGTAAGAAGGCTGATTTCACATCCATCTGCTCAAGTTCATAATCATAAATAGCAGACATGGCAAGTAATAATCTCAGAGTTTTATATTTCACCACAGGGGCAAAAATCTCATCATAATCCTCACCTTCTCTTTGAGTGAAACCCTTAGCTACAAGCCTAGCATTGTACCTTGGGGGATCACTCTTAGAGTTACCTTCTTTAAGTTTGAACACCCACTTACTGTCAATGAACCTGGCAGTTTCAGGTTTCTTCACAAGAGTCCAGGTCTTGTTGGCCATCATGGACTCTATTTCTTCAGACATTGCTCTCTGCCAGTCAGCAGAGTGAGCACATTTCATAGCATGTTCATAAGTCTCAGGAATATAGTTGTTAACCGCAGTAGAGACAACACAAGCAAACTCAACAATGCTATTGATGAACCTTTTATTTGGAATTTTAGGTCTAGGGGATCTATCTCTGGTTAACTGCCAAGTGGTTAAGTACGTCATGCCTTTCATGAGATGAAATGCTAGAAGAGCCAGCACCATGCACATCAGACAAAGACACATTAGCAGGATCTAAAGACTCAGAATGGGGGGAGGGAGCATTAGAACTAGACGAGATATAATCATCACCAACTTCATTCTCATCATCAGAAGGTTCATCTCGAGCTGCCCCACCCAATTGGTGAGGTTGCACATCATCAACATCAGTTTCTGAGGAGTCCCCTGGAGTACCTTGGGCATCCTTATCAAGATCATTGCCATCCTCATCATCTTCACCATCAGGCACATAGAAGTGGGTTGCAGATGATCCTATGGGTACCTGCAAAGTTTTCTCAACAGAAGGAGTAGACACATTTTTGAAGTGAAATTCATCCTCAACAAAGACAACATCCCTGCTTACTATAGTTTTATAAACTCCAGGTTGTATAATAAAAAGTTTATAACCTTTAACACCTTCAGGATATCCTAACAAGACACATTTCTAAGACTTAGGGTTGAGTTTACCATTACTTTTGTGAGCATAGGCAACACAACTAAAAGGTCTAAGATAGCTCAAGTCAGATTTCTTATTATACCACATTTCATAAGGAGTTTTAAAACTAATAGAAGAGTATGGAGTTTTATTTATGAGGTGAGCAGCTATCACAACAACTTCTCCCCACAAAGAATGTCTCGTGCCAGCAGAGATCAACATACACCTTGCCTTCTCTAGAAGATCATGTTCATCCTCTCAGCAGTGCCATTTTGCTGAGGGGTGCCAGGAATGGTAAGGTACCTCTTGATCCCTGTATCTTTGCAATAAAAGTCAAATCTGGAATTACAAAATTCCAAACCATTATCTGTTTTTAAACATTTAACAGAGAGACCAGTCTCAACATGAAAACTTGTTACCCAATGTTTGAACACTTCAAAAGCCTCATCCTTTGTCTTCAGCAAGTAAACCCAAACTTTCTTGCTCTAGTGGTCAATCAGGGACATGAAATACCTTCTGCCCCCAGAAGATTCAACCTGTGCAGGGCCCCAAAGATCTTAATGGACATACTCAAGAGGTTTGTTAGCAGTATAAGAAGACTTGTTAAAGCTCTTCCTGGTTTGTTTACCCATCAAGCAATTATCACACAGATCAATAGTATCAGGTTTGGAATTTAAAATGCCATGCTTATAGAGATAATGCAGACTCTTATTTCCTATATGTCCTAATCTATTATGCCATGTAACAGATTCAGGAAGGGACATACAAGCATTAGAAGCAATCAACATAGAGGAGAAGTTCATCTTAGGGGTAGCTTGAACCTCATAGAGGCCATTTTTCTTAGCGCATTTGATAAGAACTTTGCCATCCCCTGAGACAGTTCTAATCCCATTGGTACTCTAGATATCACAGCCCAGGGATTCCAATGCACTTTCAGACATGAGATTTCTTCTAAGCTGAGGAACCCATCTAACATTTTTAATGACCCAAATCACACCATCATGCATTTTCATAGCAACATAACAATACCTTTGATTTTCAAGACAGAGTGATCACCAAGCATAAAATCACCACCATCAAGTAATCTCAACTCAGAAAACCAAGACTTATGATGAGTAGCATGCATAGTACATCCAGAGTCAAGAATCCAACAATCAGAGGCATCATTCACAAGTAATGCAAGCACTTCATGGGTATAGTAGGGGTGCGTTTCACACACAGCAGATTGTTTAGCAGCTTGATAGCATGCATTTAGGTAGGCATAATAGGTTGCATTTCGCTTAGTTAAGATGCATATCATGCATGATTTAAGTAGAATTTGCATATTTGCTCTCTATGTTGGTGGAGTCGGAATCTACATGTTTTTATTGATTATTTCAGGTAATGGTAGATCCGATGAGGAGACATGGGTTGATAACGCATTGGATGAGAATGTCTAGTTGATCGAAGAAGCTTACATGAAGATCTCAAGAGGTCCTGAGAAGAAGAAGCGAACCTAAACGAAGAACAAGTCTGCAGAAGTTGTCGCCAGACATGCTGAACTTGTTTTGCACTTTCTGGAGGCCTCGGTTGTCCGAATGACTATTATGACCATGCGTTGGAAAGCTCTTTCAGAGAGCTACAACTTTCATGTTGACGTCGAGAGCTGATTCAGGACGGATTTTCCGTGAAAGACCAATGCAGCGGCCGCCGCATGGTGTGCAGCGGCCGCCGCCAGGGACGAGGCAAAAAGAATACCAATGCTGCGGCCGCAGCATACATGCGGCGGCCGCCGCATCTGCCGCCAGCGCGGATACACGTCGTTTTGATTAAAAACCCTAGATGCCTTTTTGGTTTTTGTTTATGGCCGACTTTGGGATCTTTAATAAGGCCACTTTTTAGTTATTTTTGGATAACTTCTATTCTATTGATTCATCAGACACTTTAGAGATTTTGAGCGATGTCTTCCATGAGGAACTAAACTCATCTATTCTGCCTGTAATTTGAAGCTTTATTCGGATTGATTGTGAGTTTCTAATTCTCGTTCCTTGTTTCTTATATTTGAATGCTTCAACTTCTTTGTGCTTGATTGTTTATTGTTTTGTTCTATCTTGTCTGGCCAACTAGTTAGATCAATTCAATTGCTAAGGTTTTTAAGATTCCTGGTTGTGAACCTTAACCTAAGTGGCAAACTTGTTCCTTCAGGACTGGTTGAACTAATTGAATGAGTAGGAAGTTGAATGTGTTGTTAAATCCCTCTTTAGGGACTGCAAATACCTGGGCTAATCTCTGAACTTAAAGTTATCAATTGGGTTAAATTCTTCTTTAGGGACTGTTCGATTGATAAGGGTTGCTAGGACTGGTTGGACTAGTAACTATATTAGGTCGGGACAAGGGCATTCATAGGAAACTTAATAGGACGAGAAGAAGTTACAAGGATCGTTTCAATCCAATAAGGTGGAAAATTGTAGGTAGAATTGCTTCTCCAAATTGTCTAAAACAAACTCCTTTACTTTGCTTTATCTACTCCGCTTTGATAAAAGGCGAAACTTTCACATATAAAAACCCCCCAAACGGGTTACTTTGATTGACACTTAAGTCATACTTGAGTTATAATTTTCCCTGTGGATCGACCTCTTACTTATCGCTACACTTGCTTTAGGTTTGAGTTTTCTTTGACGGATCAACGATAGGTTTTTCCTCCGTCACAACTTTTTCCTCATCTCTTTTCTTCTTATAGCAATCCTTTTCAAAATGACCAGTTTTAGAACAGTAATGACACTTCAAGTTAGACTTACAAATGCCATCAGTTTTATCAACACCATTTTCAGACTTAGGTTGCCCTTGTTTGTCCTTTTTCTTGTTGTTATTCCTTTTGTTACCCTTACCTTTAGACTTAGCCATAAGGACCTCATCCTTTGCTTCAGTCTTAGGCTCAGTTTTAACACCATTAGCAGTTTAAAAACCTTCAGAGACTCATTCTTCTGGATCAGAGAGCCAATGATATCCTTTTTAACCAAAGAGGTATTTCCATATTGAATAACATCCTTAAAAGTATTAAACTAACTAGGCAAGGAATTCAACATAAACACACATAATTGAGTTTCATCCAATTTATCACCACATCTTACCAAATCTTGAGTTATAGTCAAGAAACGATCAAGATTATCAGCTAGAGTGCAAGCAATGTTCATCTTGAAGCTAAAAAGCTTGTTAAACAGATTCACACGAGATGGGAGAGACTTTACCAAATACAAACCTTCTAGAGCATTCCATAACGTTTCAGTAGTGGTATGCCCTAGTAAATGTCGTGCCACTTCATCAGAGAGAGACGAAGCATGATCTCACTATGAGCCTGAATATCAGTCTCCACAATTTTTCCTTTGTCAGTTCCATCTGGAAACTTATTTGTTATAGCCACGCAACATTTCTCCTTGATGAGAATGGCTTTCATGAACAAGTAGCAAATGAAAACAAGAACATATTCTATTGCAAATGAAAA
Organism: Persicaria maculosa; assembly: GCA_963922045.1. Classification (NCBI taxonomy): domain Eukaryota; kingdom Viridiplantae; phylum Streptophyta; class Magnoliopsida; order Caryophyllales; family Polygonaceae; genus Persicaria; species Persicaria maculosa. The sequence continues at coordinate 50,173,284 of OY998251.1, read as the reverse complement.
CAAGAACAGATCCTATTGCGTCGCGTAGGGGGGAATGGCACTAGGCGATACACCCTCTTTAGGCCCACCCGCTTCTTATGCCAGTTCCTGCTCTCTGAGATCTATGAAGACTCAGCTAGGTTGGGAAGACACTCAAGTGCTAGCAACAGAACACATGCTCTGATACCACATTGAAAAGCAAGATTGAGTCTATATGGTTTCGCAAGAACAAGATGAACATGCAAGATCAAAAGATAGAGGAAGAACACGAGATTTTTACGAGGTTCCGATCCGCGATCCTACATCCCCGAGGCCTCAAGAGTCAGCCCTAATCCACAATCAAATAAGGGAGGAAGTACAAATCAGGCAATCCAAAGAGTACAAGTATATATCTAAGTAGAAACCAAAACAATAGGGAGTCGTCGGAGAGCTAGAACCCAACACCGAGCTATTATCGGTAGCCAAGGGACCTCTGAACACCAGGGAGTCGTCGGAGAAGAAGAGCTTCACCGGTCGGAGGTGGGAAGAGCTTGAGTAGCAAACCCTAACCCTAGCTTCTCTACTCTCTCTCTCTCTCTCTCTCTCTCTCTCTCTCTCTCTCTCTCGAAAAGGAACAGTGAAGCAGCTCGCGGACGCCAGAGGAGAGTGCTTCCTTTTATAGGCAAACCCTAGACGCATCCGGGAGAGATCCACAAGGCTTCCAAGTAACCAGGCTCGAGGTGATGGGTTGTGTGACATGTCATGGGCTTTAGGCCCCAAGCTCAGCAGCTCTCCCATGTTGGAGATCAAGCCATCTAGGCTCAATGCAATCCATCTAGACTCGAGCTAACTCTCAAGAGTCCATGTTACACTTAGCCTTCCATGTCATACATACATATATAATACAAACATTACATACATATTATAAGGTAAAACACTTAGGAAAATATACAAGTTCTCAACAACTTTGCTTAGAATGAGTCTCTATTCATGTTGTTGTACACTTGAGAGCCAACTACAGAAGGATTCAAAAGCTTTGGTCCAACTCTCAAAGGTTCTTTCTGATAGAAACTTCCATCGAACTCTCGCATATTATCTGCATTTTATTCGTTTGTTTAGTACGTACTAGTTTATGCTTACTCTTTGGAAGACTGATATTCCATAAATAGGGACTTAACTGTTGAATGCTAAACCTTCTTCATGATTTTACGTAGGTAAATGACGTTGAGACTGAGATTCCAGAAATGTGAAGTCGAATCTTCCCCCAACTATCATAATTAATGTTTAACTTTGGTAGAATGTTCAAATTTGGCAGAATTTACTCCCTGCTCGTTGTTGGCACTTGAAATTGTAAGAAAAGTGCAATTTTGCTCAAAAGTGATGTTTTGTATGTTTTTAGCAACTACTAGACATTGTGTTAGCAACTAATTTCATAAATTAGTTTGTACCTTCAATAAATATATTTGGTTTTGGCATTTCATAGCTAATTAACTCCTTTCTTGTCGTTAATTTCATAAATTAATTTTCCAACATAAAAAAGTAGATAATTTGCCACATAAAAAAAAAAGATGATCATATATTTTATATGTACGTTAATATCCCAAATTTCAGAAATTAAGGATTTTGTTAGAATCTTTTCTATTAAGGATTGTGCCAACATCTTTTCTATTCGCGTTAATATTTTATATGTACGTTAATAGAAAAGATGTTAACAATAAAGCGTTATTTTTTTTTACTGTTTTGCAAGTTATAAAACTAGGGAACGATATTTGAATTTGATTTTGTATAATTCCATTGTAAATACCGACATATGTGAAATGAAAAAAAATGATATGGTTTACTAATAGGAATATCTATTTAATTAAAAAAATAGTGGTGTCCGCAATTTTTTTTAACGTCAGCGATATTTTGAGCGTTAGCGGGTGTCGACGTCAACTAGCATTAGTGGATGTCCGCAAGTTTTTTCCATTATGAAGCAAATTCTAATGTGTTATTTAAACTCATTTTGTGGCGTCAGCGTCAGCAACGTCGACGTTAGCATCTTCGACGACGAACGTTAGAAACGTCATTATCAATGGCGTCAGCAACATCGACGTTAGCAACGTTGGCATTAGTGTCGGCAACGTCGGCGTCCTGGACGTTAGCACCAGCAACGTCGGTATCTCTGACGTCAGCGTCAGCACCCCCGACATCAGCGTTAGCACCCCCGACATCAGCGTCAGCAACATCGGTGGCACTGCGTCGGTGTCAGCAGTGTCGACGTTCTTGGCATCGACGTCAGCACTGTCGGCGTTCCCGCTATTGGCGTCAGCAGCGTTAGCGTCCTCGACGTCAACGTCAGCAAGATCGACATCAACAACTTTTTTGGTATCGTTAAAATAATTAAAATTGTTGACGCGAGGAAAACAAAAATAAAAAAAGTGCTAACGTGAAAAAAAAAAAGATTCACGGCTGTGACATTTTGCCAATTAAATCAAGTTGATGGACTAAATGCAAATTAGGTAAAAAAAAATATGGACATTTTAAAAAATGTCCCCTTTTTTTTTTCCAATTCTAGCCCATTTTAATTAATTTTTGGGGAAATTGCATAAAAACCGCTCCTTAAATATGATGTTTTGCAAAAAAACCACCCGTTAAAATTAAAATTGCAAAAAACCACCATTTAAATATATTCTGTTAACAATTCATCACCCCCTCTTCTTTTCCCGTTTAAAGCCCTGTTAACTGTGTGAAATACCTCTTTTACCCCCATGTTTTAAATACTCATGTATTTTAATTTAATAGGACTCATCACAAAATGAAACTAATTAAATAAAATGTAAAAAAAATAAAATCCAAAATGGAAGAAGTGGGGAACTGTCTTCTTCTCCTCTTCGAACACCCCCTCTTTCTCCATTGTCTTTTCATATTCATCGACGACAACATCCTTGATTGAGGTCGTCTCATCCCCCAACCCCTAACTTATCTAAGTTAAAACAAGTCAGCAAATTTGTTTTGTGGAAATTATGAAATTAAAACCCTAGGTTTTGGTTGTGGGCTTAATTGAGGATTTGTGCGTGTGTTGAAATTATTGGTTAATTGGGGATTTGTGTATGTGGCATCCTCGGATGCGGTCGTCTCCTCCTCCTTCTCTCTTCCCGACCGATGTAAATTCAAAAGGTTGTTGAAATAGCTTCAACCTTGTTTGCTCACTCTCACCGAGATTCACACAACATTCACACCGAATTTATGCAAATTTAGCCCTCTAACCTCTTCATGTTGCTACAGTTGAATTACTTTTGGTTTAGATTTTAATTTTGACTTATCATATACCTTAGTTAAGTTGAGTTTATATTAGATGAAAATTTGATTTTTCTGTTTCTAAAAATTAGAACTAGTGTTGCTTTTAGTTCATGGAGGACAAAAGAAGGGATATCGTTTGAATGACAATCAAAAGAAAATTTAATCCAATGCTCCAAAATTTTTTTTTTATCCAATAATAAGGTTAGTTTGGTAATTTTATCAATTTTTATCATTAAAACTAACGGATTTAGGGGGAGGGGTGGTATTTTGTTGACAGAAGAGATATAATGGGTGGTTTTTTTTTACAATTTTGACTTTAAAGGGTGGTTTTGTACAAAGTGTTATATTTATAGGGTGGTTTTCTACCATTTCCCCTTATTTTTAGAGTGAGGCTAGAGGCAAGATGTCGGAATGACTATTGACAAGATAATTTCATCAAAATTACCACAAGTCCTTTTCATTTTTTCCGAACACATTGCAAAAAGGCTCAAAACTCTCTTTTCCCGAATCGAAAGATTCGAAACCTAAATCCGTCGAACGAATATTTTTGATCGAAAACAGCCTAAAATCGATGAAATTAATCAAAATATCAATTGATCGACACACGAATGGGTCTATCGCTCGCTTTACATGATTATCGAATTGCGATTTTTGGTCTTCGTTCGAAAAACCGTCGAAGGAAGGAGCTCCGCAGATACGAACTAGGTTCATGAATAAGCTCGGCAGGTTTAGACGAGGTGAATTCGTAACCTCGGCGCATAAAAACGAGGTTATGACGGAGCCTCATCTAGTTTTTGCGAGGTATATAATGACCCTTTTGAAGATCTTGTCTGAAGCCCCATTGACATAAGCCGAGCTCAATAAATAACCTTGGCTTCTGTTGTTGAGGTTAAGGAAGAAGCTCAGCTACTGTTGTTGAGCTTAATAAGGAAGCTCGGCTTCTGTTGTTGAGGTTAATGAGGAAGCTCAACTTCATTGACACGTAACGCATAAATTCATTAAATTGTGTAGAGATATGTGTGATGGATCTTGTTATAACCGAGTAATGTTAATCTAAAAAGGAAATTGGTTATTGGAGGGCCGATCAACCAATATGGCGTACAAATTAAGGTATAAAAATTGAATCTTGCTATAAAATTAAAACTTATATCAACATCTTCTTCACCCGATTGTTGTTTTGATTAGTTTCCATGATTTGCATCCATCGTCTGAACTCAACTTAGTCAATTTAGGTTAACATTACTCATTTATTTGATTTAATCATTTTGATGTAACATTACTTTTTAGATTAATTTAATCATTTTGATGTAATTTAGTCAATTTAGGCTTTCTCATCAGTTAGAAATATCCTTTTTAGATTAACATTACTCATTTATTTAATTTAATCATTTTAAAATTAATATTAGAAATCATAATATATCATATTAATTTGAATAAACATTTTCTTTCTTTATTACAATGACGATAAATTAAATTTCAGAATCAATAGAAGCAAGAAAAAGGTTAATTGTATAATGTTTGTGGTGTTAAATATAAATATTAGTATGAAGCACGAAAAACTATACATTTGATAACAATTTAGCGGTTAAAGTTCATCATAAATAATCTCAATATATTTATACAAAAATAGGTGGGAAGTGGCCACTTGAAACAATTATTGTAAGATAACACATTAAAATATGCATTAATTTGTTTCATGTCTGCTTAAGAACAACTAATTTACTATTTGGATAAAGTTATGATATTTTAGTCATTGAGAGTTGCAATCAGAAGTGGGGATCGGAAAACGACATTTTCTAAACTGATTTAGTCATTTATTCTGTCTCATTTTTAGAAGCATTTGAGTTTGCATTATAACAAGATCCATCACACATACCTCTACACAATTTAATGAATTTATGCATTACGTGTCAATGAAGACGAGCTCCCTCATTAACCTCAACAACAGAAGCCGAGTTTCTTCATTAAGCTTAACAACAGAAGCCGAGCTTCTTCATTAAGCTCAACAACAGAAGCCGAGATTCTTCCTTAACCTCAACAACAGAAGCCGATGTTATTTACTGAGCTCGGCTTATGTCAATGGGGCTTCAAACAAGAACTTCAAAAGGGTCATTATATACCTCGCGAAACCTAGACGAGGCTCCATCATAACCTCGTTTTTATGCGCTGAGGTTACTTATTCACCTCGTCTAAACCTGCCGAGCTTATTCATGAACCTCGTTCGTATCTGCCGAGCTCCTTCCTTCGACGGTTTTTTCGAACGAAGACCAAAAATCGCAATTCGATAATCATGTAAAGCGAGCGATAGACCCATTCGTGTGCCGATCAATTGATATTTTGATTAATTTCATCGATTTTAGGTTGTTTTCGATCAAAACAATTCTTTCGACATATTTAGGTTTCGATTCGAGAAAAGAGAGTTTTTGACCTTTTTGCAATGTGTTCGGAAAAAATGAAAAGGATCTGTGGCAATTTAGGTAAAATTATCTTATCAATAGCCATTCCGACATCTTGCCTAAATCCCCGATGTTATTTTTATTGTTTTTTCAGACCCAAAGATTAAAAAAAAAAAAAAAAAACCGTTGTTGTGACTTGTGTGAGTAGCGTCGTTGATCCGCCTCGGCCATTTGCAGAATTACAGATCCTCTGGATCGATCGAGTGACAGAGCTCCAACAATGGCGCCACCGGCTATCCACAAACCCACTCCCCCACCTTCCTCCCCTCTCCAGAGGCTCTCCACCTTCAAAGACTCCATCGAAGACCCTCCGATTTCTACACCCCAACTCCCATCCCTCTCCTCCTCCTCAAACCCTATCCTCGTCGACCCTCTCTCCTCCTTCTCCTCTGACCCCATCTTCTCCCTCTTCCTCTCCCCCGAATTTGACTCCCTCCGCTTCTCCTCCTCCGCCCTCTCTTCCGGCTCTGCTGCCTCCACTGCCGAGAAGCTCCAGGACGGCATCCGTCATCTCCAGAAGCTCCTCCGCTCCCAAGTTCTCTCCCGCCACTCCGACCTCCTCTCCCAACTATCCTCCCTCCGTGACGCCGAATCCTCCCTCTCCGTCGTCCGCTCCTCCGTCTCCTCCCTCCAATCCTCCCTCCGCCGCATCCGCTCCGAGATCGCCGATCCCAACCGCCAGATCCGCATCAAGACTCATCAGCTCTCCAACATTCAACTCACCTCCGAGTTCCTCCAGCACACCATCCGCGTTCTTAGGTTATCTAAGAAGCTCCGGGAGTTGATCGCCGTGTCTGATTCCGATCCTGACAAATTGGACCTCCTCAAGGCCGCTCAACTGCACTGCGAGATTCTAGGGATCGCTAGCGACAACGGACTCTCCGGGATCGACGTGGTTGATGAGGAATTGAGGTGGATTTCGGAGGTTGGTGTTAGGTTGAGGTCTGAGGGGATGAAAGTGCTTGAGAGGGGATTGGAGGGTTTGAATCAGGCTGAGGTGGGGAGTGGGCTGCAAGTGTTTTACAATCTTGGGGAGCTCAGGGCCACCATTGATGGGCTGGTGAGCAAGTATAGGAGTGTTGGGGTGAAAGCTATCAGTGCTGCTCTTGATATGAAGGCTATTTCGGCTTCTTCCTCCTCTAATGGGGGTGGATTTGTTCCTGGTGGTGTCCAGAGAAGTGGTACCCCGCAATTGGGGTCTGGTTCAAAGGCGAAGGAGGCACTTTGGCAGCGGATGGCTGTTTGTATGGAGCAGCTTCATTCGATTGTTGTCGCCGTTTGGAATTTGCAGAGGGTTTTGTCGAAGAAGAGAGATCCCTTCACTCATGTTTTGCTTCTGGATGAGGTTATCAAGGTGTGGGGCTAATTTCTTCCAGTCTGCATTGCAAGCTTACAGCTTTATGTGTTTTAATTCTCTGGATTTCTTGACTTTTTTTAGTAATAGAACTCTTTTTGTGAATGCCTTTGAAGTTTGGAAGGATTATTTTTAGACAAATTCTAGAAAGAAAAGGGACAAAAGAGATAGATCAGAGAACAGCAAGACTGACCTAGAAATTTTGGGAAAGTAGGATCTCTAGTTACTTGGATTTCTAATGTAGATCATGTACATACCTTGTTTTCTCGTATTGGTTCCAAAAAGTGTCTGCTATATCATAGCTGAATGAAGAAATACTGGCTTAGATTTGACGTCAGGTTTGTTATCTGGGGCGGTTATGCAATTAGTGAATATTTTTATTTATTTATCGGCTTGTGTCTGAAAAAGTTGAAGCTCTTTGTTGCAATTGAACTGGAAGATATATTGGCTGGTATTTGATGAAAGTTCTCAGGTGATTTGCTAAATAGGCCATTTGTTAAGGTTGACATGCTTAGTTGGTGTATTTTTGTACTTGGCCTTAGTTACAATTCTCAATGCTTTCTGTATTTTCTGCGTGCTTATCTATGTAAAGTTATGTGTTAATTTTTAGGTTTATCATGGACATAGTTTAATGTAAGAGAAACATATGATTTGTGTAGGTTTATGAGGATTCTGTAATACAGACCGGGTCTTGACTAATTAGCACCTCTGAATTTGGGGATCCTTTTGCTAAGTTATGCTAGTCTCCAAATGTATTGGACTTCTAAATTTTGCAGGCAGTTATTTTTCTTGGATCATTTTTGGTTCATTTGCATTCACTTTATAAGAAAATTTCTCGTTTAAGATACTTAAATATGTTGCATATTTGGCCATGGAAGTGAGGCACTTTACCAATATTACCCAGGATTCAAATGTTGCATGACAAGGAAACAACTTAATAAACTGCCAGGGGAAAGGTAGCATTCCTATGATTTAGTAGAGGGGATCTTCAAAAGTTCAAATTGTGCCACTATCTAAAAATTTACTAGTCTTATTTTTAATTAGTCATCTCATCTAGATTAGCTAGTGCTAAATCTTGCATCCCATTCAAAAGCTTCAATGTTCTTCATCCCTTGCTTATGCTCTCTTCTCTCTGATGCTTCTGATCAGTGCTGCTCTTTCAGTGAAGGTTCAGAAGTCATTTCTGTTTTGTTTTTCCCCCTTCCCCTAGCAAGTTAATCATACATAGTGACCTCTAGTCTTTTTATTGAACATAGCTTATTTGGAGAATGAACTTCATTAAAGAAAAGTGTTGCTTCTCAAAGTCATTCTTAGAGTGAGCGAGTACACTTTAATGATATCACTTTCTCTGTATAAAATCATGTTTTGTGTCCTTATGCTGTAAAAGTTGAATATGCTGAGAATTCGCAAACAAAAAATATCATCAGATTGGGTCCTGTAGAATATATCATCTCATCGTAACTATCTAGTATAGTGCTCCTCAGTTGTGGATAAACAGCTGATGGATTTGCTTTTCCTGGTGGAGGATGGGTATCCCCTAGAGCTTAAATCTTCAAGGTTCTTTTTGAACTTTTCTGTTTCTGCATCTGCATTGTATGTTGGATTTCCTCTTTAACATCCACATTCATTTGTTTATTTGTTAAAATCAGCACGTTGTCTTTTCTTCGAGACAAATAAGTATGGATGTCTTTTGCTGCTGTAGTTACTTTTGCATGGTTGTTGGCTTTTACTTATATCAAAGTATGAAACCGAAATCTATTTGAGCTTTCATTGCTTACATAATGCTAATAGCTCGCTTTCTCAGGATGGTGATTCAATGTTAACAGATAGAGTTTGGGAGGCATTTGTAAAGTCTTTTGCAAGTCAAATGAAATCTGCATTCACAGCATCCAGCTTTGTGAAGGAGATCTTTACAACAGGATACCCAAAACTTTATTCTATGATTGAGAACCTTTTGGAGAGAATTTCACGCGATACAGATGTCAAGGGGGTTCTTCCGGCTATAAGTTCGGCTGGAAAAGAGCAGATGTTTACTTCAATTGAAACCTTCCAAACAGCATTCTTGGCCCAATGTATTGGCCACCTATCAGATCTAATCAATTCTGTGTTCCCTATGTCTAGTCGTGGAAGCGTTCCTTCTAAAGAACAAATCTCAAAAATCATATTGCGAATCCAGGAAGAGATTGAAGCTGTCCAGTTTGATGCCCATTTGATGCTTCTTGTCTTGCATCAAATTGGAAAAGTTCTAATCCTATTAGCACAACGAGCTGAATATCAGGTAAAATGCTTGACTGTTTTTATCTAGTTGAGAAACTGACGATGCTCCACATTACTTTGAGTTAACAAGTTTTTGTATTTGAGCCAAGACATTGAAAGATTTATAGATATCACATCCCTTGTTTATACCCTCTTATTTGCCTCTTGCATATGACCTTTTTCCTTCCCTTAATAAGTCAATTGTATACACAAGGACCCTTGGTCCTTTTATTGAACATAGCCTCTCCAGAGTACTAGTTTCCACACAGAAAAAACAAATCTGTCAAAGCCCATCTTAGATTGATTAAGTTTTAATGTTATCACTCTCTCAATCAGTGATCATGTGTGGTCTTGATGCTAGATATTCAGAATCTGCCAAATGATTTGTTTACAGTGAGAATTAATTCTTGAACAAAAACATCATCGGATTTATATCACATATAATATATCTGAGTAGATAAATGTATATGATAGTAATCAAGGTTATATATTCTCGAGTTCAGTACATTTAACATGTTCAGAAATGTATTTGTAGAATATGATTGTATTTTGACCTTGGATTCTTTTAGTTGTGAATGATGGATGACTATTACTTAATTTACTTGCACAAAAAGTCATGGATGATGCTGATACCTGGTCGATGGTTTGAATGGCAGATATCTACGGGGCCTGAAGCACGCCAGATAAGTGCTGCTGCAACTCCATCACAGCTAAAGAATTTTGTGTTGTGCCAGCATCTTCAAGAAATTCACACGCGTATCTCAGCCCTGCTCACCGGACTGCTCCCTGAAGCGGCTGAAGTCTTGTCTCCATCTCTTGGTTCCATCTATGGGGTTGCATGTGATTCAGTTACATCCTTGTTTCAGGCCATGCTCGAGCGTCTAGAATCTTGCATCTTGCAAATTCATGACCAGAACTTTGGTGCAATGGGTATGGACGCTGCAATGGATAACAATGCATCCCCTTACATGGAAGAGCTACAAAAGTGTATCCTTCATTTCCGCAGCGAGTTCTTGGCCCGGCTGTTACCTTCCTTTTCAAATGCCACAGCCTCTGCTACGGATACCATATGTACGAAGCTCGTTAGGCATATGGCTTCACGGGTGCTCATGTTCTTCATCAGACATGCATCTCTCGTAAGGCCTCTTTCCGAATCAGGGAAGTTGAGGATGGCCAGGGACATGGCCGAGTTGGAGTTAGCTGTGGGCCAAAATCTTTTCCCAGTTGAGCAGCTTGGTGCACCATATCGTGCTCTTCGAGCATTCAGACCTGTTATCTTCTTGGAGACATCTCAACTCGAAGCATCTCCAGTACTTCAAGATCTGAGGCCGAGCATCATCCTTCACCATCTTTATTCCCGAGGCCCTGAAGAACTGCAATCACCAATGCAAAGGAACAAGTCCACACCCCACCAGTATTCTCTATGGTTGGATTCACAAGGGGAGGATCAGATATGGAAGGGCATCAAAGCCACTCTCGACGATTATGCTGCGCTGGTCAGAACTCGAGGAGACAAGGAGTTCAGCCCTGTGTACCCTATTATGCTTCGGCTAGGCTCATCAATATCAGAAAATGCTTCGTCTGCACCATAAAATAATGGTTAGCTGTTGACTGTTCCTTGTTTATGGCACCCTTGAAGACCCAAAAAACAGTATAGAGTAAGATTTGTTCAGTGTCCCATAAAACTCTTGTTAACTGAATCTTGTAGATTTTTTCTCTTGTTTCTATACATCTTTCTCTCTTTCGAGCTACCATGAGATATTCGATAGATTTTTTATTTTATTATATTTTTTTGATTCGATCATATATCACATACCTTGTTTGTGGTAGTTAAAGAACAGAATTATGTCTTGGTTTCCTTCATGTTGTATAATTTTTTATCATCCCTTATGGATTTATGACTTAATGAATATGGCTAAGTTCTCTGGATATTATCTATATTCCTAATACGCAACATTCCTAATTCGACTGGGCGTCTACTAAAAGAAAAGGTTTGGCATGCGGCAGAGCAGATGAAGTTTGGGGAAAAGCTGGGCAATGCAGATGCGATGTGGAGCTGTTTGGTAGGTTGTATTCGTAGAGTGGGGAGAGAGGTGTTGGGGATGTCTACGGGGGGGCATGGGCCTAGTCGGGGAGCAACCTGGTGGAATGAGGAAGTGAAGGCTAAGGTTAAGGAGAAACAATCAGCGTTCCAGAGATGGTTACACAGAGGGAGTGGAGATGATGGTGCGGAGCTCAGGGCCAGGTACAATGTGGCCAAAGGGGAGGCTAAGCGAGCCGTGGCTAAAGCTAGGGACAAGTCCTTTGAGAGTCTGTATAAGGCGCTAGACGAGAAGGGAGGGGAGCAGGTTCTGTATCGCTTAGCTCGGCATAGAGAGAGGTTGAGTAGAGACATCGACAGCGTCAGATGTGTCAAAGATGAGAGCGGCCAAGTGTTGGTTAATGATCAGCAGATCAGAGGAAGATGGCAGAGGTACTTCTCAGAATTACTCAATGAGGATTTCGACTCTTCGAGTGGGATTCCCAGTCTTTCGGATCGTATTGACTATGGATTCCACCGGCGCATTTCTACAGAGGAGGTTAAGGCAGCTGTCCGTAGAATGAAGAACAACAAGGCTTCGGGGCCAGACGATATCCCAGGTGATGTTTGGAAATGGTTAGGGGTCAAAGGTTTGGCTTGGCTGACATCGCTCTTCAATGTCATCCTTAGGTCAGCTAAGATGCCATCGGAATGGAGACTTAGTAAATTGGTTCCAGTTTACAAGAACAAGGGGGATGTTCAATGTTGTAGTAACTACAGAGGTATCAAGCTGCTGAGTCACACGATGAAGCTGTGGGAGAGAGTTATAGGGATGAGACTTAAGAGACTAGTTAACATTTCAGAAAATCAGTTTGGCTTCATCCCTGGTAGATCATCAGTGGAAGCTATCCACTTGCTTAGGCGCCTGATCGAGTTGCACAGGGAAAGGAAGAAGAACCTACATATGGCCTTCATTGATATAGAAAAGGCTTACGACAAGGTTTCGAGAGAGCTACTTTGGAGTTGCTTGGTACAGAAGGGAGTGCCGGGGTCGTATATCAGAGTTATCAGAGATATGTACGAGGGTTCGTTGACAAGTATTAGAACTCCGAGTGGTGACTCACAGAGTACTTTGATGTCCGAGTGGGGCTTCACCAAGGTTCCGCGCTTAGTCCGCTGTTATTTACTCTAGTTTTGGACACACTCTCCGCTCCTCTCCAAGAAGAGGTCCCGTGGTGCATGTTATTTGCTGACGATATTGTTCTAGTGGACAACTCACGATCGGGTTTAGCTCGCAGGCTTGAAAACTGGAGGGAGGTGTTGGAGTCCAAGGGTTTCCGAATGAGTAGGACGAAGACAGAGTATGTTCAGTTCCGTTTTGGAGAGGGTAGGGACCCAGAGGCTTCAGTAGTTTTGGGGGATGATCCGGTCCCAAGGAAAGAGTATTTTAAGTACCTTGGTTCATACGTTCAAAGCGATGGGGGTGTCGACAAGGATGTCGAGCATCGAATCCAGGCAGGATGGTTGAGATGGAGGAGGGCGTCAGGGGTGTTATGCGACAAGAAAGTTCCGGAAAAATTGAAAGGGAAGTTCTACAAGGTGGTGGTTAGGCCGACCTTATTGTATAGCTCTAAGTGCTGGCCTATCACTAAAGCCCAATTACAGAAGTTGTCAGTGGCTGAGATGAGAATGCTGCGATGGATGAGTGGCCACACGAGACTTGACAGAATCAGAAATGAAGATATTAGGAGCAAGGTTGGAGTTGCGAGTATTGCTGACAAGCTGCGGGAGTCCAGATTACGGTGGTTTGGGCACGTTAGAAGGAGACCTATTTCAGCGGCTGTGCGTAGGTGCGAGAGCTTGGAGCTTGGGGCTATTCGTAGGGGAAGAGGTAGGCCGACAAAGAGCTGGATGGAGGTTATCCGTCAGGACCTCAATTTGCTGATCCTCTCGGAAGATATGACGTCGAATAGAGACCACTGGAGGAGGCGCATCCGGGTTTCTGATGTTTAGTAGTTAGGGTCAGGGTGCTGTGTCTTGCTGTTACCTCTTGCCTCCTTTTCTAGCGTCTATCTTACTCATTGTGATTTCTGTGACTTTTTATTTTGGGTCTATCGGAAACACTCTCTCGACTTGTTCGGGGAAAGAGTGCGTACATCCTGACTCCCCAGACCCTGCTTTATCGCGGGATAGACTGGGTTGTTGTTGTTGTATTTTTTTTTTTAAAAAAAAAGGAAACTACTTGTGAAACTAATCCAAGTATCCATTATCCAACTACTTGCTATGGCACATTGTGGCGGTGGAGAAGGAAGACCCCTAGGCAGCAGGACGCCAGGGGGAGGTGGGCTGCGGAAATGGCCGCTGGGTGTCATAAAAGTAGTCTTGAGGCTGTGCATTGGCCATCATCATCGTCTGATCAGAGACTGAGAGTATGTTCATTTTTACTCACCCACTTTAACTTGTAGCTATTAGTTCAATTGGTGTGTAGAGTGTACAAGACAAGGCAGCCATAGACGGGCATGGTGTTGATGGTTGAGGTGAAGCAATCGCCCTTATCGGGTGCCATTGCCAATTTGCCATGGTCATCAACATCAGAGTACAATAGCGTAGCATCGCTGGCTTGTCGGTATCATTGGCTTGCTTTATAAGCTGGACTAACAGTAACGTTGTTGTCAGTTTAGTTCAATGATGCATTTGGGAAACTTTACAGGCAAACATGCGCAAAGCCGAATCAGTTGGAGCTTACGATTCCTTAGTTAAAACGGAGCGTGTTGATGATTTTGATCCACCTCTTTTATGTTTTTACCGCTCACACCCTTGATGAGCTAAGGTTTCTCGATCTGAGTATGCACAATGTTACTCTGTGGTAAAAGAGTGTTTATTCGGACAGTGCAGTCAGTCATCTATGAGACTTGTTTTGAAATTGTGTTTGATATTCAAATCGGAATTGCAAATAGCTTTTCTTTTGGGCATGCCAATTTTTCGGCTGATGTGATGTTCAACCTTTTAGATATTCATCTTCTAACGCAGAAGTTTAAGTCATTATGCAGCTAGTGACTTCAATGTACATATGAGTCTCCTCATGAATATACTTTGTTCGTAGATTAAATGCCAATTGACAACTCGTACACCAAAATCTCGTTCATCGCGAGAAACGATAGCAAATTAGCAACTTATCGCGAGAAAGTAAACAATAAAAGCAAAAGCAAAACTTGGGGCTCATATTTCGTTGCAAAGCCACTACCAAAACTGCAACTGACATTAAACCCCTTTGAATTTGATGTCATCTTTTAGTACTTCCAGGGGGCGACCAATTCGGAGAAGTCGGATTGCTATACACAGATTTTAACTGTTGGGTTATGAGCTTGCTATGAGTTGGAGAGGTTTCGAGCTCAAGATCGTCTGACCACCACTGTTGGAGCTTATGAGCCTCGGGAAACTTCTGGTTTTCGTTGGACAAGACGAACATCTTGGGAGAGACGCTCCCATTCGTGGTAGCAACGATCTCCTGGTGCTCGCTGTGCGGGAAAATGCTGGACTTGTCGCTATAGTGGCAGCAAATGTAGTCGCTGTCGTTTACGTACAAATGAGGCACCCATTTCTTGGGCTCCCGTGATCGACGGAAGGCGGATTTGAATTGCTTCCACGCAAGAACAGCCTGCTGGCCAACGCCCTTGAGGCCCATGGGAATGGAGAAGGAAGGCGGATTGAACAAATGAGCCTCGACGTAGATCCCGCTCTTGGCCAACGTTCTTCCGACCTGTAAGGCAAACCCGGCTCCCAAAGAGTGGCCCGCAACGCAAAGGTTTTTGGTGCCATACTTGTCGACTGCAGACCTGAGGGCTCCTAGAGCAACGTCGAATCTCACAGAGCCTTTGAGGCTTTCCCATGTGAGGAACCTAAGATCATCCTGCAAGTCTCTACGGAAGGTGGGGCCTCTTAGCATGGTGCCTCTGAGGGCGAGGACAGCCTTGGGGGCGCCACGAGGTTTTGCGAGGATAAAGTCGGACAAGGCTGATGCGCGATCCCATTCGAAGATTGCACCGAAGATGGATCCATCCCTCTCGTCTATAAGGGTCTTCACCAGCTTGTACTTGAACGGCAGCCACCAATTTGGAGCCAATGCGGTGTATATTGTCCGGCTTTCTTGCCTGTCCAGCTCAAGCAGGTATACAGCTTGCACGAAACAAGCCATCACCGTCCTTCTGTAGTTCGTGTCCTTCCTGCACAATTCTGGAGCAAGTTAACAATTTTGAACCAACAACATTAACCATATGCAATCAAATCAGACCATTTGGATTTCAGGAAGTTTTTCCAATTGGGAAATGACACGTGTCGAGGCCCAGCCACTTGGAAGGCCTCCGGATGAGCATACCCTCCCAAGCCCGCGCCGGCGAAGCCAGACGCCATCGCCTCATCCATCACCTGTGCGCTCCGTTTCCCCATCTGATGCCAATCAACCAGTCGCCACTCACAACGCAAAAACCTCCGTCTTTCACCGCCCACCTTTGCCCTTTGCAACCGAGTAATGGCGCGGAAGATACCAAAAGCAAATTGCGTCAAATTCCAGTCTTTAACAACCTCTCGGGATTCAGGAACCGGAAGCAATTTGCCTTTTTTTTTTTTTTTTTAAATACTGTTTTCTGACAACCTTATTCGGCGGAATCGGGAATTAGGGTTACGGCGATAGAGCGAAATTCGAAACGATTGTTCTTGATCGGATAAAATTTCGATCGAAGACGAAGGCTTTTGCGATGTGGTTTGTGGTCTCTGGCTCGTTGTCAAGGCGGGTTGGTTATGTCAGTTACAGATCTGGAGCCGTGGACAAACGTGAAACCCTAGCGAAGCTGATTCTTAAAAGGCGACGAGTCCCGCAATGAGAGACGATGTTTGCGTTTCAATCAAAAAAAAGGAAGAAGAAGAAATTAGGCAATTTTAGGAACCATAGATGGCTGATTGGTTCCTATTGATCCCCGCCATGGATATACATCTGTCAATCTCCGGAACTCCCTATTTTTGAAGGCAATGCGGATTGTCTGCTTCAATACATGTATGTATCACTTCCCGCTACATTTTTTTTTTACGGTTCCGCTATATACACCCCAAACCCTGCACGTCGGAATTGACGTTAAAGTTGGTTAATTAATTTTTTAAAAGTGCTAATTAGTGGGAAAGAGTTGCACGTTGAAAAGGACGTGCATTTCTGATGAAATATTTGCGATGTATCTAACAACACCCAGTATACATGAAAAGATGCAATACATAGATAGAAACGCATTGAAAAAACGACGAATCTAAACGAAGTTGAACATAACAAGTTGGGGACGTAAACTAAGAACGAAGCTAAGATCCACTACGAAATGGCACTACTGGCCAGCAATGCATCAAGAATTCATGTGGAGAGTGAAGAGAAACCTCCAAGGAAGCACCTTCTCGTACATGGAGTTGGCCGTACACATCACCAAGATCCCACCCAGTCCCGACTCCGAATGCTAGAACTCCAACAACGAAGAAGATCGCATAGACACATCGAAGCGGAGCAAGCACAACACCCGAGCAAAAAACGCACTAAGACTAAAGAGACAGACCGGGCACGGAATTTGATCAAGCTCTTCCAGGATTTAATTTGAGCCCTTTCAAGCGGGATTTCAGACTCTTACATAATTTCTGTATGTGTATATATGATGTCACAACAATTTTTTTTTAAACATGTAATATTTCGGGAGGAATAATCTTACCCGAGAGCATCCTTACGGATGGGATCTTGAAGACCTGAATCAAAGTAAATATCGAGGCCCCTAGCAGAACGACAAAGGTATCAACCACGATGTCACAACAATCCTTTTTTTAAGGGGAGGGGGTGACTTCTTTTTCATTTTTCTCTCTTTTTGTTTCTTCTCTTCTCCTTGCCTTGCAAGGATCATCTTTTATATATATATATATATATATATATATATATATATATATTTGTATCCATATTACCAATTGAGCGTTGAGCCAACGCTAATTGGCTTTGCCCGAGCAAACAATCGGAAGCGATGACGGAGAGCGCGACCTTGAAAGGGAAATCCATCATTGGCCTAGCGTCGATGATGGATGGACCTCGGAAGGACGACTATGTTGTCGTCAAGAGGATGGAGGAAGGTGGATGGTTTTGATGTGGGTGGGAGTAGACTGAGCCGACAGGGTGGTTGATGTGATGATATTGTTATGGTTCAGTGATATGGTGGTGGTATCGATGACGGATGGTAGGCCATGGGTTGATGGGAGCCTTTCAAATTGGGGTTCTGTTGGTGGACAAGGGTGGTGGGGGTAGTGTTTATTGGGAGATATTGGTGTGCCACCCTCTCTCTAGGAAATCTAGGGAGAGGAGCTCCACTTTAATATAAAGAATCATTTATAGGGTAAAGTTTGAAAATTCAACATGTCATAATTTATTGAGGGAATTTGCTGAAATGGACATTTCAGCATCTTTAGTTAGCTAGATAGGCCCATTAAATATTTTATTAGGATGCTTAGACCTTCTGAAATGTTTTTTCACTTTCCCGACCTTTCCTCGGTTCCTCCATCCTCTCTCATCTCACTCGTTCTCAGGTGCTCTCTCCTTCTTCCTCTTCGTTCTCCCATCTCGATTCTTCGATCTCTCCATCAATCACGGCCATTTTGTCTTTCCATCCTCCTATTACCGTCGACGGTGGCTTGGTCCCTCTCCTCCGGCCGGCTTTTTGATATTTTCCCCCAAATTTGCGTCCAATGGCTTCGTCTCCATGTATGTGATCCTTTTTCCCATCTCGTTCTCATCCTTTTTTCTGGTTAGATTTGCTGATTTGATGTTGTTGTGCATCATAATCCTTGTTTAATTTTGTGTATTTCGAACATTTGTGTTGTTTTACTGTATCTAGGGTTTATATGATTTTGAGCTCCTGTTGTGTTTTATGTGTGGTTGATGCCATTAATTTAGTGTGATTCCACTTGGTGTTTACAGGCTATGGTTGTTTTAGGTGTAGTTATCTGTTATTTTTCTTTTTTCCCCATTTTCGGTTCATATATGTTTATATTTTGTCAGTTTTCTCTGTTCAGTGGGGATGTATCTACTTGTGTGTTGTGAAATTGGTTCCATGTTAGTGTTGGTTTGGTATTAATATTGGGGATTGTTTAGGTTGTGAACTATGGTGTCCCTTTATTGTCTGGTTATTGTGTTTGAGTCCAGCTATAAGTTATGTGAACTATGTGGCTACCTTCCTGTATTTTTTGTAGTCTTCTGTGGGTGCAGTTGTTGTCATCTTTTGGATGTTGATGCCAGTTTGTGTTTATTCAGTTCATTTTGTCTACATTCTTTGCCCCTTTATGCTTGGTTATTGTCTTTGATTCCAGTTACAAGTTAGGTGAACCATGTGTTACATTCTTGCTTTCTTTAGTGTTTTGTGTTTGTAGTTGTTGTCATCTTTTCGACTTTGATTCCAATTTGTGTTTATTAAGTTTCTCTTGGTGACAATCTTTGTCCCTTTGTGTCTTTTTTTTTCTTTTTTTTCTTTTTGGTCGTTGATTCCAGTTATAATTGAGGTGAAATCTGTGTCACATTGTTTGTTTTGGAAGGGGTTTGTCTTTGATTCCAGTTTGTTTTTGGAAGTGGTTGTCAATATTTCTTATTCCATTTATTGTTCTTGTTTTGGTGACATATTTATATTGATTCCATGTCTTATGTCTACAACATTCCTTCTTACCCCAACTGATGTCAGGGATGACTTACCTTGCCCGGTTCGTTGTTTATTTGTTCGCTTTCATTTTTTCTTTTTGTTTTTTTTTCTTGTTCTATAGTTTGTGTCATATGTTGTTTTTGTCCTTATGTTTTCATTTATTTCATTTTATTTTGTATGTGTTTGTTGGTATTATGTAGGTGTTTGAATATATTCGTGATGACATGGCTACATTTGTTGGGAAGTATAACAGATACTATCGTGCTGATATTGTTTCTGTCATCCAAAGGGAATTGAGCGCTGCTGATTGGTCTTCCATGTCCTCTTCTTTTCTCCGGCGCATCATTTGGTTCGTTGACAAGTTGGCATTTGCCCAACAACTTGTCAATTATTTCATGGTTCATGAGTTAAAAACCTCTAAAACTAGGGAAATGTAGTTCAAACTTAAATCTTCCTATCCTGTTCGTTTTTCCATGTCTGAATTTGCTGCTGTAACGGGTCTTAAATGTGCATCTGACCATATTGTTGTTGGCCATGCTACAAGCACTAGGTTTGTGTTAGGGGTGGATAATATAATGTATGATGATTTGATTGATATGTTCTGTAGAACACCCAAGAATTCACCTAAGAAACTGCTTATTGCCTATGTTTTGATCATTGATGGCATTTTGTTGCCTCATCGTACTGGGTTTGTTAGGAACCAGATTGTGGCTCTTGCATCTGACATGACTAAGTTCAATGATTATCCTTATGGTAGGTTAGTTTGTGTGGAGACTATCTCCTCATTGATGAAGGTTAATCGTGCATCTCGAACTGAATCCTCTAAGCCTCACAAGAAAAGGGTTAAGAAGAGTGGTGACAAGGGTTCTAAGAAGACTGCGAAGGCAAGGAGTGGGTTTAATCTGCTAGGCTTTCCACTTGCTCTTCAGGTTCTGTTTCTTTTCTAATTTTTGTGTGTTTTTGTGTGGGTGTGTGTGTTTTTGTGTGTGTGTTTTAGTGCGTGTGTTTTATGTTGTTTTATTTTTTTTTCATCACAGGTTTGGATCTTGGAAGCTTTTCCCAAGATTCCACCTATGGTCCATTGCAATGTTGTCATTGATGACATAGATCATTCCTTTGTGAAATGGAGTCTAGCCTCTACTAAGGTTGTCACTGCTCGGCATATTCAGCTTGAGTTTTTTAAGACTTCCATGGTAATTTCTCTATGTTTTTTTGTTTGTGTATATTCCTTAATCAATTTTATCTTATTTATATATATGTGTTACAATTGTGTTTTTAATTGTAGGACATGATATATCCTACCTATGGTGAATACTTGGATTCTCCATCGATGGCTTTCCCTAATGAAATTCATGATGCAACTGTCGCTGCCTATCAAGCTTGGTTGTCCCATCTAGCTTCTTCGAGGTTAACTGTTGTGACCGATGTAGCCACCAATGATGCTAATCTCCAGATTGTGTCATCTCCCGGGCTCATGGATCAAGTTGTCCCATCTACGAATATGGGAGTTGTTGCTTTGTCGCCTTCATCTGTTTCTGCAAGGACTCGGTCTAAAGCTGCCTCGCCTCATTTGTCTCTTTCGTTGGCGGGTCCTTCTAAGAAGAGGAAGTCTGGTGTGTCTCCTTCTTTTGTTTCTGATCCCCCACACAAGAAGCGTGTTGTTGGTGACAATTCATCGATTCCTGTGTCTGGACCTGTGATTTCTGTTCACCCTGTTTCTCCCCCAAAAGTCTCTAGTCTCAGTGGAAAATTTAGCCTCAAGAATGCTATTGCTGCCAGTAAGGGGAAGGGGAAGGTTAGTGAACCTGATTGTCCGCCATTGACTGATAAACAACCTGATTGTCTGCCTGTGAATGAGAAACAAGGTGAAGATTTTTCTAATGCAGTAGGTAAGGATGCATTTGGTGGTAAGGGTCCGTCTTTTGACAATGATGGCATCAACTCAGCTGGGACTGATTGTCTCACAACTATTGAACAACATTTGGCGTTGATTGCTGGTACTGTCTTACGTATTGAAGCTAGATGTATGAGCATTAAATCAGTTGTCAGTAGGTTGTACTCCAAGGTTGCTTCCATCCAATCAGATGTTGATTCTCTCAAAACTAAGTTTGATTCCTTCCAATCTAAAGCTACTGCAGATTCAAAAAATGAAACTCCTTTAGATGGGTCTTCACCGGTATCGCTTGCTTCTGTCAAGTCACCCGACGTGTATTCTGACCTTCACTTGGATGAACTTATTGGGATTAGAGACCTTTGTTCCCAGTTATCTGAATACAAACCTCTGTTTGGTAAACTTATCCCTACTTCACAGATGACACCTTCGAACATCCCCTTGAGCCAGCCTTTGCCCATTCTACCTTCTGATGTTCCGGTGACTTTGCCTTCTGCTGTTCTAGTGAGTCCACCTTCTCCTTCAATTAAGAAACCTTCCAAGGTTCTGGCTGTAGGTGTCCCACTTAGGAAGTCAACCCGTGTGGGGAAGGTTACTGCTGTGTTGGAAACTCCCTTCACTCGAGGTGGTAAGAAGAAGCGCTCAATGCCTAGGAGGCCGAAATATTCATATTATGAATATGATGATCGGAAATGCTTTTATGATATGATATATTCTGACGAGTAAGTTATACACTTGTTGTGTGTTTTTACATACGTTATCTTTGTGTTACTATTCCATTCATTGTTTTTACTGTTTTTTCCTTTATCTTTTTTTATATATATGTTTTACCATATGCTTTTATTTAGATTTTTCCATATTTTATCGCAGGGATATTTGTCCTTAAATTGCGGGCAATGAGGGTATGCAAAATGATAATGCTAAATATGGGAGATGCCATATTTAGCACAAAATAAATCAAACTGAAGTTGATCAAACTCCCTACCATGATCACTTCGAATTGACACTATGGGCTCGTTCTTTAAAGCTTGCAATTCCTTACAAAGTTTTGAAAACTCAAACAAGGCCTCTGATTTTTCTTTTAAAAAAGCAACCCAAGTATATCTCAAAAAATCATCAACAACAACTAGCATGTACTTTTTACCATTGGGAGATTTGACTCGCATAGGACCACATAAATCCATATGTAAAAGTTCAAGGGGTCTAGAAGTACTTACAACCTTTTTGGGTTTGAAAGAGCTACGTGTTTGTTTACCTCGTGTGCATGCTTTGCACATATCAATACCTTTGAAGTCCATCTCAGGTAGTCCTCTTACAAGCCCTTTGGACACAAGCTTCTATAGTGTATGTGGGCTTACATGACTGAGTCTCCTGTGCCAGAGCTTTGGATCGTCCGTCAAAGCCTTTAGACAGGTTAAGCTTCCTTGTGCCACTTGCTTAGCATTTACAGCATAGATGTTGTTATAGCGATAGGCAGTTAGAACTATTTCACATGTATCTTCTCTGCGCACTAAACATCTTTTCTTGTTAAATCCAACATCATTACCACTATCACATAGTTGAGAAACACTAAGCAAATTATATTTCAAACCATCAAACAGGTAAACATTTTTAATGCTATGGTTAGGATCACTCCCAACACTACCAATACCAACGATGTCACACTTTCCTTTGTCACCAAGAGTGATTGTTCCAGTGGATTGCTTCTTTAGATCATGGAAGAGAGACCTCTTCCCACTCATATGTCTCGAGCATCCACTATCAATAATCCATTTTTTCTCTTTCACCTTGGTGATCTCCTGCAAGACAAACATCAACCTTTGTGGCTAGACCAATAAGCAAATTTAGATCCATTATTGGGATAAACCATATTTGGTAAGACAGTGCCTTTGGGGACCCAAACTTGCGTTATCCGTTCTTTTCTCAAGTGAACATGAAATGTATTGCGAATGATATGTGGATCATTTCTTCTATAGTGGCAAGTCTCTTTTACATGTCCCTTTCTCGCACAGTGGTGACATATAGGAGAGGTTCTGCTTCCTTTTGCCTTTACAAAAGTGGTAATGTGCTGCTTCTTTAAAAGCCTTGGATTGTAACCAATACCACTTTTGTTTAGAGAGCTTTGTTGCTCACCCAACATCCTATCAAGAGTGCATTTGGATTTGGTAAAACTTATGAGGGCTGTCTGTTGGTCTTGAATCTTCTTATTCCGGGAGATCTTCTCGTTCTCTAAGTCATGATGTTCATTTCTTAGAGAGGAGAGATCTTGCTTGAGTTCAGATTTCTCTGAGTCAAGAGTCTTGACTTTAATGTCAAGACCTGAATAAGAAGTTTCAAGACTTTTGACCCTCATAGATAGATCCTCAATAGTTCTTTCCCGGTCCACAATTTTCTTAATAAAGGTGTTGGTTTGGGCAATAAGTTTCTCTTCATTGGCAATCATATGAGAAAGGAATTCCGATAGTACCTCTTTTGGACTTGCCATAAGCTCTCTTACTGTTACCTCAAGTTGCTCATCGTGGGATTCGTCTCCTGAGGCCATGAGACAGACATTGGCCTTCTCATCATCGGAGTCTGTGTCAGAATCGCTCCAAGTTGCCACCTTGGCTTTCTTTTTCCATCTATCACCTTTCTTGAACTGGCTCTTCGTCTTTTGAGGGCAGTCTTTCACAAGATGATCTGTTTCACCACATTTAAAACAGGACAAAGGTTTAGTCTTCTTGTCATATTTGTTGTATTGAGACTTAACTCGAAATTTAGAAGACTCTAATCTATCTTTTGATGCGGGTCAAGCTGGCCTTCTATGGGTCAAACAACGATCTTGATCCAGGCGACGACTCGAGGACGAGTCGATTTCAAATGGAGGAGAATGATGTCATCCTCAAGCGGAAGAAGAAGGCTCCACCTTGGGAGTCGTTGAAGAAACGGCGTTAATTATTTTATTATTTATATTTCTTATTTTTTTTATATATATTCTATTTTTAGTAACTCCTATGTTAGTTGGAGTCTAATTATAGAATTGCTTATTTTTAGTATTTCTTAGTTAGATTAAATAAGATGGTTAGGATTTTAGATTAAGTTTTATCTTCTAGGTTTATTTATCTTTAGGATTAAAATTCTATCTTTATCAACCTAAATTCTATCTTGCACGGTAGAATTGGTTCTTAGGTTTTCTATTTAAACGTTATAGTTCTATTGAAATTAATCAGATTGAATAGAATTGAGAAACCCCTTTGTAGGATTAAAGGGTTCTCGATTATCAATCCCAAAACAACTATCCGGTTCTTACGCACTACCACCGTCACCAATCCTTTGTTCTACTTCATCTTCATCACCGTCACCCTCGTGCAACAGCAAACCCAAACACACTCATATTCCCGCACCGTCACAACCAAGAAGGTGCTCGGTTGGCTCGGCGTCGCGTCCTAGTCCTGGTGCTAGGTGCTCGCGCACTCTGGCGCTCGTGCACGCCCTCGCACTCGCCTTCGCTCGCACCCTCGCTACCAGCGACGGTGTCCCGCGGCTTCGGCTTCACTCGGCATATATCCTCAGCTCCGCGTGCTCGCTGCCTGCGAGGCTTCCTCGACATCGCCCTCGTCGTCGATCACCGTCGCACACCAGCGCCCTGAGGAGCCTGCCTCCTGCGCTCCCGTACTCGTGCCCAGCGAACTCGGAGCCGGCCTAGCGAGCTCTCGCACCAGCGTTTCCTTTGTTTCCCTTTCGTGTTGACTAATTCATTAGTTTATGTTGAATCTAATTAGTTATTCCTTCGCTGTTAGTGTTTAAGTTTCTTAAAATTAAGAACTTTTAGATTTAATTAAGTTATTCTGTAGCTTTTAGTTTCTTAAATTTCTTAAGTTAAGAATTTCTTAAATTTAGCAAGGAGGTTTACTATATTGCTTGCCATCAGTCCCTACCGTATCACGTCATCGGTTCATTCACTCGGGTCGGCTTCGGTTCACACATCAGATACCAAGGAGCTTAAGCAAGATCGACACTTTTAGTTTAGCAATTGACCGGTCTAGTCAAGTGCTATACATCAATTGGTATTCAGAGACGGGTCAATTGCTAAACTAAGAGTGTCGATCTTGCTTAAGCTCCTTGGTATCTGATGTGTGAACCGAAGCCGACCCGAGTGAATGAACCGATGACGTGATACGGTAGGGACTGATGGCAAGCAATATAGTAAACCTCCTTGCTAAATTTAAGAAACTAAAAGATACAGAATAACTTAATTAAATCTAAAAGTTCTTAATTTTAAGAAACTTAAACACTAACAGCGAAGGAATAACTAATTAGATTCAACATAAACTAATGAATTAGTCAACACGAAAGGGAAACAAAGGAAACGCTGGTGCGAGAGCTCGCTAGGCCGGCTCCGAGTTCGCTGGGCACGAGTACGGGAGTGCAGGAGGCAGGCTCCTCAGGGCGCTGGTGTGCGACGATGATCGACGACGAGGGCGATGTCGAGGAAGCCTCGCAGGGAGCGAGCACGCGGAGCCGAGGATATATGCCGAGTGAAGCCGAAGCCACAGGACACCGTCGCTGGTAGCGAGGGTGCGAGCGAAGGTGAGTGCGAGGGCGTGCACGAGCGCCGGAGCGCGCGAGCGCCTAGCACCAGGACTAGGACGCGACGCCGAGCCAACCGAGCTCCTTCTTGGTTGTGACGGTGCGGGAATATGAGTGTGTTTGGGTTTGCTGTTGCACGAGGGTGACGGTGATGAAGATGAAGTAGAACAAAGGATTGGTGACGGTGGTAGTGCGTAAGAACCTAAGAACCGGATAGTTGTTTTGGGATTGATAATCGAGAACCCTTTAATCCTATAAAGGGGTTTCTCAATTCTATTCAATCTGATTAATTTCAATAGAACTATAACGTTTAAATAGAAAACCTAAGAACCAATTCTACCGTGCAAGATAGAATTTAGGTTGATAAAGATAGAATTTTAATCCTAAAGATAAATAAACCTAGAAGATAAAACTTAATCTAAAATCCTAACCATCTTATTTAATCTAACTAAGAAATACTAAAAATAAGCAATTCTATAATTAGACTCCAACTAACATAGGAGTTACTAAAAATAGAATATATATAAAAAAAATAAGAAATATAAATAATAAAATAATTAACGCCGTTTCTTCAACGACTCCCAAGGTGGAGCCTTCTTCTTCCGCTTGAGGATGACATCATTCTCCTCCATTTGAAATCGAATCGTCCTCGAGTCGTCGCCTGGATCAAGATCGTTGTTTGACCCACAGAAGGCCAGCTTGACCCGCATCATCTTTGTTGTTGAATTGCTTCTTCATTTTGAGGATTCTAGAAAGACCCCTTGTAATAAGAGCAAAAGGATCGTCCTCATCATCATCCTCGTCTTCCGAATCAGACACATCTTTGGGTTCATCCTTCTTAGACTCGAGTGCTAATTTCTTAGTGCTTGTTGGAAGTTCTCCATCGTCTTCATTGAGAATCATCTCATGTGTGATCAGCTTCCCAAGCAAATCATCAAGGGGTAGAGTGGTGAGATTCTGGGCTTCTTCTATGGCCGTCACTTTCGGACCCCATTTGTCTTTTGGGAGGCACGTCAATATCTTCCTCACTTTCTCAACATTCTCAAAGGTCTTGCCGAGAGAGTCAAGGTTGTTTGTGATTTCCGTGAACCGTGTGAACATAGCCTTAATAGACTCATCTGGCTTCATTTTGAAGAGTTCATACTTTCGAAAGAAAATGTTGATCTTGGTGTCCTTCACTTGACTGGTAATTCCTTCGTTGGTAACAACCAGCTTGTCCCAAATCTCTTTAGCTGACCTACAAGATGAAATATGGTTAAACTCATCAGTGCTAAGACCACAGTATAGTAAGTTAATAGCCTTGTAGTTCTTGGAGACGAGTTCAAGGTCCGCTTGAATGAATTCAGCCTCTGTCTTCGCGATTTTGGTTCCATTTGGTCCGTCTTTCACTGGAACCTTCGGACCATTCTCTATAATGTTCCAAAGTTCCAGATCTTGGTCTATAATGAACATTTTCATCAAGGACCTCCAGTGGACGAAGTTGTTTCCTACAAAGAGTGGTGGTCTACTGGTAGACCTCCCTTGTGCAAATCATCCGCTTGCTTCACCAGACATGATCAAAACTCACAAGATTGTTAGATAAAAAAAAACAGTGAGTAAGGCTCTGATACCAATTAATGGTTCGATAATGTATAACAAAGTAATATAAAGATACTCAGTGTTCTAAAAGGCGCTAGGCGGATCCTAGGCGGTGAGGGGCCGCCTAGCGCCTAGGCGGCACTCAGGCGGTCAAGGCGGACGCCTAGGCGTGCTTAGGCGGCCATTTAGCTCTAGGCGGAGGGGGGTTGTCTAGCGCCTAGGCGGTGCCCAGGCGGCGCCTAGGCGCGATTTTTAGAACAGTGAAGATACTCTAGAATGGGGGTTGAATAGAGTATGCCAACTTTTCGCTGATAATCTCAAGACTTTTGAAACAATTGCAAAACCCTTTGAGATTGGACTTAATTCTTTCCTCTGGAAAACCTGAATCACAGAAGAGTTATACAATTCGAAACAAGTGCGGAAATATGGTAAAGCAATAAGTAAAGGACGCAATGAATTGTTGACGAGGTTCGGCACGAACTTGGCCTACGTCCCCGCCTAGGGTTCTTCCACAACCCTATGATTCAACCGACTTTATTGATTCACAAGACTTAGGATCCTAATAGCTCACCGAGAAGCCTCTCTCCTATACAATTACAATCTAGTCAACTCAAGTTCCCTTGGAGTCCTAGACCAATCTAGAAGAGTCCTACCTCTCTCAGCTATCTAGTACAATCCTCTTACACTTAGTGAATCAATCGCCTAGTGTTCACTTCCTGAGTTACAAACTCTCGAGTATAACACTCTCTCGAAATATATCCTATAAGCTCACTATGTAACTCTCAAATACTTTGAAACAAAAGATATGACTCTTAACAACTAGCAGAGAGCACACGAAGAAGACAGATTGACTTGAAGGCTTGAGTGCGAATGAATGCTCGTGTTCAACGATTGTGTTTTTGTCTTCTCTTCATCTCTTTCTTATATTAAATCAAATCGGTGCCTCTTTCAAAGAAGGATCTCTCTTCAACGGCTAGAACAGATCATGGATATCTTCATAATCTTCTATTTGGGGAAACTCGGAAGCCATGATCTCCGATTTGATTCTTCTCGACTTCAAGCTTAAGGAAGGAGATTTCATTCAAAAATCTTGCTGCATTTGTTAGTGCATAATATATAATAATATCTGGAAATATATTTAATAATAATAACATATAATAACAACCGGAAATAATATGCACATAATACAAGTTTTGTGTTTCATCAACACAGTTGTAGCTTCAAGACCTTTGACACAAGCTATATGTCAAAGCCTTTGAAACCTTTTCCGATTTTCATCAAGGGAGTGGAGTTATCAAGTACAATTTTCAAAGCTCTACCTTTCAAGTTTGAGAACATCTGCCTTCAACGGAAGGATTTTCGTAACATCGTCAAACAATCCTGGCGAGCTACTTGCCCAAGCTCTTCTATGTTCCAACTTATCCTCAAACAAAAAATTGTGAAGAAAAAAGCAAAGGAATGGAATAAACACACATTTGGAAACATATTTCGTCAATTGAAAGAGGTGGAGAATGAATTACTTAAAATTCAATCAGCAGAATCAGTAAATAACGCACATAGAACCAACAGTAAAGAACACCACCTTCTTAGAAAAAAGGAAAAACACCTTCTATTTCAGAAAACGTTTTGGAATCAGAGAGCCAAAACAAAGCATCTCAAGCTCTTAGACCTTAACACATCGTATTTCCATCGTGTTGCTTATGGGCGAAGACATAGGAAACAAATACACAACATAACTACTGATGAAGGAACACTAATCGTTGAAGAGGAAAATGTCAGAAATGAAATTAAAAATGACTTTGAAAAAAGGTTTAAAAAGGAGACTATCGACGATAAACTGCTAAATGAAATGCTTAACCTAATCCATCCCTCTATTACCATAGAGGAAAATGAATTTCTCATTCGCCATCCGTCTAATAATTAAATAAAATCTGCAGTGTTTAGTTTGGGTAACAATAAATCTCCAGGTCCTGATGGAATTACAGCCGAATTCTATAAAAAACAGTTATTGGGATATTGTTGGAGTATCTATCACTAGAGTTGTTAAAGGTTTTTTCCATTCTGGAAAAATTCCGAAACAAATAAATCACACGTTCATTTCACTACTACTAAAGCGAGACAACCCTTCTACCACGAGTCATTACCGTCCAATCAGTTTATGTTCAACACTATATAAAATCATATCAAAAATTTTGACTAAAAGAATCAAAAAAATTATCGGCAAACTAATTCACCATTTACAGGGTGCGTTTGTGTCAGACATGGCTATTCAAGATAATGTTCTGATAGCCCACGAAATCTTCCACTCCTTCAGGTCTCGTACGGGCCGTGAGGGTTGGTTGGCGATAAAACTAGATATGGAAAAAGCGTACGATAGAGTTGATTGGAATTTTACAAAAAAAGGTTTTAGAAAATTTTGGGTTCTACCATACTTTCATCATTTGGGTGATGGAATAAGTAACAATTGTTTCTTTTTCATTGTTAGTAAACAATGGCCCCACTGATATGTTCCTTCCCTCTCATGGTCTTCGCCAAAGGGATCCACTATCCCCCTTTTTTTTTATCGTAGGAGCAGAAATCCTAGCTCAGAAACTCTTAGCGGAAACAAATTCGGATCACAGTCCAATTGGTTTTTCCTTCGGAAGAAACGGCCCTCGGGTTCCTTTCCTATCCTTTGCTGATGACATCATTATTTTCGCAAGAGGCAGTATTGACGCAAGACGGAAAGTTAGATCAATAATTGATACATACTGTAAAGTCTCTAGACAAAAAGTTAATTATCATAAATTGAGCTTCCAAGCTACAAAAGGTATTTCAAACTCAAGCATCTGTGAGCTTAGTAGTTATTTGAATATTACAAATAAAAACTCGTTGGAAAAATATCTCGGCTGCCCAATTATTAATGGTAGAGTAAACAAACTTACTTTTGAAGACATCATCTGTAAATCTAAAGAACAACTAAGCAAATGGCGTGCCAATTCTTTATCACAACAGGGACGTGCAACCCTAATCAATACAAACCTATCAGCTAAACCGCTATATACAATGCAAAACTTTCTATTACCCGCTTCGATACATAAAGAACTAGATCAGATTAATAGGACGTTCTTCTGGAATAAAGATCTTCAACACCGGCCACTGATTAGCTGGGATAAGATTTGCAGATCAAAGAAGTGTGGGGGATTAGGGCTCAGGAAGTCAAAAGAGATGAATGAAGCCCTTCAAATGAAACTACTATGGAAAATATTGGCTGAACCATATAATGTCTGGGTTAATCTAATTATACACAAGTGTTTATGCGCTGCTAACATCCTTCAATATAAGAGGAGTGGTGTCTCCTCTTGGCAATGGGCCAAGCTGACAACTCTCATTGATAAATTCAAATCGGGACTTATTTGCTCAGTAGGAAATGGGAAATCTATCAAATTCTGGACAGATAATTGGATCATAACCTTGTCTTTGCAGTCTAGGGAAAATTGCCCCCAAATTGGAAACATGGAGGAAACCGTTAGTGATTACATTATAGATGGTAGATGGTGGATGGAAAAACTAAACAATGTGCTACTTGATGACATTGTCAATGAAATATTGGACATTCCCCTCCCCGTCTCTACTTTTGAGGATCGACTATATTGGTGGCCTGATAGAGCGGGTTGGTTCACCACTTTGAGTGCATACAAACTAATTACATCTCACTCTTCTCTGAACTTAGACAATAACGCATGGATATGGAATTTGGATATTCCACCTAAGGTAAAAAAAATTTTGTGGAAGATTTGCCAGGATGGTCTTCCAACGGCCTCTAGGCTGGCCAATCGTGGGGCCTCTATCCCGTCCACATGTAGCTTGTGTAACTGTGCGGTCGAAGATGATGTTCACCTCTTGTTAGAATGCCACTATGTGCACTCTCTACTTCGTATTCCTTCTCACATAAGCTCAACAATATCCAGAATGATAAATCCTTCTCAACATATAACGCCTATCATTTCTTTCATTGGGAAGTCCCTTAATTCTACGGCTAAGGTGGAGCTTACCTTCGCTTGGTGGTCGGTTTGGTACATTAGGAACCAACACGTGTTTAGTCAGGTCATATCCCAAGTCGAGATACTTCATTACGTATTATTAAAACTCATAGGGAGAATTGGAGTAAAACATCTCGTTTGGAGGGTAGTCTAGATGTGGACTTCCTCTTACACACACCAAAACGTCAATCACCCAAAGAAGAAAAATAAGTATGGTAAGGCTACATGGCATAAACCCCCGATGGGAACTCTCAAGCTTAATTTTGATGGATCCACATTTACAAACAATGACGGCACGACTGGTGCCATATTCCGGGATTGGAAAGGACTTATAATACAAATATGTTATAAAAAACTCGGTAAACGAAGCCCACTAAAAGCGGAAGCTCTTGCTCTAAAACTGGGAATCCAACACGCTCTGCCACTTCGTATCGACAAAATCCACATTGAGGGAGATTCGAGTATAATCATAAATCACTTGAACCAAAAATCTAAATGTCCTTTGGAAATTGAACTAATCATGTCAGATATTAAACTTCTTTGATCGACTTTGAAAGAAGTTTCCTTCTTTCATGTTCCCCGTTTAGGCAATAGAGTGGCTGATAAGGTTGCACACATTTGCCACTCTGTCTGGGGTGTCGATATTCACAATGATTTAGGTCTTTTAGACCTCGTCCGAAAGGATGCCATCGGGTAGAGCTCGCTCGCTCGCCTGAATTCTTTCCTTATCAAAAAAAAAATTACAAATTTTTATAATTGAAATAGACTCATTTAACTATTTACCCATAATGAATTATTATGTTTGCACAACATAAAGTTATATTTGCACAACATCAAGTTATATTTGCATAACAGAAAGTGCTGACACGAAAAAAAAATGATGACGCGAAAAAAAAAACTTACACGGGAAGGGGGGCACAATGGGGGCACAAGGCAGAGGAGGCACACACATGGGGCAAGGGAGGCACATGTGGTTGACATTTTTTGTAATTAAATTAGACCTATTTACTTATAAATTAGGACCATTAGCAATTTACTCACAAAAATTGAACATGTTAAGAGAATTTTACACCTTAAGCAAAATTTTACATCGTATGGCAATAATTTATAAATTTTACATCGTATGGCAACAACAACTTTCATCGTATGGCAATAATTCATTATGCTATACAAATATTTTAAAAAATTCTTCTAATTTTCATTTCTTCTAAGAAAAATTTACTATCTATCATATTTAAACAATAATTTATAAGTTTTTTTGCCACACTTTTAAGTCCTATCCATTTATTTTATCTATTTACAAATGACATGTTTTAGAAAAATTATAATTTTCTTTCAATATTTTTCAAAAAAGTATTCATCATGACACATATGCATATAAAAAAAATATTATTTTGTGAATTTTTGTAATAAAGTATCATATTTATATTATAATTTATGGTGTTTTTTAATAAGTTTTTGTAAAAAAAAAATCTGCATTATTAATATATAATGAGAAAAAATAAATTATGAAAAAAAAAAATTTCGCGCCCTCTCTAGAAAATCATGCCACCATTGATTATAAAAAGAGAAATTTTGGTGAAATATCACCCTTCCTAATTTAATTAGGTGTTTAGCACCTCTTAAAATATAATTAGCCTTGCTAACACCAGTTGAAAATTAATTAGCCCCTTAACATTTTCTTTTCATTCTCTCCCTTAGATCTGGAGAGGCGTCCCATGTCGATTCTCGATCCCCTTCTCTCTCAACCTCCGATGGCCTCCTTTCGGAAGGTTTCATGGCGTATTGCTCGCCCTCGCCCTCTCCGTTCTTTCCTGAGACGCAAAACCTACCTCCAGCGCCTTTAATCAAACCCTAGTCGTTTTGCGTCTGCTTGTTGATTGATATTGTTCTTGTAAGTATTTTCTCCATCAATCGTTTGATGATTTGTGGTTTATTCAACCAAATGATTGTCGAATTTGGAATTTTCATGGCCAATTTATGCTATGATAGTACCATTTCTTTGCGATTTCAAATGTTCAGATATCAGATCTTCTTTCTAGTTGTTGCATTAGTTCTTCGATTGCGAGAGGAAAGAGGAGAGATTACCTTTCTATTTGATTATTCACGTTTTAAATTTTAAATAGTGATCGCAATGTCCTGATGTTTGACATTGAATCAGTAAGGATTTCGATTGTATGAATTTGAATCAGTAGTACAGTAGTGTTGTTCTATTCTTCTTATCTCTATAGCAATCATCTGAATATTCTTTAGCTCCCATTTCGAATTTTCGATTGAAATTATTATCTATCCATCTTACAGTCTTAGTATCACCTATCGGTCTGTCTGCTATCTAGCATCACACATAGATTCATTGAGTTTTTTTAGTATCTGCTTCTATTTATGGCTGTTATCTGGCATCACACACATATTCATTGAGTCTTTTTTAGTATTTGCTTCTATTTTTTTAGTATATGCACCTATCGATAGTCTTAGGTTGTTTTACTGCGTTTTTTCTCTTATTTGGTGGTGTCATCTTCATGCCTCGACAGGAAGTGCTCTGTGCAGCTTTTGATGCCCACCTTGTTTCACTATGAAGGAGGTAAATTCACTTCCACTGCCCGAGCGCAGCTCACTCACCCCGAAGAAGGTAAATTCCCTATTTGCTTTTGATCAATTGGTTGATTCCACACATATATCGATTTGGAATCAATTTCAAGCAGTAATTCAGATGCATTTTGTTAATCACATGTCTGCCATTGAGTTAATTTTGGTACCAGTTTATGTTATGAGCCTGTAGTTAATGCACTTAGGTTAATGGTGCACCACTGTCATTGCAGTCTAAGAGAGCAGTTTTGGTGGCCATATTTGAGTTCAAATGGATTCATAGAGGGTGGGATTGTTTAGTTGTAACTTAACCAGTTCTAAAACCTCTATTAACATCATAAGAAGCTAACAATTATCCAAATAGCTTGAGCTCATTTTTTATTTTTATGTCTTAAACCGAGTTAATGGTTAGCTATTCTAATTTCTTTTGTTGTATATTCTGTAGTGTAGTTAACATTTGTATGAACTCTTCCTGCTTTGGGCTGTACCCTTTTATCTGTCTAATGTCAGATTCATAATTTTAGAATCAGGCGGCACACTATTTCACTATTTGTTGGAGATGAAAGTGGAATGATAAATCGAATTGCGGGAGTCTTTGCCAGAAGGGGTTATGATAAGGGCAAAGCTCTCTTTAGTATTGTCATCTCGGGAACTGAGCATGAGTTCTATGGACTGTTCAATTGAAAAGAGGCTCAAGGCCAATGGAGATCAGCAAACTGTAATTACTAACACCGATGGTAGTCATGAGAAGCCAGCAATGACGGTGATGGATAAGGAGAAAGACAAGGATGAGGGGCTGAAAGATGCTGCGACTTAAAGGAGGGGAAGAAGGGTGTTGTCGCTGATGCGTGTGCAGTCTCCCAAGGGGTTCAGACGGATGCGGGGCATGATTTTGAGGCTGATCCTTATCCAATTGGTGTGGGTCTAGCTGTAGGAGATTTTTTGTGAGGTATCGTAGTTGGGATAGTGACGTGAACTGGGGCTGTTGTGGGTGACTCTTTGGTGTGGTGTTGCTGCTGGGTTTTTTTTGAGTTTGTGGTGTACTGATATTCGATTGGGTACGTCATATAAAGTGGTTTTGTTTTGGAGGTTTAGTGGAATTTGGCTTCGTAGCATAGCACAATATTTATATAAATATATGTGCCTATACTTAAGAAGCCGGTATGGGGTAGAAAGTAGTGGGTTTGGCATTTTAACGTTGACTTTGTGGATTGTATTTTTTGGTAGACCCTTGGTATAGTCTACCTTCTTTGTTATTCCTGGACATGTATGTCACCAACTATATATTTATCATCAATCAAGTTTAATCACATTTTACAATCTTGTGTCATCAATGAATAAAAATGTAATAAATATGTCACCACAAGTGATTACATTAATGAAGTGTAATCACAAACATGTCATCGGTGAATAAAAGTATAATCGATGAAAAATATATCGATATACAATTGATTAAATTATAAA
This sequence comes from Persicaria maculosa, assembly GCA_963922045.1. Lineage (NCBI taxonomy): Eukaryota > Viridiplantae > Streptophyta > Magnoliopsida > Caryophyllales > Polygonaceae > Persicaria > Persicaria maculosa. The sequence goes on along the minus strand of OY998251.1, from coordinate 50,138,151 downwards.
AAAGTGGCATCAAACGATTTGATTAAAAAAATGGCATAAAAATAATTACACTAGAAAAATGGCATAAAAACACTACTTCGAAAAAATTGCATCACATTAAAGAAAAAAATGGCATCAAAACACTAATTTGAAAAAATTGCATCACATTAAAGAAAAAAATGTCATCAAAACACTACTTTGAAAAAATATGACATCACCGTAAAAAAATATCATCAAAAAATTGATATAAAAAAAGTGTCATCAGTAGTCAGCAGTAAAAATGCTATCAATAAAAATGTCATCAACAAACAATGTCATCACAAATGATTGAGATCAATGAGGTGTAATCACACATGTCATCAACGAATAGAAGTCATCAATAAAAAATATAATCAATGAAGTTTAATCACAATTTACAACCTTGTGTCATGATCAATTGTATGAAAATGTAATAAACATGTCACCACAAGTTATTGAATCAATGACGTGTAATCTCAAACGTGTCATCAGTGAATAAAAGTAGAATCGATGAAAATATATCAATATACAATTGATTAAATTTAAAAAAAAAGTGGCATCAAACGATTTGATTAAAAAAATAGCATCAAATAATTACATTAGAAAAATGACATCAAAACACTACTTTGAAAAAGTTACATCACATTAAAGAAAAAAAATGTCATCAAAACACTACTTTGAAAAAATATGGCATCACGGTAAAAAAATATCATAAAAAAATTGACATCAAAAAAGTGTCATCAGTAGCCAACAGTAACAAAAAAATGACATCAATAGTCAACGTGAACAAAAAATGTCATCACAGTAAAAATATCATCAATGGTCAACGTGACATCACTACTTTGAAAAAACATGGCATCACAGTAAAAAAAAATATCATCAAACATTTGACATAAAAAAATTCCATCAATAGTCAACAGTAAAAAAAAAGGCATCAATGGTCACCGTGACATCACATTAAACAAAAAATGTCATCAAAGTTTGAAAAAAAGTGGCATTTAAAAAGTGTCATCAAACAATTTCACTATAAAAGCGGCATTAAAGCGAAAATAAAATGTAATAAAAAAGTGGCATCAAAACGGCAAAAAATGGCATCACAAAATATGTCACCATTAAAAAAAAAAATCTGAAGGAGTTGATCAACGTTGACCGGTCAACGGTCAAACAGTTGACCATTGACCATTTGGGAAGGGTGCTATCTTACCTAATTAACTTAGTTTGGGTGCTAATCACCTAATAAAAGGTTCAAAATAAGCTAGTTAGCAAAAACACCCTTATAAAAACCCAAAAAATCCAAAAATTAAAATAAAAATGTGTCTTACACTCTTACCGATTGACTTTAAACTCGGCTTATAATCGAAATGAGTCAAGCTAAAACCAGGCTTATAATCGAAATGAGTCAGCCCTTTCTTAATTCAGGCAAGTCAAAACTTGACTTTCGACAACGCGTGGTTGGTTATTGACTTGCATTCTATGCAACACTTAGGCCTCCATTTATTAATGTTGAATCACACCCGAGGTGGTCCTCTGAGGTCGTTGAAAAATCAACGAAAAATACACGTTTGGTTAAAGTTTATGGCAACGGTTTAATCAGTGGATTCCATTAGGTTACGATCATGTTTATTCCGTCACGTAGTCCTAATTCGTTTAATAGCTTATTTGCAGGCTTGAATTGAATCCAACCCTTGTAACGGATTAAACAGGTGATTCTATTTGGTAACCAACATTGTTTATTCCATCAAGTTGTCCTAATTTCGCTGACAGCTTGTTTGAAAGCTCAGAACAAGCACAAATGCACGAGACTCTTGCAGAGATTTCCCTATCGACGGCCTAGCTGCTATGGTGGTTTGGGGTTCATCCTTGCAGTTCGTGAGAAACACTGACAAATTAAGCATCACACACCTCTCTTGTGAGATCAAGTTCGAATGATTGCTGCGACAAAAGAACAGCAGGACCAATAGGCTCACAATTACTGTTCAAGGAGATGGGAGCGTAACGACAAGCTTTCCTTCGGATCCAAGACACAACAAGAACACCAAGAGCCGTGGGGATATGAAGGAAAAGTTACCGCTGCCTTTTACAAGTTACACCTGTGCTTCCAAGCAGTTAAACTTGTAACCAAAGGCGTTACTCCATGTTCCTTCTCCTGCAATGTTTGCTTGTCGTTTCTGACAGCACGGAATAGGTCATGTTGCCTGTTTCCAACTTTTAAGGTAACATGGCCTGATGGTTTTTCTCATCGACGAAACTAACTCGTGCTTGTTTCATGCCAACAAATGGTAAGATCAGAATCAATCAAGAATATGTGCAATTCAGACTTTCAACAGCACAGCAGAATCCCCCCGTCTATAAGAAACAAACATAAATGGTGATGAACAAGTGCGTTGTCACCGGAGGAAGTAGACAACCTGCAGCCTCATTTCCTGATGAAACAAATTAGATCAAAGAAAATCCCAAAACTGAAGTAATTGCCTTCTTGCAGTCTAGGCATACAACTAGTAAAAAGAAAACAAACAAACAAACATTAACCGGACCCATGCCTGGCAATCACTTTACTGTGTCCGGGGCCCTGGGCCATCCTCCATTGTCCGGAATCACACATCAATTGTTCTTAGCCAATCTATGATCAATCATTTTACCTTATTTTTGACAATTTCGGACGAATTGCACAAAGATGAAAACAATCATATCCACCATCCATCACTGATGGCTAGCTAAGCCTATAACTCAGACAGACAGAGAGATATATCATTCCGAATCATCAACCTGATCAATGGACGATCAACAAACAGAAAATGCTCCGATCAAAATAACCCAAGACCCCCCCCCCCCCAAAAAAAAAAAAAAAAAAAGACAAACAAACCTGAAATGGAGTCGGTCTATCTTTCTGCACATGGAAATAAATGTAACATTTAAAACGAGGAGCGCGCCATCCAGTCCGGGGGCCAATTTGCCTCAAATGGAATGGTAGAGAAAGCAATGCCATATATAGCATCAGGTTAACTTAATGTAAAAGGGGACAATGATTCACCATAAGGGGCGGATCATCAATTGCTCCAAACTTCCCTCTTTAGATACAATGCATCCCCCACAACATGTGCACAGAAATGGCAAAAACAAAGGGCAGGACCATGAAATGGAAGATATAATGCCTACACTGTTATGCTAACTAGTAACAAGTACCAAACTCCATCATCTAATCCAATTGCCATTAGAGGGATCAATCATTAGCGGATGCACAGTTACAATATGTATATACGAAAGCAAAGAAGTGATATCATCTCAATTCAATGGCTAATAGCGGGATCCATCATGAGGTGATCAATTCAAACCCATGACAAGTTAGAACAGAGCAATAGCTAAGGCGAAAGCAGGATCATCGAGTAATAATTGCGAAACCAAATTGGAAATGAAAAAGTAGCATTACCAATTCAATCACACAAGAACATGAAGTACCAAAAAGTGAATGATGATTTATCAAGAAGCTTGGAATGAGACAGAGAATGGCTAGAAAAATAACTTTCCCATTATCTCTTTGAATTACTCTTTCAGTTTAGCCCTCACCAGTAATCATCATTATCACAAGAAGAACCCTGGACGGATCCGATCCAATTGGATATGGCATTTGATTGATCCAAAAGAAAAAAGAAAACCCTAAAAAAAGTAACAATGAAAAGGTAAAGGAAAAATAATGGCAGCTATCCCTTAGCCTATCTTGAATCTCCTCCTTCCTTCCTAAACACATCATCATCATCATCCTGTCTAGTTTGTTCAATTTCCCCCCAAAAAATTACAGAAAGCAAATAGGGAAGGGAAAATTCAAGATCGAAATTAAAGAGTAGAAAAGAGAAACATAAGAAAAGAAAGATTTTGTTGTTTTGTTCTCAGGAAAGTTGGCGGGGTGGAGGAGGTAAGAGCTGATGAGTCTGATTCTGAACCTGATGATCTGCGGGGCGGGCAGTGTTCTGGACGATGAAGGGGTGGTTGATCAGCTGTGCGGCATTCCAACGCCTCTCCGGCTCCCTCTGCAAGCAACGAGATATGAAATCCCTAAACTCCCTTGATGCCGTCGGCGGCGCGTCTGGCGGCGGCGCGAGGCAAATCGCGCACATCAGGCTGGCCCAATCGCCCTGCCTGCTGACGGAGAAGGGGAATCTCCCCAAGTAGAACTCCAAGATGCTCACTCCTAGACTCCAGATATCACCAGCGTAGCCATCGTACCTCCCATGGTTGAGATCTGTGTTGATTCTCTCGGGGCTCATGTACGCGATCGTCCCGACTGAAGAATTGCAAGGATCCATGGTCTGAGAGAGGATTCGGGAGACACCAAAATCAGCGATTTTTACATGTTTCTGGCAGTTGATCAGGAGATTGGAAGGCTTGATGTCGCGGTGGACGATCCTCCGGCGGTGGAGGTAGAGAAGGCCGGAGAGGACCTGGCGTGCGAGCTCCGCTAGGGCTGGTTCGAAAGGCATGTGCTTGCCTTCCAGAGAACCGCCGTCCATGAACTCCAGGAGCACCTGGATCTCGCCGTTGTGGTCGAACATGTCGAGGCACTTGACGATGTTAGGGTTATCAGCACTGCGGAGGATCTCGATCTCCCTCCGGATCTGGCGACGAACGGCCTCCTCGTGGTTCCCATAGATCACCTTGAGTGCGTAGATCCTGCCGGATGTCTTGTGGAGTACCTTGTAGACGGTGCCGCCGGCGCCGGAGCCGACGCGGTTGACTCTCTCGAGATCCGAGAAGCTGAGAGAGTGTTGCTGGTTCGGCTGGACGGCGGCGTTGGAGGCGGAGGGGACGGAAGGGGCGGAAGACGGTGGGAGAGGCAGTGGCACAGCGAGGGAGAGGTCGCGCTGAGGGAGAGGCAGCGTGAGGTCGGGGCGGCGCCGCTGGCGTTGGAATCCGCCGCTACGGCTGCCTCCCGCGGCGGGTGGAGGGGGCTGAATCGGATTCATGTCTCGACCGAGAGTTGACTCAGCGCGTCTAGATTATATAATAGGCTTCCGTAGCTGGAGGAAGGGAAATTGGCGATGGATGTTGGACGATCCAATCAGCCGGTGCTTTAAATGGCGATGGGATTGTCGTTTGATTTCTTCAACGGAGAAAATCAAAAGGGACAAAAGGAAGGAAAGAAAGAATCAAAGATCAAAACCAGCGACGCAATTCAGAAGAAGTGGAAGGAGAAGAAGTCGTGGCCTCTAGAAAGGAAGGATCAGAGAAGGTTCTAGGAAGTTGGCAATGGCGGACGGAAGGGAATGGAAGGGGAACATTGGGGGGTGGGAGAGAGAGAGGTTGCTATCAGGGAGGTGAGAATCGAGATTTAAAGGGGAGGGTGGGAGAAAGGGGGCACGCGCGGGTGAGGAGAGTGGGGGGAACGCTCCGAATCGGGAGCACTGAACTTGCTCCTGTCACTGAACAGTGAATAAACAACAAACAAAGGGAGAGGGAAAAAATGTGAAGGAAGTAAATGCACGTGACAATCAGATGGAGAGAGTAGACATGGGGGTATCTCGTGGATTTTTTATGGGAGCCAGAAAGAATTAAAGGAATTCTACTGTATAAATTTTAGGGTAAACTGAGAAAACCACGTCTTAAATAGAATACATTGCTCAAAAATCAAAATCATCTCTTAAATTTAATATTGCAGAAAACCATCCTTAATATACCTTTTGTTTGTCAAATACCACCCCGCCTCTATGTGTCATTAGAGTTTCGTTAATATCTTTGAAAAAACCAAAATTATCATTGTACATATTGTTTTCTTATCACCACTCACTCTCCGCCTATCTTTCTATACATATGTACAACACTACAGACACTTTTTTATTTGAAATTATTCGATAATTCTTACGGTCCTATACTAGGCCCCCTTCAATTCATACCTAAATCTCTCAACAACTCCTATGCGAGCTCCCCTTCAATATCGTCTCTCTATATGATAAGGGTATTTTGACAATTTATCGATTTTCCCTCTAAAACTTAACGAAATCACATATAGAGTGGTATTTGGTAAACAAAACGCATATAAAGGGTGGCTTTCTGCAATATTGATTTTAAGGGATGGTTTTGAGCAATATTCTCTATTTAAGGGGTTTTCTTCAGTTTATCCTAAATTTTAAACACAAAAGATAATCATAAGGGCTATAGACAAGATGTGAAAATGATCATTGACAAGATATTAATATGCAAATTGCACTTTAATTATCTTCATCCTAAAAATAATTACATATGCGTCTGAGAGTGCATTAGAGTTTTAGGGTTTTCAACATACTAGTCTTATTACCCGCGTTTTCGTGGTTTTTAAATAAATTTTGTTTCGCCATAAAACATTGAATTATATAGGGCAAAATTTATGTGAAGAATTTAATTTCTTTTAATTTTGTTAAATGATTATAAAAGTTTATAAAAACTTCATAAACTCTACAAAAAATACATATTGTATATTCTCTCTCATTACTCCATGTTTGATTAAAATAGGGCGAAATTTATAAAAACTTCATAAACATACATGTTTGATTAAAATACTGAGGTGCACAAGATTATTAAAAATTATATTCTCTCTCATTACTCCATCTGATTAAGAATGTAAGATGTTTGACTTTTTTACATGTATTTAAGGAGATAAAAATAATATAAAATATTAATGTTTTTTAAAAAATGAATAATTGTTAATAATAAATATTAAATTTGTTTGAAGAAAATAGAAATTAATATTTTATATAATGTTTTAACTCCTCAAAGGACATGTTAGTAAAAAGTCTTATATTTTATATCGAAGGGAGTACTATATACCCTAAATAAAATAAATGACAACATTATTTTGAGTTTGTGTTAGTGGTAACATTATTATCTCAATTTTTTTATAATAAATCTAATAAAAGATCTTTTAAAAAATACTAAATAAAAATAATTGAGATAATAATGTTAATTATTTTGATTTTCGGATTAGTGGTAACTCTATTGTTTCAGTTATTTATTATAAATATGATTAAATATCTTTAAAAATATTAAATAAAAATATTTTCCCAAATTGATATTCTTCCATTCAAAATTGCTAAACCTAGATTTAGCTTAAGGATCTACTTATTTTATTTAGATGTCATCCTATATCACTATCTGTCAACATTAATTAATGACTAATTAATTATTTTAATATAAATATTCAACTTCATATCTTAAATAGTTACAAAATCTATCATCTTTATCTTTAGTTATTTTATCTTAGTCATCAAGATTGATTATATTAGTTGTGAATTATATCTAATGATAAATTTTCATTTTTGAATAATATTTAATGAAAATATATTCAAATCCATAAATTAATTGGCTACAAATCCTATTATTTTTATCCATATCTTTAAAATTAAAATTAAATCCATTGAATTATTTAATATATACCATCCGTATATATCACGTAATTTTTCTATACCTATCTCATACCCATTATGCCATTCATATAATTTTATATCATTAATTATACTATTTGATAAGCTCACTTCGTCAAACACGAGCTAAATTAACTTATGATAAAATAAAAAAAGTTCAATTATTTATTTACTCATCGATTTCTGCTATCTAACTCATCATATTAAAAAAAAAATAAAGCGGCTATTATCTAATATCTATCTATATCTCTATATATAAAGAGAGGGAGTCTGCTTATGAACAGTAACAAATTGTTCCAATTTTGTCCCAAACGCAACCATATTTGACTGAATAATGGGCCAAGCCCATAAGCATGCCCACATTTACAACCCAAAAGCTTTTCTTAAAGCAGCTAAAATTCCAAAAGCTATTTTGCTCTATTCAAGTCATTTCTTCGTCCCCTTGCTACGTTCCCTGTCTTTCGGCCATCATCTTCGCCCCGCATCCTTCAGTCTCAGCCAGTCCTCGCCGCATCCCATCCCTTCAATTTCCAAGTGCATCAGTTGGAAATCGCCTCCCATAATTCAAAGGTTTGATCCCCTTTCTCAATTTCGAATTCTCATCCTGGTGATTTTATTTCTAGGGTTTCTTGATTCACTTCTTTCATCTGTTGGATAAAAATTGATTGCGATTTATTTGCAGGCATCGCCTTGAAACTCTTCTTCGGTAAATAACAAATTCCAGTTGGATTCCGAATCTGGGAACCATAGGTTCGACCGCCTGAGAAGTTACACCGCCCAGAACTATACTGCGAAAGGTATACTTTCATCTTTGTCTACAGAATAACCTTCATCATAATTTTCGAATTTCGTATTCTTGGATCAATTGGATTGTATGAAATGGAATTTGGGTTGAAAATTACTGTTTTATGCCTAGGATTGTACCAATTTATCGGATTATGAGATTGTGAAAGTTTGGTAGATTTTAGTAATTTGGGTATATGCACATGTTTTTCCAGTGACTGGAATTTTCGCTTCTTTTCTAAACCCAGAGGTCTCCATCAATTGCTTCTCCTTTCCAGAAATAAGAGCATAGTGGCTGAGCTTCTTTATTCCAAACCTCGGAGGCATAATCTTAATCTTGTGTTCCTTGAAAATTGAAGCTTGCATCTTTTTAAATGTTCAATTTGCTTGCAATTAAGGGAGTATATATGTATCTATGCAAACCAGAAAAGGGGGGCTTTAATTGGCTCTATGACATGCACTGACAGCAACAACAATTGCTACTTTCAGCCTCTTACAAAAACGGAGCCAATGAAGGAAAAATCACATCTATGCTCTTATCACATATAATTAATTTTGACATGTACACTGATGAAAACCATTCTTAGAATCACCCTCTCGACGTAGTTGGGGAAGGACAAACCTAAATCCATTAATGATTTGCGTCCCAATTGTTTGTTAAAATTCCTCTCAAAAGCGATAGTTTAAAAGACCTTTTACTATATGCAAAACCAGATTTGCAATGTGCATGGATAAACTATCTCAGCACTCTTTTGTTTGTTCTACTTTACTAAACTGATAGTATTAAATCTTTATCTCTATTGAGTTTTAAAAATTTTGGGGTTTTCCTTAACGAGTTTAAAGTTGATAGAGGTATATTTACCCTTGAATCTCAAATAAGATGTCCAATTTTTTTAAGGTTTCTTTTGATTCTCTCAAACTTAGTTTTATGTTCGAATTATGTGAAAGAATAAGATAGAAATTTAAAGTAATAATAATGAAGCGCACTATGGGTTGAACAAGTTAATCCTAATCAGTATAAACTAAGACACTAATAGTGGAAACAACCTTGGAAGAAGCATGCAATAAAATTTATAGGTTTGCAAGAATTGATTCATATATATGATTGCTGCCTACTTAACTGCTAAAACTAAAGTGCAAATTTCAGCTTAGGATAGGTTGTAGGTATAGTTTCTAATATTGTATAAGTTATATATTTCAACTTAGGATAGGGCTGTAAGTATACCAAAATAATACACCTGTGAGAGCGAGAGTTGTTCGGAGCCATTCTACATAGGCATGGGCATAATCGTGACCGCATTGCCTTATGCATGATAGAGGGCGCATTAGTCATACTTGCAAAGTTCAGAATATCCCTGGACTATATTGACTACATTCTTAATCTATGAGAAGAAGTGCATTGATAGTACTAACTTTATTATTTAGCTATTTGTAATTGGCAAGAATGACCACCTTTGGTGTTTTTATGGAAGTGGTTTCAAAGCAATTCCCTTTTCTACCCTTTTGAGTGGTTTGAATATTTTTTTAGCTTTGATTTGTCTGTTGATCCTTTCTTTCTCATGGGTATGCAAAAATTGAGCTTTTTTATAGAGGTCCTTCCCCTAAATGAGTCCTCTGAGTATTTGCATAGGGTTTTGCTTGTTAATCCACATATCTGTTGCTTGTAGGTCTTCATATTTTGGTTTTTAGGTACTCTTTTATACTATATAAAATAGTGGATTTGATCAAGCTGAAAGTTCACAAAAATAACATGAATCCAGAAGTTTAAAGCTAATTATGGTTGCTGTCTCCTTGGTGACATGGTTTTTTTTTTTTTTAAGTTGGTACTTTTTTTTATGTGTGTGTAGAAGGACATGTCTAATTTATTTATTGTCAGCCAAGCCAAGTATGATTCCTGCTGTAACTGTTAAATACTTTTTTTTTAATTGAGATTATAAGAATAAATTTAGAATGAGTACAGTACGTAGTGCAATTTTGATTTCGATGATTAAAGTTGGTTTGACTTCTTCCTTTTTAATTCAACTTGATAAGTAAACTGATTACTGATACAACTCTCTCCATTTTAGGTTACTTTGGAGGGGCAGCTGGTTCATACAAGAAAAGAGTTGCAGGAAACTTTCCCTGATAGTAAGGTAACCTTAGCCTAATTACTTTTACATTTTTGTCTCAGATTAGAATACCCTTACAATTCACTTCAGTGATAGATAGACTCATAGACTAATACTTTTAAGTTTCGGTCCTTAAAGTGTTAGACCAAAATTTATCAGGGTGCAACTGCAAATGGGGAAGCTTAAGATTCAAAGAGCAAATTGACTACTCTTGATGATGTCTTGAAAGGTTTAGTTGAGTGAGTGGTTTTGTGTGCAGGTTATTACAATGTACTCTTCTTTGTTTCTCTAGGTTTTTTTGGTTGTTATTTTCGAAATGAAGTAAGATGTTACTTTAGTTTTTTGTTTTTGTTTTTATTCACAAAATGATGCTAATTAGATATATACACTTGATTTCTCATATGCGTCTCTAAAGTGTGATTCTCTTCTTTTTCACCATTTTCTATTTTAGACCCATTAATGCAAAGGTTGTTTCTGTAGTATTCTTGTTATTGATACATGTTCTTGGGGTAAATTTTATTCTACACATTTAAGGTGTTGTTGTAAGACATTTGGTACCCTTTGTTTGCAAAATATTGTTCTCACTTGAAATTATTTAATGTGCAATCATTTGGAATTCAATCGAGCTCATTTGCAATTGCAGGTCATATCACAAGAGTGTACGTGAGTGGCCATGAAGTAGGTGAAGGTCGGTGTACTTACCAACTTTGATGTATTATAAATTGGCGTGGATGATAATGTATAGTAGGTGAAGTAGAGTCTGGTGTGGTGTACTGTTGTGAGTGCCTCCAATAGAGGGTCAAAGAGAGTGTAAGTTTGTGTGTGAGAGTTGGTCTAGGGTGGTGTAGAATGAAGATATATTACTTGGACATTATTTTTGAGAGTTTTTACCATTTACTTTTGATTTTTCCTGCACATTCAAAGGTTGAGCACCCACGTGCACGTGGGGTTCAAGTAGTCTATATAAAAAGTACGAGTTGACCGAATGAACAGTGTCGAGACAAAAAAGCCCCTACCAAGGTTTTTAGGATCGGGATCCAACGTGGGATCGAAACAAGGGTCTAGGATCGGATCGTAGGATCGTAGGATCCTAGACAAAAAGTGAAAATAAAATAAATAATCAAATCAAACCACACTAAACAAATACCTTAATTTTAAAACAAAACCAATCTTCTCCTCCATTAAACAAATTAAGTAACTAAGATAGTCCAATAATAGACCCTTAACATTCATAATTAGCGTCTCAAAAGGTAACAAACAGACAAAGATAATGTCTTAAATTGTGACAAACATAAAAGAGATAAATCATACATCCAAATATTCAATGTCATCTCTAGTTTCAAATGTTATCATCACAATCAACCACATCATGAACAATTTCAGCATCTCTCTCAAGGAAATCATCAACATCATCACCATCGTCATCATCATTTATCTCAATATCTTCATCTTCATTACCAGATAATGTAGCTTCACCAATACCACTTCCATGGTTTGAGTCATGGGCTTCACTTTCAACATTATCACCTATATAAATTGAAATAAGTGAAAAATATATGAATACTATGTAACTTAAATCAAATAAATGTAAAGGAGGAACAAGAAAGAGTATGTAACAAATAGAAATTACATCTAGAATCTAGATAGATATGTACCTTCATCTCTGGTGTTTAAAGCTTTAAACATGACACTTAACAACTCCTCCCTTGTCACGGGAGTAGGATCATCTCCAGAAGCAACTTCGGTTATCCACTCATCATCCGAGGGTATATCTTCCAAGTCCAAATTACATGATGGTTGAGATGTAATTGTTTTCTGTTGTTGCTTATGCTTCAATTTCAGATTGTGCATCACATAAACTAAATCATTTAGTTTAGTTTGATGTAGACGATTTCTCCTTTTGGTGTGCACCTAATAATAGATAAGTTATCCAAGTAATTTAGTATGTAGCAATCATACCTTTTAACAATTATAAATTAATATTAATGTATAATGATGAAAATCATGAAATTATTAATGATAAGATAGCTTACCATCTCAAATGCACTCCAGTTTCGCTCACAACCAGAAGAGCTACAAGTCAAGCTTAAAATCCTTGTAGCAAGACGCTTTAGCTCCGGACATTGATCACCAAAAGAATTCCACCAATCAGCTGCATAAATAGTACAAATTCTCTTATTATTTTACTAATTACACACAATATAATAAGTAAATTTACATAGCCAAGTAATATAAGATATGCCTCACCCGGGGTTTTTTTAGTTCTTGTGTCAACAGCCGTTTCAAAGCCAAAAAGACCCTTTGCATTTTTAAAGTCATCCATTTGTATATCAATCTTCACCCTTTCATTTCTATCAGGAACCATTCTTTGCAAACATTCATACAAACCAACCTTGATTTCTGGTTCAGTACTAAAGTCTGATCGATATTGAAAATGTGGATTCAGAAAGTATGCAGCTGCGTGCAACGGTCTATGTAATTGAGAACCCCACCACTGATCAATTATGTCCAAAACAGGCTTGTACCTATATAAAGAAAACGAACACACAAGTAAATTTGCTTTGCTCTTATTTAGAAGTAGAAAAGAAAAACAAATCAGCAGGATTGTTAATCACTTACTTTTTTTCAACATGATCGAAATTTGCTTTGATCTCATTTCTTGCTTGTTCCATTGCATGGTAAATGAACCCCATCATTGGTTCATCTGAATCCACCTTTCGCAACACCTTCACAAGAGGGAGAGATGCTTTCAAACACGTTCCAACTCCATTCCAAAAGCCACGGGCATCTAAAACAAATGACTGCACTCTTTTCCCTTCATTTGTTTTAGCAAATTTACTTGATAACCACTTGTTGGAGGAAAACAACGACATCAAAGCTCCTCTATGCTCATTGAGGGATCTCAAAGTCAAGTAGGAAGTAGCAAATCGGGTTGCACCTGGCCTAATTATCTCCCTTCCTTTGGTAAACTCTTTCAACCATGTGTGAAGCAATGTTCTAGAGTATAAGAAAATTGTTATCCTTTTGGCCCTCTCAATTATCGTACTATGAATCTTAATCTTCTTGTCAAAATCCTCCAACATCAAATCAATACAATGAGCCGCACAAGGAGTCCAATACAACCTTTTCCTTTTTTCCATCAACATCTCTCCAGCTGCTTTGTAGTTTGCTGCATTATCGGTTACAACTTGAATTACATTATCCTCCCCAACCGCTTCCACAACACTATCTAGCATTTCAAAGATTTTATCTGCTGTCTTTGAGATGTCAGATGCATCAACAGATGATAAGAAAATAGTTCCCTTGGCGCTATTAACCAGAAAATTACATAAAGTGCGTCTTCTCCTATCAGTCCATCCATCTGACATGACAGAGCAACCAGATTTCTTCCATTCCTTTTTATGCTCATCAACCATGTTTCTAACATTACTCACTTCCTTCTTCAAAAACTTCTCTCTAACTTCATGAAAACTTGGTGGCTTAAATCCCATCCCAAACTTTGCAATCATATCGACCATAATTGCAAACTCAGGATTGTTCACAACATTAAAAGGAATAGCACTTGTATACAAAAACCTAGCAATTTGTTGACAAACTTCATCCCTTTCATCCTTTTTATACAACTGATTAATGGTTGTTTGAACCTTTCTATTAGACTTGCTAAAAATTTGATCAATCCTGCCCTTTCCTTTCCTATTTCTTTCCTGCTCAACCGATCTTTCTTCTTCTTCCTCATCAGTTTCACTAATATCAGCAAGCATCCTCTTCTTTTTTTCAGATTCCTCATCATTGGCTATTAAAATTGCTCTAAAATAATCTCTAACATTCGGTGGAACCAATGCACAAGACTCAACATGGCGATGGGTACCAGCTAGGTGATTTTTAAGCCTATGAATGCCACCAGAAAATAGCTTGTTGCAATGCTTGCATTTGACTTTCTTCTGCTTACTATCCACATCAATAGCGTGCTCCCATCCCGGATCTAATCTAGCACCCTTCATCCTAGACCTCTTTGTTGGTTGTTTAGATGACCCACTACTCGACATTTTTATCAAATTTCTGCATTACACAACCAAATTATAGGGGGCTTAAAATGATGAACATCCCAAAGAAACAAACATAAAAAAAACGCACTTAAAATAGGACTAATCCTTAGATTGAGCACCCCATTAACCACAAAACCAAATAAATAAAAATCCCAATATCACATATTCACATAGCTAGATAAAAGCAACAATCATCTACAAAATTTGCTAGCAAAGCACTCGAAAAATATGAAATTAAAAAACGTAAACAGTAAACTTACCTCTTTGTTGCTAGTTGCTACTAAACCGCTGCTGTGAGGTGCTTCTTGCCGCCAGCCCACAGCCCTAGGTTGCTCGCCGGAGTCGGCCCCAGTCTGCCACCAAGACCGCCGCCGGAACTGCGTGCTGCTGGCCCAACTGTGTGCTACACTTGCTGGCGTTGCTGCTGGTCTGCTGCACGTCTCAGATTTGTGGAGGAAGAAGCCGATTAGAGTTTGTAAGCAAACAACGTCTTTTGCCTTCAATTTCCATCAAATGGGCTGCAAAAATATAAAAATAAAAGGCCCATAGGCTATACAATAGTCAAGAGGCCCAATTTACAAACAAAAATAACACACATTTGAATTTTGCTAGGATCCCACATAATAGTTAGGATCCCACCGATCCCACCGATCCTATACCGATCCCACCGATCCTAGCATAAAGGAGTATATACGACGGATCCGGATCAAAACCTTGCCTAGGATCCTAGGATCGTAGGATCGTAGGAGCCGGATCGGGATCCTAATAACCATGGCCCCTACTCTAACATCCAAATTACACCTTCAAATTTCAGCCCATGTAGGCCCAGATAAGAGAAAGCCCAAAATTCTTGCTGGGTTCGACAAAGATGGTGGCAGAAGAAGCTTATCGTTGTGAATTTTGTACATACCACGTGTATGTATGCGCACCTTTTTCCTTCACATGTGTAACTATTTTTTTCATCCCGATTTTCTCTGCCTTACTGATTTTATCCTCCTAGGTCATTATTAAGTTACCACTATACATCCCACCTCTTTCCACAACAACCCTCGACACGAGCACCTTTGTATCTTCCCTAACCGGTAAGCACCCCTTACTGATTCATCTTTTCGATTTTGGTTGTTTATATCTTATAATAGTTTGTTGTTTTTTGGTTGAATTGGGTTGCGTTTACCGCTCTTTCAATTTAAAATTTGCATATTTCCGAATTTGGATTGTTTGTAGACTTCCTAGACTCGAACTTCAGTTTGATTTGGGTTGGTTGTAGTTTATAAACGCTTGCAATTTTATGCTAGGAATGTGAATTTATTACGCACGCAAGGTGCTCGACGAAATGCTAGCACAGGATCATGTTATTAGTAGAAGTGACTTGGTCTAATTATCAACTTTGGGTCATTAGTTATGTTTTACATCTCATTTAGTCCATGAGTGCACCGACAAATACAAGAAATGTATATAAATGTTAATATGAGCAGCAAAACTTGACATAAATTGATCCCAAAGGTTTAACTTCAGCACTCACACATCAGAAAATTCCCAAGAAGCTTGCTAAATTATGTAATAGCATATCCGACATCTCAAAGACCTCATAGCTAAACAATTTGGGTTGCCAATAATAAGACGGAAAGGAACAGTTACACTTTCGGGAATGTAGAAAAACGACTAATTAATGATGGATAACAAATGGAATTCTACTGTAGATGAAAAGGAGAAACACAAGTTCAAACATCTTTGCAAAACAAGCTCATAAACTACGTTATGCCAAGAATGAACCTTAATCTGTGGGAAGTGAGAACCTAAAATCAGTACATTTTTCCATGGAGTTCTAGAGGCTTCAGATCATGTCCAAATCAGAAAACCAAATAAAGACCCATTAGAAATACGTGTCTGGAAGAAAATTAGTCATATGCATAATTTGAGTTGGTGGTTGTCATAGTTTAAGCGGTCTCACCTATTAGCCAATCATACATAAAGATAATATACATATTGAAGGTGAAAAACAGTAAGTCATCGCAAAATCAACATATCAAAGTAGCAAAATCAGCATATCAAATTATCAGCTACTGTCAGTTAAGGATTCAAACGACGTTGAAAGGATGTGAAGAATGTCAAGGAGATTGAAATAAATAATTATGTGGTTGCTTGAATTGCTTCATCCAGGAAGCTCAAGCAGTCAAAGTCACCTTGACTGTACGCTTAGAGGCTTGAAAGCAAAAGGAAAAAAAATGCCCGGACAATTGAATTTGTCCTAATTGGAGGAAAGGGGAGATTAACAAAAGTCATTAACTGTTCTTCTTCATGCTTACAGTAGGATGAAAAAATATTGCATAGTTTATTACAAAGCATACATTCACAAAGTTGTGCCGAAATGTCTGTATTTTCTTCATTGTGTGCTTAGATTTTGTACACTTTAAATTAACTTTGGGGAACTAAAGAGGAATGTGGAGCTACATCATATATATTGGAATCCAGCCTTGATTGGAATATAACCTTTTACAATTTTAGGTAGGTATGTTAATTTATTACACATTCAAGGTGTTTAACTAAATGCGAACATCGTAAAAAACAGATATCATATTTAGTTGATTATATATGTTGAGTCCTGATAATTTGGAGTTGAAATTGAGATATTTGGTTGAAATGGGATAGGTTTTTTTTATGAGCATCATTCATATTATGACATAACTATTACTACACATTTGTGTTAATTAATGAATAAATCATGCCGAAATTATGTGTCTTTGGACAATTTCTGGATAGAGTGGTGGTTCCTCTTCATAAGGTTAAGAGATCCTGCAAGCACTTCCACAAATTGAATGTATAGTTTTACAAGATGCAGGGGTTTAGCCCTCTTTTAATTTAGTATTGGTCGGCATTACCAGTAGCACACCCCTAGCCCTTGCTAAATACTTAAAATAATTTTACAAAGAATTATGCACTAAGGGAACGCAAAGATTTTTTTACACTTTAAATCACCTTTCTTTAGGAGCTAAAGAGGAGTGGGGAACTATATCATATGTATTGAGTTCCAGCCTTGATTGGATTATAATTCCTTACAATTTTAGGATAGTTATGTAAATTAATTGCCCATTCAAGGTGTTTGCTGAAATGAAATTAGCATAATAAAAATAGAAATCATATATATTGGGTTCCAGCCTCGATTGGATTATAAATTCTAACAATTTTAGGGTGGGTATTCGAATTCATTACGCATTCAAGGTATTGGAC
This sequence comes from Persicaria maculosa, assembly GCA_963922045.1. Classification (NCBI taxonomy): domain Eukaryota; kingdom Viridiplantae; phylum Streptophyta; class Magnoliopsida; order Caryophyllales; family Polygonaceae; genus Persicaria; species Persicaria maculosa. The sequence continues at coordinate 50,120,601 of OY998251.1, read as the reverse complement.
GAAATGCCAACATCATAAAAAACAGAAATCATATTTAGTTTTTTTAGTTGATTATATGTGTTGCGTTCGGATAATTTTGGAGGTGAAATTGAGATATTTGGTTAGGATATGATATGATTTTATTTTAATGAGCATTATTCATATTATGAGACAACTAATATATTTGTAGATAATTGACAGTAGTACGTATGTTAGTTTTGTATACATTTCTTCAGTGATTTTGATAGATTCTTTATCCCCTATAACCATTCATTTGTAATTTGTGGCATACGAACATTGAAGCTTATGGTTTCCCCGTTTTGATCCACATTAGATATCTTTCAACTCAGGAAGAAAATGTTGGATGAATAAATTACTTGAATATTATACATTTGCATACACAAGTCCTTATCAACTAAATAGATTTTTCTTCAACAGATTCATTAATTTCCATTTTGTGATACACTGCATATCTAACAAAGCCATCTTTTATGTAAATTGGAGCACCCATGGATTAGGGTTGTTGGAGAAGCATCAGATAAGTCAATGGATAATGTAGTGCTTTCAAGAATAAAGCAGTTCAGGGCAATGAACAAACTCAAGAAATTAGAGTTGAAGGTGAATTTCTTACTAGATTGGCCAATGTTTGAAACTGTATAATATGAATTATGCCAAGTCACATAATGTACTATCTAATAGGTTATTGCAGGAGGTATATCGGAGGAAGAAATTAAAGGTCTTAAAGCAATGTTTGCTAACATGGATACGGACAAGAGTGGCAATATCACATATGAAGAGCTTAAGGTGGGGATTGGTTCGACTAGGGTAAAAATTATTAGAAGTTAAAGTGAAGGAACTAATGGAAGCAGTACGTTGACACAGTAAGATTCAATCTCACTTAAAAAATGTTCCATTAAATACCCAGCTTTCATGCATGTCTTCTTTGTGTATGTTGGATGTTGTGCTTTGCAGGCAGATGTAGATGGGAATGGGACAATATATTATGTTGTGTTTATCACCGTGATGATGAGCAGGCATAGACTGGATACAGATGAAAATGTCGTCCTTGAAAAATGACCCGGTCTGGCCCATTCCTCAAATGAGGTAAACCACAATCGAATCTATGGAAGCATTGGTTTATACATTTCTATTACTTAGACAAGGACAACAGCATGTAAGAATTTTTACTTTTATGTTCTTCTGTAATGGCTTTTGGATGATGATAACAAATTAGCTAAGATACATACTTTCTTGAGAAAGATATGCTCACTTAATTTCTGTGAAATACAATGGGTAACTACATGACGACATATGAACTTGAAAAGGCCATGGCGGTGATGAATCCAACATCAAGGAGATCTTATTAGAGGTCGATACACATAATGTAAGTTTAAATAAGTCAGAACCTAGCTCTTAGAAAATGAGTATGCTTTTGGTTGCATAATTCGCACTAAGATGATTCATCTGAGTGAAAAAATACAGGATGGAAAAATCAATTACGAAGAGTTCGCGAACATGATGAGAAGTGGTGTAAAGCATCAAGTGAAGTTGTTTTAAGTTGCGAAAATACAAATGTCAAAATATTCCTTCTTCAGGAGTTTGTTTACGCATTTGATTGAGATGCTATAAATGTCATGTTCCTCAACATTGCAAAACCAGACTACCCACATTTACTACAAAAATATACAAATATATTCTAAAAAACTTATACAACCCGCGTGCTTCGCACGCGGGATCACACCTAGTTATAAGTAAATATTTGGCCCAAAGACGTACCTTTCCCAAAAGTCTATTTAGAAAGTGTCCCACAGGTTGGGCTTTGTTAGCAAATGTCCAATATTTTTCTATAATTCTAGTTTTGCCCTTGCCTACTACTCCCACGCGCGATCGTGGATTCTCCTTTCCTTCTTAAGTTGAGCGGTTTCTCTCCAACGTCACTTTGCTCTCTGATCGGCGATCGTTTCTTCCCAATAGTTCGTCTCCGTCTTGCTCTCCGTCGTGCTCTTCGACTTGCTCTCCGCCTTACTGTTTGACTTGCTCTCCTATTTGATTTTTCATTTTTCTGCTCTTCATTTCGTATATGTGGTTATCTTCTTCGAATGGTTTCATCAGGTACTTTCTTCGACTCTACGACTTCAATGTTCTTGTAAGCAACCTCGCCTGCTGTTTCCTTTGTTTTGTGGAGATCTATGTTATGATTCAAGATCTTCCATGGATGATTGAGAAGTTGAGATGAGGAGATTGAACAAGAGATTAGAGAGAGCGAGAGATAGAAGAAGATGGAACTGAATTGATTCAACGATGCCTCGTACAATACACTCTGTAGGTATTTATAACCTCAAGCCCAACTTTCTACTAATTACACCTATTAACTCTATTATACTAATTCCTAACATTACTCCCCTCTTTATAAAGCATTGTCCTCAATGCTTATACAATGTAAATGCAATATAGTGTAAAAGTATATAGGAGTCAAAATGAAAACAAAAGTACATGCAAATGCAATACAATATTGCTACTGTTGTCACTCCCAAAGTGTGTATGCAAAATTGAAAGGAGTACCATCTTCAACCTTATTTATTTCAACCTTGCAGCATGCCTTCACTATGACAGCAACCAATCTTCTTATGACATCCCCCATTCCACATTAAAAACATGTCAAAGAGATCCCCTCAAACTTGAATTACAATAGTAGAAAGGTCTTATTCCACTTGACAGAAGGTCTATCACTATCCACTAAGAGAGTAACTTGCAAAAGCATGCAATTATGCACAACTTAGACTGCAGCAACACCTATGTTGAAGCTTTCCAATACCCAAAACCTCCCATGATAGCAACCTCTTTCTACATCAGCCAGCAGCTCACGTACATTGCACCAAGAACAACCCATTTGGGTGATCATACATCAGGCAAAGCATCAAGGTAAGAACTAACTACGTACAAATGACCAACCATGGATTCATCGGGGTCAAAAATGAAACTAGATCCTCTTCCAGTAAGAGAAATTCCATCTCCATCAAATGGTAATGACATCAAACCATTAGCTATGAGCTTGAAATACATTCCTCCTGGATCAAAAATTAGAATGCCCAATGACACTTTCTGACATCCCAATTTAGTACACAAGCAGACATACTTTTGACCCATTTCATTGTTTCTACCCATTTCCAACCTAAGCATCAGGAGCTTCTTCCCTCTAATGGTTGCCCTGGCTATCCGTCATCTATAAAAGGGCATCAGTTTTGGTTGCACTTGTTTGATCTTCAGACTGAATAGAGGAGTGTCAACCATTCCGTTGTAATCCAGTGGATCGGACAAGGCTTTCTTGCCTACATAGGTACAAGGGACCTTGGTGATTCCTGTTAAGAATCTTTTACCCCAATCATAAAGCCTAGTGAGTGCATTGTGCTCCAGTTCAATACCAAGATTCACACTTCTCACCCTAAAACTAACAAGATTTAAGGGTCATTCATCAACTCTTAAACCAGCAAGCACATGAACACCCTTTTTAGGTATTTTGACAAACACCTTGTGTGCACTAAGGGTTCTCAAATACTCAAACGAATCTGTTCTAGTATTAGCCAACCTAATTTCCATCAATTGGATCAATAGCACCACCAATTCAGCTAATCCATTGACTGTACCATCACATTTCATAACCTCACAGGGATTGGGTGTTACCTGTATAGGATGCTCTTCTGTATTGGCTTCTTTCTCTGAGTTGGAGGATTCCATCAACTCACTAGCCTTTGAATTTTCCTTCAATCGACTCTCGATTTTCAGCAAAGACTCGCTTACTTGTTTCACATCTGCAATCGGGCCTTCTTTGTGCTTCTAGTCTGTGATCGTCGCTTCGATTCCTGATGCACTTGAGTCGTCGTTCAAATCGTCGAAGGGGTTTGTAATTTCTTGAGTATTTCCTAGCTCTGTTGCATACTCACCAACATCGACCAATTCTCCACCTAAGTTACCAGCAGTACTGCCCAAAGGCATCTCGACCTTCCATCGGACACTTTTAGGTGACTCTTGAATGATTGGGTTGTCGCCGACTTCAACTTTTTTGGTTTCTTGGGTCGGAACTTTAGTTTTTCTCGACCGATCGAGAACTTGGAATCCTTTAAACAGTTCCAATTCGCACCAAAAATCGTATATGCATCTTCCATTGTACCAATTGAGTGCCCCAATTGCCGAATCTTTATCCTGGAAGCAAACCCATCTATTATTCAACCTGCTTCCTTCAAGTTTGTTGTTCCCAAATAATGACGTTTTCGTGGGCACATTAATGTGTATTCAAAGCCTGCACTGATTAAAGTTCTTCAGAATGGACTATCTACTGCCGACTAGGCTTCCCTTATAGATGGGTGTTTAGGTCCAATTGTTCGGGCTAGTGATCGTCTTTATTTTTATCATCAACTTGTGCATCAAATGCTTCTACATGAAGTTGAAACTCGTAAAGTTCATGAGACGTGGTTCCAAGTTGGACAACATTTATTGAGGTTTTCTCTAGCTGAATTCTGCTGTGTAACTGGTTTGAATTGGGAAGAACCTGGTGAGGACATGTCTCCTTCTCCTCATGTGGATATGGAGGAGTTTTGGGGGTTATCGGAAGGCACTTTTAATGGTCTTCTCCAAATTTTCCTCAAGGAGCCAACTCAGTCTCCCAAGAAACTTTCTATGGTGTACTTGTTACTGATTGATGGTGTATTGCTCCCTCAGCGTTCTAAATCTCTTGTACGTCAATATGTCAAGGATTTTGATCGTTTAAAATTGTACCCTATTGGTCGGGTTGTGTTTCTGGAAACACTTGGTTTTTTGAAGAAAGCTATGAGGTCCGAGCTATCCAAAAAGGGTCCAAGGTTTGGTTATAGTTTGTTAGGATATCCCGTAGCATTCCAGGTATTTCCCTTTCCTTTCCTTTTATGTACTAATGTTTTTTTTTCTTCTTCTTATTATTATTTACTTCTATTTCTGTTCTTAATGTTCTTTGTTCCCATGTTTGGATTTTAAAGGCAATCCCTACTGGCATCTCAAATTGTCACTTTGCATTCTGTGATGGATTACCAACATCACTTGTCTGGTATACTAGTGAACGTGATTACGACATTATATATGATAAGTGTTTTGAAATTTTCTCTGAAGATTTGGTAAGCATTCATTCTGGTCTCGGCTTTTTCTGATATCAGTTTCCCTCTTTCATGTTATATATTTGTTGTCCTTTAATTGTATTTTTTGTTCTCTTGCTAGAGGACTATCTACTCTCTGTATGCCTCATTTATGGATTGCCCTGGCCTCTCATTTTCTGATGAAGTTACCGATGACAGTGTAGATTCTTACGTTTCCTGTTTTGTTGGTGTGGATGTTGATGCCAGTGATGTAGTGTGTCCAAGGAATTTACGGATCCAAGCGTATCGGCTCAGGCAATCAGGTGGTTATCTTCTTTATGGTGGTGTGGAACCTAATATCCCTTCTAAGACTATTCCTACTAGAATGAAGGAAATAGTTAGAACCCCGGCTTTGGGAAAATAGGGGTGGTGAGACCACCGGTCATCACCGAGGGCACTTCTGACTTTGAGAGTTTTGTCCTTCCCAGGAAGAGGTTGGTTTCACGGTCAATTAGCACTAGTGACAGTCCTCTTCATGTGAAGAAGGGTAAAGTGTTGAGACGTACTCCTTCTGCTGATGATTGTGTCAAGAAGAAGAGAGTGTTGAGAAGTTCTGCTACTCTTGATCAGCCTATTACGAAGAAAGCAAAGGTGGTGCCATCTCAGAAATCGTCAAAGAGTGAGGCTCCTGCTAAGACTCAAGAAGAAGCACCGTGTGGTGATAAAGGTTTAGATCATGGTGACAAGCCCAGGAGGTCTAAGTTTAAGCTCCCTAAACCTATTCCTCCCAAAGGTGACGAGCTTCATGCAAGTGATGAAGTTCCTAGTTAGGCAAAAGATTTTATTGGGAAAATTGTTTTTGAATAAATTATCAGTTCTTTTAAGGCATCATTTGATTCTATTGAAGCGCAATTGAAAGACTATGTTTCTAGGATTCTTATCCTTGAGGAGAAAGTGCATAACCTTGAAGCACGTGTGTTACATCCCAGTGATGACAGTGAGGCTTCTCTAAAAAGAGAACATGAGGCATTGGATGAGTCTCTTAAGGATGTGATGGTTGTTATTAGGGATAACTGCTCTCTGTTATCTAACCATGGGCATTATTTTGAGGATTTGAATCAAGGTGATGATAATGAAGGTGATGACACCGATTCTTCCAGTGATTCCCCAACACTAGAGTATGTTGTTGTTAGATCCACTAAGAAGTCAACTTCAATAGATGTTGATGTTGTTTACACTGATGGTGACTAGACCTGGGCAAACACGGGTAGGCCCGTTCGGCCCGCCCCGCCCGCCCGCATTAGCAAGCGGGTTTGGACATAGGGAAAAGCCCATGCGGGCCGCTAGGCCCGGCCCGCGCCCGCAACGGGTGCGGGATTGGACATATCAATCAACCCGTTGCGGGCCGCTAGGCCCGTAACGGATACACGCATTTTTTTATTAAAATTAATATGTATATATAATAAATAATATTAATTATTCATTTAAAAAAAACATGTAATATATACATACATACAGTAACTCTATATATATAATACAGACAATAACTTTTAATTATTCATACAGTAACTCTGTATATACATGTATGCATGTATTCATTTTAATATATGTAGTAGCTATATGTGTTATATATAAATAAGATTAATTATTCATTTTGAAATAAAAAAACAGTAACTATATATATATATATATATATATATATATATATATAAATTGATTACAATAGATCGACTAATTAGTATAACTTTAATAAGAAAATTTTATTAGGTTTGCGGGTACCCGTGAGCTACCCGCACCCGCATTCGCGGACTGGCTTGGACACGACTTCCAACCCATTAAGCGGGCTTAGCCCGGCCCGCACCCGCAACAACGGGACGAAATTTCGGGTAAAGCCCGTCTCAAGCCCGGCCCGCGTCCGCGTTTGCCCGGGTCTAATGGTGACACTTAGAGCTGGCAATTTGGTCGTTTGGGTTGGGTTCGGGTCAGGCTTGCTCGGGTCGGGTCACTAGTCAGGTCGGGTTCGGTCATAATGAATTATAGATTGGTTGGGTTTATGGTTAAATCGGGTCATGCCCATTAGGGTTCGGGTCAAAGCGGGTCGGGCTCACTCGGGTTTCGGGTCAAGAGGCGGGTCGGTCTCATTTGAGTTTCGAATCAAAGTGGGTATATTTTGTTTAGTTTTCGGTAGAATCATATTCGACCCGTTTGGATAATTTGGTTGATTTTGACTCGGTTGAATACCTAAATATGAAATTTACTTAAAATAAATGATTTTGACTCTATTGAATATTTGAATATATAATTTTGACTCGGTTGAATACACTCATTGTCATTGACTCATCGGTTGACTTACTTGACTCATTGACTTATCCGCTTATCTATTGAATTTACTTGGGTTCTTATCCATATGATAACAATTAATAAAAATAATTGGTGTTTTATATGTTAAATGTATAATCATAAACTTGTGTTAAAATATAAAAAAACATTTAACATTCAAGCATTAAAATGCTGATGTTAAATAACCATTTCAAGTCAGGTCGGGTTGAGAGTCGAATCGGGTTGAGAGTATGGTCGGGTTTAGAGTCGGGTCGAGTTTGGGTCGGGTCGGGTTTATCTATGTTCGGGTCTGTTTCGAGTCGGTTCAGATTCGATTCGGGTTCGGGTTACGGATGACTTCAGATTTTCGGATTTCGGTCGGGTTCGGGTTCGGGTGAGTCGGGTCGGCTTTTAGGGTCGGGTCAGATTTTGTCAGCAGGTTTGAAAGGATGTAACAACATCCCACCCGGGGGTCTTCAAATCTGAAATTTCAAAAGACAGAGAGAAGGAGGTGGAAAGATTGAACCTAGTGGTCATTTCTTTGCTTCTGCTTATCGCGGGATGGTTCCCACGGGGATCGTCACAGATCCATTGCGTCTTAGAAACCAAGGGAGAAGCACCGAGGACGTCCACTCGAACGGAGAGAGCAGCGCACCGGTCAACAAGGGGGAGGAGGACCCGACATCGCTTCACCCAGAGCCGCCGTCGGAGACCATTCGGAAGCCACCAGTGCCGCCAGCCCACACTCCAGCCGCTAATGGAAACTGCCTCTTTGCCCTTAAACTTCCATCTTCTCTCTTTCTCTTTGCATATACGTTTCCTCCTTTTCATTCTCCTTTTAGACCTTGTTTTGTCCCTTTATTTTGATTTGGGGTTTTCCCCTTCAGGGGATCTTGATATTCTAGAAACATGAGGTATTTTGGTCTTTGATTCGGAAGGATATGTGTTTCAATCTTTGATTTTCCGTTGTAATTTTTCCAAGCCTAGCTTGAGGGGGTGGGTTGTGCTGATCTGGGGCGGCATTCGGAGGTCTAGTTTGGGATGGTTTGATGAGATCGAAGGCGGCAATTGGCTAGTGTTGGGTTCTTTGGTTATGGGTGGCGGCGGCTCTTAGGTTCCGGTGATTAGGGTTTTTTTGTTTCCTTGCTCTCTCCGTTCTTTTTTTAGCTTCTTATTCCACATATTATGTTTTATAAGTTCAATTACGCATTTATCTTTGTCTTTATTATTATTTTTCACAATTCTATATGTGCTATAGTTCAAATATACGAATTATTGTACTATAACAACATTTCGTATGTATGTAAACAATAACTGTCAAATAACGTCACATTTGTCGGTATATTTCCATATGACAACGTTGGATCCGATGTTTTCACAATGTCAAATGCAACATTGCTATGTGGCCAGACCAGACTCACTTTACAACGCCCAATGCGAGGTTTTGAAGCTACAAACCTGCCCCGTCCTGTCCTCAAATTCACAACGTTGCATACGACACATTGCAACGTCGGATCCGACGTTGTAGTGTCATTAACGCTACAAAGTCGCTTCCGACGTTGTTTAGTATTGTTAATCCGCGGATTTGCACACCAAAGAAAATTGGGTTGTATTTGTGGCAGTGTGGTTGTGGGTGCTCCGTTTTTGTGAGGTCCACCGAATGACCGAAATACCAAATGCAAGCTCCTCCTCCTCGGCCAGTACTGGGAAGGAAATTCATTCTTGTTGGTGATTGGTGAATCATAAACTAGCATTAGAAATCAAATCATGGCAGCGTTTTTCCGCACGGTTCCGCCATTACCGCATTCTCTGGGTTGTTTTGTCCATCCGAAGCTTCAGTTTTCCATCTCCAGACTACCCATCTCGTTTCCCAGACATACCTTTTGTTCCTCCTTCAGTACAACTCTACACGCTTCGCTCCGTTCAAGTAAGTTTCGCCTCCCAAACATCAGTTTCATTCCTTTTCTAGTTGTTAACAATCCCCTTGTCCGTTTCGATGCACTCACATGCCAAGTTTCATTGAATTCTGGGTTTTCATTTTGTGTTTTGTGTTTCAAATAATCAAATTGATCTTGTCCATTGTTCATGCTCTGAATTGGTTGCAAGGACCCAAAATTGATTGATTCCTTTGGTTGATTTGAACTCCTTTGTAATTAATCCCCTGTACATTCCGTTGAAAGTGATACCCTCAGAATCCGTATATCTAATAGACCCAAATTTAATTTCTAGATATCAAGTCTGTCTATACCAAACATTAGATATCGATATCTATTTATACCAAACACTAATATCAGATATCGGGGCTGACATCCGATATATGATATCTAGATATTGATAGCAAATGACCCCTGAATGTGGGAATGACAACTGAGTTGATTTTATGGTTCAAAGTTCAAAATGAGTGAATCTAGATATCGTGTCTGGTTTGCCTTGGTGTTGGGTGTCGGTATGAGGAACACCTGCACACTAAAGATAAAAAGTGATTTTGATTCTTTGTAATATTTTGGCAATGAATGGGGAGTAAAATGATGAATTCAGAAATGGCTGAAGCAGTCATCATTGTTAGTTTTTCTTTAATTATGATAGTTCAACTCCTAGAAACAAAATATAAATTAGGACAGTTCCTTTACCATAAATGCCAAATTGTTGCATTGAAACAAGTGTAATTTCCTCTTATGCAATTAGAGCCAATTTATTCTCTCTATTGTATAAAACTAGAGACAGGCAGTTTAGGATGGTTAAATAATCTCCCTTCATTACGTTCAAATAGTTAACAAACTTAAAATTGGAAAAGAGAATGAAAAAGAAACTTTGCTGTGCTAGTAAGTGCTTGTATATAAAAATACAATGCTGAAGTACAAATCTGCAGTACTTTCTTCAAAACCCTGAACACCTTGTACTCTTATAGTAATCCTCGTATAGTACTTACATCTTAGGATATTAATGGGTTTTCAATCCCAATTGTCTGACATTCCTGAACTACGGTATAAAGCAACTGGGTTCCCTAGAAACGACTTCTGGGTACATTATATTCGGCCTGTCCTATGTTTTGATGTATCATATGACACATGCACCTCAAGGGTATTACTAAACCTGTGGAAAAAAAAAACTAATTTCAGCTTTTGATCAAAGTATCACCATTAGGATGACAATATGACATATGCACCTCAGTCACATAAAGTACTCATTCTTCTCTTTCACTCTCTTGAATATATCTGATCTTAATTGGGGCTTTGGGCCTTGAAAAACAGGAAGAAATGCATTAATCCTTGGTTAGGTTAGTTTTTGCTGAACCACATTTGCTTGGTCCATAGCTTAATAGATCTAATAATTGACTCACATTGGCATTCTATTTTAAATTCACCACTGATTTTCTAGATCATTTTCTGGGTAGTACAACTGGAATACTGCATGGACGAGATCTAATTTACTCCTGTTCCTTTGTGATCTTGTGCAATACATTTGTTTTTCTGATAGATTTGTAATGCATGTGGGGCAAGTATATTGGAAGTATTCCAAAAGGTTTAAAACTGAGTTAGAAAGTGTGTAGAAGGGATTTGGTTATGTTTGTTAGGGTCTGTTAAGGTTGCAGTGGGGTAACCTTACTGTAAGTTCCAGTATACATAAGTTTTGGAATACTAATTACCTTTCTTGGATATTGCCAATCAGAACTATTTCTGCACATAGGAGTAAACTCCAGAGGATTATATCTCTGGCTTTAGTTTATATTTGTTCTTCTTGTGTCTGTGTGAGATTCTGATCTTGTGTTTTCTTCCTACTCTATCAGGATTCCACTGCAGTTTCTACTGGTGGATTTACTTGGCCAGTCATTTTGGCGACTTTTCCCAACCTTCTCTAAAATAGTTTTTACTGGTGAATTCCTCTGTATTTTTGTGGAGAATTCATTGGATATTCCAAGTGTGATAATATGACTATTTTTTCTACACTTAGTGTGTGATTCCTTCCCTTTGCCTGTTTTGATTGATAGTCCTTTCTACTCTTAACAGTGCTCGAAGGAAGCACAAAATCTGTATAGTTAATCTCATTCAGTTGGATTGGAAGGGTTACTTTTGACTGACACATAATGAACTGTAATATAAATGGTGTCTTGCAGATTTTCCAAGTGAAGATGCTGTGTTATCCTCTTCAAAAAGACAGTCCGAGATCATATTTGTGGGAACAGGGACAAGTGAAGGCATTCCTCGTGTTAGCTGTCTGACTGATCCTGTCAAGACTTGTCCAGTATGACCAGAACCTTTCTTGATTTCTTTACGTGTTTTCTTGATCTATACTTGATGCAAATATAAAACATTCCGTTGTTTTCCTAGGTGTGTACAAAAGCCACTGAACCTGGGAACAAAAACAGAAGGCTCAATACTAGCATCCTTTTATCTCACCATGGACATTCTGGAAGACAAAACATCCTTATAGATGCTGGAAAGTATGCAAAAAACATTTTCAATAGATTTTTTTTTCCATGTGATTCTGATACATAAGCCAAAATTTTCTGTTTGTATGAAAATGAAGGTTGTGTTTTGATTTTGCTAATATATACATCTTAATGTTTGGTCTATTTTCATTGGGTTTGTAGGTTTTTCTATCACAGTGCTCTTCGGTGGTTTCCCTCTTATGGGTGAGGTGTAATTCTCCATTCTCCTTTCTATATTATGTTAAAGTGTTGAACCATTCAAAATGTTAATGAATAGTTCTGTCAGCAATTCAGCATCCAATTCAACATGAAAATGTGGGGTTCTAGTTGGGAGGATGTGGGGATTTTTGATATTGTGATGTTCATCCTGTTGAATCACTTAGTATATCTTTGACCTGTAATCATATTCTTGTTTATGTGCTGGTCCCTTCATTCTTATAACATGAAGAAACGCATTGTAAGAACAAGAACAATCTCTTCCATCCTCTGCATCTACTGAAAAGCTCGTGGTCGAGCAGTATAAGAAAAGTTCAATTAAATTATATGCAATTTGTGTGACTGAAACTGTCACCTCTCTTCTTACCTCCACACATGCGCATTCTACATCACTCTCATTTTTTATATCATGACTTCTTGTTGCTGCCATTTGAGAGTCTCAATGCTGCTTGGTAGATGAATTGTGAGGAAATATATCCTTTGAGTTCCATTAGTCACAAAGGAATGGAATAATGAACAAGAAACGATAGATATATGTTCAAAATATTTATTTGGATCCAGTTGAAATTAGGAGAGGATGAACCCATCTATTAATCTTTGGACTCTGTTTATATAGGTTGCACTGACACGCAAGTACATAGTTTCAGTTTATCGATGGTTGGTTGCTTTTATGTTGGTTACTCCTGAACATGTGTCTATGCGCACACATCATTTGATTTGGGTTTGTGTGCAAGACATAGTTATATACTGTTTTATAACTTTATGTATGCACTTCTGTCACTGTCAGGATAAGGAGAATTGACGCTGTTGTTATTACTCATTCTCACGCAGATGCTATTGGAGGTCCAAAACATAAACACTTATGCGTTGTTTTAGTAGATAATAAATTTATTTGTGTGTGGATCTCTTTTAATCGTAATCATGGGTTACATTTAATGTTTGTAGGGCTTGATGATCTTCGAGATTGGACAAATAATATTCAACCTTCCATTCCAATATATGTTGCAAAGCGTGATTTTGAGGTCTTTTCCCTTTTTAGTTGAATATGTGTTGTCTTAGAATGCACAGGCTCGTATGATATATGGAAACAAAACAGTTCAATAGCACATCTTTTTTCTCTTCATAATTCTCGAGGAACCTTACTTAGAGACCAGTGATGATGCTGATGAGAATTGAGAAAATAAAGATTATTAGGTTTTCAGTGCATTATTTTGGAAAATTACATTCAGCCATTGATTAGAATATGCTTTTTTAGTACTTCTGAAATTCTGCTCATAGTGATAGATTTTTATATTTTCATAAGATCTAAGACGAGGAATCAAAGTTGTAATCTTGATTATCACAGCGTTTACTCAATTTTACTAATTATATTAACTTTTGAAATCCTTTTCCTTATTTTCATTCATTATTTCCCATTTGAATATGATTGTCGTTAGGAACTCCCATTTCTTTCCTTGTCTCTCCTAGCCTTCTTTTTGCAGTACGACATTCTAAATCCATATACTTTGAGCAGGAGATAAGTGTGAGTCATGACTATGCTTTCTTTCACCATTAACATGATGATTAAGTCTCCATGTTTGACTGGGTCTTTGAGAATCTAGGTATTTCTTGGACATAGTTTGATTCTCATGCTTGTCTCTGGATTTCGCATGTGGTGCAATAAACATCACTCTGCTACTGGCTAAATTCCATGCAAGTTTTGCTAAGAAAGCTTTCACTTCTTGTTTTCCGATGACCTGTTTTCGTAACATCACAATACCTGCAGGTGATGAAGAAGACACATTACTATATAGTTGATACAAGTGACATCATACCTGGTGCTGCAGTCTCCGAGTTGGAATTCAAAGTCATTGATGAGGAGCCATTCAGCATACAAGATTTAAAGGTTTGATTTTAGATCCTACTGATTGTTCTACTGTGATGATATCGAGTTGTGATCCCTTCCGCAGTCATTCAAGGAATACAAATATGCTTTAAGTTTATAGGTTTCCACATTATGTCTTTCACTGAATACAAACATGCTTTAAGTTTATAGGTTTTAACAGTATGTGTTATATATATTATACTTAAGATCAAGAATTGAAAGATTAGAAGATCAAAACAAATGATATGCTAAAGTTAGTGGACCTCTAGCCTCAGCCTGCAGTTTACTTTGTTTTCCTAAAGCATGAAATGATAATCCGTTTCTGTATAATGAATAATAATTCTCTTAGTTAGGTAAGCTGGTTTCAATCTGCAACTTGAATGAATCTGCAATTTGTTCTTGGTCTGTGGTAACTGGGTAAAATATTGCTAATTCCTAAACTTCTTGTTGCAGATTACTCCATTGCCCGTGTGGCACGGGAAAGGCTATCGTTCTCTTGGTTTCCGATTCGGAAACATTTGCTACATAAGGTTATTCTTGTTCTTTAGTAGTATCCTTGTAGTTACTTCTCAATCAATTCCCCCCCCCCCCCCTGAAATTCAAGATTCTTGCAGTATTACTGACATAAACTTGCACTCTTACAGTGATGTTAGTGACATTCCGGCTGAAACTTACCCGCTTTTAGAGGACTGTGAACTCCTCGTTCTGGTGCGCATGTCTCTCTTTTTATTTTGTTTTTGTGCTTCTATGTTGACACGTTTGATCTCTTTCATCTATGATCTCATCTCATACAGCTGTTTTGCTGTCTTTCTCATCAGGATGCTTTGAGACCAGATCGTTCATCCTCGACACATTTTGGACTTCCAAGGGTAAAACAAATGCCTTCCCTTTTCTTTTCACCATTATCCTTGACGGAATACATTCCCCAAGCACGAATACTGACTCTCCTTTTTACCACTTTACAGTCGTTGGAAGAAGTTAGAAAGATCCGACCCATGAGAACGCTCTTCACAGGTGAGATATGTTTGCCTTTGTTATTGCTCCATGGGAAAATTTGGTTTGCTTACAAAATGTGATCCGTATGAAGGCATGATGCACCTAATGGACCACGACAAGGTGAACGAGTACCTTACAGGATTGATGGAGACGGAAGGCCTTGATGTCCAGTTGAGCTATGATGGACTCCGGATTCCAGTGACGGTTTAGCCCTTCAAAATTGATCTGGTCTTTTTGTATGTTTCTCTCTTTTTCCCGCTCACACACCCACAAAGCAACATATAAACTGTTGGACACCAGAAAAGGTAGCTGGTGTCTTATTCGTTCGGAGGTTAGTGAACTCGAGCCATCGAGTTAATTTTGATTTGAATTGGGCGACAGCAAGTTTACCCCAAATGAGCTATGATCTGATTGATGAGATACTTTACCTCATTATAAACGCGCACGTTGATTTTCGTCAGCATCTATTTACAAATGCATCATGTTAAACGACATCATATTGAATCGACAGAAATACTAGTGACGTCTTAGTGAATACAACAATGTGTAACACACAGTTGCTGCTAGGACTAGGAGGCTCCAGATTCCCAAATCCAGTTGGAAATAAGAAAGGTTTTGGATGCTTTGCTGTTAAAGGAGTAAAATTGGGTATGGTTTGATTGTGGAGTCAGATTAGAGATATATCAGTCAGGGCAGGGGGGAAGTTTGTTTGCTTGGTTTCCTTGAATATTATTATTTGGGGATCGATAAAATTTGATCTGTAAAAACAGCAAACCATGATATGATATGCATCCCCAATTCCTCCTACCAAACGGAGTTTCAAACTCCGTCAATTTGCTCGATCTTAATTGGATTCCGGAGCTCTCTCATCTGTGCGGTACGACTACTCCCTTTCCGTTTTGTCGATCCATCAATCTTCTTCCCAATCTAGATTGATTGTATAGGATTGAGCCTATTTCGTTAGCCTTGTATGATGTGGGCTGGATCTGTTATAAATACAGATTGGTTCCATTTTATGAAAACATTGAATTGAACAACAGAAATGCAAAACAAACTTTCCCTCCAAAACCTCTCTCTCCATCGTCTTCCTCATTTCGTTTGTTACAGCTAACCGAATTCAAATCTTGGATCATAGATCAAATCCAACATGGTAACAGAGCTTGATCTAATGATTTGAATTCATCTGTAGCTTGGATCTATTCTTTCTGCTCGTTTCCAATCGATTTCTCTACTAGATCTCACATGGCGGACGAACAAGCCAAACAGGATCCAAATGATCCATTTTTCATCCATCCAAGCGATCATCCTGGATTGATACTTGTCACTCCTCCTTTTGGAGGCAAAGGATTCGGAGAATGGCGCAGATCGGTTAGAATTGCCCTCTTTGCGAAGAACAAAGTCGGCTTCGTCAATGGATCCATCGTCAGGCCAGCAGCAGACTCTCCGAAGTTCAGATTGTGGGAGAGATGCAATGACATGGTCTTCTCTTGGATCACAAACAACTTGACTCCAGAAATCCAACGCAGTGTGATTTACAATGATACTGCAGAAGCAGTTTGGCGACAACTCAATTCCAGATTTAACAAGGTAGGAGGGACACAATTGTACTCTATCAAGCAAGAGCTAGAAGCCACAGTGCAAGGTACGAGTTCCTTCTCCGATTACTTCACTAGAGTGAAGATCCTTTGGGATGAATTGGATAACGTAAAGAATCTTCCAAATTGTGCTTGTAGCGGATGTACTTGCAATTATGCTGCAAAATTTGACAAATATGAGGAGAATCAAAGAATTGTGAAACTTCTTATGGGATTAAATGAGTCCTATACTACTGTGCGTGGTTCTATCTTGATGATGGAGCCCCTTCCAGATTTTGATCGAATATACTATCTGTTGTCACAGGAAGAAAGCCAAAGGGAGACTAAAGGTGGATCTGGATCCGTGCAAAGTGAAGGAGTGTCTATGCATGCTAAAGCTTCTCACTCTGGATCTAAAGGTGCAGGCTCAGGGACCACTGGATTCTCTTCCCTTCTTGGTAATTCTCAGAGTCAGCAATTAGGAAAAGAAGGTATAGACAAAGACAAGAACAGATCTGAGAGGAAACCTCTCTATTGCACCATCTGTAAGAAGACTAACCATACTGTGGATAGGTGCTATTTCATCAATGGCTTTCCACCAGGTTATGTAGAGAATAAAGACAGGAAGGACAATGGTGAGAAGAGAATTGATGGATCAGCAAATCAGAATCCGAAATCTGAGTTTAGTAGTGATCAAATAGCTCACATGGTCTCTCTATTGCAATCCACCAGTTCTTCATCTCGCAACAAGGAACCAACTACTGATGATTTTGCTGGGTTCTTAGGCACCACTCTTTCTCAACAAATTTTGGATGGTCGTGTTTGGGTTGTGGATAGTGGTGCTAGTGGACATATGTGCAGTGATTTGAAGCTATTCAAATCTCATTACAATTTGTCCAAACCATTCACAATTACCCTACCCACTGGTCTATCAACCAGCATCACTATGGCAGACACAGTAGAGATTGTGCAAGGATTGAGCTTGCACAACACTTTGCTTGTTCCTGACTTTCAATGTAATCTGATTTCAGTGGGGAAATTGATAAGGGATCTGCACTGCTTTGTGTTATTCACAGAAATAGGGTGTTATTTGCAAGCACCTTCTATGAAGAGGCCTATGAAGATTGGTGATCTCGTGAAGGATCTCTTCCTGATTGGACACACGACTGTCGATGGTGTTGCTGCTCACACACACAGTTCACAAAATAAGAGATCTACAACTGTGGATATCTCAGTTTGGCACAAGAAGTTGGGGCATCTACCTATTCATAGACTTCAGAATTTCCCTTATATCCATGTTAAGCATTGCAGTGACAATGATTTGAAATCTTGTGTAATCTGTGCTACAGCTAGACAAGCCAGGTTACCATTCCCTTTGAGTTCCATTAAGACTAAGAATGCTTTTGAGTTGGTTCATGTTGATGTCTGAGGACCATACAGGGTTGCCACTCATGACAATTGTAGGTATTTTCTAAATTTGGTGGATGACTTTTCTCGCACTACTTGGTTGCAATTGCTGCCCAACAAAGCTTCTGCTTTTACTGTTATGAAACAATTTTTTTGCCATGGTTGAGAGGCAATATGGCAAGCATGTCAAGTCCATTAGGACTGACAATGCTTTGGAACTAGGAGGAAGCAGCGAGCACACACAATTCCTCGTTGATCATGGGGTAACCCATCAGAGTTCATGTTCTTCTACACCACAGCAAAATGGTGTGGTTGAACGCAAACATAGGCACATCTGAGAGGTAGCACGGAGTCTCATGTTTGATTCTGGGATGCCTAAAAGGGTTTGGGGTGAGAGTGTTCTCATGGCCATCCACATCATCAACAGGTTGCCCAGCAAATTGTTGAAAATGAAATCACCATTTGAGGTACTCCACTGTCGTGCTCCTTCCTTTGATTACTTCAAGTGCTTTGGATGCCTATGTTATGTTTCCACTTTGTCTCATGGTAGAGATAAGTTTGCTCCTAGAGCCTCATCTTGTGTTCTATTGGGGTATCTAGAAGGAAAGAAAGGTTATAAACTTTTTGATATGGAGCATCAGAGAGTGTTGGTCTCTAGGGATGTGGTGTTCCATGAGAATATCTATCCCTACATTTCTTTGTCTTCTTCTTTCAGGAATGATCCTCCATCCTTCACTTGCTCTTCCCCTGATCCAACAATAGTTGCAGATTTGGATGAGCCTAATGTGAGTGGAAACAATGGGCATGAGCAACCTTCAGTGCCTTCCATACCTCCTTCAGCTCCTCCTAGACGTTCTTCCAGAGATCATCATCCTCCTTCTCACCTGTCTGATTATGTTTGTTTTCATTGTGATGCTTCTGAATTTTGCTTCCACACAATCACTTCTGATTGTCATCTTCCCTCAGCTTCAGAACCTGATAGCTCTAGGCTTGGGCATGAACCATTTACCTTTGATGAGGCTTGTCATTTTGAGGTCTAGCAGGGTGCAATGCATGATGAATTCAAAGCTTTTGATGCCAATGACACTTGGGAAGTGGTAGATTTGCCAAAAGGGAAATGGGCAATTGGATGTAAGTGGGTTTATAAAGTCAAGAGAAAGACAGATGGGTCAATAGAGCGGTACAAAGCGAGGTTGGTGGCGAAAGGTTTCTCTCAAAAGGAGGGAGTGGACTACAATGAAACCTTTTCGCCGGTTGTGAAAATGACCACAGTTAGAGCTTTAGTCTCAGTGGCTTTGCAACGTGATTGGACTGTGTTGCAATTGGACGTTAATAACGCCTTCCTACACGGGCATCTTGATGAAGAAGTCTACATGAAGGTGCCCCCTGGATTGGTTGTTATAGGTTCGAATAAGGCTTGTCATCTTCGCAAGTCACTCTAAGGATTGAGGCAGGCATCCAGGCAGTGGTATGCTCGCCTTTCTTCTGCCTTGCGTCATCGTGGGTATACTCAGTCTCCGAGTGACTATTCATTGTTCTTCCGAAAGTATCGAGCGTTGATTTTCTTTGTGGCAGTCTATGTAGACGACATACTCGTCACTGGGAGTGATAGTGCAGAAATGCTCAATTTAAAGGCCTTCCTTGATGCCGAATTTCGTATCAAAGATCTGGGGAACTTGAGTTTCTTTTTGGAAATTGAATTTATCAAAGTTCATGATGGTTTCATTCTAAGCCAGCAACGCTTCATTAATGAGTTGCTTGCTGATTTATCAGGTAAGTCCATTGGAGCCACACCTGAAACTCTCACCTGCTGATGGAGAGTTACTAGAGGATCCTTCATCTTATCGGCGTCTTGTAGGGAAATTGAATTTTCTCGTTCACACATGTCCTGACCTGGCCTTCACTGTATAGTTCCTAAGCCAGTTTCTTCAGGCACCTCGCATTGCTCACATGGAGGCTGCCATTCATACACTGCGTTACTTGAAAGGGACTGCTACCAAAGGATTGTTGTTAACCAAATCATCAGATTTCACTCTTAGAGCGTACTGTGACGTTGATTGGGCGAGCTGCCCCTTTTCCAGGCGATCTATCTCTGGTTTTGTAATTTTTCTGGGCTCATGTTTGATTTCATGGAAATCAAAGAAGCAACAGAGTGTTTCCCTCTCCTCTACAGAGGCGGAATATCGGTCGCTTCGACGTGTTTGCACAGAGATAGCATGGCTTACTCGATTGCTTGCTGAATTAGATATGCCAGGGATCACCCCAGTTCCAGTTCGGTGTGACAATCAGGCAGCAATTTACATTGCTAAAAACCCCGTTTATCACGAGTGCACTAAACACATAGAACTAGACTGTCACTATGCGCGGGAAAAGCTCTTAGATGGCCTCATTTCTCTCCATCACGTACCTTCCCACGCTCAATTGGCGGACTTCCTCACCAAAAACGTTCCAGGTTTCCATTTGAGACCTCTTCTGCACAAGATTGAAGTAGTGGAAACCCCTCCTCCATCTTGGGGGGGGGGGGGGGGGGGGTGTTAGGATTCGGGTCTAGTTACCAGGTTCTACTAACCGGGTCTAGATTGATTGTATAGGATTAGGCCTATTTCGTTGCCTTGTATGATGTGGGGCGGATCTTTTATAAATACAGATTGGTTCCATTTTCTGTAAACATTGAATTGAACAACAGAAATGCAAAACAAACTTTCCCTCAAAAACCTCTCTCTCCACCGTCTTCCTCATTTCGTTTGTTACAGCTAACCGAATTCAGATCTTGGATCATAGATCAAATCCAACATGTTTTTGGAAGCAATAGATGATTGTTGATTTGGTTTCTTTGTTTGCTTAAATTTGTGAGTTGAATCAGCTAGCTAGACTTATCGATCATGTCTCAGTTACCAACGTAAATCAAAAGGATTTCTCAATGAGTAGTTCTTCGAAATAGAGATATTGGATGGGAGTATGGAATGCTAAGTAATGCAATGAATCAAAGACAAATATATGGAAATGCCTCAAATTAATTAATGTGACAAGGACTTGAGAGCTGTTTCAAGCCAGTGAGACTTTGTTTTCCGAAACCTGTTTACATAATATTGTCTGGTTCGATGTAAGTGCGTGCAACAAACCTCTTCTTCTTCTTCTTCTTCTTCTTCTTCTTCTTCTTCTTCTTCTTCTTCTTCTTCTTCTTCTTCTTCTTCTTCTTCTTCTTCTTCTTCTTCTTCTTCTTCTTCTTCTTCTTCTTCTTCTTCTTCTTCTTCTTCTTCTTCTTCTTCTTCTTCTTCTTCTTCTTCTTCTTCTTCTTCTTCTTCTTCTTCTTCTTCTTCTTCTTCTTCTTCTTCTTCTTCTTCTTCTTCTTCTTCTTCTTCTTCTTCTTCTTCTTCTTCTTCTTCTTCTTCTTCTTCTTCTTCTTCTTCTTCTTCTTCTTCTTCTTCTTCTTCTTCTTCTTCTTCTTCTTCTTCTTCTTCTAGTGAGCTGCAAGTGTTCGAAAACAACCTAATTAAACTGCGAAAGTGCTTGCTAAATCGACTGATCGATATCTTGAAATTATAATAGACTGGGCAAAGGCAAACAAAACTATCTCTAAATTTTGCTAGTCAGTTCATATTATCAATTTCAGGTGGGTTGCAGAGCGAGTATGGATCCTTTTCAGGTGACATATCATATATATATATGGGCGGCCGGGTGAAGTTGATATATACTAAATTACTAATATAACCTGTTTTCTTCTTATGTTCTGATTGCTTCTTTATTACGCATATATTGGTTTGTCTTTGTCGATCTAGCTACTAGCTAGTAGTTGTTGTTGACAACATATATAATATAATGGAGATCGATTTTGACAAAATTAAATTAAATTAAATGTAATTCTTGTTTGTCAGATTGATTCTCTTACATAGATTGCAATATATATGCATGCTGTTTTTGGCTCTACGTACTACAGCAGCCAACAGCCAGCAGCTGGATACGATAGACGTCCACAAGGCTGTCCGCTACATAACATATATAGTGAGCTGCGAAAATCTTGATGGTGGCTTCGGAAGTACGCCCGCTGGAGAATCCCATGCAGCACTATCTAATTAGGGCTGTTATCTGAGCCGAACAGCTCGAGCTCGGCTCGGGCTCGCTCGAGCTCGACTCGTTCGACAAGGTAAAACAAGCCAAGCTTGAACAATGTTTAAGGCTCGAATCAAGCCCGAGCCGAGCTCAGAAGCTCGAGATATTAAATTACAATAATACCCCTAGGGTTAAGAGGTAAAAGGGTTTAGGTGTGTAAAGGGCTTGTTCCCCTGTTATGTCGGCCGCTTCGCTTTGCTTTTGGAGCTCTCCTTCCTTCTCTCGCTCCTCCGTCCTTCTCTCGCTCGCGGCTCGTCCTCCACACGACTCAGGCGGCGCCGGCGACTTCCCCTTTGTTCTCTCGCTCGCCGGCGACTTCCTTATCTTGCTCGTCCTCCTCGATTCGTCCGTCCTTCTCTCGCTGTTCGGCCATCTTCCAACAACATCTCGAATCCTAGACCAAGTACGTTCTTCATCTTACTCCCTCGACTGAAGATCTGGCATCTCTCTCGCAGATCTGAGAAAGGCGAGTGAGAGAAGGAAGCACGAACCAGATCTGAGAAGATTTGGCATCTCCTCTCGCAAATCTGAGAAGATCTGGCTTTTCCTCTGCCCTCGCCATTGCTTCCATCCAGCCATCATATCTGAGAAATTTCATCGCCATTTTTTGCAGCTGTTGATTCGCCAATATTGATTTTTATTTCTTGTCTCAGCTTATGCACTTGTTCATGATTATGTTTGTTATTGTTCAATTCATGCTTATATGTTATATGATATTAGGATATTGTGTTTGTTATTGTTCAGTTCAAGCTTAGAAAGTCTTTTAAATTAAGGTTAATTGGATGATTCAAAGGCTAGTTGCTGCAGTAGTGCTTTCACCGGACCAATTCCGAGTGGATTTGTCTATCAAATTCAGCAGTAGCAAACTAGCATATAATATCATTAGTTTTGTAGGTGGCATATATTTTGCATTTTATTAAAGTTGTATGGACTAATACACTTCCTTTGATGTTACAGTACAACAACAACCTGATCCAAACCTCCAAGGACTTCATCTAAGTTACAGTTTAAATGTTAGTACATGCATCTTGAATAATGTTAATCTTATAGGTGATCGAATGATACACTTTCTTTGATGTATGGATTAATATACTTTGATGTGTATGGACTAATACACTTCCTTTGATGTGTATATTAATCTTGCATTGCAGCTATTCTCCTTTGCATTACATTGACATTGTCTTATAGGTGAATGATATTTTGTTGCTGTTATAAGCAGGGCAAAATGTCTCACTTGTAGAACCAGGTAGAAAAGTGGAGCTTGACCAGAAGAAGAGGAACCAAGATGCAAGATAGAACTCCTGCAAGCTTTTAATTTTAGTCTTGTGCTTGTAATGTAATTGTAAAATAGTCATGTGCTTGTATTTTATGTGTTGTTAGTAGAAAATATCTATTGTTCATTTTGATTTCGAACTGCATACAAGTTGTACATATTTCTTTTTAGTTGAACAACTCAAACAAGCTATCGAGCTTGAATAGCTCAAACGAGCCTACCGAGCTTGAACAGCTCAAACGAGCCTATTGAGCTTGAACAGCTCAAACGAGCCTATCGAGCCTGAACGAACGAGCTTAGGCATCGAGCTTGAACGAGCCTAAGCTCGTTCGTTCGGCTTGAACGAGCCTATCAAGCCGATCTCGAGTATGTGGCTGGGCTCGCGAGCCGAGCTTGAACGCTAAAAAAAGCTCGCATAAAATTTAGGCTCGAGCTCGGCTCGGCTCGTCTCCCGTTCGAGCCAAGCTTGAACATGTCAAGCTCGGCTCGTTTGGCTCGAATAACACCCGTAGCCTAATTTAACCCAAAAAAAAAGCGAGGTAAGTGGCTGTTTATATCAACTCAAATTCCCACTTCCAAATATATAACTTTTTTTTTTGTTTTTAAATAAATCAATTTCTTATAATTTAAAATTAATAAGAAAAAAACAAAATAAGGTAAGTGGCTGTTTATAACAACGACTTACATTTTTTAATATATTTTTTTTAAAACCTTGGTTATTGTTTTGGCTAAAACGCTGAAATCTTTTGAGATTATGCTATTCTCCTAATTATTTTCCGATTTTTTACCATTTACAAAAAAAAATTAAATATATTAGCTGTTAGTTAGCAATGTGAAGTCAGTAACAACACCACATTCAACACATGGAAAAAGTTGATCGATGTGATAATACCAAACAAAATTAGGGATTGATATGCAGCATGCATTTTCACGAGTCAGGACTATACATCCGTTAATGGAGGCCTGTTAAGCGCAGCAAGCTCCGATCGAGTTTTATTAAATTAGTGGGAACTAGTCAATTAATTAATCATTGAAATTTATTTGGACAAACTAAAAGATTCTAAAAATGGACAAGATCGAAAATGAGAATACATGGGGGCCCGGGTAGGGAGGTAGCTATCCAAAGGAAACTTCTTGTTATTGACGATTCAAGTATGAGAGATTAATGTGACAGTTTATGTCAAAACATTTGTGGGTACCATTTCCCATTCCATGTGTAGGTACGTAACTTCCTTTTGTACCACCCTATGTCTATAACTATATATATGTCCAAATCCATATCCATGTCCACCTACCTAGCAGCTGGTTATCTTCTTTTACATTTCCCCGGCCCTGACACACAAATCTATACTTACTATTTGTCGCATATATGTATTACCTTTTTTTCTCTGTATATGCATGGTTTCTGCAAGTTACTAGTATAATACATTTTTTATGTGTATATGCATGGTTTCTGCAATTTACTAGTGTAAACTAGTAGTATGCTCCCTGTGTCATGACGCGCAGTTTTTTTTAAATAAAATCTCAACGCATTCTCTATATATGCACCACAAATATTTCGTCGGATTCGACATTGTAACAACGTCGAATGCGACGTTGCAACAACCTCCGTTCCGACGTTGTGGAATTGTTTGTGGTGTAAATATCCTCAAGGAAAAAATTCGGACGTTGTAACCTGGAACCTCAATGGGCTCGATCAGGCTTAGCAACGTCGAATCCGACGTTGTTACAATGTCCAAATTTTTTCCCAAGGCAAAATAATGGTTTGAGCACAACGTTAGATCTGACGTTGTTTTCAACGTCGAATCTGACGTTGTTACGACATCCGAATTTTTCTCAAAGGCAAAATGATGGTTTGAGCACAACGTTAGATCTGAGGTTGTTACAACGTGAAATTGGTATGCCCAGTAAGTTCAGCAACCCCTATAAAAGTGGATGAAGACCGCATTTGAAAATGCAATACACCAATTCCACATTTTCTTTCCTTCCATGGAGCCGATTACAAATGAACATCGTGGATCAAACCCCCGCATTAATTTTTAATCAAATGGGTTCGGTACCCAATGCCCCCGGAGGTGTCCGACTGTGCTTGTCGCAATCCAGAATACAATGACATTCATCCTTTCACGCTGTTTTGAGTCGAGTGTGAAAATAAAACTCACATTTCCGCACCATTGCAGTTCGGGTGCTTGTACTGCAACCATTTTAATCAGGGCATTCATAGAGCGTATTATTGGAGGATTGGGGACCTTCTCATTCAATGTATTCGGTCATTCTTCCCCGATTTAAGCAGACATGACCACGTTGACGTAGCTCAACAAGCCGGGATACTTGTGAGGGAAGCAAAAATGGAGGTCCGAAGCTTTGGATTCAACGAGTTAAAGATTCAACTCATTCCGAAGACGAATTAAATAGAGCCTAGTCGACTGGTAAAAAATTGTTATTTTTATCCGTGTTGTATTTGTTTGTTTCAGTAACCTTGATGTGTTATCTAATCGTTATCTATGAAGTGAAGCATTGACATGTGAATGTTTGTTGTTGTCAATATGTAGAAACCATAAAAACAATAATGCAAACAAAACGAACTACAAAATAAAGTATAACCACCAAATACAAATAGTATGTCATAAACAAAACAAAATAGAGTTTATATGCTGAAAAGATCCAATGTAGCTCATGATATGCTCGTACATCTGGTCAAATTGAGGATGTCCAACCAATGCTTGAATACCCTGTGTCATCTCTTCGACGCGATCCTGGCGCTTAGCAGCCTCAGCTGGTCCGATCACGTTGTCTGGGTGCGTAGGTGCAGCCGGTGGATCATTTGGTATCACTGTCATGGGAACCACATGACCTCAACTCTGGGATTTGAACCAAGCTAGGTAGCCAGTTGAGACACCTCCATGACAGCTCTCGAGCGTCCGCCAGTGACCCATGATTGTGTAGAATAATCTCACAGGGTACTGTGAGGTCCAACGTGCATGCTCGAGGGCAAACGTCACGATGTAATGCTTCTTCAGCTGCCACGGTCATTGTGTCACGCTGGGTGAGATGACGTCCAAAAGGATATGCTGAACGCGTCCGAACTGTCGAAGCACCCTATTTGGCATGTACGGCTCCTGGATGCCACAGTATCTAATGGTGCCTCGATAGGTGGACGACCTATACTAACCTGCAAAATCAAGGTCTCTGCCAAAAGGTATCCATGCGACCTATGTGGTAAACGTTATGTTCGATAAATAATCAAACCGAGATCTGTAGTTAAAATAATAAAAATTGAAAGCATGTTACCTCATCTACGGTCATATGCTCAAGCTATGCCCGAAGTTCCCCCTCACGCTTGTGCCTGTCCCTATCGTTCCCCCTCTTCGCCGTCTTCGACGGGTCGAATCGTGCCATGTATCAAGGATCAACCTATCTAGCCTTGTCCGGGTGAAGTGGACCCTGGAAACAAGGGAAGTATGAAAAGATCCAAGCCTGAATAGTTTATACCATTAGAGCATTATTATATGTACAAAAATACATCAACAAATGTACATATTAAACCCGCAAACTACACCCACGTATTCTTGCAGCGCTGCCTCTCGAGGCCCTAATCCCAGGCAGAGGAAGGCAAGCACTCCTGCTCCCCATGCCAGTGTCCCAGCTCACCGAAAGTCCCAAACTAGCTCGAACAGCTTGATGTGTACGCGACTCCGAGACTTGTCGATGAAGATGGTAGCACCCAGTAGTGTAGCCAAGAACGCAACAACAAGGTAGGTGGTAGCGCTGCCTCACATTGTCATTGAGCCCGACGAACTGAAAGTCACGGTGGCCATGTCGGTTCCGCCAATCCTCCTTCAACCACTCCGCACTTGGTTCTGTTGTGCTTGAGCTGGGCCACATTCCAACTATACATCTGCTGAAGTCGAGGCTCCACCTAGAGTGGCTCATACGCGGGGGTGCACGACAACCCGTCAATAGGTAACCCCATCAGACACGCAACGTCGTGGAGGGTGATGGTCATCTCACCGTATGGGAAGTGGAACGAGCTCGTCTCTAGCTACATGTGCTCAATGAAGACAGTCAACAACTGGGTATTAACTACATGCCAGTTCACTTCGAGCAACCCCAATAGACCAGATTGGTCTACATGATGCACCCATGTGTTCGGACCCGCATACAAATATCGACGGAACGGCTTCAGGTGTGTTGCCCGGTGATGAACCTTCAGCAGCTATTGCCGATTGTTGTTGTAGGAGGATGGTCAAGTATGAAAATAAATATAAAATATGAGATCAAACTGACTCCCTGTCTCAACAAATAAATACAAGACTTCCTCCTGTTGTAGTAGAAGGCAGTCAGGGTCGATCCACGAGGAAGCGTGTCAGCGCCCGCCTTTTCAGTTTCAAAAAACTCTCCGAATTCGACCAACAGAAGTCCTCGATATCGAGTAAAGTACTCGACTTTGACTAACCTCATTCGACAAAAACTGTAAAACAGAAAAAACGAAGCAACAACGAACAAAAGTACTTGACCTCGACAAAACCCTACTCGACGTCGACCAAGGTCCTCCACGTCGACCAAAACTGCTCGAAATCGAGTAAACACAGAAACTAAAATTCGCAACATTTCGCAAGACATAACACGAAATTGATGAAATAAAATCAATAAACTAAAGACTTCCAAGAGCATATACACCGCAACAATAACCATGTAAAATAACACATAAAGGCATAAAAGATCATGCTTTTCATCAAATAACTCTCGTTATTAAAAAATAGGAAAATAGAGGCTCTCGCATAAACCCTAATTGTTACTAAGCCTTTTTCACATAATTAATCCAAGTTGCATTAAGATCACTTTCGCTTCAATAACACAAATAAGGATCACCTTCAACTTTCACAAAAGAATCATGCTCGTAGGAATAGAAGACGAATTCGCATCAAAAGATTGTACCTTTACCGCAGCACCTTACATGGCTAACGTCGGGCTCACCCCGACCCTAGAAGTTGGGTGACTACTCGCTCTTCATCATGAATAAACTCATCAAAGATTTCAGGAAAATAAATTGCATTGAATAAACTAAATAAGACTTACAACCGATCGAAGCCAAACCGTCTCTCAACTTCTCCAACCTCTCTTGGCCACAATGCTTTCTCTCTCTCTCTCTCTCTCTCTCTCTCTCTCTCTCTCTCTCTCTCTCTCTCTCTCTCTCTATCTCTCTAACTTGAATTGGAACTAGAATTGAATGAGAATGCCTAGAAAACAGCCCCTAAGGCCTTTTTTATAATGTTCATTCCCTAGCTAATCTACGAGAGAAATATCTATCTATATCTAAATTTATCTATCTAAAACATTAAGATAAAACTTGGAAATAAAATAATTATATCTAAAAGTACTCGACGTCCAGTCGGTGGAGGGTTCTGAGTTTGGTCGACGTCGACCAAAGTACTCGACGTCAAGTACATCTGATCGACTTCGACCCCATACTTCAATCCTGTCAAGGCATCCGAAAAAAAGTTTAACGACGTCGACTTACCTTGGTCGATGTCGAGCAGGTCCTCTGCGTCGTCATTCAGGATGGCCATGATCTCCTCCACCTGGGCTTCCATATCCCTCTTTTCCAGCTCCTCGGGAGTCATATTTCTTACCTTAGGCTCCCCGCAGGTAATGTATCTAGCTTATATAGACTTGACCTCTTCCATGGGACCTGTATGCCTTTCAGTTTTATTAAAGGAATACTCAATTACCTCATCACTGATGTTGAAAGTGAGCACCCCCTTCCTTATGCTTATGTTGGCATCCACCGTTGCCAAGAAGGTCCTTCCTAGAATGATTGGACAAGCCTGGTCCTTTGCCATATTAATAACTAAGAAATCAGTAGGGACAAAGAACTTACCTACCTGTACTGGTACATTGTCCACCATGCCTGTTGGGATGACCACCGTATTGTTCGCCATGTATAACTGTGCATTCAGAGGCTGTAGAGCACCTATCTTAATCTTGGACCAGATTGATAAAGGCATTATACTCACACTGGCTCACAAGTAACATAAAACATTAAATTTGTATTGACCAAATCCAATGATTATAGCAAACTTACCTGAATCTGACCTTTTCTCAAGAACGTCCATTTGGTTGCACTCCTCTGTGATCTCAGTCATTGATCGCTTTTTGCTTAGAATCTCCTTGAGGAACTTGACGTAGAATGACATCTCATTAAGAGCTTTTGTGAAGGGTATTGTGACGTTTAACCTTTGAAGCATCTTTATGAAACGCTGAAACTTCTTCTCTTCTGGATCCTTTGGAGATTTTGATGGGAAAGATAACTTCTTTTTCGTTGGAGGTGCAGAAGGGTGGTCGACAGGGGCAGAAGGGTGTGGTCGATGTCGACTAGTGTTTCCTCAACGTCGACTAGATTGCTCGACTTCGGCGCTGAGTGATGGTTCTGGTCGATGTCGAGTAGAGGTTCCTCGATGTTGACTAAGTTCTGGTCGATGTCGACTGGTTTGGTCAATGTCGAGGAGTCTCCTGCAGCTTCTCCGTCTATGGTTTTCTCGGGCGTTTGCATCTGTCGCCCACTCCTTAGGTTCATGGCAGCCACCTGTCATGTAGATTTACCTTTAGGGTTAGGTTCAGAGGTTCCAAGGAGCGTACCTGACTGTTTGGGGGACGGATGTAGCCAATTGACCAATCTGGGAATCAATTGATTTCCTCCATATATCAATTTCCCCAAGCCTAGAGTTGACACCATGCAAATGAGTGTGGATGGAATTGATAGATTGTTTGGTGTCTGACTGATTCCTCCGCATCTCCTCAATAATGGTCTTTATATCATCTTTCTTACCTTCTCTGTCAGGGTGACTAGGAGCTCTGTAGGGAGGGGGATTCTGATGGTGGGGCTGGTGTTAGTAGCTCCAGTTCTGGTTTTGATGCTGCCCTGAATAGTGTCCCCCTGCGTACCTTACCTCTTCGTGGGTTTTCGCTTGGTGTACTTGATCAACGTGTGGGCACGCAGTGGTGTTGTGCCTCACAGACCCACATTCCAAACAAGGCTGATTTTTAGACAAGAATTTGACTTATTTGGTAAGACGGCGTACCTAGTCATTCTGGAATTGCTCCCTAACATCCGAATCAACCTCCTTTGGTGGCACATACAATGGCATAGATGGGGCAGGCCTTTCATATCTTTCGTCAGAAGAGGCCACAGAAGTCCCATATGTGTTGTCATAGTTGGCCAGCGTCTCAAACACCTCCAGAGCTCGGCGTGAAGTTTACTCGAGATACCCATATGCGGTGTAGTTGTTAATCCGATCCTTAGTAGGCGCATCCAGACAATTGAAGAAGATCTCTTAGATGACGTAGGGTGGCTGTCCATGCGTAGGACAGGATTTCAGAAGCCTCTTGTAGTGCTCCTATACCTGTGCAAGTGTTTCCCCTGGCTTCTGTCTAAAAGTCGTTATCTGTTGTCTGAGAGCAGCTGTCTTTGCAGGAGGAAAGAACTTGTTGAAGAATAGGTCCTGCAGTTCGTTCCACGTGCGAATTGATCGTGCAGGCAATCCTTAACTTCCAGCCACTGTTGCGATATTCTTATAGGGGACCAACGAAAAGCCTTTAGTTTTAGATATTCCAAATTAGCACCATCTGCAATAGCTTCACATAAATCTATAAAAGTGGTGACATGCTCTAAAGGACATTCATTGGTTCTTCCCCTAAATTGACTCCTCATAATTTTAGAGATAAAAAAAGGACGAATTTTAAAATTAATAGCGGGACGAACGATCGGCGATTCTGGAACTTCCAGAGTAGAGTGCAGATACTCCTTTGTGTTGGCTGGGATATGCCCCATCTGCTCCTCAAGTTGCCTCCTCGCGTTGAACTCGGGATCTACCCTTGCCTCCCACCGATGCTGGTTCTGTGTATATTCCGCCTCTCGTCGGGTGTGTTCTGCTTCCCTTGTGGTGAATTCCTCTATCCGTAGGTGTTGTGAGCTGAATCTGTCATGTTTTACAGTAACTTTTATATCGATTTCTGTATACATTGCATTCATTTGGGCTTAGATAGTACAAAATCTATGTAGTTTATATTTACTTGCCAAATTATGGAATCTACACCAGTTTCTGTTTAATTCGCAGAAATCGAGGCATATTACAGCAATTCTACAGAAGGTCGGAAAAGCTCGGAAAACCGCTACAGAAGTCCAAGGTCAAAGCAGCGGAACCAAACTGAAAGTCAAGGCTACTCGATCTCGAGTGGGCCCTACTCGACATAGACGAGCATGTCCGAGCACAGCCTTGTCGACAAAGCCTGATCGAGAGCCAGACTAACCCGAGCTCCGGACCCTACTCGATCTCGAGGACCACTGGTCGAGATCAAAGAAGCCCAGACACCACACCCGGAGTCGACGAGGAGAGAAGCTGACCGAGAAGCCGAGCACACCCTACTCGATCTCGACGAACCCTTGTCGAGATCGACAAGCCACCCAGTGCAACTCCGAGACCATGCCGAGGAGAAGCCTGCTCGACCAGACGTCCACCACTCTACTCGATCTCGACAAACCTTGGTCGAGATTGACGAGCGCCTGAGTCCAGATCTGAGCTTGTCGAGCACACCAACCCGAGAAGACCTAGTCGATGGATCAAGCCTACTCGAGGTCGACTAGGGCTACTCGAGGTCGACGAGCACCAGGAGGCAAGTCCGAACCACCCTTGTCGAGGTCGACGAGCCGTGGTCGAAGTCGAGTAGCCCAGTGTCCAGAAACGCGTCGACGAAGACCTGTCCGAGTAGATTTGGGATTCCTTGGTGCCGAAGAAGGAAGATTCTATCCAAATCCGTAAAGTTCTATCTATGGAAGACGCAATCTATCAAGACATGAAGACTTACCTATTTAATTTTATCTTTTCCTAGTTGATTTATTTCCTTAAAAAATTTATTTATCTTTTAGCATTTTAGATATAATTTTAGATATAGATAGATATCTTCTTTCCTAGATTAGCTAGGGAATGAAGGCTATAAATAAAGCCCTAGGGGCTGAGCATTAGAAATCCCGATTCCAATTTACAATCAATTCAAGTAAGTAGGATAGAGAGAGAGAGTTTGTAGCAAGCAAGGTGGAGAGGCGAAAGCGGATTTGTCTTGTCGGTTGTAAGCTTTCTTTATTTAATTTAATGCAAGTTAGTTCCTTTTGTTATTTAATGTCTTTCTTGATGATGAAGAGCGAGTAGTCCACCCACTTCTGGGGCTGGGGTGAGCCCGACGGTAGTCATGTGAGATATCGCGTTAAAGGTCAGATCTTTTTGTGCAATTCATCTTCTATCCCTATGAGCATGATTCTTTTGCGAGAGTTGAAGGTGATCCTTGTTTGTGTTATTGAAGCGAAAGTGATCTTAATGCAACTTGGATTAATTATGTGAAAAAAGGGTTAGTAACAATTAGGGTTTATGCGAAAGCCTCTATATGCCTATTTGTTAATGACGAAAGTTATTTGATGGAAAGCATGATCTTTTGTGCCTTTATGTGTTACTTTGCATGGTTATCGTTGTGGTGTTGAAACCCTGGCCTTGGAAGTCTTTTAATATATTGATTTACTTCGTTAAATTTCTGAATTCTGCATTCGAACTTGCAATTTAAGTTTTCTGTTTCTTGTCGACATAGAGGAGATCTTGTCGATCTCGAGTAGGTTGTACTCGATCTCGAGTACGCTTCGTCTAGGTCGAGTTGAGTTCTGTTCTGTTGTCGATTTCTGAAGTTTCTGCCTTTACAGTTTCTGGTCGATCTCGAGTACCTTCTTGTCGAGATCGAGTACACTTGTCTGCCTCGAGCTGCTTTGTTTTCGTTTCTGTTTTCTGCTGTCGACTTACCTTAGTCGATCTAGAGGACAGCTACTCGAGATCGAGTAGCTTCTGTGTCCTCGTTTTATTTGTTGCTTTGCTTTGTCTTTTCTGTCTTAGTTTAGTTCTTTGCTTTTGTTTGTTATTTTCTGCTTTTATTTCTGTTTCTTTTCCTTGTTTCTGTCTTTCTGCTGCTTTGCCTGTGAGAATTTACAGCTACCTGAGAACTGCTGACGTGCTTCCTCGTGGATTCGATCCTGATTTTCTCTTACTACAACGGGAGGAAGTCTTGTATTCATTTGCTGAGACAGGGAAGTCAGTCTGATCTATACTTTATATTTATTTCATACTTGACCATCCTCCTGCAACAACAAAATTGGCGCCGTTGCCGGGGAAGCTATCAATCGCGCCTTAGGTAGTCAGTTCTCACTGTTTCTTTGAGTGAATTTGCAGGTGTATGCGTCGTTCTGGTCAAACACCTGAGTTTGACGCCTTAGACGAACTGAACGCCTTTTTCACATCAGAGCTAAACTACAAAGAGCCATGGCAGCCGCTGAAACACAGGAACAGCTGATCGCTAGGCTTACCAGGGAATTAGCCGCTAAGGATGCTGCTATCGCCGCTGAGAAAGAAGCAAGGGAACAAGCACAGGCTGAGCTTGCCCAATATCCAACCACGGCAGAGGACTACATGCACCCAACTCTCGTCGTGCCTGAATCGGCGATCCTTATCCCTGATAACTCTTTTGAAATTCGCACTCAGTTTCTCATAGAACTTAAAAATAATGCCTTTTATGGTAGATTTAATGAGTGTCCTCTTGAACATATTACAAACTTTGCTGACATGTGCCGTACTCTTGCTGAAGGTACAACTTTTGAATATGTCAAGATGAAATCTTTTCGCTGGTCTCTCGCTGGGCCTGCATTGAAATGGCTGGAAGGGCTGCAACCAAGATCACTCACAACCTGGGCCCAAGTAGAGCAAGAGTTCCTGAACAAATTCTTCCCACCTGCCAAAACAGCACATCTCCGCCAGAAAATCACCGCTTTCAGACAGAAGCAAGGGGAACCGCTGACAAAGGCATGGGAGCGCTACAAGGAACTTCTGCGATCTTGCCCTACTCATGGACAACCACCCTACGTCATTCAGGAGATCTTCTTCAACTCTCTTGATCAAGGCACTAAGGACAGAATCAACCATTATACTCGCTATGAGTATCTGACAATGCCTCCACGTGACGCATGGGGTGTGCTAGAGAAGCTCACTACCTACGACAACAAGTATGGGTCTACAGCAACCTATGAAGAGAACCCATACGTCAGGCCAGCACCATCTATGCCCCTATATGATCCCCCTAAGGAGATCGATCCAGACGTTAGGGAGCAATACTACAGAGACCAGAATAAGAAGCTCCTCAAGCAAGTAAAGTATCTCTCTGTCAACCAGCCTTGCATAGAATGCGGATCGCAGCGGCACACCACTCCTGAGTGCCCACACACAGAGCAAGTCAGGCTGGCAGAGCATCATGAGGAGGCAGCTTACGTAGGGGGTCCCAATCGCTACATGGGGGACCAAAGGTTTCAACAACCACAATGGAACCAAGGTGTCCCTAGAAACCCCCCGCCCTACAGAGCTCCAGGACATCCGGAAAGGGAGCAGAAAAAAGATGATATACAGATAGTCCTGGAGGAAATACGGAGGAACCACTCAGAAACTAGGCAATCTTTCAACTCCGTCTATACTCAGATGCAAGGTGTCAACTCTAGGCTTGGGGAAATTGATATCTGGCGAAAATCAGTTGATACACAGATTGGTCAGCTAGCAGCGGGAATCCCCAGGCAGTCAGGTGCACTCCCTGGATCTTCAGAACCAAATCCTAAGGGAAAGACTGGACACATCGCTGCTATAAAACTCAGAAGCAGCCATCAACTGCAAGAGCCAGAGGTCGGAAAGCAGCAAAACGACGAGGAACAGCAAGTCGATCTCGACAAAGCCGTGGTCGACCTCGACAAGAGCCTCGTCGACCTCGAGGAGACACTTCCAGAATCTTCGTCTGCACCACACAGCAACTCGACTGGGCCCAATCTGGTCGATATCGACAAAGGCCTTGTCGATGTCGAGGAGCCCCTGGTCGACGTAGAGCAGCCTGCAGCACCTCCGACGTCTGTTCTGGCTCCGAATCAGAAAAAGAAGCTGCCTTTCCCCACAAAATCTCTAAAGGACCCGGCAGAAAAGAAATTCCAGCGCTTCATCAAGATGCTTCAGAAGCTCAACGTCACCATCCTCTTCACAGAAGCTCTCAATGAAATGCCATCTTATGTCAAGTTCTTGAAGGAGATTCTAAGCAAAAAGCGATCGATGGCTGAAATCACAGAGGAGTGCAGCCATCTGGACATATTGGAGAAGAGGCCGGATCCAGGTAAGTTTGCTATAACTATTGGATTTGGTCCATACAAAATTAATGCCCTATGTGATCTTGGAGCCAGTGTTAGTATTATGCCTTTAACAATTTGGTCCAAGATTAAGATAGGTGCCTTGGAGCCTGTGGATGCTAGACTTTACATGGCCAACAACACGGTGGTCATTCCGACATGCATGGTGGAAAATGTCCCAGTACAAGTAGGTAAATTCTTCGTCCCTGCTGATTTCTTAATAGTTGATATGCAAGAAGATCCTGCTTGTCCAATTATCTTAGGAAGACCGTTCTTGGCAACGGTGGATGCCAACATAAGCGTAAGGAAAGGAGTGCTCACCTTCAACATCAGCGATGAGGTAATTGAGTATTCCTTTAATAAAACTGAAAGGCATACAGGTCCAATGGAAGAGGTCAAATCTATCTCAGCTGGCTACATCACCTGTGGTGTTTGTTGTGAGCTGAATCTGTCATGTTTTACAGTAACTTTTATATCGATTTCTGTATACATTGTATTCATTTGGGCTTAGATAGTACATAATCTATGTAGTTTATATTTACTTGCCAAATTATGGAATCTACACCAGTTTCTGTTTAATTCGCAGAAATCGAGGCATATTATAGCAATTCTACAGAAGGTCGGAAAAGCTCGGAAAACCGCTACAGAAGTCCAAGGTCAAAGCAGCGGAACCAAACTGAAAGTCAAGGCTACTCGATCTCGAGTGGGCCCTACTCGACATAGACGAGCATGTCCGAGCACAGCCTTGTCGACAAAGCCTGATCGAGAGCCAGACTAACCCGAGCTCCGGACCCTACTCGATCTCGAGGACCACTGGTCGAGATCAACGAAGCCCAGACACCATACCCGGAGTCGACGAGGAGAGAAGCTGACCGAGAAGCCGAGCACACCCTACTCGATCTCGACGAACCCTTGTCGAGATCGACAAGCCACCCAGTGCAACTCCGAGACCATGCCGAGGAGAAGCCTGCTCGACCAGACGTCCACCACTCTACTCGATCTCGACAAACCTTGGTCGAGATTGACGAGCGCCTGAGTCCAGATCTGAGCTTGTCGAGCACACCAACCCGAGAAGACCTAGTCGATGGATCAAGCCTACTCGAGGTCGACTAGGGCTACTCGAGGTCGACGAGCACCAGGAGGCAAGTCCGAACCACCCTTGTCGAGGTCGACGAGCCGTGGTCGAAGTCGAGTAGCCCAGTGTCCAGAAACGCGTCGACGAAGACCTGTCCGAGTAGATTTGGGATTCCTTGGTGCCGAAGAAGGAAGATTCTATCCAAATCCGTAAAGTTCTATCTATGGAAGACGCAATCTATCAAGACATGAAGACTTACCTATTTAATTTTATCTTTTCCTAGTTGATTTATTTCCTTAAAAAATTTATTTATCTTTTAGCATTTTAGATATAATTTTAGATATAGATAGATATCTTCTTTCCTAGATTAGCTAGGGAATGAAGGCTATAAATAAAGCCCTAGGGGCTGAGCATTAGAAATCCCGATTCCAATTTACAATCAATTCAAGTAAGTAGGATAGAGAGAGAGAGTTTGTAGCAAGCAAGGTGGAGAGGCGAAAGCGGATTTGTCTTGTCGGTTGTAAGCTTTCTTTATTTAATTTAATGCAAGTTAGTTCCTTTTGTTATTTAATGTCTTTCTTGATGATGAAGAGCGAGTAGTCCACCCACTTCTGGGGCTGGGGTGAGCCCGACGGTAGTCATGTGAGATATCGCGTTAAAGGTCAGATCTTTTTGTGCAATTCATCTTCTATCCCTATGAGCATGATTCTTTTGCGAGAGTTGAAGGTGATCCTTGTTTGTGTTATTGAAGCGAAAGTGATCTTAATGCAACTTGGATTAATTATGTGAAAAAAGGGTTAGTAACAATTAGGGTTTATGCGAAAGCCTCTATATGCCTATTTGTTAATGACGAAAGTTATTTGATGGAAAGCATGATCTTTTGTGCCTTTATGTGTTACTTTGCATGGTTATCGTTGTGGTGTTGAAACCCTGGCCTTGGAAGTCTTTTAATATATTGATTTACTTCGTTAAATTTCTGAATTCTGCATTCGAACTTGCAATTTAAGTTTTCTGTTTCTTGTCGACATAGAGGAGATCTTGTCGATCTCGAGTAGGTTGTACTCGATCTCGAGTACGCTTCGTCTAGGTCGAGTTGAGTTCTGTTCTGTTGTCGATTTCTGAAGTTTCTGCCTTTACAGTTTCTGGTCGATCTCGAGTACCTTCTTGTCGAGATCGAGTACACTTGTCTGCCTCGAGCTGCTTTGTTTTCGTTTCTGTTTTCTGCTGTCGACTTACCTTAGTCGATCTAGAGGACAGCTACTCGAGATCGAGTAGCTTCTGTGTCCTCGTTTTATTTGTTGCTTTGCTTTGTCTTTTCTGTCTTAGTTTAGTTCTTTGCTTTTGTTTGTTATTTTCTGCTTTTATTTCTGTTTCTTTTCCTTGTTTCTGTCTTTCTGCTGCTTTGCCTGTGAGAATTTACAGCTACCTGAGAACTGCTGACGTGCTTCCTCGTGGATTCGATCCTGATTTTCTCTTACTACAACGGGAGGAAGTCTTGTATTCATTTGCTGAGACAGGGAAGTCAGTCTGATCTATACTTTATATTTATTTCATACTTGACCATCCTCCTGCAACAACAGTAGGCGGAGTTGCTCAAGCTCCTGTGCTGGTTTGAGTGGGACCGCATTCTCGTCGTTGGGTGTCGACATGAGTCTCCTCCTAAGCCTTTGCTGAAGATGGAAAAATCGCTCAAGCTCGAGAATTGGGTCTATGGGTGTGTGATCAGTTCTTCGCATGCACCTGAAAAACAAGAACAAAAAGAAACAAGTAAAAAGAGACGAAAAAGCAATAAGAAGAGTAAAAAGAACTAAAAAGGGCGCGATTGATTTCTTCCCCGGCAACGGCGCCAATTTGTTGTTGCAGGAGGATGGTCAAGTATGAAAATAAATATAAAATATGAAATCAAACCGACTCCCTGTCTCAGCAAATAAATACAAGACTTCATCCTGTTGTAGTAGAAGGCAGTCAGCATCGATCCACGAGAAAGCGTGTCAGTGCCCGCCTTTTTAGTTCCAGAAAACTCTCCGAATTCGACCTGCAGAAGTCCTCGATATTGAGTAAAGTAATCGACTTCGACTAACCTCAGTCGACAGAAACTGCAAAACAGAGAAAACGAAGCAACAACGAACAAAAGTACTCGACCTCGACAAAACCCTACTCGTCTTCGACCAAGCTCCTCCACGTCGACCAAAAGTGCTCGAAATCGAGTAAACATAGAAACTAAAATTCGCAACTTTTCGCAAGACATAACACGAAATTTATGAAATAAAACCAATAAACTAAAGACTTTCAAGAGAAAGGTATCAACACCACAACGATAACCATGTAAAATAACACATAAAGGCATAAAAGATCATACTTTTTATCAAATAACTCTTGTTATTAACAAATAGGGAAATAGAGGCTCTCGCATAAACCCTAATTGTTACTAAGCATTTTTCACATAATTAATCAAAGTTGCATTAAGATCACTTTTGCTTCAATAACACAAACAAGGATCACCTTCAACTTTCGCAAAAGAATCATGCTCGTAGGGATAGAAGACGAATTCGCATCAAAAGATTGTACCTTTACCGCATCACCTTACATGTCTAACGTCGGGCTCACCCCGACCCTAGAAGTTGGGTGACTACTCGCTCTTCATCATGAATAAACTCATCAAAGATTTCAGGAAAATAAATTGCATTGAATAAACTAAATAAAACTTACAACCGATCGAAGTCAAACCGTCTCTCAACTTCTCCAACCTCTCTTGGCCACAATGCTCTCTCTCTCTCTCTCTCTCTCTCTCTCTCTCTCTCTCTCTCTCTCTCTCTAACTTGAATTGGAACTAGAATTGAATGAGAATGCCTAGAAAATAGCCCATAAGGCCTTATTTATAATGTTCATTCCCTAGCAAATCTAGGAAAGAAACATCTATCTATATCTAAATTTATCTATCTAAAACATTAAGATAAAACTTGGAAATAAAATAATTATATTTAAAAGGAAATAAAGCTAATGTGGATAGATTTTCCTTCTCTTGATAGAACTTGACTTCTCTTGATAGAACTTCTCGAATCTTGGATTGCAAGTATCCATAAATGCTCGGATTTCTCCTCGATCTCGACTCGGACTGTTTTGGAATGTCCTCGACGTCGACCAAGTCTCCTCGACGTCGAGTAGAATTTTCCCTCCAAGTTGCACTCGAGCTCGAGCAACATTATAGGCTCATCGAGTGTCCTCGACATTGAGGAAGTTTACTCGTCATCGAACAAGCTTCGCTCCTCGAGTGCTCTGTTCGACTTCGCATGGAATTCGACTGGGCTCGGGTTACTCAACGTCGACCAAAGTGGCCGATATCGACCAAGCTGAGTCGAGTTGATCTTTCTCGTCCTTTGCTTGATTTGTCCTAGTTCCGCTACTCCTTGACCTTGGACTTTCTGTAGTTGACCTCGAGCTTTATCTCCTTTCTCCCAATTGCTGTAAAATGCCTCGATTTCTGCAAAATTAAGCAGAAACTAGTGTAGACTCCATAATTTGGAAAATAAGCATAAACTACATAGATTTTGTACTATTCTAGCCCAAATATATGAAATGCATGCAAAAATCAATATAAAAGTATGTGTAAAATATGACAAATTAGGCGCACAACACTGATATGTAGGGTAGGACCTCAACCAGTGACCCCTATGATGCCTGTAGGAGATCAACAGATCTCCTGGGGGCAAGTCACCATCGGGAAGCCCCTCTCCCCACTGATCGGTCTCCTCCTCCTCCCCATCATTCGGTGCCACCTCTTGCCCCTCCTTTTGCCTAGCATCCTGCCCCCCTCTCCTGCTCGTACTCCTACCTAGCATCTTGCCCCCCCTCCTCCTTCTCATACCTACATCTTGCCCGCCCTCCTCGTCATTCTCCCCATACTGATCGCTCTTGTCATCGAGCTCCTCCCGGTCAAACTCAATCTCCCGCCCACCCTTCTTTAGTGTCTCATCCCTCTATAGGACCACATCACGGTCAGTCGCTAGAGAGATCGCAACTCGCATCGATGGAGGTGTAAGGCACTGACGGCCAACTGCAATGACCTCTGCCCAAGCATCATGGTCGCTCTGCGCATGTCCGGAGGTACTGGCATCACTCATGCCATCCTCAAGTCCAGGAACAAGGCGGTAGAACAAAGAATCTCCACCCATATGGCCTTGCGTCCTCTCCCAAGCTGCGTCAGGGCCGTAGTAGCCTCAACCATCGTAGCACTCACGGTCATAGTCTCTTGCTCCGCAAGAGCCATGATATCTAACATTATCTGCGAAAACTCATCAATGATGATGACCCCCGCCTGATCGACGCTCCCTACTGTAGGTAAAGGCGCATTGCGGTCTCGATTGAGAACGATGCGAACAGTTCCGTCATCTCAGCTCATCCGGGAATCCTATTAAATTTCGAAGTAGTTTTTTAAGTATATTATTTTATTTGACTTGCATATTACTTTCAGTATATTGTATTCAACTTTTGATCTCTATTTGAATTATCTATTTCATTTCAATATTCAACTTTTGATCTTTAAACATAGTTCTTCATTTAAAATATTTTTCAATATATTATCTTTTTTAAAAATTTATTTATATATTTTATTTTTTTAATGTTTGTATTTTGTTCAATATAATTTTGATATATATTATATTATACTTTCGAATTTCAATATATTGTATTAAATATATTGTCCTTTCAATATATTGTATTTTGAACTATCTTTTGCATTTTAAATATTGTATTTAATTCAATATCATCTTATATGACTAATATACTTCAAATTAAATTAATATGTAAAATAGAACAGGTTTTATTCCAACTATTTATTTCGGTTCGCTGTAAATATCGATCTAAATATAGATAAACTAACTATAATCTACATTTATTATATATTTCAATTATCTATTTTTGATATAAATACAACAATTCTATCTAAAATTAAATAAATAAGTAAAATGGAAATAAAACGAATTCGATTACTAACCGATGGAGTACTAAACATGGGAGAACACTCCTAGGTACGTGATGTGCGCTTAATTAACCATGATTTTCGCTTACATTCATATCGATTTCTGTCTGTATTTTATATTTATTGGTTTGATTTATGCAGAATCTGTGTAGTTTACGTTTATTTGTAATATATGGAGGTCTACACAAGTTTTTATTTAATTTCACAGAAATCGGACGCACTTTGGAGCTTAAAGGAAAGTCATGAAGACATTGGAGAAGCTAAGGAAGAGCACATGATGGTGCAGCTGGTGAAAACGCCACTTTTCACCATTCATCATTTTGAATCAAGTTCTGATGTCTTCATGAGAGTTGTAGCCCTTAAAAATATCTTTCCAACTCATTCTCATATGCGTCAATCAGACAAACGACGACTCTGGAAAGTGCGTTTTAAAACGGAGCAGAATGTTGAAAGCTGACAGAGGACTCGAAATCGACTAAGGTACTCGACGTCGACTACCCTACTCGACATCGAATGGAGATGAAAGACACACTCGAGTCTGACTAGAAAAAGCACTTGACAACCACAAGATAGCCCGAGATCGAGTACAATCTACTCGACGTCGACTGGAAATGTCGATTGCCGCATACGCGTTTTGGAGATCTGGATTTGAGAGAAGTTGCTTAGGGCCAAAGTTAAAGATCTTTTATCAACTTATGAACATTTATCCTCATGGGTTAAATCTTATTTTACCTAGGGGAATTTTATTTCTTTTATTCATTTAAATTAGGGAACTTTTATCTTTAGATAGAATTAGATAGATGCTAGATATTTGCTCTCCTTCGGTAGTGATGTGGTCTAAACCAACACAAGAATAGTGTAGCCTGAACCAACCTCGCAAGAATACGAGATCAATTGCAGTATACGGATATCGATCACGGGGATTATATATGTATCAATTGTTATCTAGAACTAATAAGCTAAGTCAAGAAAGAGGGATTTGATTTTAATCTAAACTAAGGAAAACAAGGAAGATTATGGAGAAAATAAATATGAGAAGTAATTCCAGGGTTAAGGATTCCCACGACAATGCCACAAAGAATTCAACTCGATGTTCACTCGAACTTCATCTTCTTAATATGTCAAATTGAAGGTAAATTATCTAAAGTCATCACTACTCAGCTGTCGCATGTTGTAGTGATTGTGTCTAAATTAACAAAATCTAGACCCTTTAAGTTCTTTATAGACCTTAGGAGAAAATCAATTAAACTTTCGCTGTCGCGTTCCGCCTAACCGATTCAAACCTAAGAATCTACGATAATTTATTAATCCTCAAGAGTCCTCAACAATTGTTTAAATGTCACAATAACAATTGTTAATTCCTCAAGTTCAATCCTAGGGTTCCGATGAAACCAATCTTCCTGTCGGTTTCATGAATTTCATCTATTTATCCAATTTCAATTCGCAGCGGTAGCATCTTGAATCTAAAAAGGATTCTAATCGATTCACATCAATTAGGTTAATCAACTAGGATCAAATCAATTCATAAAATTCAGACTAAGTTCAAGCAAGCATCAGAATC
This sequence comes from Persicaria maculosa, assembly GCA_963922045.1. NCBI lineage: Eukaryota > Viridiplantae > Streptophyta > Magnoliopsida > Caryophyllales > Polygonaceae > Persicaria > Persicaria maculosa. Next base: position 50,077,474 of record OY998251.1, on the reverse strand, counting down.
AAATAACTCACGACATTGTCGGGTTCACCCTAACCCTAGAACGGAGAATTTAGCTAAACATAATATAGAAAGCAATAGAATATTTTAAAGACATGATTAAAATAAAATGCAAACCAGAAATCTTCATCCTCGATCCAAACGGCAATACCAAAATCAATTAAGAAAAACTAAATCGAAACCTAAATCTATGTCGGCCGAAGCCATTGTGCGGCTCCGAAGTCCGAAAAAGAGAGAGCCGCCAAATCATTCTAACGAGGGTATATATAATGTAAGTTTAACAAAATTATAAATCTAACCCAAAAATTTAAATAACTAAAATCAAGCCCAAACCTAATTATAAATTTCAATCCATCATCCAACTTCCAAATCTGTCCGTTTCCGCACTTTATCATTCGAGGTTCGATCCAATCATTCTCGCTCCTCCGTATTGACTCTTTACTTTCCACAATAATAGTGCCAAAATACCTGAAATACATAAAAACTCGGTGTAGACTCCGAAAATACAAAATAAACTAAATAAAGTATAAAATATGATAAATATGCATGAAAATGTTTTAAACTAATATGCAAATGCAACTCTAGAACATGACTAAATTAGATGTCATCAAATCACCCCATGCTTGAACCTTGCTTGTCCTCAAGCAAGAACAAGTCCTTAGATTTCACAAGAAAGATTTCAATTTCTATCCAAGCATTGCGTTTGCTCATTTAGAACTAGACATTGGGTTCAAAACAAGGATAAGCAAATCATACAAGAGACAAGTCAAGACACCAATTCCAAGACCTCACATAAGACATATTTTTGTGGAACTCTCACACTCTTGTGTTTAAGGTTAAATATTCCGCTCAAGCTCACATCTTGAAAACTCATCTACCATAAGCTTGAATTAGCGTCCTAACTCTCCACCACTTGACTATGCAAATGAACATAAATCATGAGGTCTTTTCATGGGTTGTAACGGAGCCAAGGTAAGAAACAAAAGGTATGGATTCTTTAGCCATGTGGGGCTAAATTCGGGAAATAGAACTACTTCCTAAACTTCAACCACAATTTCAACTTCTTTTCTCAACACACATACTAAATTTCTTACAAAAACCACATCACATAATCAAATAAGCTCATACACTCTCAACTTTTGATAACCCATTCCCTTTTTACAAATTATTCTGTAGTGATGAAGAAGAATTTATTCTTTTTTTTTTTCACTTCATTTTTTTCTTCTCTTTTTTTTTCATCATTTTTTTTAATTTTTTATTTCTTCATCACAAGAAACTTACAATTTAAGCACCCTACCCCTCACTCAATACATAATCACTCAAAGCGCATATTCCTCTTGTCCACAAAACTATAGATAAATCTATTTCATCCTAATTCCCGGATGGGTAAACGAGGCTAAAATAGGCTTAAGAATAATCTCGTGGAGCTACAATGAATAGGCAAATAGGCTCAACGGGCTTCAAGCAAAGAATATATAATTATGGGTAGGAAGGGAATAATAGGCTAACAAAATTGCCTCAATCATGTTTATGCAATGCACACAAGTCATATATGCGATCTCGAGAGGTTCTAACGCAAGTTCTGAAGATAGAGTAATCAAGATGAGCAATTTACACACAAAAGAAAAGAGGACTCATAGATGTCAGTCCTAGGCTCAGAAGCTCACGGCTTTTGTCTTAGAATCTCAATCTTAACAAGTCTCAAGATGATTATTTTTCGAAAGAATTATAGCATAACCCAGCAATCTTAGATCATCACAAGCTTTTTAACATGCCTTAAAGGATATCATCAACCAAATTCAATCAAGGAAATGACATGTTCTTCAAGAAGAGCAAGGGATTTTTATTACTAAGGGTTCATCTCAAGACATCTATATGCAAATGAAATGCAATGTATGAAATGCATATGAAAAAGAAAAAAATTAAAAAATTATATGCAAAAACGGAGTTACATACGAGCTACAAGTGAATTACAAGTGAGTTACCCCCACCCCATGCTTAAATCCTACTTTGTCCCCAAAGTAGATAAAGGAAGAGTAAGAGGTAGAGGAAACTCACCAAACATTCAGACAAAATCGAGCAATTCAAGCAAGAGGTAGTAGTGCAAGTTGTATTGAACCATCCATGATATTTAATTAAATTCTGGCAGCATCTTCTTTGTAATTTGGCCTGCGCAAAGCACAAAAACAGCAGCAGATACCATCCTCACAAGCACAACGATATCATAATAGCAACCAGGATCCAATAACCAATAAAATTCAGCACTACATCAACTCAAACATCAGCTCAGCAATTAAAGAAAAATCAGCCCTCTAGATCATGCTCATCCATATTTTATGATTGCATTCAAGAAAATTTGGATATGGACACAAAGAGCAAGAGACAAGCAAAAGAACACAACGAGGGTTAAAGTCATAGAAATCACAAGCCATGCAGCAACCACTTCAAAACATTAGTGTACCATGACTAAATTTCAAGAGCTAAAGTGATTATTTTCAACAATAAAAATCAGTCAAATAACACCTCTAAATTCAAATCCAAAGTAAGCATGAGACACAAAAAATAACTCAGCTGATTTGAGATATAACAAGAAGAAATTGATCAGCGACAGAGAGTATGCATCACTCCAAAGTCTCAAGAATCGGGGCCAAGATGTATGCAACGAAATCAGCACCCCCACCAAAACAAAATAGGCGAATTTCAGCACAAAAGCCCTCCTAGCACATTATACATTACAAACTCCACTATTTCAATCACAAGTTTGAAGCAATATCAGGAATTCACCCAAACCAAAACAATTGAACTCGAGCAGAATCAATAGACATATCAATCAGTTCAACATTAATTCAGCACAAAATCAGTCCGGAAAATCCTACCATAGAAATCCATAAATAACTAGCTTAGGAGAAAATACCTGCCCTTACGATCGGGATTGAAAGTTGAGGACTTAGATTGGGGAATTGGAGTCGATGGCAAAAGCGATGGCAAGGTCCTTCATTCTACCGCCTCCTTCCCATCTCTGCTCATTACCGCCGGGGTTAAAGGGCGAAATAGGAGGCTTCTGTTCGAAGGAGAGTGGTCCGGTAAGGGCGAGGATCCGCGGTGGAGGAGACGTCGGGCTGCTGTCGGCGGTATGAGGATAGGGTCTGCGTGGTTAGAGGGAGCAGCGGTGGCCGGCGTTGGCGAGAAGGAAGGAAGTTCCGGCGCTTTTTGGGAGGCGGGCTGCTGGTGGCGATGACAGAGAGACGAAGAAGGAAGGGAGAAGAGGAAACCACCTGGATGAGGTGGTGCGAGGGTGGTTTGCCGGTGATTGGGGCGAAGGAGGAGAGGTGATGAGGTGAGGTGAGAAACGGGGAGAGAGAAAGAGGGCCGGTGAGGGTTTGGAGAGGCGACGGCCAAGAAGGGAGGCGATAGGGTCTTCGACTCTTCGGGGAGAGAGGCAGAGCAAATTTTCCCTTTTTTTTTGGAACAATAGAGGAAAACAGAGGCAAAACGCGCGGCCGTGTGCTATGAAACACGGGCGTGCATTTTTTTTTAATTTTTTTTTTTTAAATAGCAAACAATTCTAACTAAAATAAAAGAAGACTTACCTTAGATTGACTCGAAAACGTTTGAACCTTCCCGAATGGATGGTCCATGGCTTGATGCACCCATCTAGTAAAGTCTTATTGGGATGATATAATTGTGATCCATTGAAGCTCCAACTCCCGAAAGATGTGCTCTTCTCCTTAGTATCTTGTGCCTTTGTGTGTTCACCGTTACCACCATTTTCGAATAGAAAGACTTCCTCTTGGGATTTGGTGTATGGCGGTATATCAATGAGAACTTCCTTTGTAGGGTCATGCATATGCCACTTGGAGAGTAGTCCAGCAAACGCCCCGGATTGTTCCTCAACATTCTCTTGAACCATCACTTCAGAAAATAGCGACGGTGGCATGTATAATCGGGGAACAACCGATTCGGGTTCTTCTATGGATTCTTCCTCCCCAGGATCATCAATCTCAAGCACCTTAGACTCATGTATATGCTCTTCCAGACTTTCCTCAATCTCAATAGACACGACAGTGCAATCGTCACTGACATCTGTTTGGCCCGGGAGGCTCTCTGGAACAGTTTGAGCATTCATGGTAAGTTGAGCAATTCGGGCTTCAATTGCCGCAATCTTAGCGAGTAGCTCCTCCGTTGATAGGTGTGAATAAGGTCTTTGCTCGGGAGGAGGTTGTGGAGGTCGAAACTGAAATCCTATCGGAGCCCTTTCATGAGCATGATTGCTCTCATAATACTCAGCAGAATTGCACCTATGGTATATATCATCAGCATCCTCGTAGGTGGGGTCCCACAACACCGAGCATTCAGATATCATATGTCCAAAACCCCCGCAAAACTCGCAATGGGCATGGGTTCCATACATCGAGAATTGATTTTCCAAAGTGGCATGACCAGACGATGAAAAAACATCACAATAAGGAACGCAATTCATCTCTACAAGAACACACCTGAAATCACAAAAAGAAAGAAAAAAAATCAAAAGCAAAAGAAAGACTTAGCAAACTAGTTATAGAAACAACCAATACTATCAATAATCCCCGGCAACGGCGCCAAAACTTGATGTGGTCTAAACCAACACAAGAATAGTGTAGCCTGAACCAACCTCGCAAGAATACGAGATCAATTGCAGTATACGGATATCGATCACGGGGATTATATATGTATCAATCGTTATCTAGAACTAATAAGCTAAGCCAAATGGGAGAGATTTGATTTTCAACTAAACCTAGAAAACAAGCAAAGATTAAGAAGAAAATATATAAGAGAAATAATTCCAGGGTTAAAGATTTCGACGACAATGCCACAAAGAATTTAATCCGATGTTCACTCGAACTTCATCTTCTTAATATGTCAAATTGAAGGTAAATTATCTAAAATCATCACTACTCAGTTGTCGCATGTTGTAGTGATTGTGTCTAAATTAACAAAATCTAGACCCTTTAAGTTCTTTATAGACCTTAGGAGAAAATCAATTAAACTTTCGCTGTCGCGTTCCGCCTAACCGATTCAAACCTAAGAATCTACGATAATTTATTAATCCTTGAGAGTCCTCAACAATCGTTTAAATGTCACAATTACAATTGTTGATTCCTCAAGTTCAATCCTAGGGTTCCAATAGACACAATTCCCCTTTCGGATTCATGAAATCCATCCAAGTATCCAATTTCAATTCGCAGCGGTAGCATCTTGAATCTAAAAAGGATTCTAATCGATTCACATCAATCAGGTTAAGCAACTAGGATCAAATCAATTCATAAAATTAAGACTAAGCTCAAGCAACCATCGAAATCAAACAATTTGCGACATTGTCGGGTTCGCCCTAACCCTAGAACAGAAAACTTAGCTAGGCATAATATAAAGAGCAATAGAATAAATTAAAGACATGCTTAAAATAAAATGCAAACCAGAAATCTTCGTCCTCGATCCAGAGTATAATACCAAAAACAATTAAGAAAAAAAACCTAAACTAAACCTACGCCGGCCGAAGCCATGTGCGGCTCCCAAGTCCGAAGAAGAGCCCCCCTCCTATTTCATTCTAATGATTATATATATATATAGAAATTTAATGAAATTACAATTTCAGCCCATGAAATTAAATACTTAAAATCTAACCCAACACCCAATTATAAAGTTAATTCCGTCAAACAACCCCCAAGTTTAGAAACTTCAACCATTGACAATTTAGCTCCTCAAGTCCACTCCATTCATGTTCGCTCCTTCACATCAACTGTTGAATTTCGACAATATCACTTTCAAAGTGCCTGAAATCAATAATAACTCGGTGTAGACTCCGAAAATACAAAATAAACTAAATAAAGTATAAAATATGATAAATATGCATGAAAATGATCTAAACTAATATGCAGATGCAACCCTAAAATATGACTAAATTAGATGTCATCAGGTAGCAAGGATTGAAGCCTATAAATAAAGCCCTAGGGTTGGGGTAATCCCAACATAGATATGTTGGGATCAAGGAGAGAGGAGAGAGAGAGGAGCCGAGTGGGAGAGGAGGAGGAACATTTGGAAGGTTTTGTAAGTTTTAGTTTGAGATGAATGTTAAAGTTAGTTTCTTTTATTATGTCTAATTTCCTTCTTCTAGGGTTGGAGTGATCCCAACATAGATATGTGCTTGATCTATGAATTTATGAATTTGCTTGTCTTTATCATTTTCTATCCTATATGCATGATTCTTCTACGAGAGTTGTAGGTGATCCTTATATATGGTATTGAAGCAAAAGTGATCTTATTATGAATTTGGATTTATTATGAAATTGGGATAGTAACACTTAGTGTTTATGCGAAAGCCTATAAATTCATATTTGTTAATAACGAAAGTTATTTGATATAAAGCATGCATCTTTATGGAATTATAATATACACATATGTTTATTGTTGTGGTAATCCCTAACCTTGGAAGTTTGCACTTTTATTATCTTTGTTTTTATTATTTTCCTCTTAAATTCTATACAAGCTACTCGACACCAACCGCCATTCCCTCTCCATCCCTCGACATCGACCGAGTCTTAGTCGACGCCGACAGCAGCCCTCACCACTTTTTTCCCGCTATCCCCGAACACTGAAACCAACTAAACCTAGAACCATCGACTTCTCTCCTGAGGACGAACCTGACTCCACTATCCTATAGTGGGGTATTGACTATAAATTTATTTGGTCGAGAAATGATGTGAGCCTATTTCGCCATATTTTATATTGACTTTTATATCGATTTCTGCATGCATTTCATGCATTTGGGTTAGAATATTACATAATTTGTGTAGTTTATTTTTATTTGCAATATACGGAGGTCTACACAAGTTTTTGTTATGTTTCACAGAAATCGGACGCACTTTGGAGCTTAAAAGGAAGTCATGAAGAAGCTAAAGATAGTGCAGCTGGAGGAAAGCCCACTTTTCGCCATTCATCATTCCAAATCAAGTTTTGAAGTCTTCATGAGAGCTGTAGCCCTCGGAAAGAGCTTTCCAACGCATACTCGTATGCATCAATCCGACGAACGAGGACTCGGGAAATTGCGTTTCAAGAACAGAGCAGCATGCTGGAAACAGCTGCAGAGGTCGATATCGACCTAGCAAGTCGATATCGAGTTACCCAAAATCGAGTCAAGATCCCGGAATCGACTAGAGCTGGAGCAAAGGAAAAGTGAAGGTCGATATCGACCTACCTAAGTCGATATCAAGTAACATCAACTCAATTTTCACTTCTGAGGCCGAGATCGAGTCAAGAAGCTGAAACCGAGAAATCACAGGTCGATATCGAGTGAGCCAATTCGATATCGAGTTGACCAACAGTGGCCGATTTCGAGCTAGTCCGAGTTCTAATCAAAGTTCTATCCAAAGTCCAATGGAGATATCCACAAGATCAAATTCTATCAAGTTCTATCAAGATGGAAGAGATATTTATCTACTTTAGATATAATTCCCTTGTTGATTTATTTCCTTTATTTCCTTAATTTAATCTCTAAGTATTTAGATAGATAGATATAGATATAGATAGAGTTTCTTTCATAGATTAGCTTGGAATGAAGCCTATAAATAAAGCTTTAGGGGATGAGTTTTATGAATTCAATTTCAGAGACAATTAGTTACATAGAGAGAGTAGAGAGAGAAAGAGAAGTCGAGTAGGAGAGAGAGAGAGAGTGTCTTGAGCCGAGTGGAGTTTGTGAAGCGATAGCGGAGTTGGCTATATTCGGTTGTAAGTCTTATTTAATTTATTTAATGCAATTTATTTTCTTAAAATCTTTGATGAGTTTATTCATGGTGAAGAGCGAGTAGTCACCTAACTTCTAGGGTCGGGGTGAGCCCGACGGTAGCCAAGGGAGGTGATGCGGTAAAGGTACAAGCTTTTGATGCAATTCGTCTTATATCCCTATAAGCATGATTCTTTTGCGAAAGTTGAAGGTGATCCTTGTTTGTGTTATTGAAGCGAAAGTGATCTTAATACAACTTGGATTAATTATGTGAAAAGGGTTAGTAACAATTAGGGTTTATGCGAAAGCCTCTATATTCCTATTTGTTAATAAAGAGAGTTATTTAATGGAAGAGCATGGTCTTTTATGCTTTTATGTGTTATTTTACATGGTTATCGTTGTGGTGTTGAAACCCTGATCTTGAAAGTCTTTATTTTATTGATTTATTTCACAAGTTTCAAGTTTTAAGTTTCTTTCAAGTCGATTGCGAGTCACTGTCAATCGATTTTCCCAACTCGATATCGAGTCCTACAGGTCGATATCGACTAAAGTTGCTGCTTTGTGTTATTTTCTGCTTTTCTCTGTGTTTTCTGTTTGTCTGGTTGATTTTCTGCTGAGATTTGGAACTGAAAAGGCGGGCGCCAACACGCTTCCTCGTGGATCGATCCTGACTACCTTCTACTACAGCGGGAGGAAGTCTTGTAATTAATTTGCGGAAAACAGGGAGTCGAATTTGAGATTTATATTTCATACTTGATTTTCCTCCTAACAAATTTGGCGCCGTTGCCGGGGAGGCTATCAATCGCGCCTTTTTTAGTTCTTTTTCTTTTCTTTATATTTTTTTTTTTGCTTTTTAGTTCCTTTTTACTTGCTTTTTCTTTTTGTTTTTGCTTTTCAGGTGTATGCGAAGAACTGATCGCACACCTATCGATCCGCTTGTAGAACCATAGCGATACTTCCACCTTCGACAAAGGTTCAGGAGGATGTCATCAAATTGAGGCACTCCGCCAACAAATTGAGGCACTTACCACCAGAGAAGCAGGACACGCCCGATGAGAGGCGGAATATGCACACAACCAGCAGCGGTGGGAGGTAAGGATAGATCGCGAGATCAATGCGAGAAGGGAACTTGAGGAGCGGATTGGGCATGTCCCAGCCAACGCAAAGGAATATCTGCATCCTACTCTGGAAGTTCCAGAATCAATGATCGTTCTTCCTGCTATTAATTTTGAAATTCGTCATTCTTTTATTGCTGAAATTAGAAGGAGTCAATTTAGGGGAAGAATTAATGAATGTCCTTTAGAGCATGTCACCACTTTTATAGACTTATGCGAAGCTATAACTGATGATGCTAATTTGGAATACTTAAAACTAAAGGCTTTTCGTTGGTCCCTTGCAGGAATAGCCCAACAATGGCTGAAAGGATTGCTTGCACGATCAATTTGCACATGGAACGAACTACAGGACCTGTTCCTCAACAAGTTATTTCCTCCTGCAAAGACAGCTGCCCTCAGACAACAAATCACGGCTTTCAGACAAAAGCCAGGGGAACCATTAGCACAAGTCTGGGAGCGCTACAAGAGGCTTATGAAATCCTTCCGTACGCATGGCCAGCCACCCTACGTCATCCAGGAGATCATCTTCAACTGCCTTGATGCGCCTACTAAAGACCGGATCAACAACTACACCAACTATGAGTATCTTGGATACACTCCACGCCGAGCATGGGAGGTATTTGAGACATTGACAAACTACAACAACACCTATGGGACTTCTGCGGCCGCTTTTGACGAAAGGTATGAAAGGCCTGCCCCATCTATGTTGTTATATGTGCCACCCAAAGAAGTTGATCCAGACGTCCGGGACCAGTTCCACAATGATCAGGTCCGTCGCCTTACCAAACAAGTTAAATTCCTCTCTAAAGATAAACCTTGTTTTGAATGTGGGTCTGTGAGGCACAACACTACTGCAGTACTGCGTGCCCACACGTCTATCAAGTGCATCAAGGAGAGACCCACGAAGAGGTAAGGTATGCTGGGGGACACTACTTAGGGCCACATCAGAACCAGAACTGGAGCTACTATCGCCAGCCCCAATATCATAATCCCCCTCCCTACAGAGCACCTGGTTACCCTAACAGAGAAGGTAAGAAGGATGACAACTCTAGACCAAGCAGTCAATTAATTGCATCCACACTCAGCTGTATGGTGTCAACTCTAGACATGGGGAAATTGATATATGGCGGAAAGCAATGGAAACTCAGATTGGCCAGATGGCGGCATCCGTCCCAAAACAATCAGGTACGCTCCCTAGAACCTATGAACCTAACCCTAAGGGTAAATCTACTAGACAGGTGGCTGCTATGAATCTAAGGAGTGGGCAACAGATGCAAACACCGGAGCAAACGACAAAGGAGAAGGGCACTGAAGACCAGTCGATATCGACCAACCCAGTCGATATCGACCAGTCCCCAGTCGATATCGACCAACCCAGTCGATATCGACCAGTCCCCAGTCGATATCGACCCCACACTGGTCGATATCAATCCAACTCCTCAGCAAATCCCAAGGCCAACAGATCCTGTCGATATCGACCATACACAAGTCGATATCGACCAAACGCCAGTCGATTTCGACCATCCCCAATTGACATCAGCACATCCGCTGCAGAAAAAGCTGCCTTTCCTGACGAAATCTCCAAAGGACCCAACAGAGAAGAAATTTCAGCGCTTCATCAAGATGCGTCAAAGGCTCAATGTCACAATACCCTTCACAGAAGCTCTTAATGAGATTCCATCCTCTGTAAAGTTCCTAAAGAAGATTCTGAGCACAAAGAGATCAATGGATGAGATCGCAGATGAGTGCAGCCAAATGGACGTTCTTGAGAAAAGGCCAGATCCAGGTAAGTTTGCTATAACCATTGGATTTGGTCAATATAGATTCAATGCTTTATGTGACTTGGGAGCCAGTGTGAGTATAATGCCTTTATCAATCTGGTCCAAGATTAAGATAGGTGCCCTAGAGCCTGTGGATGATAAGCTTTACATGGCGAACAACACGGTAGTCATCCCAACAGGCATGGTGGACAACGTGCCAGTACAAGTAGGTAAGTTCTTCGTCCCTACTGATTTCTTAGTTATTGAAATGACGGATGACCCTGCTTGTCCAATTATTCTAGGAAGGCCGTTCTTGGCGACGGTGGATGCCAACATAAGCGTAAGGAAGGGAGTTCTAACTTTCAACATCAGCGATGAGGTAATTGAGTATTCCTTTAATAAAACTGAAAGGCATACATGTCCCATGGAAGAGGTAAAGTCCATATCAGCCGGATACATCATTTGCGGGGAGCCAAAGGTAAGAAATATGACTCCCAAAGAGCAAGAAAAGAGGGATATGGAAGCCCAGGTGGAGGAGATCATGGCCATCCTAAACGAAGAAACTGAGAATCCACTCGACATAGACAAAGGTACGTCGATTTGGACTAACTATTTTTCGGATGCTTTGCCAGGTCTTAAGTATGGGGTCAAAATCAACAGGGGAAAATCAACTGAGCCAGAGAACGAGTCGATATCGACCCCACTTACTCGATATCAACCTTCCCATGTCGAGACATCTCCCCCATAAATCGAGCAGAGGAAAATCGAGCAAACCGACTCGATATCGACTCAATCTAGTCGATATCGACCTGCCCCCATCGACTCGATTCCACTTGTTGAGCCAACGCAACCCGATTTCGAGCAACAGAACTCGACATCGAGTGACCCTACTCAATATTGACTAGACCCAGAGGTCCCGAAATCCGATTCTGCGAAGGTAAGCCATGGTATGGATCTTTCTTCTTCATTTCCATTAATGATTTATCTATACATGGGAGAGGTTTGCCTTGGTATGTGCGCTTATGTAGGATTTCCAATGATGAGCCTAAGGAATATGAAGTTGGAGACAAAGTTTATGTTTCTAAGTCAAATGATCATTGGTTCCCTAACAATTTCAAGAAGAAGAAGATGGGCCCTTTCATGGTGAACAAGATCCATTCCGGAAGACTACAGTTGATGGACATGAATGGAGTCCTGTTTGAAGCCCAAGCTACATGGGCCCTACAAATGCCACCTTGAGCATAATGGAGAAGTCGGCCTAACGACTATAAAGTATAGAGCTTGTAAATAGACATTTATTTTTGGGATTTTTAGACATTATTGCTTTTGTTTTTTGTTTTGGACATTGTCTTTTAGTTTTTCTATTGTGGGTATATCTCTTCTAAATTTTTCAGGAACAAGGAAGAATGCAGCAAGTCGAAATCGAGTACAGACAGGTCGATATCGACCATAGTCACTCGAAATCGACCAGGGCCTACAGTAGCATTGCACTCGACTTCTGACATCCTGCACATCTGTCTAGTGAGTTTCTTTCTTTACCCTTAGTTTGTTTATACAGTGAGGACACTGTAATGTTTAATTGTGGGGTGGGGGAAGGGCTTACTTTGTGCATATTTGATATATTTGACATTTTGTGTGCATGTTTAAAGTTTATTTCTTGAATTGCTTATACATGGCTATTTTGGAATTCATTATTGATTTATGTGCTTACATGTATGTTTTCCAAAGTTTATAAAAAATGACCCCCATTGATTTTTTTTTGAATTAGTGTCATGGAAGCTTTAATTGAACTCGGCGATGCAAAATTAGATTCATTAGAGATATAGCATGAAATTTCCTAGTAAAGGGAAGTCACAATGAAATGCATATTTCTTGAAAACCATGAAAGGAGGTACATTTGATGTTGCTTTTGACATGTTTCATGATAAGAGGATGGAGGACTTTATATTTCCATATATGCTCATATTGTCATATCATAGCTTTACCTATTCTTATGCATAACAAAAGCCATATTGAGCCTTATTTCATATATGCTCCACATGATCTAAATATTGCCCATTCTTTACCTTATTTCCATCTGGGGATTATGTTGAGAATGATGTCACATTATGAAGATTATTACATGGTGTTTGTGTTGTTATCATATATGGAGTTTGGTAGGAAATTGAAAAATATATGGAAAATTTAATGAGTGAAAGAAAATCCGATCACCTCAGGAGATAAAGGTAGATTGACCGTGCTCGCTGAGATAATAGTTTGGCGAGATGGGACACAAGGTGAGGAGTCCAAAGCACTAAGTATCTGGGGCCATTCATGACACCCATGTTTGCGACTCGCGAGAAGGCAGTGCTGAGGTTAGAAGGGTAAAAGCATAATATTGAAAAAAGCAATGAGCGAATGAGCGAAAGGTGATGATTCTTATGAAGAAGGAATGTGGTATGAAAGTTTGGAAAGTACTCCATTTCCCCGAATTATTAGCACCACATGGCCAAAAATTGCTCACCCTTAGCCTTTTACCAATCTACTCCTTATTGAGCTTAAATTAAAGTCCTCTTGATTATTAATGCTTTGTCACTTATGAATGTTTTGCATAACCCTCCTTTTGTGAGTAGATGTTGCTTTTTATTGCACATGCATGGATTTTTGACAGAAGTACCTTTTCAAGAATGGTAATTGATTGCAGGGTTATATGGCAATGAATCTAAGATGTTGAGAGTTTGAATTTTTCCATTGAATGACAAATAAAAGTATTGCTTGAGGACAATCAAGCTTAAGTATGGGGTTGATAACTCCACTCTCTTGATGAAAATCGGAAAATGTTTCAAAGGCTTTGACAGATAGCTTGTGTCAAAGGTCTTGAAGCTACAGTTGTGTTGATGAAACACAAAACCTGTATTTTTTGCTTATTATTTGCGGATATTATTATATGCTATTATTATTAATATATTGCCAGATATTATGCACTAACCTTTGAGCAAGTTTTTCGAATAATATCTCCTTCCTTAAAGCTTGAAGTCGAGAAGAATCAAATCGGAAATCATGGCTTCCGAGTTTCCCCATATAAAAGATCGTGAATATTCCTCTCAAGCCATGATCTATTCTAGCCGTTGGTGAAGATCCCTCTTTGAAAGAGGCGCCGATTTGTTCAATATAAAGTAAAGGAAGAAGGGAAGACAGATACACATTCGTTGAACACAAGCATTCATTCACTCAAGCTTTTAAGTCAATCTGTCTTCTACGTATGCTCTCTGCTAGCTGTTAAGAGTCATATCTTTTGTTTCAAAGCATTTGAGAGTTACACAGTGAGTTTATAGGATATATTTTGAGAGAGTGTTATACTCGAGAGTTTGTAACTCAGGAAGTGGACACTAGGCGATTGATTCACTAAGTGTAAGAGGATTGTACTAGATAACTGAGAGAGGTGGGGCTCTTCTAGATTGGTCTAGGACTTCAAGGGAACGTGAGTTGACTAGATTGCAATTGTATAGGAGAGACGCTTCTCGGTGAGCTACTAGGATCCTAAGTCTTGTGAGTCAATAAAGCCGGTTGAATCCTAGGGTTGTGGAAGAACCCTAGGCGGGCATGTAGGCCAAGTTCGTGCCGAACCTCGTCAACAATTCATTGCGTCCTTTACTTATTGCTTTAACATATTTCCGCACTTGTTTCGAATTGTATAACTCTGTTGTGATTCAGTTTTTCCAAAAGAGAGAATTACTTTGTTATACATTATCGAACCTTCAATTGGTATCAGATCTTTACTCACTGCTTTTGATCTAACAATCTTGTGAGTTTTGATCATGTCTGGTGAAGCAAGCGGAGGATTTGCACAAGGAAGTTCTACCAGTAGACCACCACTTTTTGTAGGAAACAACTTCGTCCACTGAGGTCCTTGATGAAAATGTTCATTATAGATCAAGATCTGGAACTTTGGAACATTATAGAGAATGGTCCGAAGGTTCCAGAGAAAGGCGGACCAAATGGAACAAAAGTCGCAAAGACCGAGGCTGAATACATCCAAGTGGATCTTGAACTCGTCTCCAAAAACTACAGGGCCATTAACTTACTATATTGTGGTCTTAGTACTGATGAGTTTAACCGTATTTCATCTTGTAGGTCAGCTAAAGAGATTTGGGACATGCTGGTTGTCACCTACGAAGGAACCAGTCTAGTGAAGGACACCAAGATTAGTATCTTCCTTCAAAAGTATGAACTTTTCAAAATGAAGCCTGATGAGTCTATCAAGGTCATGTTCACACGGTTCACTGAAATCACCAACAACCTTGACTCTCTCGGCAAGACCTTTAAGAACGTTGAGAAAGTGAGGAAGATATTGGGGTGCCTCCCAAAAGACAAATGGGGCCCCAAAGTGACAGCCATAGAGGAAGCCCAAGATCTCACCACTCTACCCCTTGATGACTTGCTTGGGAAGCTGATCACACATGAGATGATTCTCAATGAAGACGATGGAGAACTCCCATCAAGCACTAAGAACTTGGCGCTCAAGTCTAAGAAGGATGAGCCCAAAGATGTGTTTGATTCTGAAGATGAGGGTGACAATGAGGATGATCCCTTTGCTCTTATTACAAGAGGCCTTTCTCGAATTCTCAAAATGAAGAAGAAATTCAACAGCAAGGATGGATCAGAGTCTTCTAAATTTCGAGGTAAGTCTCAATACAACAAATATGACAAGAAGACTAAACCTTTGTCTTGTTTTGAATGTGGTGAAACAGATCATCGAGTAAAAGATTGCACTCAAAAGACGAAGAACAGTTCAAGAAAGGTGATAGATGGAAAAAGAAAGCCATGGTGGCAACTTGGAGCGATTCTGACACAGACTCCGATGATGAGAAGGCCAATGTCTGTCTTATGGCCTCAAGAAATGAATCCCACGATGAGCAGCTTGAGGTAACTGTAAGAGAGCTTATGGAAAGTCCAAAAGAGGTATTATTGGAATTTCTTTCTAATATGATTGCCAATGAAGAGAAACTTATTGCCCAAACTAACACTCTTATTAAGAAAACTGTGGACCAGGAAAGAACTATTGATGATCTGTCTATGAGGGTCAAAAGTCTTGAAACTTCTTATTCAGGTCTTGACATTAAAGTCAAGACTCTTGACTAAGAGAAATCTGATCTCAACCAAGATCTCTCCTCTCTAAGAAGTGAACATCATGACTTAGAGAACGAGAAGATCTCCCTGAATAAAAAGATTCAAGACCAACAGACAGCCCTCATAAGTTTTACCAAATCCAAAGGCACTCTTGATAGGATGTTGGGTGAGAAACAAAGTTCTCTAAACAAAAGTGGTATTGGTTAGAATCCAAGGTTTTTATAGAAGCAGCACATTACCACTTTTGTAAAGGCAAAAGTAAGCAGAACCTCTCCTATATGTCACCACTGTGCGAGAAAGGGACATGTAAAAGAGACCTGCACCTATAGAAGAAGGGATCCACATATCATTCACAATACATTTCCTGTTCACTTGAGAAAAGAACGGATAACGGAAGTTTGGGTCCCCAAAGGCACTATTTTACCCAATATGGTTTATCCCAATAATGGATCTAAATTTTCTTATTGGTCTAGCCAAAAAGGTTGATGTTTGTCTTGCAGGAGATCACCAAGGTGAAAGAGCAAAAATGGATTATTGATAGTGGATGCTCGAGACATATGAGCGGGAAGAGGTCTCTCTTCCATGATGTAAAGAAGCAATGCACTGGAACAATCACTCTTGGTGACAAAGGAAAGTGTGACATCGTCGGTATTGGTATTGTTGGGAGTGATCCTAACCATAGTATTAAAAATGTTTATCTTGTTAATGGTTTGAAGTATAATTTGCTTAGTGTTTCTCAATTGTGTGATAGTGGTAATGATGTTTGATTTAACAAGAAAAGATGTTTAGTGCTCAGAGAAGATACATGTGAAATAGTTCTAACTGCCTATCGTTATAACAACATCTATGCTGTGAATGCTGAGCAAGTGGCACAAGGAAGCTTAACCTGTCTAATGGCTTTGACGGACGATCCAAAGCTCTGGCACAGGAGACTCGGTCATGCGAGCCCACATACACTACAGAAGCTTGTGTCTAAAGGTCTTGTAAGAGGACTACCTGAGATGGACTTCAAAGGTATTAAGATGTGCAAAGCATGCACACGAGATAAACAAACACGTTGCTCTTTCAAACCCAAAAAGGTTGTAAGTTCTTCTAGACCCCTTGAACTTTTACATATGGATTTATGTGGTCCTATGCGAATCAAATCTCCCAATGGTAAAAAGTACATGCTTGTTGTTGTTGATGTTTTTTCGAGATATACTTGGGTTGCTTTTTTAAAAGAAAAATCAGAGGCCTTATTTGAGTTTTCAAAACTTTGTAAGGAGTTGCAAACTTTAAGAAACGAGCCCATAGTGTCAATTCGAAGTGATCATGGTAGGGAGTTTGATCAACTTCAGTTTGATTTGTTTTGTGCTAAATATGGCATCTCCCATAATTTTTCAGCTCCTAGGACACCTCAACAAAATGGGGTTGTGGAACGAAAGAACCGCACCCTAGAGAACATGACCAGGACTATGCTTTTAGAAAATGCATTACCTAAAACCTATTGGGCTGAAACTGTTAACACAGCTAACTATATTTTGAATCGTTTTCTTATTCGTTCCATCTTAAAGAAAACTCCTTATGAACTTTTCAAAGGCCGCAAACCACTTATATCATATTTTAAACCCTTTGGCTGTACTTGTTTTGTTTATAACAATGGAAAAGATAACCTTGGGAAATTTGATGCGCGTAGTGATGAAGGTACATTTCTTGGCTACTCCACAAGTAGCAAAGCATGTAGAATCTTCAACAAAAGGACCAAGTTAGTTGAGGAAAGTATACATGTTATATTTGATGAATGCAATGACGGTTCTTTGAGTGAAAGTGTTGCAGATTTAGATCTTAACATCCATACAGAGAACGAGGATGGTGATGATGCTGCTATCAAGAACACAGAGAAGAGGAACATGCAGGATCAGATTCTCAACACTAAAGAATTGGCCCAAGGTGTTGAAGCTTCTTCCAAAGCCCTTGGCGACCATTCCAAAAGTGTTGAGACTTCAGAAACTGCTTTAACTGAACCTAACAGATCCAGGGAGTCAGATGTACCATAAATCAATCCTGCTGGTGTGACGAATCAAGGAGCTGATACTAGCAAAAGAAAATTCAAATACTTTTCATCACACTCATTAAAGGATATCATCTCTGACCCTACATCTAGTGTTCAAACTCGTTCTAAACTTAAAGATCTTTGTGCTTTTCACGCGTTTGTCTCTCTTATAGAACCAAAGAAGGTAGACAAGGCCCTTCAAGAGCCAGACTGGATCATTGCTACGCAAAGTGAGCTTAACGAATTTGAAAGGAATAAAGTCTGGACCTTGAAGCCTAGACCAAAGCATCAATCAGTAATTGGCACACGTTGGGTATTTCAGAACAAGCTAGATGAGAATGGTAAGATAGTGAGGAACAAAGCAAGGCTTGTTGCTCAAGGCTACAATCAAGAGGAAGGTATTGACTACGAGGAGACTTTTGCTCCTGTAGCCACGCTTGAAGCCATTCGCATATTATTAGCATTTGCATCTTTTATGAGCATAAAGTTATATCAAATGGATGACAAGTGTGCTTTTCTTAATGGTTTCTTAGAAGAAGAAGTCTATGTGGCTCAACCCCCGGGTTTTGAAAGTTCGGAATTTCCTAATCATGTTTACAAACTAGACAAAGTGCTATATGGTTTAAAACAAGTCCCAAGAGCTTGGTATGAGCGCTTGTCAAAATATCTTTGAGAAAATGATTTTAAAAGGGGGTTGATCGACAAGACTCTTTTTTATCAAGACCAATGGAAAGGACATTTTGGTTATTCAAATATATGTTGATGATATATTGTTTGGAGCTACTAACACATCTTTGTGCAAGGAATTTTCTGACATTATGTGCAGTGAATTTGAGATGAGCTTGATGGGTGAACTCAACTTCTTATTGGGATTTCAAGTTCATCAATCCAAAAAAGGGATCTTCGTTAACCAAAGCAAGTACACTAAGGATCTCTTGAAGAAGTGCAAGATGGATCAATCCAAAGCAGCCAAGACACCATGAGCTCAACAGTGTCTCTAGATCAAGACAAGACCGGAAAGAGTGTCAATCAAAAGGAGTATCGAGGGATGATTGGATCTTTATGATATCTTACGGCTAGTAGACCTGACATCATGTTTAGTGTTTGCATGTGTGCTAGGTTTCAAGATGACCCTAAAGAATCTCACCTCGTGGTTGTGAAGAGGATCTTTCGATATCTCAATGGCACTAAGGAGCTTGGCTTGTGGTACCCGAAGCAAAAAGATTTTACATTAATTGGGTATTCTGATGCTGATTTTGGAGGCTATAAGGTGGATAGAAAGAGCACGTCGGGATGTTGCCAATTCTTAGGAGCATCCTTGATCAGTTGGCACTCAAAGAAACAAAACTCAGTTGCTCTATCCACTACCGAAGCCGAATACATAGCAGTTGGAGCATGTTGCTCCCAAATCCTTTGGATAGCTCAACAAATGAGAGATCTTGGCATCAACCTTAAAGGTATTCCCATTAAGTGTGACAATACAAGTGCCATCTCCATTACAAAGAATCCCGTTCAGCATTCAAGGACCAAACATATTGATGTAAGGCATCATTTCATTAGAGACCACGTCGAAAAAGGTGATGTGTCCATATCCTTTATTTCAACTGATTATCACTGGGCTAACATTTTTACTAAGCCTTTGGCAGAGGACAGGTTCACCTTCATTAGACGTGAGATCGGAATGCTTAACAGGGATGCACTTTTGTAGGGGGAGCTTTCCTTTTACGAAAGATAAATTCTACTCAGTATCAAGACCTTTGATATTCATGTCAAAGTTTGTGAACTGAATGGTAGAGCACATATAATGGAATCATATATTTGGTTAATATCTTATTAGATATTTGATCAAATATAGTTTTTATGATTTTTAATCTTCTTTATGCAGTACACATTTTATTTTCCAAAAAATTCTTATATCCGAGTATATTTATTTATGGAAAATATATTTTCGGAAATACTCCTTCTTGAAATTGAAGTGTGACAAGATAGTTTGAATTTTGAATTGGTTTTGGAAATCAAATCTTTTCAAAATGGCAGTGTGATGATTACTATCCTTGGAATCCCAAACCCGTCCAATCACTTACCCCTCTCACCCCTTTTAAACCACACTCTTTACCCTAACTATTCCTCACCTCTCCAGAACTACCTAAACCCTCTCTTAAACTCCTTCTTCAACCTTTTTCTGGAAGCTTAGCCGAATCTCATCCATGGCACCCAAATCCAAGAAGACCTCCACACCCAAACGCCTTGGCGCTACCCCCAAGGGATGCCAGGCCATCGTTATTTCCCCTCAAATCGAAACCACTCCTCAAGCTATTGTCCCAGCCATTGTCCCGAGCACCGTCCCTGAGAGCACTATTGCTGAAATCAAGCGGTCCCTAAAGCGCCCGTCGAAGAAATCTCTCAGTGCCAAGCAAAAAGGGAAAAGGAAAATCATTGCTGAGGAAGAGGAGGATCTTGATGAGCTTCTAGAGCGAGACGCTGCAAAGGATGCTGAGGAAGAAGCCCAGAGAAAGAAAAAGGCCGAGGAAGAGGCTGAGCAAGCAAGGAAAAGAGCCGAGGAAGAGGCTGAGAAAGCTAGAAAAGAGGTCGAGGAAGAGGCCAAAAGAGCTGCAGAGATGGAGGTTCCCACTGAAGAGGAACCATAGGAAGAGGAAGAGGCTGACGACGAGACTGCAGACGACGACGAGGAGGCTGAGGGAGACGATGCTGAATGGTCTGCTGAGGACTCGGGGTCTGAGGAAGAAGAGGAAGAGGAGCCAGAACGTGTTCCCTCTCCTACTCCTCCTCATCCTCCCTGTATCCGAAGAAGCGCAAAGCCCCTGCAGCAAAGCCTCCATCTCCCAAGCGCACAAGGAAAGGCACTCTCAGAAGCCTTGACGCGCCTGTCAAGAGGACTGCTCCCACAAAAGCTCGCAGGAAGAACGCCGATCCACCTGCACTTATCCAAGTACACCAATCCTTACCCTCCTCCTGGTTTGAGAATGCGGAGATTGCTGGAAAGTGGGTAGATGAGTTTAGAACTCGTAAGATATGTTGTTCTGATTTCATTGATCTTGAGTTTTTAGAAGCCTTGAACCTACCTTGCATCTCTCTCCTCAAACAAACCTCAGCCTGAACCCTTCTAAACCTTGAATCCGTTTACTATCCCCAACTCACCCGTCTATTTTACATAAACCTAAAAGCCAAACACAGTGCGTTGCTCTTGCCCGATCCAAATACTTGCTCCCTGAAGCATCCAACAGCACCACAAAACAGCTTACCCACTCGTCCCTTACTCTCGAGGCAAAAATCACCTTCAACATCATTGTGAGATGCCTCTTACCCCGAATCAACTCTGGCTCCCTCCTAACTGACAATGCTATGGTCCTTCTATACCGCATTTTGAATGGCCATGATCTTGATCTGGCCAATGCCATCCTAGGATCCATGGCTCACACCCACAAAGCCAGAAAAGGAACTCCCCTCCCCTTCACAAACCTTTTGACCCATGTCTTCAAAGCTTCTGAAATCGATTTCAAAAATGAAGAACAACAGCATCATATGGGTAAATTCGACTCCAAGAGCTTTGAGAAGATTAACATCACTCAGTCCTCCAAGGGACTTGGAGTCTTGCATCTCCCTCAAAAACTCTTCCCATTGCCTCTACCATTGATGAGCTCATGGATAACCTGGAGTTGGTTTTAGAGGAAGTTCGCCTGGACATCAAGGAGTTGCATAGAGAGTTTTCGCTGGAGATGGGCGGGGTGGCTAAGCTGCTGAATGAGCTGAAGTTGCTGATCACAGATGGTGCTCCTGATGATGAATCCTAAACCCCTGCCCTACCCTAACCCTTAATCTAAACATTGCTGGTTTTGGTTACTGTTTTAAAACTTTTGGTTACTAGTTTACCCTCCTCCCTTTGTTGAAAGACAAAAAGGGGGAGATGATTTGATGATGGTTTAGACTTTAAAACTGCTGTGAACCAAGGGTCTTGGAAGACCTTGTTTTGTTTTACCTTGTTGGATGTTTCTCGTGACTTTGAAAACTTATGATCCAACATTTGTCTAACCCATGAATGTACTTAGTCTGATTTTTTTATATGATATATTTGCTTGACTAAGTTGCAGGGATGCACATATTTTGTCTTTCATCAAGGGGGAGATTGATAACTCCACTCCCTTGATGAAAATCGGAAAAGGTTTCAAAGGCTTTGACAGATAGCTTGTGTCAAAGGTCTTGAAGCTACAACTGTGTTGATGAAACACAAAACCTGTATTTTATGCTTATTATTTGCGGATATTATTATATGCTATTATTATTAATATATTACCAGATATTATGCACTAACATTTCATCAAGTTTTTCGAATAATATCTCCTTCCTTAAAGCTTGAAGTTGAGAAGAATCAAATCGGAAATCATGGCTTCTGAGTTTCCCCATATAGAAGATCGTGTAGATTCCTCTCAAGCCATGATATGTTCTAGCCATTGGTGAAGATCCGTCTTTGAAAGAGGCGCCGATTTGTTCAATATAAAGTAAAGGAAGAAGGGAAGACATATACACATTCGTTGAACACAAGCATTCATTCACTCAAGCCTTCAAGTCAATCTGTCTTCTACGTGTGCTTTCTGCTAGCTATTAAGAGTCATATCTTTTGTTTCAAAGCATTTGAGAGTTACACATTGAGCTTATAGGATATATTTCGAGAGAGTGTTGTACTCGAGAGATTGTAACTCAGGAAGTGGACACTAGGCGATTGATTCACTAAGTGTAAGAGGATTGTACTAGATAGCTGAGAGAGGTGGGCTCTTCTAGATTGGTCTAGGACTCCAAGGGAACGTGAGTTGACTAGATTGCAACTGTATAGGAGAGAGGCTTCTCGGTGAGCTACTAGGATCCTAAGTCTTGTGAATCAATAAAGCCGGTTGAATCCTAGGGTTGTGGAAAAACCCTAGTCGGGGACGTAGGCCAAGTTCGTGCCTAACCTCAACAATAATTCATTGCGTCCTTTACTTATTGCTTTACCATATTTCCGCACTTGTTTCGAATTGTATAACTCTGTTGTGATTCAGGTTTTCCAGAAGAGAGAATTACATCTAATCTCAAAAGGTTTTGCAAGCGTTTTCAAAAGTCTTGAGGTTATCTGCGAAAAGCCGGCATACTCTATTAAACCCCCCTTCAAGAGTATCTTTATATTACTTTGTTATACATTATCGAACCTTCAGGGGTGTTTGATGTGAGCCTATTTCACCATGTTTTATATTGACTTTTTCATCGATTTCTGCATGCATTTCATGCATTTGGGTTAGAATAATAAATAATTTGTGTAGTTTATGTTTATTTGCAATATATGGAGGTCTACACAAGTTTTTGTTATATTTCGCAGAAATCCAACGCACTTTGGAGCTTAAAGGAAAGTCATGAAGAAGCTAAGGATAGTGCAGCTGGAGGAAAGCCCACTTTTTACCATTCATCATTTCAAATCAAGTTTTGAAGTCTTCATGAGAGTTGTAGCCCTCGGAAAGATCTTTCCAATGCATGCTCATATGCATCAATCCGACGAACGAGGACTCGGAAAAGTGCGTTTCAAGAACAGAGCAGCATGTTGGAAACTGCTGCAGAGGTCGATATCGACCTAGCCAAGTTGATATCGAGTAACCCAAAATCGACTAAAGATCCCGGAATCGACCAGAGCTGGAGCAAAGGAAAAGTGAAGGTCGATATCGACCTACGTAAGTCGATATCGAGGAACATCAACTCGATTTTCACTCCTAAGGCCGAGATCGAGTCAAGAAGCTAAAACCGAGAAATCACAGGTTGATATCGAGTGAGCCAAGTCGATATCGAGTTGACCAATAGTGGCCGATTTCAAGCTAGACCGAGTTCTAATCAAAGTTCTATTTAAAGTCCAATGGAGATATCCACAAGATCAAATTCTATCAAGTTCTATCAAGATGGAAGAGATATTTATCTACTTTAGATATAATTCCCTTGGTTATTTATTTCCTTTATTTCCTTAATTTAATCTTTAAGTATTTAGATAGATAGATTCAGATATAGATAGAGTTTCTTTCATAGATTAGCTTGGAATGAAGCCTATAAATAAAGCTTTAGGGGCTGAGTTTTATGAATTCAATTTCAGAGACAATTAGTTACATAGAGAGAGCAGAGAGAGAAAGAGAAGTCGAGTAGGAGAGAGAGAGTCTTGGAGCTGAGTGGAGTTTGTGAAGCGATAGCGGAGTTGGCTTTATTCGGTTGTAAGTCTTATTTAGTTTATTTAAAGTAATTTATTTTCTTGAAATCTTTGATGAGTTTATTCATGATGAAGTGCGAGTAGTCACCTAACTTCTAGGGTCGGTGTGAGCCCGACGGTAGCCATGTGAGGTGATGCGGTAAAGGTACAAGCTTTTGATGCAATTCGTCTTCTATCCTTACAAGCATGGTTGTTTTGCGAAAGTTGAAGGTGATCCTTGTTTGTGTTATTGAAGCGAAAGTGATCTTAATACAACTTGGGTTAATTATGTGAAAAGGGTTAGTAACAATTAGGATTTATGCGAAAGCCTCTATATTCCTATTTGTTAATAACGAGAGTTATTTGATGGAAGAGCATGATCTTTTATGCCTTTATGTGTTATTTTACATGGTTATCGTTGTGGTGTTGAAACCCTGATCTTGGAAGTCTTTATTTTATTGATTTATTTCACAAGTTTCAAGTTTTATATTTCTGTCAACTCGATTTTGAGTCCTACAGTTCGATATCAACCAACTCGATATCGAGTCCTACAGTTCGATATCAACCAAAGTTGCCGCTTTGTGTTATTTTCTGCTTTTCTATGTGTTTGCTGTTTGTCTGGTTAATCTTCTGCTGAGATTTGGAACTGAAAAGGCAGGCGCTGACACGCGTCCTCGTGGATCAATCCTGACTACCTTCTACTACAGCGGGAGGAAGTCTTGTAATTAATTTGCGGAGAACAGGGAGTCGAATTTGAGATTTATATTTCATACATGATTTTCCTTCTAACAAGAAACCCTATCGTAAACACGCCTTTTTCGATCTTCACCGGCTCTCCCACCAACTCGCCCACCACCATCTTCGACGGTCCTTCCGGCGCCGCCCCCACCACCAATTATGGCGGTCCTCCCATCGCTACCCCAACCACTGCCTCGCCCAACACAGACTGTTAGCCCGGCGCCGCCCCTAACACCACCTCGGCCACCCCCACCACCGCCTCACCCACCACCACTGGTACCCCCAACACCGCTTGTCCTCCCAGCGCCGCCCCGATGACCGCCTCCTCGGCCCCCACCGGCTTCCCCAACAATGGAACCATCACCCCCACCATCTCCACGCCCCCTCCATCTCAGAGCCCGGCACCGACCACCTAGAACGGGATCTTCGATCCTCCCATCCCCGACGCCCTGACCTTCAGCTCCTTGCCTACCACCGGTGGCTTCTCTTGAACCACTAGCGCCACCCCTAGCTCATCCTCGGGATCTCACAATCGCTTTCTCTTTCACCGGAAATCTTTCCCTAGTTTCGCTCTCTCTTTCACTTTAGGTGAAAGTGTGGAAGAAGCACAACGTCGAATCCGATATTATAGGTCCCGAACAACGTCGGATTCGACGTTGTGCTTTGTGGACACAACTTTCAATTGAACGTTGTGGTGTTCACGTGTTGAATTAGAACGTTCAATTGAATGTTGTAATTCAAGTCACAACTTTCAATTAAACGTTGTGATCTGCACCATGATAGTGCGTATTTCAATAGGCATTATAGAGTAATTTTAGTTTTATTTCATGGTTGTTTGGTTATGTTTTAGAGTTAATTTCATATTTTGTTCTTTTGGTTGGAAAGTTCAGAAACTACGCTATTTCGATTGTTTTATGTAGGTTCGTAGATCCGGCTTGTGGTTAGCATGGAAGAGTTCTTAATGGAGTAAAGAAGGAGAAGAGAAAAAGAGAAAAGAGAGCAAGGAAAGCAAAGGACAAGTGCAAAACATAAGAACACCCAGTGTTGTCACATGTCGCGGCCGTGAGTCTCATGTCGCACCCGCGAGTCACCCCAGTTCATCGTGGAGAGATGCCCGCGGGAGAGTTTGCTGAAGCCCATCAGTCGCAGGCACGAGAGACATGTCGCGGCGGTGAGTTAGTGTAGAGAACAATAGTTCGAGAGCAAAATTCTATCTTTTCGGGAGGAGATTCGATCTAATCTTTTGAGGACTTATTCCTTAGGATTTAAGGAAGATATTTTGAGACTTATTTATTATTATATTCAGTTTTAATATTTTTAGGATATTTTATATTATTTTAGGATTATTTCCACATTATCTTTAAGGAAAGTATCTAGGTTTTCGGGGTCTCTTCTTTCCTATCAAGGGGAGGCACGAAATTAGACATTATGGAACACTTATTCTCAGACCAAAAATCATAATTTACAGTAGTTCTTTCTTCCACTCAAGTTTGCTTATTTTTCTATCAATTCGAAGGAGATTTAGGTACGATATGAGTGGCTAAGTTCGTTATTTGTTTCATTTGTGTTTCGGAGACTTGATTGGTGGTTTGTGAGGCTTAAATTCAGTTGTTTCCTACTATTCTTTTGATTTCCCTTGTAATTATTGATGATATTATTGTGATTCGCGACCATAATAGTATCTTGCTAGGTTTTTGTTCTTTCGGCATTGAATGAATTCCGTAGTAGCATGCTTAGGATTGTGAGAACCTTTATTTGATCATGACTAAGTAGGGATTTCAACATATGTCTTAAACATCGGTTACCTTGCATACTTGATGTTATTCATATGCCTAGATTCTTAGGAACTTGTGCTATCTTTATGTTAAATCTTTGTCCGTGCTTAGGTTTCATAAAGGTGTAAGGGATTAATTGTACTCTTTGTGCTTTAATCGATTCAAACTAAGATGGGAGGAATGTAAGTTAAAGGAACAATACAAATTGAGTTTATGTTTAGGACCAATTAAACCAATCAATGTCGATGAAAGCGCTGGTGGAACTATTTTCTCCATTGATTTGTTATCAAAACCATCATCTTTATGCTTCGTTACTTCATTTGCAATCTTGATCTTTAGTTCTATTCCCCACAATTACTTGTTTATTTCTCACTTTTTGGCAAAGTGGCTTTTAGATTGAATTTTAGATTTCCCCGTGGGTTCGACCCTGCACTTATCGCTATACTTGGTTATTTGTGTGAGAATTTCTTTGGCGAGGTTTACACACGACGGTTCTCCTCCTGTCACACCACGTGACATATCACAACGTTCAATTGAACGTTGTAATTCAAATCACAACATTTCAATTGAACATTATGATTTGTTACATCTTTTCAGATAAAAAAATTCTTTTTAAATTATTTTATAAAAAAATTTCATTTATTTATTTTTTATTATCATAAAATTAAAACAGTATTTTATAAAATAAAAATATTTTTTAAATAAAAACATTAATTTCTTTATTTATTTATTATTATAAAATTAAATTTTTTTTAAGATTAAAACATTATTTCATAAAAGTAAAATATTATTTCGTTTTACAAGTTGAAATTACCATAATCGAAAACAACAACATGGGATAGTACATTGAATACGAAAGTCACTTGAAATGTTGTACAATCATAATACATACATTGCCTACAACGATAGTTTCACCCGGTGCTCCTGTAACGGGTGGTGCAACTACCAACGGACGCATCCACATTGGTGTAGATATCAATCTGCATCTCGATGAACGCGTATGTTCTCAACCTATCGTTCGTCGGGCACACTATCCTATCCATCACATACTTCGCAACGTCACGGATACAATCAATATATACTCCACGGTATAACTGTCCAGCATTGCCCTAATCATGTTGCCTATGTGGGTGTGGTAGGACTTTGGGTCGTTGATGGTCCTCCTGGTGTCCTAGTGGCATCCAAACTCTGTTGGCAACGAGATCCTAGAGCCACTCTGACTTACCATGCGGAATAGGCAGCATGAAAACGCCCACTTATACTTTCTATGCTGGGAGTTGCAATGGCATTCGTCAGGTGAAAAATGGTATTTCGTCCCTATAATTTGAAAACGGGCCCCCTCGGACGTCTCTCCATCTTTTAGAAAGGTACTCGGTGTTCTATTGGGGGCTGACATTAGCTGGTATACGTGTGAGATGGATAATGGATGTGTGTATGGATTGTTGGGATTGTGTATGTGGCGTGGAGGCTTTTATAAGGCCTTCACGATGCAACGTTCAATCAATCGTTGCATAGGGTTAAGCAACGTCGGATCTGACGTTGCAAAGGGTTACATGGTTAAGCAACATCTGATCCGACATTTCTTTACCCTATGCAACGTCGGATCCGATGTTGCTTAACTCTATGCAACATCGGTTTTGAGGTTGCAATTTCTCTACGGTGTTACAACCCTATGAAATGTCAAATCAAACGTTGAATAGGTTTATTATGTTGGATTCGACGTTGCATAGGGTTAAGCAATGTCGGATTTGATGTTGTAATCCTATGCAATGTCGGATCTGACGTTACATTGAGTCATCTAAACCAACGATCCCCAACATCTCTATAAGGGGCCTCAAATGTGGAAACTTATACCATGGGGTAGACGGCTGAAAATCATGCGTCGATGGAGGTTGTGAGGAGTGAACATCATGGAATGACACCCACTATCAATTTCGTAGTGAATTGGGTGCGGTTCACAAAACCCCCACATGGTTGGGATTGTGGGTGTAACTATTCAGACTACAATGACATTCATCCTTGCAAGCTTTTTTGGGTCGAGTGTGTCAACGGTTGGGCGGTTTCCAACCCCATTCAGTTTGGGTGCGAGTACAGTAACCTACACTTTTTCGGCGTATGTGGATCATATAATGATTGTTCAGAACCTTCTTCTTGAAGGTTTAACGTTATTCTTCGTTGACATAAATCGATTTCACATCGGAGATGCCACTCGATTCGTCGGGACCCTTGTGATTGAAGCAAATATGTATGTCGAGATATTTGCATTCAACGAGATACAAATTTAAATCTTTCCGAGTAGGAAACCCCTTGGTGTTGAGTCACCGGTGTATTGAACGTTGAAGTCGTTATAGATTCAAAATTTTCCATGTAACCTTCATATTATTTTCAAATGTTGTTCAAATCTATGTAAGCGGTCTTATCAATGATATGTTAAATTTGAGAAGAGGAAAACCTGTCGTTGTTCGTGCCAAAGAATACATAAACTCACACCTAGTATAGTTGGTAAGAAAGATGTCGATCCCCGGGGAAATCTATCAATTCAAGTGCAAGTCTAATCGCTAAGAGAGAATATGGGGGTTTTGGTGTGAAAAAGGTCCGCCTTTTATCAAAGCGAAAGCAAGCAAACAAAGTAATTGATTGTAGAATGCAGTGGAGAGAATTAGGTTCACCTACAATTTATCACTTCGATTGATAAATTCGATCCTTGTTTCAGCCTCTAGTTCTTATCTTTTCCTATTGATGTCCTTGTCCAGATCTTAGGTAAATTACTAGTCCTACGAGTCCTAGTAATTCTTATCTCTAAATAACCCTAACACGGTTAAGATTTAACCTAGAGATAACATTAAGAATATGAATTAACCAAGGTAATGCAATATCAAGCTACGAGTCGATATTTAACATATATTCAAGTTCCTACACATCCAATTAGTCCTACGAGTCCTAAAGGGATATGATTGCCACTTGGGTTAAGATTCGCTTCGAGGAATCTACAAAACCCTAGCAATTGAATGAATCTACTCTAAGTAGTTGATCAGGCCAGAGAGAATAAAACACATTCAACCAATTAAGCGCAAATAAGTCAAAACATTGGAATAGGAATAAGAACTAGATTAAGAAACTCACAATTCAACAATCAAAGATCCAAATCGTAGGCGAAACCTCGAGAGTTTAGTTGCTCATGCTCAACGGCGCTCTCAACAATTCTCTAAAGTGCATAAGGTGATGGATAGAATAACCTAGAAAAGTCTTTTTAAAAGCCTTTAGAAAGTCAGCCAAGAAATAAAGGTGCCTCAATCATGTTTAAGTCATGTGCAGAAATCATAATATGCAGCCTTGAAAAAGATATCTAAATGCAAGCCAAAGAGGAAGCAATTGAAGAGAGTACACTCAACAAGCAAGAGGACTAAATAATGTGCGGTCCTGAATAGGCCAAAATAAGCTCACCAGGTAATGTCTAGAACTTTAAGATCACCCAAAAATTCCAAGATCTTATCTGCTTAATCATTAACCAATTATGCTCACCAAATAGAATAAAAAACATATATCCAAGGTTTCAACAATCCAAGCACATCACGGGGCATAAATCTGAATAAATAGAATAGAGGACAAACGACATCCATATGGGGAAATAAGACCTAATCCTAATAATGAAAGAATAAAACTTTTTTTTTATCTTTTTATTTCTTTTTTTAATAGAAACTAACAATGGTAGAGACTTAACATGCATACAACCCCTAAAAAAAATGCAAACTTAATAGTCATAATGCGGTGTAGACTTAAAACAAAATACAAACATGACATGCAAGTCTTCTCCCCCACACT
Organism: Persicaria maculosa; assembly: GCA_963922045.1. Classification (NCBI taxonomy): domain Eukaryota; kingdom Viridiplantae; phylum Streptophyta; class Magnoliopsida; order Caryophyllales; family Polygonaceae; genus Persicaria; species Persicaria maculosa. The sequence continues at coordinate 50,047,156 of OY998251.1, read as the reverse complement.
TAATTCGGACATTGTCCACAATGGCAGGAAAGAGAACAAAAAAATCAAAATAAAAAGAAAAGAGAAAAGAAAAGAAATAACTAACATGCTCACTGATGGGGTGGTGGCGGCGGCGGGTACGGTGGAAACTGTGGATAGGCAAATCGATAGAACTCCTCCTACCTCTGGCAAATCTGCTCCTACATCCGTCTGATCGCTGCCTCGCCCTCATAGACATCCTTCAGGTGAGAAGTCAAGCCACGGACATCCCGACGAATGTCTCCAACGTCCACATACAGCTGTTGCTGCTGATCCCACATCACATCATAGCGGTGAGATATCTGCTGCTGGTGCTCCCACATGGTGTCCTGACGGCGAGACATCATTTGCTTATGCTCCCACATGGTATCCTGATGGAGTTACAACTCTGAAATCCTCTACTCTAGCGCATAGTAGTCCGGACCAGCACCTCCTCCAGCTGTGCCAGAAGGTCCAGCACCCTACATCCGTTTGAACTCTATGAACATCACCACTATCCTCCTGCTCAACATCAGGAGCACTCTCATCAACATCATCATCCTTAGCATCCTCCTCCATCTCATCACCCATGTAGAAATCAGCTGCAGTAGGGCCAAAAGGGAGCTGTCGGGGCAATCTCAAATGAATCTTCCCAAGATGGCCTGTCCTCAAGACCCACATTGGCGACTTCCCCTCCAAGTGGCCAGCTATCCTCAGCTGGGCTTCATCATAAAGAAACGAGCCTTGTAGAACATCGGGAAAAGCGTGGAGATCGATGCACTCGCGCGCTATGAGGGTGATAAGACCCCCAAAGCTAATCGCTGCCTTGTTGCACTTGTCGAGGATGTCCTTGCAGTTAACCAAAAATATATCCACCCAACCTGGAATAACTGGGCTCTCTGGCGTCAAACACCACAAGAAGGACATATCTCTAAGTGAGATCTTGTTGACCTCAGCCTGGGCAAAAAATGTGTTCGCCAGAACCTTGTGGATCAGCCATAGTGCAGGGTGACGAATACTCGAGTTGTACTAGCCCTTCTTGGCCTCAAAAGGTACCCTAGTATACTCCAGGTTCAACAGTAACCCCAAAAATCTATCCCACTCTCTCCTTCGGCATCGTGAAATCCTTCCCAAGCAATCGAAACTCGATAGAAGTCGACCTCACACTCAAAGTCGTCAGAAATTCTTTACATAAGCTCGAATAGGTGGGAGCATTCTTCACTATCAAATTTCCTAAGCCCCTTACTCTAACATTAGCCTAGTACATGCATCCATCTCTAACATTCGAAGTGTAGGCTCATGAAAAAATTTAGTCACAAAGAAATTACGAGTATTTAAACTATTCCACTTCTCCTTCTGAGTTTTACTCATTCCATGGGGTCTAGACATTTCGAATTGGAGCTAAGAAAATCACCCAACAAAAGTTGAAATCAAGAAAACTCACAGATGAAGCGGTTTTGAAAAGGCCGCGGGGCAGCCGAGGGTGGCGATGGGGCGGCCGGCGACAGGGGTAACCGCGAGGCGGCTGGGCTGGTGACGGGGCGGCCGAAAAATCACCAGATCTGGAACTCCGGTCACGGATATGCTCTCCGGCATCCCCAACTCCCTCTTCGTGGTGGATCCGAGAGAAACTTCTTGACATTTCTTGGGATAGGACCGGTTTTTGGGTAGATCTAGGAAAGTGAGGGGATATCTTTGTGAAGAAGAAAGATGAGAAAAGAGTATTTTTTTGGAGATTGGGGTGAAAGTAAAAAGCTTGGACTAAGAGTGTTAATGGAGGATTTGGAGGTTGAAGAAGATGAAGAAGAGGGAGGTTTGTGGCGTGGGGGCGGCTGAAAGAGATAGGGAAAGAGAAAAAGGGGTGGACAGGGTTAAATTGGTGTAGCAAGTGGGGGCCCACACGGGCCCCTAAAAAATTTCCCTTCCATCAGGGGCCGCGGGGCGGCTAGGGAGGGCGACGAGGCGGCCGGCGATCTCGCGATGAGATTTCGCTGTGACTTAGCCACGAGGCGGCATGGCTGGCGACGGGGCGGCCCACTGCTCCTTTGTCCTTTTCCTTTGTTCTTTCTCCCTGCAGTGTTAGCGTGCCGAACCAAACCAAAACTAAACTAAAAAAAAAAACTTAATGCAAAAAGAAAATAAGACCTAAACTATTACCTTGGGTTGCCTTGAAACAACGTCTTTGGTTACCGTCGTTGGCTCGACGTTATGAATCCCAAATGATCCTCGACACTTGGTTATGTGAGAACCAACTGATCACCGTCCTGTTTGGCAAAGCTTTCATAATAGGGTTTCACTCTATGACCATTTACCTTGAATATGTCTCCATTCCTCTCATTGAGTAGCTCTACTGCACCATGAGAAAAGACATTAGTGATCACATATGGCCCTGTCCATCTAGAACGAAGCTTACCTGGGAAGAGTTGCAGGTGCGATTGGAATAGAAGGACCTTGTCCCCAACTTTGAGGTCCTTTCTTAAGATATGTTTGTCGTGTCATGCCTTTGTCTTCTCCTTATAGGTGATGGAGTTATCATAGGCATACAATCTCAATTCTTCCAACTCCTGCAGCTGTAGTTTTCTGAACTTCCCAACTTCATCAATCTGCATGTTACATTGCTTCACCGCCCAATATGCTTTATGTTCGAGCTCGACAGGAAGATGGAAAGCCTTTCCATAGACTAATCGAAATGGAGACATCCCAATGGGAGTCTTGTAAGCCGTTCGAAAAGCCCACAGAGCATCATCAAGTCTTACACTCCAATCCTTCCTGTTTGGGGCAACAGTCTTCTCCAAGATAGTCTTAATCTCACGATTAGATATCTCAGCTTGCCCATTAGTCTGGGGGTGGTATGCAGTAGACACCCTCTGAGTCACATGATATTTCTTTAAGAGTGCGCTCACAGTCTTGTTGTAGAAATGGGTCCCTTTATCACTTATAAGTGCTTTCGGGACTCCAAATCTAGAGAATAGCTCTTTGAGGAAACCTGCAGCTACTTTTGAATCGTCAGTCCTGGTGGCCTTCGCCTCCACCGACTTAGAGACGTAGTCCACCGCAAGCAAAATATATATGTTTCCAAAGGAGTTAGGGAATGGTCCCATGAAGTCAATTCCCCAAATATAAAAAATCTCACAAAATATCATGCGAGTTTGTGGCATCTCATTGCTCTTAGAAAGATTCCCAACTCTCTGACAGCGATCACAGGATTTGCAAAAAGCATCTGAATCATGAAATATATGTGGCTAAAAGAATCCTGCATCACGTACCTTCCTAGCTGTCTTTTATGGTCCAAAGTGACCACCACATTCATGGGAGTGACAAAAATTAAGGACAGATTGTACCTCATCGTCGGGAAGAAACCGACGTATCACTTGATCCGCGCAATGCTTCCATAGCTAAGGGCCATCCTAAATATAAAAGTGAGCATCGGTGCGTATCTTGTCCTTTTGAGCCTTAGAAAAGTTTGGTGGAAACTCTTGCGACACTAAAATTTTGACCAAATTTGCGAACCAAGGCCGTGGGATAGAACTCACCTTGAGGACCTGTTCAATATCAGTTTTTGCAGAGGCCGCGGGGCGGCCAAGGTCAGCCGCGAGGCATTCGGCGATTGCGAACAAACCCTTCTCCGAAGACTCGGCTGCGGGGCGGCCTAGGGTGGCCACGGGGCGGCTGGCGATTGCGAAGACATCTGCGCTCAAAGAGCGCTTCGTCAGGGAAACTCCCCATGATGTCTTCCTGTCCATTCTTCCCCTGCATAATACGACTTAGATGATCAACAACTAGGTTCTCAGTACCCTTTTTGTCCCTGATTCCGATGTCAAACTCGCTTATAAGAAAGATCCATCTAACCAGTCTTGGCTTGGCCTATTTCTTCGTCAAAAGGTAACGAAGCGCTACATGGTTGATGTCTCCAAAGTAGCCATGTCTTTATGCATATTTTAGTTCCATATTCTGTACATTTTGCATATTTCGGGTTGGGAATATGTCGAATATATGTAGTATATGCTTATTTGCCAGAAATAGAGATCTACATAAGTTTCTGTTTAATATTGCAGAATATGGAGCCATTTCGGGAGAAAACCAAGAAGCAAAGACAGAAGTAGCAAGTCTACTGGATATCAACAAATCATGCCCGGACACCCACTGATCGGAGGACACCATGTCGAGAAGCCAAGGAGCAGAGTAACCCGACTCCCACACCGTCCTCGAGATCGAGTAACCCACTCGATGTCGACAAAGCCGCGAAGCCCACATCCGAGTCATGTCGAAGAGATGCTGCTCGACAACACCAGGCAAGCCATGATCAACATTTCTACTCGAGATCGACAAGACTGTTGTCGAGATCGAGGAACCCTAGGAGCCTGTGTCCGAGCATATCGACAAGAGACTACCCGACCAGCCAAGCCACACCTCTCGACGAGCCATCTTTACTCGATGTCGACAAGGGTATTCGAGGTCGAGGAGATTGGTGAGCCATGTCCGCGCCACATCGAGCACCAGCTAGCCGAGACGCCGAGCCACATCAGTCGACCAACAATCCTACTCGAGATCGAGTAGCCTTACTCGAGATCGAGGAAGCGTCCAGAAGCCGTGTAACGCGTTTTGATCTATCCTACTCGGATTGGGATTACTTGGGCCCGAAGGTTGCCGATTCTATCCGATTTTATCAAGATATATCATGAAGAGAGAGATCTATCCACTTGAAGACACTTTAGATTTAATTCCTTTATTTAGATTTAATTATGTTGTTGCTTTTATTTATCTTTAAAGTCTTAGATATAGTTTTAGATATAGATATAGATATTCTATCCTTGAATAGCAAGGATTAGAAGCCTATAAATAAAGCCTTAGGGGGCTGATTTCTATGAATTCCATCACACAACAATTAGGAGAAGAGAAGAGAGAAGAGAGAGAGAGAGAGATAGGCTGAGTGGAGCAGGAGAGCGAGAGTGATCCAGCTTTGTTTGGTTTGTACTTTCTTGAGTTTGGTTTAATGCAATTAGTTTCTTTTCATCTATCAATGCGTGTCTGAGGTAAAGATCTGACTTTTATCATGTTTTGAGCATCTACTACTTGTTTATGTGTTTATTACCCATCTAATGGAGATCCATGCTAACAACTTGGATTGTAAACATAAAATCAGTAGAGACAATTAGGGTTTCTTGAAAGAGTTGTCTAATTGTTGGAAAAGGTGAAAGCTTAGTCCTTTGATGCAATTCACATGATTATCTGTTTTATCTCTGCCTTATGCATGCTTGGTTATTGTTGTTGCAAACCCCAATCTTGGAAGTTCCTTTCATACATAGTTTCCGAGTCTCAAAAGCCTTTGCCTTTAATTTGTTTCGTTTTAGTTTCTGTCTTACTCGATCTCGACCAACCTTGGTCGATCTCGAGTTACTGATTCTCGATCCAGCATCGTTGTAGCTTCTGTGTGCAGGTGCTCGACAAGATAAACCGACGTCGACCAAGAGCCTACTCGATCTCGAGTAAGGCCTTGTCGAGATCGACTAGCCCTGTGCCTATGACTGCTGCGCTGTGTTCGACTGTCTGATCTCCTGTCGACTAACCCTAGTCGAGATCTAGCACCTGTTGTCGACTTCTGACCGTGAGATTCCACTGCTGCCTAGGATCCGCTGACACGCTTCCTCGTGGATCGATCTTGACTTCCCACTACTGCATCGGGAGGAAGTCTTGTAATCATTTGCAAGGGACGGAATCTGGTTTGCTGTGATTATTTATATTCTATTTTGCATACTCGATTTCCTCCTACAACAAATTGGCGCCGTTGCCAAGGAAGCTATCATTCGCGCCTTAGGTAGTTAAAATCTCACATTCTCTTTGAGTTTACTTTACAGGTGTATGCGCTGTTCTGGTCAACCACCTGAGTTTGAAGGCTTAGACAACCCAGAACGTCTTATACAAGCCCACGCTAGACTGAAAAGAGCCATGGCTACCGCAGAAACACAAGAGCTGCTGATATAGAGGCTTACTAGGGAGCTAGCCGCAAAGGATACTACTATCGCCGCTGAAAGGGCAGCGAGGGAACAAGAAGCTGAGCGCGCTAGGCAAGCAGAAGCTAAGCTTGCCCAATATCCAACTACTGCTGAGGATTATATGCATCCAACTCTTGTCGTGCCTGAATCGGCGATTCTTATCCCTGAAAACTCTTATGAAATTTGCACTCAATTTCTTATCGAGCATAAAAATAATGCTTTTTATGGCAAATTTAATGAGTGTCCTCTTGAGCATATTACCAATTTTTCTGACATGTGCCGTACTCTTGCTGAAGGTACAACTTTGGAATATATCAAGATGAAGGCTTTCCGCTGGTCTCTCGCTGGGCCTGCACTGAAGTGTCTTGAAGGGCTGAAACCAAGATCACTCACAACATGGGCCCAAGTAGAGCAAGAATTTCTGAATAAATTCTTCCCACCCGCCAAAACAGCACTCCTCCGCCAGAAAATCACCGCCTTCAAACAGAAGCCTGGGGAACCGCTGGCAAAGGCATGGGAACGCTACAAAGAACTGCTGCGATCTTGCCCTACTCATGGACAACCACCCTACGTCATTCAGGAGATCTTCTTCAACTCTCTTGATCAAGTCACCAAGGACAGAATCAACCAGTATACTCGCTATGAGTATCTGACGATGCCGCCCGTTGACGCATAGGGTGTGCTAGACAAGCTCACCAATTATGACAATAAATATGGGTCTACTGCAAACTATGAGGAGAGCTCCTATGCCAAGTCAGTGACGAGAGGGTTTCTCAACCAAATAAATTTATAGTCAAGACCCCCGCCATATTATAGGGGAGTCAGGTTCGTCCTCAGGAGAGAAGTCAGCGGTTCTAGGTTTAGTGTGTTTTGGGGTTCAGGGATAGCAGGAAAAGGTGATGAGGGTGGCTGTCGACAAAGAATAGAGGGGTCGATGTCAAGGGATGGAGAGAGAATGGCGGTTTGATATCGAGTAGAATATGTGCCGAATAAAAATAATAAAATAAAACAAATAAAGATGCAAACTTCCAAGGTTAGGGATCACCACAACAATAAACATATGTGCAGATCATAAATCACATAAAGATGCATGCTTTATATCAAAGAATCGACTTTCGCAAATTCCAACAATTTAGGTGATAGAGGCTCTCGCATAAAAATCTAATTTGTTTCTACCTTTTCTTAATTAGGATTAGTAGGCTCTCGCAAATAAACCCTAATTACTATCCAATTCATAATAAGATCACTTTCGCTTCAATATCATGAATAAGGAATTTCCTCAACTCTCGCAAAGGATTAAGCACATAGATAGATGATGATAAAGACATACAAGTTCATGGATTTATAAATCAAACACACATATCTATGTTGGGATCACTCCAACCCTAGAAGAAGGAAATTAGAAAGCAAACATGATGAAAGAAATTAACTTTAACATAAAATAAACTAAAACTTACAAAACCTTCCAAACGTTCCTCCTCTCTCTCTCTCTCCTCTTCCTCTCTCCTTGCGCCCTAAGACGACTTGACTTGAATGAATGAAAATCAGCCCCCTAGGGCTTTATTTATAGCCTTTTATTCCTTGCTAATCAAGGATAGAATATATCTATCTATATTTAAAAAGCTTAAAAGATAAAAAAAAGTAATTTAGGAATAAAATCTATAAAGAGGAAATTAAATCTAAATAGGTAAGTCTTCGCATGTTGATAGATCTTGTCTTCCATAGATAGAACTTGATGGATCTCGGCCAGCTCGGATTCCTTCGGCTCCAAGGACTCCCACAGCGCGTAGGACTGCTCAACGCGCGTAACGCGGCTTCGGGACGCGGCTCCTCGATCTCGACCAAGGCTCCTCGAGATCGAGTAGAGATGACGTCGACCATGGCTGGCTGGGCTTCTCGGGTATCTCTGCTCGACATGGCTCGGACCGGTGCTCCTGGCTTGGTCGATCTCGAGGACCCTTACTCGATCTCGAGTAAAGGTGGCTCGTCGACTAGGTCTTCTGGTGTTGTCGAGCAACCTCTCTTCGACATGGCTCGGGTGCCGACTTCCGGGTTCCTCGATCTCGAGTAGGTTTACTCGATCTCGAGTAGAGTGTAACCCGACATGTCTTTGTCGTCGGCTTCTCGATCAGCTCCTCCTCGACCAGGCACTCCTTGGACATTTTTGGTCGATCTCGAGTTAAGGTACTCGATATCGAGTACATCTCTCAGCTTTCTGCTCTGTTCCTAAAACGCACTTTCTCGAGTCCTCGTTCGTCGGATTGACGCATATGACCATGCGTTGGAAAGCTCTTTCCGAGGGCCACAACTCTCATGAAGACATCAAAGCTTGATTTAGAACGAAGAATGGTGAAAAATGGCCTTTTCTCCAGCTGCACCATTCTTAGCTTCTCCATGAGTTTCCTTTAAGCTCCAAAGTGCGTCCGATTTCTGCGAAATATAACAAAAACTTGTGTAGACCTCCATATATTGCAAATAAACATATACTACACAGATTCTGTATTATTCTAACCCAAATGCATGAAATGTATGCAGAAAATGATATAAAAGTAACTATAAAACATGGTAGATTCAGCTTACAACAAACACCCCATACTTAAGCTTGCTTGTCCTCAAGCAATACTTTTAATTGTCATTCAGGGGAAGAATTCAAACTCTCAACATCTTAGATTCATTCTCATATGTCCCCTGCAATCAATTACCATCCTCGAAAAGGTACTTGTGCCACAAATCCATACATGTGCAAATAAAAGCAACATCTACTCACAAAAGGAGGGTTATAAAAACAATTCATGTGACAAAGCATTAATAATCAAGAGGACTTTAATTAAGCTCAATAAGGATTAGATTGGTAAAAGGCTAAAGGTGGGCAATTTTTGGCAATGTGGTTCTAATGATTCGGGGAAATGGAGTATTTCCAAACTGAATTTCCACATTCCTTTTCCATAAGATTCATCACCTTTCATATTGCTTTTTATCAATAATAATGCTTTTACCTCTCTAACCTCAGCACTGCCTTCTCGCGAGTCGCAAACATGGGTGTCATGAATGGCCCCGGATACTTAGTGCTTTGGACTCCTCACCCGGTGTCCCATCTCGCCAAACTATTATCTCAGCGAGCAGGGTCTATCTTTGATCGAATTTTCTTTCACTCATTAAATTTTCCATATATTTCAAACAATTCCGCCAAACTCCAATAATGATAACAACAACACAATCACCATATGACATCTCCATAATGTAACATCATTCTCAACATAATCCCCGGATAGGGTAAAGAATGGCAATTTTTAGATCATGTGGAGCAAATACGAAATAAGGCATAGGTATGACTAGGATATCAACAAATGAGCATTATATGGAAATATAAAGTCCTCCATCATCTTATCATGCAACATGTCAAAAGCAACTTCAAATTTTACCTCCTTTCATGGTTTTCAAGAAAATATGCACTTTATTGTGACTTCCCTTTACTAGGCAATTTCATGCTATATCTCTAATGAATCCAATTTTGCATCGTCGAGTTTAATATAAAGCTTCCATGACATTTATCAAAATTTTTCAATGGGGGTCATTTTTCAAAACATTGGAAAACATGCATATAAGCACATAAATCAATAATGCATTCCAAAATAGCCATGTAGCAGTTCAAAGAAATAAATTCTAAATAAGCACAAATAATGTCAAATATGGCAATTATGCATGAAGTAAGCCCTTCCCCCACCCCATACTTAAACATTACAGTGTCCTCACTGTATAAAAAAAGGGTAAAGAAAGAAACTCACTAGACATGTGTGCATGGCTTCATAATTTCGAATGAAGGAATCTCCTGGGCCGAGTATGAATATGGCTCATCCATGGTCCTGAAAAGTGCAGAAGACATATACCCATAATAGAAAAACTAAAAGTGTTCAAAACAAAAGCAACAAAGTCTCAAAAGTCCAAAATTAAATGTCTATGTACACGCTCTAGATTTTATAGTCGCTAGGCCGACTTCTCCATTTAGCTCAAGGTGGCATTTGCAGGGCCCATGTAGCATGGGCTTCAAATAGAACTCCATTCTTGTCCATCAGCTGCAATCCTCCAGAATGGATCTTGTTTACCACGAAAGGTCCCATCCTCTTTTTGTTGAATTTGTTAGGGAACCAATGATCCTTTGATTTAGAGACATAGAGCTTGTCTCCAACTTCATATTCTTTGGGCTCATCATTGGATATCCTACATAAGCGCACATACCAAGGCAAACCTCTCCCATGTATAGATAGATCTTAAATGGAAATAGGAGAAGAAAGATCCATACCTTGGCTTACCTTCGCAGAGACGGAATCGGGGACCACAGTGTTTGGTCGATCTCGAGTAGGGCTACTCGATCTCGACGAGTTTTCAGGTTTTGGTGGTGAGCTGCTCGAGGATGCAGGAGCTGGTGGAGGTGAGGGTTGGTCGATCTCGAGTGGGCTACTCGATCTCGAGTAGGATTCAGCTTCTGGTGGCTTCAGCGTCGAGGAAGGCGAAGTCGAGGCAGCGAAGTCTTGGTGGTCGATCTCGAGTACAGTACTCGATCTCGAGTTGGCTGGCGCTTCAGTCTGGCTGCTCGATGACGCTGGTGCTGGTGGAGTCTCCTGGCTTTGGTCGAGATCGACTAGACTTCTCGATGTCGAGGAGTCTTGGTCGACCTTGACCCCATACTTGGTTCCTGTCAAGGCATCCGAAAAATAGTTAGTCCATAACGACGTACCTTGGTCTGTCTCGATTGGATTCTCTGTGTCCTCCTTTAGGATTGCCATGATCTCCTCCACCTGGGCCTCCATATCCCTCTTTTCCAGCTCCTCAGGGGTCATATTCCTTACCTTGGGTTCCCCGCAAGTGATGTAGCCAGCTGAGATAGATTTTACCTCTTCCATTGGACCTGTATGCCTTTCGGTTTTATTAAAGGAATACTCAATTACCTCATCGCTGATGTTGAAAGTGAGCACTCCTTTCCTCACGCTTTTGTTGGCATCCACCGTCGCCAAGAAGGGTCTTCCTAGAATGATTGGACAAGCAGGGTCTTCTTGCATATCAACAACTAGGAAATCAGCAGGGACAAAGAATTTACCTACTTGTACTGGCACATTGTCCCCTATGCCTGTTGAAATGACCACCGTGTTGTTGGCCATGTAAAGTCTAGCATCCACAGGCTCTAGGGCACCTATCTTAATCTTGGACCAAATTGTTAAAGGCATTATACTCACACCAGCTCCAAGATCACATAAAGCATTAATTTTATATGGACCAAATCCAATGGTTATAGCAAAATTACCTGGATCTGGCCTCTTCTCCAGTATGTCCAAATGGCTGCATTCCTCTGTAATCTCAGCCATTGATCGCTTTTTGCTCAGAATCTCCTTCAGGAACTTGACATAGGATGGCATTTCATTGAGAGCTTCTGTGAAGGGGATGGTGACGTTGAGCTTCTGAAGCATCTTGATGAAGCGCTGAAATTTCTTTTCTGCCAGATCCTTTGGAGATTTTGTGGGGAAGGGCAACTTCTTTTTCTGATTTGGGGCCAGAACAAATGTCGGAGATGTTGTAGTTTTCTCTCTCTCGGGCTGACCATCCTCGATGTCGACCACGCCTTTGTCGATCTCGACCAGATTGGGTGATGTCGAGTTATTGTGCAGTGCAGACGATGGTTTCTGAAGTTTCTCCTCGAGATCGAGTAGGCCCTCCTCGAGATCGACTAGAGTGTTGTCGACGTCGACTTGCTGTTCTTCGTTGTTCTGCTGCTTTCCGACCTCTGGCTCTTGTAGTTGATGACCGCTTTTGAGTTTTACAACAGCGATGTGTCCAATTTTCCCCTTTGGATTTGGTTCTGAAGATCCAGAGAGCGATCCTGTCTGTCTGGGGATTCCTGCCGCTAGCTGGCCAGTCTGTGTATTAACTGATTTCCGCCATATATCAATCTCTCCAAGCCTTGAGTTGACGCCCTGAATCTGAGTGTAGAATGAGTTGAAGGATTGACTGGTTTCTGTATGATTCCTCATTATTTCCTCCAAGATAGTCTGTAGATCATCCTTTTTCTGATCCCTTTCTGGATGTCCTAGAGCTCTGTAGGGCGGGGGGTTCCTAGGGGCACCTTGGTTCCATTGTGGTTGCTGAAACCTTTGGTCCCCCATGTAGCGATTGGGACCCCCTGCGTAAGCTGCCTCTTCATGGTATTCTGCCAGCCTGACTTGCTCTGTGTGTGGGCACTCAGTAGTGGTGTGCCTCTGTGATCCGCATTCGATACAAGGTTGGTTGACAAAAAGATACTTTACTTGTTTGAGGAGCTTCTTATTCTGATCTCTGTAGTATTGCTCCCTAACATCTGGATCGATTTCCTTAGGGGACTCATATAGGGGCATGGATGGTGCTGGCCTGGCGTAGGGGTTCTCCTCATAGTTGACTGGAGTCCCATACTTGTTGTCATAGTTGGTCAGCTTGTCTAGAGCAGCCCATGCGTCAGGAGGCGGCATTGTCAGATACTCGTAGTGAGTATATATGTTGATTGTGTCTTTTGCAGCCAAGTCCAGAGAATTGAAGAAGATCTCTTGAACTACGCAGGGTTGCTGTCCATGTGTAGGGCATGATCGCAGCAGATCCTTATAGCATTCCCATGCCTTTGCTAGCGTATCCCCAGACTGCTGTTTGAAAGATGTGATCTTTTGGCGCAGAAGTGCTGTTTTGGCAGGAAGAAAGAACTTATTCAGAAATTTCTGCTTCACCTGAGCCCATGTTGTGAGAGATCGTGGTTTCAGCCCTTCCAACCATTTCAGTGCAGGCCCAGCCAGAGACCAACGGAAAGCTTTCATCAAGATGTACTCCAAGGTGGTACCTTCAGAAAGAGTACGACACATGTCAGTAAAGTTGGTAATATGGCGCAACGGGCATTCATTAAATCTACCATGAAATGCATGATTTTTAATTTCAATAAGGAATTGAGTGCGAATTTCATAGTTGTTTTCAGGGATTAGAATGGCCGATTCAGGCACGACGAGAGTCGGGTGCATATAATCCTCTACAGTGGTTGGGTATAGGGCAAGCTCATTTGCCAGCTGCCTCGCACGTTGAGCTTCTTGTTCCCTTCCTGCTCTCTCAGTGGCGAGAGCAGCATCTCTGGCGGCTAGATCCCTCGTGAGCCTCTCGATCAGCTGTTCCTGTGTCTCTGCAGCTGCCATGACTCTTTGTAGTTTAGCTCTGATGTGTAGAAGGCGCTCTGGTTCGTCTAAGCCGTCAAACTCGGGTGGTTGACCAGAACGGTGCATACACCTGTAAAGTAACTTAAAGAAAAAAGTGAGATCTGACTACCTAAGGCGCGAATGATAGCTTCCCCAATTTGTTGTAAGGAGGAAATCGAGTATTAAATATAACAAAATAAATCAAACCAGATTTAGGCCCACGCAAATAATTACAAGAATCCTCCAATGCAGTAATGGGAAGTCAGGATCGAATCCATGAGGAAGCGTGTCAGCGGATCCTAGGCAGCTGTAAATCTCACAGAAAAGCAAACAGAAGACAGAAACAAAGGAACGAAGAAAAGAAGAAAATAACAAGCGAAGACAGAAATAACAAACGAAAGCAAGAAATAAAAGCAAGCATAGCAACTAACTCGATCTCAACAAGCCCTAACTCGAGATCGACTAACAACAGCAAAGACAGAAAATTCAGAATCGACGACAGAAAGCAGAAACTCAACTCGACCTAGACCCGACTCTACTTGAGATCGACTAACACCTACTCGATCTCGACTAAACCACTGCTCTATCTCAACTAAAAACTCACAAAATTGTAAATTGCAACTTCGAACATAGAATCTCAGATTTTGACAGAAATAAATCAATATACTAAAGAACTTCCAAAGCCATGGTATCAACACCACAACGATAACCATGCAAAGTAACACATAAAGGCATAAAAGATCATGCTTTCCATCAAAATAACTTTCGTTATTAACAAATAGGCATATAGAGGCTTTCACATAAACCCTAATTGTTACTAACCCTTTTCACATAATTAACCCAAGTTGCATTAAGATCACTTTCGCTTCAATAACACAAACAAGGATCACCTTCAACTCTCGCAAAAGAATCACGCTCATAGGGATAGAAGAAGAATTGCATAAAAAGATCTGACCTTTACCGCATCACCTCATATGGCCACCGTTGGGCTCACCCCAGCCCCAGAAGTGGGTTGACTACTCGCTCTTCATCGCAATCGCAGACATTGATGTATAAAAAGAAACTTGCATTAAACTAAATTCAAAGCCTTTACAATCCCGGCACACCAACTTTCGTTGAATGCCAAAACCTTAAAAACCTTAGAACTCCTAAACTTCTATGCGTACTACTTCTCTTGCTCTGAATTGAATTGAATGATGAAAAACCAGCCCCTAAGGCTTTATTTATAGCCTTCTATTCCTTGCTATTCAAGGATAAAAAATATCTATCTATATCTAAACAGCTTAAAAGATAATAAATGTATTTAAGAATTAAATCTATAAAGGGGAAATTAAATCTAAATAGGTAACTCTTCTCTTGTTGATAGATCTTGTCTTCTATGGATAGAACTTGATGTATCTCGGCAATCTCGGATTCCTTCGGCTCCAAGGACTCCCAGCTCGACACGGACAGCTCAAACCGCGTAACACGGCTTCGGGACGCGGCTCCTCGATCTCGACCAAGGCTCCTCGAGATCGAGTGGAGATGACGTCGACCATGGCTGGTTGGGCTTCTCGGGTATCTCTGCTCGACATGGCTCGGACCGGTGCTCCTGGCTTGGTCGATCTCGAGGACCCTTACTCGATCTCGAGTAAAGGTGGCTCGTCGACTAGGTCTTCTGGTGTTGTCGAGCAACCTCTCTTCGACATGGCTCGGGTGCCGGCTTCCGGGTTCCTCGATCTCGAGTAGGTTTACTCGATCTCGAGTAGAGTGTAACCCGGCATATCTTCGTCTTCGGCTTCTCGATCAGCTCCTCCTCGACCAGGCACTCCTTGGACATTTTTGGTCGATCTCGAGTAAAGGTACTCGATATCGAGTACATCTCTCAGCTTTCTGCTCTGTTCTTAAAACGCACTTTCCCGAGTCCTCGTTCATCGGATTGACGCATATGACCATGCGTTGGAAAGATCTTTCCAAGTGCTACAACTCTCATGAAGACATCAAAGCTTGATTCAGAACGAAGAAAGGTGAAAAATGGCCTTTTCTCCAGCTGCACCATTCTTAGCTTCTCCATGAGTTTCCTTTAAGCTCCAAAGTGCGTCCGATTTTTGCGAAATATAACAAAAACTTGTGTAGACCTCCATATATTGCAAATAAACATATACTACACAGATTATGTATTATTCTAACCCAAATGCATGAAATGTATGCAGAAAATGATATAAAAGTAACTATAAAACATGGCAGATTCAGCTTACAACAGCAAGCACCATCTATGCCACTCTATGAGCCAGCAAAGGAGATTGACCCAGATGTCAGGGAGCAGTTCTACAGAGACCAGAATCGCAAGCTCCTCAAGCAAGTCAAATACTTATCTGTCAACCAGCCTTGCATAGAATGCGGATCACAGCGGCACACCACTACTGAGTGCCCACACACTGAGCAAGTCAGGATGGCAGAAACACATGAGGAGGCAGCCTACGCAGGGGGTCCAAATCGCTACATGGGAGATCAAAGGTTCTATCAGCCACAGTGGAACCAAGGCCCCCCTAGGAATCCCCCACCCTACAGAGCTCCAGGGCATCCAAAAAGGGATCAAAAGAAGGACGATCTACAGTTGATCCTTGAGGAGATGCGTCGAAATCAGGGCACCATCAACAACCAGTTCCAGAACATCACTACAAAATTTGGAGAACTGGATATCTGGAAAAGAGGAATAGAGACCCAGATGGGTCAAATCGCTGCACAGATCCCACGACCGTCCAGACAGCTCCCTGGGCAAACAGAACCAAATCCTAAGGGGAAAACTGGACACGTCGCAGCTATCAAACTCAGAAGTGGGCATCAGTTACACGAGCCAGAAGGCGGGAAACAGCAAGACAAGGCAGAGCAGCAACTCGAGATAGAACAAGATCAACTCGATCTCGAGGAGACCCTACTCGACCTCGATAAGAAGCTCCTCGACCAAGCTCAGAAAGATCCCACTGCAGGTAGGTTTACCAGATTTGTTAACATGCTGCAAGAACTGAATGTTTCTATTCCTTTTACAGAAGCCCTGCAAGAGTTGGCTGGATATGTCAAATTTTTAAAGGAAATCCTGAGCAAGAAGCGATCCATCTCAGAGATCGCAGGCGAATGCAAAGTACTCCACTTCCTTGAAAAGAGACCTGACCCTGGTAAGTTTTCTGTTACTGTGGGTTTTGGGCAATATAAATATGATTCTCTATGTGATTTAGGAGCAAGTGTGAGCATCATGCCTTTATCAATCTGGCGGAAGGTAAAGATAGGATGCATAGAGCCTGTGGATGCCAAACTATACATGGCAAACAATACAGTGGTCATCCCTACAGGTATAGCTGAGAATGTCCCCGTCCAGGTTGGTAAATTCTTTGTTCCAGCCGATTTCCTTATCATAGACTGTGCTGAAGATCCTACTAGCCCTATTATTCTTGGTAGACCATTCTTAGCAACTGCAGATGCCAGAATTAGTGTTAAGAATCGATCACTCACCTTCACCATAGGCGATGAAGTTTTAGATTTCTCTTTTGGCCCTGCAAAGGAGGAAATTTCATGGCTGGAGGTGAAAAGCATCAGCAACCATGGGACCAAACAAACAGCGGAGGAAAGCGCCAGCACTGTACTCGAGGTCGACAAGAGCTCCTCGATCTCGACAAGCCACCTACTCGATCTCGACAAGACTTTGTCGATGTCGAAAACCTCTGCTAAGCCACTGACTTGCCAAGAACCTAAGTATGGGGTCCCTGTACTCGAGGTCGACCAACAGTACTCGACATCGACTAGCCCCAAGCCCAAAGATTTCTGTTTTGGGTCCGAAAAGGTAAGTTCAGGTATGAATTCTACTCCCCCTCAGTCCATAAAGAAATTTTTCAATAATTTAAGGGGAGGTAAGGCCCCGTGGCGAGAAAATCTGCGAAAGCTAAGAGCTGGAAGGAAGAAGAAGAAAGAGAAGGGAGATGATGCAAGCAACCACCTATCAGCTGAGCTTGCATACTACCATCAAGACCTAGATGATCCAGGAGAAAGGCCAAGTATGAGCGGGCCCCACACAAATGGTCCTTGAGCGCAAACGGAGAAGTCGGCCTAGCGACTCTAAAATCTAGAGCATGTATATAAACTTTATGAATTTTTAGACCTTTTTGAACTTTTTGGTTTTGGTTTTTGGTTTTTGGTTTTGATTTTATGTCTTTTAGAATACTTCATGTGGATAGTCTTGTTTTTGTGTGCAATCTAACGCTTTTAGGTCGGCAAGCATATAAGGATCGCGAAAAGTGGAAGAAAGAAGTCCCTGAAAAACAGTCAGAATCGACGAAGGCCAAGTCGATGACGACAAGGAGGAGTAGCCCAGACACTCATCGAGATCGAGTAGGCCAACTCGAGATCGACAAGCCACCAGAAGCTCCTCGACTTCAGAAACCACTGGACGCAGATGAAGCTCCTCGAGATCGAGTACCGTGTACTCGAGATCGACAAGAACTTTTCCTCGACATGCACTGATTCGCCATCCTCGATGTGTTATCCAGTGGGGACACTGTATATTTTAAGTATGGGGTGGGGGAAGGGCTCATTATCATTATTATATGTTTTAGTCTTGCTTTTTGGTTTTACATGGTGAAATTTTAATTTTTATGTTATGCATTCATGTTTAAATTCTATGCATTTTAGTCTTTTCCATACTTTAGTCTCATTTTTAGCTGCATAAGAAAAAAATAAAAAGAAAAAAAAATAGAAAATGTCGAAAAAAAAAAAAAATGCATGTTTAAATTTCTGCATTGTTCTAGTTTTTATACCCTCTCTTAGATGTCCTATGATGATAAATAATGACTGACTTGATCATATAAATCCTATGGCATGTTTGGAAGGTTTAGCCTAAGTCCTCAAAATGGTTTTTATGTGGATTGTGAACTTGTGATGAAATTGAGCACATATGATCCTAAGCTAAAGGTTAAAATCCAACAAAAATTGTCCCAGTGAGAATTTTTGCCTTATAGGGAGAACATAAAAAATCCCTCTGCTTTCTTGAGTGTATTTACTCTTCCTATGCATCTCTAAATGTTGTGATAGTTATTCAAAGCCAATGCATTTATATGTTTATGTTTATGAGAATTAAATGATAGAGGCACCTTTTAAGCCAATTTTATCCTCTCTTTACTTACCCTGCATTATCCTTGCTTGAAGCCAGAACATTAGCCTGAGACTTTTATTGTGAACTCCACAAAATTATCCTTAGCCAAATTGAGCCTGACCCCCATTTGGGAATTAAGACTTAGAGTTGGTTGGAAGAATGGTCTGTGGAAAGAATGAGCTTATGTTGGATTTCAAGTAAGAAGGATTTTTGAGTTTATAGAGATATGGGTTGGTTTTACATTTTTATCTTGCTATGCAAAAGGACTTTTGGCTCACCTTATAAATGCACCATTAAGTTTTATTTTATTTTCGTTCAAAAAAAAATAATAAAAAAAAAGAGAAAAAAAAGTATATATGTTTGTGAATAAAGTGCATGAGCGAAATTTACCTTATTTCTTTCATTATTCGCAAGATACATATTTTAGAGAGGTTGAGAAGGTTTGAAAGGTTACATACTTCATTGAGACAAATTGGAGAGTTTGGTTGATACATATGATTGAGAGTTGTGGTTTGGTTGAGTTGTGTTGGAGATTTAGGAGTCTTGATTCCCGAATTTTATTAAGCACCACATGGCCAAATAATTCCATACCCTTGTATTTCTTACCAAGCCCCATTACAACACCGCCGAATGGAATCTTCTTTGAAGACTTCTATTGAGCGAAGTCCTCTTGATAATTCTTGTTGCATTTTCATAATTGGTTGCGAAGTGGATTCATATTGAAATTGCAATGTTTATGAGATTGTATATGGAATTGAGTTGAGAGTTGATATACATAGCCTAAACACATTTGAGAGTTGAGTGTAAACACATTATCCCTGTGAGGTTGGATTTATACTGCCTATGCCTATGGATCGCTCATATATGTGTGATGACGTGAAATTCACTTGTCTTACATTGCCACTACTTGAGATGTTGCTTTTGACAAAGGCGAAGACTTGAAGGATGTGTTGTAGGTCTTGGTTACTGTTCGGTTATTGCTTGAGGACAAGTAAGTCTAAGTATGGGGTGATTTGATGTCTCCAAAGTAGCCATGTCTTTATGCATATTTTAGTTCCATATTCTTTACATTTTGCATATTTCGGGTTGGGAATATGTCGAATTTATGTAGTATATGCTTATTTTCCAGAAATAGAGATCTACATAAGTTTCTGTTTAATATTGCAGAATATGGAGCCATTTTGGGAGAAAACCAAGAAGCAAAGACAGAAGCAGCAAGTCTACTGGATATCGACAAATCATGCCCGGACACCCACTGATCGGAGGACACCATGTCGAGAAGCCAAGGAGCAGAGTAACCCGACTCCCACACCGTCCTCGAGATCGAGTAACCCACTCGATGTCGAGAAAGCCGAGAAGCCCACATCCGAGTCATGTCGAAGAGATGCTGCTCGACAACACCAGGCAAGCCATGATCAACATTTCTACTCGAGATCGACAAGACCGTTGTCGAGATCGAGGAACCCTAGGAGCCTGTGTCCGAGCATGTCGACAAGAGACTACCCGACCAGCCAAGCCACACCTCTCGACGAGCCATCTTTACTCGATGTCGATAAGGGTATTCGAGGTCGAGGATATTGGTGAGCCATGTCCGAGCCACATCGAGCACCAGCTAGCCGAGACACCGAGCCACATCAGTCGACCAACAATCCTACTCGAGATCGAGTAGCCTTACTCGAGATCGAGGAAGCCTCCAGAAGCCGCGTAACGCGTTTTGATCTATCCCACTTGGATTGGGATTACTTGGGCCCGAAGGTTGCCGATTCTATCCGATTTTATCAAGATATATCATGAAGAGAGAGATCTATCCACTTGAAGACACTTTAGATTTAATTCCTTTATTTAGATTTAATTATGTTGTTGCTTTTATTTATCTTTAAAGTCTTAGATATAGTTTTAGATATAGATATAGATATTCTATCCTTGAATAGCAAGGATTAGAAGCTTATAAATAAAGCCTTAGGGGGCTGATTTTTATTAATTCCATCACACAACAATTAGGAGAAGAGAAGAGAGAATAGAGAGAGAGAGAGAGGCCGAGTGGAGCAGGAGAGCGAGAGTGATCCAGCTTTGTTTGGTTTGTACTTTCTTGAGTTTGCTTTAATGCAATTAGTTTCTTTTCATCTATCAATGTCTGAGGTTGCAATGAAGCGCGAGTAGTCAACCCACTTCTAGGGTTGGGGCGAGCCCGACGATAGCCATGCGTGTCTGAGGTAAAGATCTGACTTTTATCATGTTTTGAGCATCTACTACTTGTTTATGTGTTTATTACCCATCTAATGGAGATCCATGCTAACAACTTGGATTGTAAACATAAAATTAGTAGAGACAATTAGGGTTTCTTGAAAGAGTTGTCTAATTGTTGGAAAAGGCGATAGCTTAGTCCTTTGGTGCAATTCACATGATTATCTGTTTTATCTCTGCCTTATGCATGCTTGGTTATTGTTGTTGCAAACCCCAATCTTGGAAGTTCCTTTCATACATAGTTTCCGAGTCTCAAAAGCCTTTGCCTTTAATTTGTTTCGTTTTAGTTTCTGTCTTACTCGATCTCGACCAACCTTGGTTGATCTCGAGTTACTGATTCTTGATCCAACATCGCTGTAGCTTCTGTGTGCAGGTGCTCGACAAGATAAACCGACGTCGACCAAGAGCCTACTCGATCTCGAGTAAGGCCTTGTCGAGATCGACTAGCCCTGTGCCTGTGACTGCTGCGCTGTGTTCGACTGTCTGATCTCCTGTCGACTAACCCTAGTCGAGATCTAGCACCTGTTGTCGACTTCTGACCGTGAGATTCCACTGCTGCCTAGGATCCGCTGACACGCTTCCTCGTGGATCGATCCTGACTTCCCACTACTGCATCGGGAGGAAGTCTTGTAATCATTTGCAAGGGACGGAATCTGGTTTGCTGTGATTATTTATATTCTATTTTGCATACTCGATTTCCTCCTACAATAATGGTCAGTATACACAATAACTTTTGTACCAAGCAAATAAGATCTAAATTTCTCAAGTGCCAAAACTATAGCAAAAAGTTTCTTCTCTGTGGTTGAGTGATTCCTTTAGGCTCCATTCAGGGTCATAGAGGCATAGTATATTACATGAGAGCTCCTGCCATTTTTTTCTTAGCACGTCTCCCACAACGTAGTCACTAGCATCACACATCAATTCGAAATGATGAGACCAATTTGGCTCTTGTATAATTGGTGTACTGGTAAGAAAAATCTTTAACTCATCAAACGCCGTCCTGCACTTCTCATCAAAAGCAAATGTGACCTCCTTCTTCAGCAGCTCGCACATGGGTGAGGTGATTTTTGAGAAATCCTTAATGAACCTGCAGTAGAATCCTACATGGCCTAAAAAGGAACGCACTTCACACACATTAGTAGGATAAGACAAGGATTGAATGATAGAAATCTTTGCCTTATTAACCTCAATCCCTTTATGGGAGACAATGTGGCCCGAAACAATGCCTTCCTCAACCATAAAGTGACACTTCTCTGAGTTGAGCACTAAGTTAGTGTCAACACACCTTCTAAGCACAAGTGCCCAATGGTTTGGGCATGCATCAAAACTATTACCATGTACTGCAAAGTCATCCATAAAAACCTCAATGAATTTCTCTATATAGTCAGAAAAAATACTTACCATACACCGTTGGAATGTCCCAGGAGCGTTGCACAAGTGAAAAGGCATCGTGCGATATGCAAAAGTGCCAAACGAACAAGTGAATGTCGTCTTTTCTTGGTCCTATGGTGCGATGGCTATCTAAAAGTACCCTGAATATCCATCTAGAAAGCAATAATATGGACGACCAGCGAGTCGTTTAAGCATTTTGTCAATAAATGGTAAAGGAAAGTGATCTTTTCGAGTTACCGCATTCAGCTTGCGATAATTGATGCAAACTCTCCAGCCTGATTGAACTCTAGTAAGGACTAACTCACCTTCTTGGTTCTCAACTACTGTTATGCCTCTCTTCTTTGGTACTACCTGCGTTGGACTAATCCATTGACTATCAGAGATGGGATATATCATACTTGCCTGAAGGAGTTTGAGCACCTCCTTCTTCACTACATCCATCATAGGTGGGCTGAGTCTCCGTTGAGGTTGCCTCGAAGGTTTGGCTCCTTCTTCTAACAAAATCCTATACATGCAAGTAGCTGGGCTGATTCTCTTAATATCTGCTATGGTCCATCCCAGAGCTGTCTTATGCTCTTTGAGCACCGCTGCCAACCTATCTTCTTGTTCTTTAATAAACTTATTAGAGATGATGATAAGCAAGGTGTCACCTTCCCCCATAAATGCATACTTCAAATGACCAGGAAGTGGTTTTAGCTCGACAACAAGTGCCTGCACGATAGAAGGTAAAAGCTTCTCGTTTGGAATGGTTAGTGCCATAAAGGTATCTGCCTGTGAATATATAGGGAGGGAAGAAGAGTCTCTTATGGTCTCCTACAGGGTAGTAGACGAAACATAATTCAATGAGAACTCCTCAATAGGAGCATCTAAAGCTACCCGCAGGTCATCTACACATGTCATATCAAAATTATCCTGCATACAAGTATCAATGGTATCCACAAAGCATAAGGAATGGTCATCAGAAAAGAGTTTCATTGCATCATATATATTGTATTCAACCTTCTCACCATCGAATGCCATAGTCAAAGAACCAGAATACACATCGATTTTTGTCCCAGCAGTCTTTAAAAAGGGCATTCCTAGGAGAATAGGGGCCTCTTGATTACCATGCTCCATGTCTAAGACAAAAAAGTCAACAGGAAAGATCAAATTGTCAACCATGACTAAAACATCCTCTACTAGGCCTCTAGGAAAAGCATTTGATTGATCCGCTTGTTGGATCACCACTCTAGTCTCCTGCAAGGGTCCTAAACCTAACGATTCATATAGAGAATAAGGTAAAATATTAATAGATGCACCTAAGTCTAACAAAGCTTTATCAAACTTAGTCTCACCTATCACACATGGGATTGTGAACATGCCAGGGTCGCTACATTTCTTAGGCATACGCTTTTGAAACACAGCAGACACATGTTCACTTACCTTAATCTTTTGCTTCCCTTTCAGCTTTTGATTCCTCTTTCTGGTGCAAAGTTCCCTAAGAAATTTATCATAACGAGGAATACTTTTAATCAATTTGAGTAAGGGGATGTTTACCTCACACTTACTGAACGTCTCAAAGATCTCTTTGTCATTCTCTGGTCTCCTTGTGTCTTTGAGCGCTTCAGGGAAGAGAGGAACATGTTTCAAAGAATTAAGAGGAGGAAAATTAGGTCTGACGTACCCATCTGTTTGTCCGTCAAGGGCATGGCCGCGGGGCGGCTCGGCGATTTCTGCATCGTCAGAATCGCCTTGGCCGCGGGACGGCTCAGCGATGACTGGTTCTTCTTCCTCCGCGTCCGTACCTGGTTCAAAATTTCCCAAGTTTTCATCATTATGGGGAGTGGTAATCAGTTCCTTACCACTTCTTAGTGTCATGGCGCTGACGTTCTCCTTGGGGTTCACCACCGTTTGAGATGGTAGCTTTACTGAGTCCTTAGCCTGGATTTCGCTCATCGATTGAGTCAATTGGCTAATTTGCTTCTCCAAATTCTTGGTGTGCTCAGCTTGACTCAGTACGATCTTTGTGAGAGCCTTGATAGGGTCCTCATTGGATTGATCAGCTGGTGGAGGTTCTCTCTGTCTGGAATCAAATTGTTGTTGAGGTCTGAATTGGGGTCCTCCTTGTGGATTGAAAGGGGCCTGGTGATTACCATAGCCATACCCCTGGTAACCTGCATTAAAATTGTTATTGAAATGATTGGTATTAGCATAGTTACCAAACCTGGGTCGCTGCGGAATAAAGTTCCCCATGGCTTTCAACTCTACACTTGGCTCCTATAGCATTGGCCAAGTGTTCGTCGGGTGATATGGATCAGCGCAAATGCCACATGCCTGAAGTTGCTGTGGGGTTCCTTGTAGCATGAACATTTTCATTATCTCCTTCAATTCAGCCACATCCCTATGTAATGCGGAAATTGAGGAGTCAACGACGAGAACCCCTCTAGCATGAAGTCCCTTGCTGAATTGCTTAGAGCCCCCAGCAAGCTCTGACAATACCTACCAAGCGGCAGTGGGTGTTTTGTTCAAGATGTTGCCTCCACAGGCGGAGTTCACCATCTTGCGCTCCTCATCAAGCAATCCATTGAATAAAAAGAGCATCAAATCATTCTTTGAGAAACCATGGTAAGGGCAACTAGAGCAAATCTTCTTGAAGCGCTCAAAGTAGTCATTGATTGTCTCTTTAGCCTGTTGGTCAATGCTTCTGATATCCTTTTTCAGGTTGTTTTACTTGGTCGCAGGAAAGTACTTCTCCAGAAAGAGACGCTTCAATTGATCCCATATTGTTGCACTTCCTGGTGGCAAGTAGTAGAACCACTCATTGGCAGTGTCTTTAAGAGAGAAAGGGAATGCCCTCAACTTGATTTGCTCCTCCGTGACATTGCCCGGTTCCATTCCCACCACAACAGTATGGAACTCAGACAAGTGCTTATGGGGATCCTTACCACTCAACCCATTAAATTTGGGTAAGAGATTAATCACCCCAGACTTTAGCTCAAAATTGACACATTCCTCAAGTTCAAGGAACACGACAGCCACTGATTGTTGGGCCAAGTCAGGTGTTGTGAGCTCTTTCAGCGTTTGATTATCCTCGTTAGCCATCTCTATACTCGCTTCTTCTCCTTGATCGAAAGGTAACTCACGAAAGTGATCACGAGCTTCTCGCCTCAATCTAGAGAGAGTCCTCTCAATATCTGAATCCAAGGACAATAAAGATGAGTTGGTAGCACGATTGTGGACACTATAGGTGGTCTACACCAAGATTAGCGATTAAACAAAACAAGAATTCAATAAGAAATCCCCGGCAACGACGCCAAATTTTACAAGAGGAAAACCTGTCATTGTTCATGCCAAAGAATACTCAAACTCACAACTAGTATAGTTGGTAAGAAAGAGGTCGATCCACAAGGAAATCTATCAATTCAATTGAAAGTCTAATCACTAAGAGAGAATATGGGGGTTTTGGTGTGAAAAAGGTCCGCCATTTATCAAAGCGGAAGCAAGCAAACAAAGTAAATTGATTGTAGAATGCAGTGGAGGGAATTAGGTTCACCTACAATTTATCACTTCGATTGATGAATTCGATCCTTGTTTCAGCCTCTAGTTCTTGTCTTTTCCTATCAATGTCCTTGTCCAGATATTAGGTAAATTACTAGTCCTACGAGTCCTAGTAATTCTTATCTCTAAATAACCCTAACACAGTTAAGATTTAACCTAGAGTCGATATTTAACCAAGGTACATGCAATATGAAGCTATGCGTCGATATTTAACATATAGTCATCTTTTTAAACATCTAATTAGTCCTACGAGTCCTAAATGGATATGGTTGCCACTTGGGTTAAGGTTCCCTACGAGGAATCTATAAAACCCTAGCAATTGAATGAATCTACTCTAACTAGTTGATCAGACCAGAGAGAATAAAACACATTCAAGCAATTAAGTGCAAAGAAGTCAAAACATTGGAATAGGAATAAGAACTAGATTAAAAAACTCACAATTCAACAATCAAAGATCCAAATCGTAGGCGAAACTTCGAGAGTTTAGTTGCTCATGCTCAACGTCGCTCTCAACAATTCTCTAAAGTGCTTAAGGTGAATGATAGAATAACCTAGAAAAGTCTTTTTAAAAGCCTTCAGAAAGTCGGCCAAGAAATAAACTAAAAACCCTAACTAACATCCGATTCTAAACAGTGTGTTTCTGTGAGGGCCGCGGGGCGGCTGGCGATTAGCGAACTCCTTCAGATTTTTCTTCGAACCGCGGGGCGGCTAGGCATGCTATGTGGCGGCCAGCGATTCTTCCGAGCTCCTTCTTCCATGAGTTCAGGAGCTTCTCAACAAGAGATTATGTAAATGCAACTAAATATATGCCTGTAATAAACCCTAACTTGTTTTTGCTTTCCTTCAATTCATTTCACCTTGAATCCGAAATACCTGTAATAAACCATACAATTGTGTAGATTCCGCCTCTTCGATCTCAACAAGAGATTATGTAAATGCAACTAAATATATGCAATATTCACAACTAAACTATGCTAAATGCAATCTATAATGCAATACTAAACATGCTCTATCACATTGCTATTCTTGAATATTCATATGAGTCACATCCAATGTATATTCTTCTTATTTATGCGATTCAAATGAATATTCAAACCAAGTCATAAATATTCATAAGGTTCAAACAAAGTGGAGTACATAGTGTTCACATCAAGTGGATTACCCAAAATATAACATATGAAAATAGCATACAATTGCGCCAAATCTTACATTAAAAACATCAAATCAAGTGGATTAAAATCAAGTGGATGAGTTGTTGTACCCAACAGAATAGCTCCAAATGCAGTCTTCAGGAGCCGCTGGGTGTATCTCAATCAGCGCCTGCTAAAATGCATATGTCGTCATATTGTCTTGGGTAGGGAGCGCTACTGCATCCACTGCATACTATGCTACGTTGTGAATACGCGAGGGAGTTACCAATGTGAGCCTAATTGGCCATGTTTTATAGTTACTTTTATATCGTTTTCTGCATGCATTTCATACATTTGGGCTAGAATAGTACATAATCTATGTAGTTTACACTTATTTGCCAAATTAGGGAGTCTACACTAGTTTCTGTTTAATTTCGCAGAAATCAGACGCACTTTGGAGCTTAAAGGAAGACTCATGAAGAGGCTAAGGATGGTGCAGCTGGAGAAAAGGCCATTTTTCGCCATTCATCACTCTGATTCAAGTTTTGATAACGTCATGAGAGTTGTAGCCCTTGAAAAGAGCTTTCTAATGCATGGTCATATGCGTCAATCCGACGAACGAGGACTCGGGAAAGTGCGTTTCAAGAACGGAGCAGAATGCTGAAAGCCGACAGATTTCCTCGAAATCGACCAAACTGGTCGAAATCGACCTAATTCTACTCGACTTTTGCTCCAGAGGACGACAAGTAAAACTGGAGCTGGAAGATGTTGCTCGATATCGAGTAAAAATCAAGTCGACTTTGCTCCTGGAGGCCGGAATCGAGTTGCTAAGCAGAAGACGAGAAAATTGCTAGTCGATATCGAGCAGTCCTACTCGATATTGAGTTGATTCCAGAAGCTGAAATCGAGCTAGTCTGGGATCTTGTTAAGTTTCTATTCCGAATCCAATTGAGATATTTTCGAGATCAAATTCCATCAAGATTTTCAAGTGCTATCAAGTTGGAGGAGGATTTATCCACAATTAGATATATTTCCTTTAGAGATTTATTTCTTTATTTTCATGTTTTTATCTGAAGTAATTTGGTCCAAAGGCCGAAGGCCTTTGGACCAATTACTAAATGTCCTAAAGGCTTTTCTTTGCTAGTAAATGGCCAAAATATTTTCATAATACCAAGTTTTCCCTTACCTATTACTCCCTCCTCTTATTTAGGTCTGTCTATCCGTTTTTTTTAGATCTGAGAACCGCTGGCGCCTCCATGTCCAGAGCCTTGCGCGGCCTCCCTCCTCTCGGAATCCTCTCCCATGGCGCCTCCCTCCTCTCGGAATCCTCTCCCATGGCGCCTCTATGTCCAGAGCCTCGCGCGGCCTCCCTCCTCGCGCGGCATGGCCTCACCGGAATCGGAGTGCTCTTCTGCCGTCGTTGACTTCAAAGACGATTGCAACCCCGACTTCAAAGACGATGGCCTCGCCGGAATCAGAGTGCTCACTCTCCTCTTACCTGGTGATTCCGATTTGAGAGGATCTACGATTGCAACCCCGATTCCGATCTGAATCGATTCTAAGGTAAATCACAGATTTCTCCCTTGGCTTATCATTCAATTAGAATCGCAGCCTTAGATCTCCCTTCTCCCTTGCTTTGAATCCGTTGATTCGTGCTTCAAGTTGCTCAAATTTGTGTTTAGCGGCTCCTTCGAATGCAGTGATGGTGACAGCAGTGAGAGCGATGATCTTCGTCTTCATCATCATCATCACCCGCACCTGTTCGATCTGTCTGATGGTTCGATACAACGTCGCTAATAGCTCGAGAGCAATTATCGTCGTCTTCATCATCATCACCACCCGCACTTGTTCGATCTGTATGAAGGTCTGATGCCACGTCGCTGATAGTTCGAGAGTGATGATTAGCGATGGCTTGAGAGCGATGCCACATCGCTGATAAGGTTCGATATGTCTGAAGGTTCGTCTCTCTGCCGCTGTTCCGATCTGCAATATAAATAGGGACAACCTTTGAGTAATTGCAACAAGTGTAATTGCAAATTGCAAATGTAATTGCAAAGTGTAATCTTCTAAGCTTTCAACCTTTGTTGGTTAGAGCTGTTTCCAAGCTTTCAACCTTTGTGTAATTGCAAGTGTAATTGCAAATTTCAATTGAAACAGCTGTTTATTTAACGATGATGATGATGATGGGAGAGTGTGTAATTGTAAATTCCAATTTGCAAGTTCTGTTCAATTTTAATATCTTGACTCAAACATAGGCTTGAGGTATCGTAGTTAGGATTTCAGAAGATTGCCGTTGTCGACGAAAGGGAGGAGCAGCGATGAAGGAGTCGGCCACCATTTGGCTGAGCAGTGGATCGAAGCTGTTATCACAGTACCAACTTTTAAGAGTTTCACCCAAAAAAAAAAATGATGACAGTGTCTATATATCTAAGATTCTAAGCTCATGTTCCGAATGTTGAACAAAATATACATCTAAATCAAATCTGAATGTTGCGAATATATCATGGCGACATTGATTGGTGAGTAATCAACCATTGTAAGGTTAAAATATGTGTCACCATAACAAAGACTAAAGTAGTGCCATCGTTGGTATGAATGTGTATTAGAGAATGATTTCAACCTTCTTTATAAGCCATAAACATTATATATAGTAGACGACTAATGTTACGTAGTTGTGCGTTGCTATTTTTATTTAGGAGTTGTCTAGGTATGAATTGAAACCATGTATTATAGGAGAGCTAGCTATCACCACATGTATTTTGGCTTCTCATTAACTCCTATAGGGTTTATGTTTCCCTTGTTCTAGGGTTTTCCTTTTGTTACAGTGCCTATGACCCTGTTTTTATAGTGGTTACAGTGTCTATGACCCTGTTTTTATTTTGATTACAACGTCTATAGGGCTTTCCTTTGATTACCGTGTATTTCATAGTGGTGACAGTATCTATGACCTTGTTTTAATAGTGGTGACAGTGTCTATGACTCTCTTACCCATTCATATATTGAAGGAGAACTGTCCACCTAATGTCTTTTGGCTTCTCATTAGCCCCTTTAGGGTTTGTGCTTACCTTATCCTAGGGTTTTCCATTTGGTGACAACAATAATCTCTTAACGATGTACTGTACTTAACATTTTAGGGTTTAGGGTTTAGGATCCTAAACCCTAAAGACTTAACCCTAAACCCTAAACCATACTGCACATCACATGTTCTTTTGGCTTCTCATTAACCCCTTTAGGGTTTGTGCTTCTCTAATCATAGGGTTTTCCTTTTGGTTACAAGTGTTTATGACCTTATTTTAATAGTGGTTACAATGTTTTTTATTCCTTTTTTTTTTATAGTGATTACAGGGTCTATAACCTTGTTTTAACAATGGTTGCATCATTTATGTCCATCTTACCCATTCATATATTAGAGGAGAACTGTCACCGCATGAATATAGGCTTCTCATTAGCCCCTATAGGGTTTGTGCTTCCCTTTCCCTAGGATTTTCCTTTGATTACAGTATCTATGACCCTTTTTCATAGTGGTGACAGAGTCTATATATAAAGCTGTTTTTATTTTGGTTACAACGTCTATAGGGTTTTCCTTTTGATTACAGTGTCTATGACCTTTTTTTCATAGTGGTGACAATGTCTATGAACCGATTTTTATAGTGGTGACAATGTCTATTATCCTTTTTTCATAGTGATGACAGTGTCTATGACTCTCTTCTCCATGCATATATTGAAGGAGAACTGTCCACCTAATGTCTTTTGGCTTCTCATTAGCCCCTTTAGGGCCTTGGCCCTAAACCCTAAAGACTTAACCCTAAACCCTAAACCATACTGTACATCACACGTTCTTTTGGCTTCTCATTAGCCTCTTTAGGTTTTGTACTTCCACTTTCCTAGAGTTTTCTTTTGATTACAGTGTCTATGAACCTTTTTTCATAGTGGTGACAGTGTTTATAAAGCGGTTTTTATTTTGGTTACAGCGTCTATAGGGTTTTCGTTTTGATTACAAGGTCTATGACTTTGTTTTTACAGTGGTGACAGTGGCTATGACACTATTTTTATTTTGATTACAGTGTCTATGCCCCTCTTACCTATTCATGTATTAGAGGAGAATTTTCACCACATTTATTTTGGCTTCTCATTATCCCCTATAGGGTTTGTGTCTCCCTTGTCTTAGGGTTTTCCTTTGATTACAGTGTCTTTGGCCTTTTTTCATAGTGGTGACAGTGTCTATAATCCTATTTTTATTTTGGTTACAACGTCTATAGGGTTTCCTTTGATTACAGTGTCTATGACCTTTTTTCATAGTGGCGACAGTGCCTACGACCCGGTTTTCATAGTGGTGACAGTGTCTATGACCTTGAAACCACATGTATTTTGAGTGAAAGTGTGTATGACCTTTGATTACAGTGTCTATGACCTTTTTTTTATAGTGATGACAGTGTCTATGACTCTCTTACTCATTCATATATTGAAGGTGAACTGTCCACCTAATGTCTTTTGGCTTCTCATTAGCCCTTTTAGGGTTTGTGCTTACCTTGTCCTAGGGTTTTCCATTTGGTGACAACAATCATCTCTTAACAACGTACTGTACTTAACATTTTAGGGTTTAGGGTTTAGGATTTAGGGTTTAGGGCCTTGGCCCTAAACCCTAAAGACTTAACCCTAAACCCTAAACCATACTGTACATCACATGTTCTTTTGGCTTCTCATTAGCCCTTTAGGGTTTATGCTTCCCTAATCATAAGGTTTTTCTTTTGGTTACAGTGTCTATGAACCTTTTTTCATAGTGATGACAGTGTCTATAAAGCTGTTTTTATTTTTGTTACAGCGTCTATAGGGTTTTCCTTTTGATTATAGTGTCCATTGCTTTGTTTTTAAAGTGGTGACAGTGGCTATGACACTGTTTTTATTTTCATTACAGTGTCTACAACCCTCTTACCCATTCATATATTAGAGGAGAATTGTAACCACATTTATTTTTGGCTTCTCATTAGGCCCTATAGGGGTTGTCCTTCCCTTATCATATGATTTCTCTTTGATTACAGTGTCTATGATCATGTTTTTATAGTGGTGACAGTATTTATGACTTTATTTTTATTATGGTGACAAAAGTAGTTACATTTTTAATTTTTTTTAATTGTGGTGACACTACTTTAAAAAAATCTAGAAAACTATAAATTAGAAATCTGATCCGGATTCCGGGGAATGAACAACTCCAGGCGAATTCTTAATAGCCATAGATCTAGGGCATGTATGAATATCTATTGTCCAATTTTGATTTTGATTTGCATCGCAAAATCTCAGTACTGCCACTGGTCGAGAAACGATGATTGGAGCAGGGAAGATGAAGCAGTACTCCAATGTCCTGGATAAACCCCTCAGCAAGGGCAAGCAGGAGGTGAGGTTTTCTTTGCTTAGTTGATATCGTACAAGCTAGTGAAATTCAATTTAACTACCTGGCTATAGCAGCAATGAGAAGGTTTTATTTTATTAGTAACCTTTCCGGCTCTAATACGCAATGTTGTATTCCAAATTGTAGGTCAGTTTGAGTGCATTTGCCTTCTTGTTTTCTGAGCTTGTTCAGTACAACCAGACCCAGGTCGACAACATTGCTGAGCTTGAGAGGAGGTCAGTTAGCTTAATATTACAGAATACAAACAACTTGTGCTCGATTACAGAAATCAGCAGCATACAAATTACAGATTACAAACAACTTGTGCTCGATTGCAGAAATCAGTTGCATACAAATTACAGATTATATACAACTTGTGCACGATTACAGAAATTAGCAGCATACAAATTACACATTACAAACAACTTGTGCTCGATTAGAGAAATCAACAGCATACAAATTACAGATTACAAACAACTTGTGCTCGATTACAGAAATCAGCAGCATTTAGAAACATAAAATGATGTCATGAACATTACAAACTTTGAAACACAACCTGAAATTACAATCCTTCCAAACACAACTTGAACATTACAAAGAAATTTCGAATCAGAAAAGTTCAAAATAAACCAAGTTAATAAAATGCGGCAACAACTGATGTACGTAGCCATGGGCTGATATGCTGAAACACAACAGTGATGCAGACACGCCAAAGATCTGAAATGTGAAAGAAACAATGCTAGAGTCCATATTTTGCTTCCAAGAGTCTACTATGCTTGCAAAAGTCCACATTTTGAAAGTTCAGCATCATTTGCAATATTTTTAGATAAACCCTGAATATCAGGAACTCAAAACTAGCATCTAATACCCTAGGTTTCATATGAATATAAGATATAAATCTTGATTCCTTTCAACACCTCCATTTCCAATTGAATATCCAACCAAAGCCAGAAACTGAAAACAAGCATCCAATATCTCGATTGATCGACATTCAAACCTCTGGTTCAAGCTCTAATTTTACCAACCTAATAAATTAAAGAACAATACTTTCCCAATCGATGATCCACGGCATACTTTCAGCTTCAAATCCACCTATGTAACACAGTCAATTTAGCCCTATTTCACTCCAATTTGCACTACTCGGCTAAAAATCTGAAATTTTTTCACTCATTGTTCACAAATTAAGAGAGTTAGAACTGATTGACAGCTTCAAACATACCTGTTTCAAGTTGCAGAACCCTTCATACACAGTGAGCGGCGGAGAGTCGGTATCCATATTGAAAGGAGGACGCCGACGGCAGTTGCGTGATCGGTCGGCGACGGCGAGAAGGAGGACGCCGGCGACAGTTCTGTGGTCGGTCGGCGGCGGCGAGAAGGAGGACGCCTACTCCGCTCTATAATCGCCTCCCTCTGTTTGATTTTAGGGTTATCAAATTAATTAACAACGCGTCTCTTGATCTCCGATTTCACAGTCTTCGCTGAAGAATCCGCCGTCGCCGGTGCTGGCCATGGAGGTTGTTGCCGGAGAGGAAGAGGCTTGGAGGGAGGCGGCATTGAAGAGCTCGTGAGGATGGAACTGGATGTCTGGATCTGGATCTGTTCAATTTGGGGGCAGATGAAAAAAAAAGAGAAAGAATTATAACAGGGGTATAATTGGAAATTGTGGACATTTACCTAATATTGTAACCCTTGTGTCCTATGACTTAATATTTGTTTCCAAAATGGCCAGTTAACAAAAAAGCCCTTTTTATCTTAATGAAGTAGATAGATAGATATAGATTTAGATATAGTTTTCTTTCCTAATTAGAGAGGGAATGAAGTCTAAAAATAAAGCCTTAGGGGCTGATTTCCATTCATTCAATCATACAATTCAATTCTAGAGAAGGAGAAGAGAGAGTAAGTAGAGGTAGTAGAGAGCTTGTGGCGAGAGCAAGGTGGAAAGACGAGAGCGGATTTGGCTTGTTCGGTTGTAAGCTTTCTTTTTAGTTTTATTTTAATGCAAAGTTATTTCCTTTTATTATTGATGAGTTTATTGATGATGAAGAGCGAGTAGTCTACCCACTTCTAGGGTCGGGGTGAGCCCGACGGTAGCCATGTGAGGTGATGCGGTAAAGGTTTGAGCTTTTTATGCATTTCGTCTTCTATCCCTATGAGCTTGATTCTTTTGCGAAAGTGGAAGGTGATTCTTGTTTGTGTTATTGAAGCGAAAGTGATCTTAATGCAACTTGGATTAATTATGTGAAAAGGGTTAGTAACAATTAGGGTTTATGCGAAAGCCTCTATATTCCTATTTGTTAATAACGAAAGTTATTTGATGAAAAGCATGATCTTTTATGCCTTTATGTGTTATTTTGCATGGTTATTGTTGTGGTGTTGAAACCCTGATCTTGGAAGTATTTAGTTTATTGATTTATTTCATCGAAATCCATGTTCGGGCTTGCGAAAAGGTGAGATCTTTGTTACTGAGTTTGTCGATTTCGAGCAGGTTTTTGTCGACATCGAGGTATTTGCTCGACATCGAGGAAAGTTTTGTCGAGATCGAGTTGCTTTTGCTGGTTTTGCTTTATGTCAGTCGAATTCGAGTACAGTTGGTCGATATTTTTACTCGATATCGAGGAACTGTAGTCGATATCGACGAGTTTCTGTGCTTTGCTTTATTTTCCGCTTTTATCTGTTATCTCTGTCTTTCTGTTTGATTTTCTGCCTGTGAGATTTGCCGCTACCTGAGATCCGCTGACGTGCTTCTTCGAGGATCGATCCTGACTTCCCGCTGGTACATCAGGAGGAGGTCTTGTAATTATTTGCGTGGGCACAAATCTGGTTTGATTTATATTTTATATTTTGAACTCGATTTCTTCCTGTAATAAATTGGCGCCGTTGCCGGGGAAGCAATCATTCGCACCTTAGGTAGTTAGATCTCACGTTATCTTTGAGTTTTCTTCTACAAGTATATGCATGACACCTTCGAGTATTTCGAAAGGGAAAGAGAGAGACAGTATGCAAAAGAATTGGAATATTTGAGATGGCTATACACCGTTGATGAGGAAGCATGGCTTGAGGGTGTACGCGCATTTAGGAAGCTACAAGATTTGTCAAAATCACCGCCAGAAGCCCCAATCCTGCTCGAAGGAGAATCTGAACCTGAGGTCGACCTTGACCAACACCTAGTTGATGTCGACCCATCTCCAGTCGATATCGATCTATCTCTAGTCGATACCCAGGTATTTTCTTCCGCTATCTCAATTCCATCTTTGCCCTCTGTCTTTGAAAAACCATTTGAAGAACCTCTAGAAGAAGAAGAGCCAGAAAAGAAGTAGTTGGACGTTGTTGCCCAGGATGTTTCAAGATCGATTTTACCTTACAAGGTGAAGGTCATCCCCGATAATTTTGAGCAACCGATTTTCATATTCATGTATGGGGTCCTCGCAAAGTGGCATGAAACTCCACAAGATGAGGTGGACATATCTCTTCCCACTCCACCATTTTGCTATGGTGGAGATGTGCAAACAAATCAACCAATAAAGCGGAAGAGGTATGATGATGAGGTATGTGTATTTTTGTTATATCTTCCTTTATGCATGCTAGTTGGAGCCCAGGAAGATGAATGGGTGAAGCCATGGAGTGTTCATTCGGGGAGGTTTAAGCTTTTCCACATGATGCCACCGGATGACATTCCACGCTTCCCACCACCGGAGGATCCACCAGATCAACCTATACCTCCGGACAAAGATGAGCCAGGCTAAAGCTAAATGGAGAAAGTCGGCCTAGCGACTATAAAATCTAGAGCTTGTAAATAGACATTTCTTTTTGGGACTTTTGGGACATTGTTGCTTTTGTTTGTTTTTGGTTTTGAACTTTTAGTTTTTATATTGTGGGTATTTCTCTTCTACATTTTTCAGGTCCATGGGGATAGAAGCAAGCTAAAATCGGACTAGGCCCAGCAGCATAGCACTCGATTTTGAAAGCCCTGCACATCTATCTAGTGAGTTTCTTTCTTTACTCTTATTTTTTATATACAGTGAGGACACTGTAATGTTTAAGTATGGGGTGGGGGAAGGGCTTACTTTATGCATATTTGGTTTTATGTGTGCATATTTGAAGTTTATTTCTTGAATTGCTTATACATGGCTATTTTGGAATTCATTATTGATTTATGTGCTTATATGCATGTTTTCCAAAGTTTGAAAAAAATGACCCCCATTGAAAATTTTGATAAATGTCATGGAAGCTTTAAATGAACTCGACGATGCAAAATTGGATTCATTAGAGATATAATATGAAATTGCCTAGTAAAGGGAAGTCACAATGAAGTGCATATTTTCTTGAAAACCATGAAAGGAGGTAAAATTTGAAATTGCTTTTGACATGTTGCATGATAAAAGGATGGAGGACTTTATATTTCCATATAATGCTCCTATTGTTATATCCTAGCCTTACCTATGCTTATATGCATCATAAAAGCCATATTATGCCTTATTTCAATTATTGCTCCACATGATCTAAATATTGCCATTTTCTACCTTATTTCCTATCCGGGGATTATGTTGACAATGAAGTTACATTATGAAGATTTTCATGTGGTGTTTGTGTTGTTATCATTATTGGAGTATGGTGGAAAAATGTTTGAAATATATGGAAAATTTAATGAGCGAAAAAAATCCGATCACCTCAGGAGATAAAGGTAGATCGACCTTGCTTACTGAGATAATAGTTCAATGAGATGGGACACACAGGTGAGGAGTCCAAAGCACTAAGTATCCGGGGCCATTCATGACACCCATGTTTGCGACTCGTGAGAAGGCCGTGCTGAGGTTAGAGAGGTAAAAGCATTATTATTGAGAAAAGCATTGAGCGATAAGTGAAAGGTGATGAATCTTATGAAGAAGAAATGTGGTATGAAAGTTTGGAAAGTACTCCATTTCCCCGGATCATTAGCACCACATGACCAAAAATTGCTCACCTTTAGCCTTTTACCAATCTACTTCTTATTGAGCTTAAATTAAAGTCCTCTTGATCATTAATTCTTTGTCACATGAAATGTTTTTGTATAACCCTTCTTTTGTGAGTAGATGTTGCTTTTTAATTGCACATGCATGGATTTGTGACACTAGTACCTTTTCGAGGATGATAATTGATTGCAAGGTTATATGGCAATGAATCTAAGATGTTGAGAGTTTTGATTTCATCCCCTGAATGACAATTAAAAGTATTGCTTGAGGACAAGCAAGCTTAAGTATGGGGTGTTTGATGTGAGCCTAATTCGCCATGTTTTATAGTTACTTTTATATCGTTTTTTGCATGCATTTCATACATTTGGGCTAGAATAGTACATAATCTATATAGTTTACACTTATTTGCCAAATTATGGAGTCTACGCTAGTTTCTGTTTAATTTCGCAGAAATCAGACGCACTTTGGAGCTTAAAGGAAGACTCATGATGAGGCTAAGGATGGTGCAGCTGGAGAAAAGGCCATTTTTCGCCATTCATCACTCTAATTCAAGTTTTGATGTCTTCATGAGAGTTGTACCCCTAAAAAAGAGCTTTCCAACGCATGGTCATATGCGTCAATCCGACAAACGAGGACTCGAGAAAGTGCGTTTCAAGAACGGATCAAAATGCTGAAAGCCGACAGATTTCCTCGAAATCGACCAAATTCTACTCGAATTTTGCTCCGGAGGACGAGATCGAGCAGAGCTGAGGAAGTTAGTCAATATCGACTTGTTTTACTCGATATCGAGTAAGCCATATCGAGTCAAAGACCCCGGAGTCGACAAGTAAAGCTGGAGCTGGAAGATGTTGCTCGATATCGAGGAAATCTAGTCGATATCGAGTAAAAATCAAGTCGACTTTGCTCCTGGAGGCCGGAATCGAGTTGCTAAGTAGAATACGAGAAAATTGCTAGTCGATATCGAGCAGTCCTACTCGATATCGAGTTGATTCCAGAAGTCGAAATCGAGCTAGTCCGAGGTCTTGTTAAGTTTCTATCCCGAATCCAATGGAGATATTTTCGAGATCAAATTCCATCAAGATCTATCAAGTGCTATCAAGTTGGAGGAGGATTTATCCACAATTAGATATATTTCCTTTAGATATTTATTTCTTTATTTTCATGTTTTTATCTTAATGAAGTAGATAGATAGATATAGATTTAAGATATAGTTTTCTTTCCTAATTAGAGAGGGAATGAAGCCTATAAATAAAGCCTTAGGGGCGGATTTCCATTCATTCAATCATACAATTCAATTCTAGAGAAGGAGAAGAGAGAATAAATAGAGGTAGTAGAGAGCTAGTGGCGAGAGCAAGGTGGAAAGGCGAGAGCGGATTTGGCTTGTTCGGTTGTAAGCTTTCTTTTTAGTTTTATTTTAATGCAAAGTTATTTCCTTTTATTATTGATGAGTTTCTTGATGATGAAGAGCGAGTAGTCCACCCACTTCTAGGGTCGGGGTGAGCCCGATGGTAGCCATGTGAGGTGATGCGGTAAAGGTTTGAGCTTTTTATGCAATTCGTCTTCTAACCCTATGAGCATGATTTTTTTGCGAAAGTTGAAGGTGATCCTTGTTTGTGTTATTGAAGCGAAAGTGATCTTAATGCAACTTGGATTAATTATGTGAAAAGGGTTAGTAATAATTAGGGTTTATGCGAAAGCCTCTATATTCCTATTTGTTAATAACGAAAGTTATTTGATGAAAAGCATGATCTTTTATGCCTTTATGTGTTATTTTGCATGGTTATCGTTGTGGTGTTGATTTATTTCATCGTAATCCGTGTTCGCGCTTGAGAAAATGTTAAATCTTTGTTACTGAGTGTGTCAATTTCGAGCAGGTTTTTGTCGACATCGAGGTATTTGCTCGACATCGAGGAAAGTTTTGTTGAGATCGAGTTGCTTTTGCTGGTTTTGCTTTATGTCAGTCGAATTCGAGTACAGTTGGTCGATATTTTTACTCGATATCGAGGAACTGTAGTCGACATCGACGAGTTTCTGTGCTTTGCTTTATTTTCTGCTTTGATCTGTTATTTCTGTCTTTCTGTTTGATTTTCTGCCTGTGAGATTTGCTGCTACCTAAGATCCGCTGACGTGCTTCCTCGAGGATCGATCCTGACTTCCCGCTGCCACATCAGGAGGAGGTCTTGTAATTATTTACGTGGGCACAAATCTGGTTTGATTATATTTTATATTTTGAACTCAATTTCCTCCTACAACAGTCACATCGCTGTAAAGACCGATGAGCATATCCACTATCTTTTCCAATACGCGAGGGAAGTACAACACAGGGTCATCGTCACAGTCCCTGTATCCGAACTGCAACTGCGTTGACCACTCAAAATTGCTGCGACATTGCACCAAAAAAATATTGCATCGATAAAAATGCTGATACTTCCCGTGCTTGCAGTTGCTAGCACCACGTTTAGGGGGATGACTATGTTTGGTCACTCTAATATTGAAACGGGTCCCGTCTGTGAACTTGCCTTCCTTAACGAAGTTGTACATGCTTAATGATGATTGAGGGCTGGTGGGCGTTTAGTGTATGGGTGATGTGGGGGTGGGGACGGGAGGTTGGGGTTTATATTGTGTCTTACATTACAATGTCCAATTCGACGTTGTAAAGGGTTCATCCCCTATTACAATGACGAATTGGATGTTGTATACGGAGGGTGACAACGTCGATGTTGTAAATGGTTCATCCACCATTACAACATCTAATATGACGTTGTAAAGGCTTATCCATAGAATGTGCAATTGAAGTCATGTATGGTCCTCCTCTCCCTCGATGTGTTTATATAGATCCACCATGAGGACGAATGGATGTCATCCCTTCACCTCACAATTTCACACAATACTAATTTCATCTTCAGAGAGGAAAATGACATCCTAAAAAATTG
The DNA here is from genome assembly GCA_963922045.1 of Persicaria maculosa. Classification (NCBI taxonomy): domain Eukaryota; kingdom Viridiplantae; phylum Streptophyta; class Magnoliopsida; order Caryophyllales; family Polygonaceae; genus Persicaria; species Persicaria maculosa. The sequence goes on along the minus strand of OY998251.1, from coordinate 50,007,277 downwards.
AACGAGCGATGAAGGTGGCACGAGATGAAGCTCCCGCACCACAAAGCAAGGTCGTCCCACAGGTGAACTCTTATGCATGTATTCTTTATGTTGTAGGAGGAAATCGAGAATGCAAATATAGAATATAACTAAAGTAAGGCAAACCAGATTCCGTCCCTTGCAAATGATTACAAGACTTCCTCTCGATGCAGTAGTGGGAAGTGAGGATCGATCCACAAGGAAGTGTGTCAGCGGATCCTAGGTAGCGGTGGAATCTCACAGAAGTCAACAACAGGGGTCCTAGATCTCGAGTACAGCAACTCGACAGAAGATCCGACAGTCGAACACAACGCATCAACAAGTACAGGCACTGGGTGTAGTCGATCTCGACCAGAGGCTACTCGAGATCGAGTAAGGCCTTCGTCGACGTCGGCGTGGCTTGTCGAGTACCTGCTCACAGAAGCTACATCGACCTTGGTTGAAGATCAGTAGTCGAGATCGAGTTGTGCTATTCGATCTCGAGGAAAGCAGAGAATAAAACGAAAGAAAATTAATGCAAAGGCTTTGGGATTTTGAACTAAACTGTATGTACAAGACTTCCAAGATTGGGGTTTGCAACAACGATAACCAAGCATGCATAAGGCAGAATAAAACAGATAATCATGTGAATCGCATCAAAGGACAAGCTTTCGCCTTTTCCAACAATTAGACAACTCTTTCAAGAAACCCTAATTGTCTCTACTGATTTTATGTTTACAATCCAAGTTGTTAGCATGGACCTCCATTAGATGGGTAATAAACACATAAACAAGTAGTAGATGCTCAAAACTTGATAAAAGTCGGATCTTTACCTCAAACACGCATGGCTATCGTCGGGCTTGCCCCAACCCTAGAAGTGGATGGACTACTCGCGCTTCATCATAATTAAAGACATCAATAATAAAAGGAAATAAACTTGCATTAATAAAATAAAATAGAGCTTACAACCAAAGGAAGCCAATTCCGCTCTCGCTTCACCAACTCCTCTTGGCCACTCACTCTCTCTTTCTCTCTACTACTTCTCCTTACTGAAATTGAATGATTAAAACTCAGCCCCATGGGCTTTATTTATAGGCTTCTAAACCTTACTACTTAAGGATAGAAACATCTATCTATATCTAAAGCTATATCTAAAAGGCTTAATGATAAATAAAAGCAACAACATAATGAAATCTAAATAAGGGAAATATATCTAAAAGTCTTAAGTGGATAAATCTTCTTCTTCCATGATGTATCTTGATAGATCGGATAGAACTATGCAACCTTCGGCTCCAAGGAATCCCAATCCGAGTAGGATAGATCAAAACGCGTTACGCGGCTTCTGGAGGCTTCCTCGATCTCGAGTAAGGCTACTCGATCTCGAGTAGACATGTCGTCGACTGGGCTGGCTCGGCGTCTCGGCTAGCTGGTGCTCGACAGAATCGGACTATGGCTCACCAATCTCCTCGATCTCGAATACGGTTGTCGATATCGAGTTGAGATGGCTCGTCGACTCGTGTGTGGCTTGGCTAGTCGGGCAATCCTTGTCGACATGCTCGGACACAGGCTCCCCGGCTTTGTCGACATCGGGTAACAGTCCTCGATCTCGAGGAAGATGTCCGGGCATGGTCGGGTAATCTCTCCTCGACTCCGGGTAATTTCTCCTTAGATCCGGATAATCCCTTCTTGGCTCCGGGTTGGCTAGTCTTTCGCTCCTCGACATGTGCTCTTCGACTAGGGTGTGTCTAGGCGTGATTCATCGAGATCGACTAAGGCTTGTCGATGTCGAGTGACTTTGAGCTCCGGTTCTCGCTTCTTGATTTTCTCTCGAAATGGTTCCATATTCTGCAATATTAAACAGAAACTTATGTAGATCTCCATTTCTGACAAATAAGCATATACTACATAAATCCGACATATTCCCAACCCGAAATATGCAAAATGTAAAGAATATGGAACTAAAATATGCATAAAGACATGGCTACTTTGGAGACATCAAATCACCCCATACTTAGACTTGCTTGTCCTCAAGTAATAACCAAACAATAACCAAGACCTACAACACATCCTTCAAGTCTTCGCCTTTGCAAAAGCAACATCTCAAGTAGTAGCAATGTAAGACAAGTGATTTTAACGTCATCACACATATATGAGCGATGCATAGGCATAGGCAGTATAAATCCAACCTCACAGGAATAATGTGTTTACACTCAACTCTCAATGTGTTTAGGCTATGTAGATCAACTCTCAACTCAATTCCATATACAATCTCATAAACATTGCAATTTAAATATGAATCCACTTTGCAACCAATTATGAAAATGCAACAAGAATTATCAGGAGGACTTCGCTCAATAGAAGTCTTCAAAGAAGATTCCATTCGGCGGGGTTGTAATGGGGCTTGGTAAGAAATATAAGGGCATGGAATTAATTGGCCATGTGGTGCTTAATAAAATTCGGGAATCAAGACTCCTAAATCTCCAACACAACTCAACCAAACCATAACTCTTAATCATATGCATCAACTAAACTCCCCAATTTATCTCAATTAAGTATGTGACCTTTCAAATTCAATAAACCTCTCCAAAGTATGTATCTTGTGAAATAATGAAAGAAATAAGGTAAATTTGGCTCATGCACTTTATTCACAAACATATGTAATTTTTCTCTTCTTTTTTACGATTTTTTTTAAAACGAAAATAACATAAAACTAATGCTAGTGCATTTATAAGGTGAGCCAAAAATCCTTTTACATAATGTGCGTAGCAAGATAAAAATATAAACCAACCCATATCTCAAAAAATCCTTCTTGAAATGCAACATAAGCTTTATTCTTTCCACAAATCATTATTTCAACCAACTCTAAGTCTTAATTCCCAAATGGGGGTCTGGCTCAATTTGGCTAAGGATAATTTTGTGGAGTTTATAACAAAAGTCTCAGGCTAATGTTATGGCTTCAAGCAGGGATAATGCAGGGTAGGTAAAGAGAGGATAAAATTTGGCTTAAAAGGTGCCTCCATCATTTAATTCTCATTCACATCAACATATAAATGCATCGGCTTTGAATAACTATGACAACATTTAGAGATGCATAGGAAGCGTAAATACACTCAAGAAAGCAGAGGGATTTTTAATGTTCTCCCTATAAGGCCAAAATTCTCACTAGGACAATCTTTTGTTGGATTTTAACCTTTAGCTTAGGATCATATGTGCTCAATTTCATCACAAGTTCACAATCCACATAAAACAATTTTCGAAGACTTAGGCTAAACCTTCTAATCATGCCATAGGATTTATATGATCAAGTCAGTCATTATTTATCATCATAGGACATCTAAGTTAGGGTATAAAAACTAAGACAATGCAAAAATTAAACATGCATTTTTTTTTCTTTTTTGACATTTTCTATTTTTTTTTATTTTTATGCAACTAAAAACAAGACTAAAGTATGACAAAAGACTATTTAAACATGAATGCATAACATAAAAAATTTAAAATTTCACCATGTAAAACAAAAAGCAAGACTAAAACATATAATAATGATAATGAGCCCTTCCCCCACCCCATACTTAAAATATACAGTGTCCCCACTGTATAAAAATTAAATAACAACAAGAGTAAAGGAAGGAACTCACAGGATAACATATCGAGGAGGGCGAATCAGTGCAGGTCGAGGAAATAGGCTTGTCAATCTCGAGTACAGGGTACTCGATCTCGAGGAGCTTCGTCTGCGTCCAGTGGCTTCTGAAGTCGAGGAGCTTCTGGTGGCTTAGTCGATATCGAGTTGGCCTACTCGACATCGACGAGTGTCTGGGCTGCTCCTCCTTGTCGTCGTCGACTTGGCCTTCGTCGATTCTGACTGTTTTTCAGGGACTTCTTTACTCCACTTTTCGTGATCCTTATATGCTTGCCGACCTAAAAGTGTTAGATTGCACACAAAAACAAGACTATCCACATGAAGTATTCTAAAAGACATAAAACCAAAACCAAAAACAAAAAAAAAAACAAAAAGTTCAAAAGTTCCAAAATTCATAAAGTTTATATACATGCTCTAGATTTTAGAGTCGCTAGGCCGACTTCTCCGTTTGTGCTCAAGGACCATTTGTGTGGGGCCTGCTTATGCTTGGCCCTTCTCCTGGATCATCTAAGTCCTGATGGTAGTATGCAAGCTCAGCTGACAGGGGGTTGCTTGCATAATCTCCCTTCTCTTTCTTCTTCTTCCTTCCAGCTCTTATCTTTCGCAGATTTTCTCGCCACGGGGCCTTACCTCCCCTTAAATTATTGATAAATTTCTTTATGGACTGAGGGGGAGTAGAATTCATACATGAACTTACCTTTTCGGACCCCAAACAGAAATCTTTGGGCTTGGGGCTAGTCGATGTCGAGTACTGCTGGTCGACCTCGAGTATAGGGACCCCATACTTAGGTTCTTGGCAAGTCAGTGGCTCAGCAGAGGTTGTCGACATCGACAAGGGCTTATCGAGATCGAGGAGAAGCTTAGTCGAGATCGAGTTGGCTTGGTCGACCTCGAGTACAGTGCTCTTGCTTTCCTCCGCTGTTTGCTTGGTCCTGTGGTTGCTGATGCTTTTCACCTCCAGCCATGAAATTTCCTCCTTTGCAGGGCCAAAAGAGAAATCTAAAACCTCATCGCCTATGGTGAAGGTGAGCGAGCGATTCTTAACACTAATTCTGGCATCTGCAGTTGCTAAGAATGGTCTATCAAGAATAACAGGGCTAGTAGGATCTTCAGCACAGTCTATGATAAGGAAATCTGCTGGAACAAAGAATTTACCAACCTGGACGGGGACATTCTCAACTATACCTGTAGGGATGACCACTGTATTGTTTGCCATGTATAGTTTGGCATCCACAGGCTCTATGCATCCTATCTTTACCTTCCGCCAGATTGATAGAGGCATGATACTTACACTTTCTCCTAAATCACACAGAGACTCATATTTATATTGTCCAAAACCCACAGTAACAGAAAACTTACCAGGGTTAGGTCTCTTTTCAGGGAAGTGGAGTACTTTGCATTCGCCTGCGATCTCTGAGATGGATCGCTTCTTACTCAGGATTTCCTTCAGAAATTTGACATATCCAGGCATCTCTTGCAGGGCTTCTGTAAAAGGAATAGAGACATTCAGTTCTTGCAGCATATTAACAAATCTGGTAAACCTACCTGCAGTGGGATCTTTCTGTGCTTTGGAAGGGAAAGGCAATGGCTTTTTTTGCTTCGGAGCCAGATCAGACGTCGGAGGTGTTGCAGAGTCGTCGACGTCGGCTTGCTGTTCCTCGATCTCGACCAGGGGCTCCTCGAGATCGACTTGAGTGGTCGACTTCGACTTGTTGGGCTGCGCAGTGGAGTCCGAGCTCAGCTTCTGGTCTGTGTCGAGCAGCTTTTTGTCGAGGTCGAGTACAGGCTCCTCGAGATCGAGTAGATTCTGCTCTATGTCGAGTTGCTGCTCTGCGTTGTCTTGATGTTTCCCGACCTCTGGCTCGTGTAATTGATGCCCACTTCTTAGTTTGATAGCTGCGACGTGTCCGGTCTTTCCCTTAGGATTTGGTTCTGTTTGCCCAGGGAGCTGTCTGGATGGTCGTGGGATCTGTGCAGCTATTTAACCCATCTGGGTCTCTATTCCTCATTTCCAGATATCCAGTTCTCCAAATGTTGTAGTGATGTTCTGGAACTGGTTGTTGATGGTGCCCTGATTCCGACGTATCTCCTCAAGGATCAGCTGTAGATCATCCTTCTTTTGATCCCTTTCTGGATGTCCTGGAGCTCTGTAGGGTGAAGGGTTCCTAGGAGGACCTTGGTTCCACTGTGATTGATAGAACCGTTGATCTCTCCTGTAGCGATTGGGACCCCCTGCGTAGGCTGCCTCCTCATGTGTTTCTGCCATCCTGACTTGCTCAGTGTGTGGGCACTCAGTAGTGGTGTGCCGCTGTGATCCGCATTCTATGCAAGGCTGGTTGACAGACAGATATTTAACTTGCTTGAGGAGCTTACGATTCTGGTATCTGTAGAACTGCTCCCTGACATCTGGGTCAATCTCTTTTGCTGGTTCATAGAGTGGCATAGATGGTGCTGGCCTGGCATAGGAGTTCTCCTCATAGTTTGCAGTAGACCCATATTTGTTGTCATGTTTGGTGAGCTTGTCTAGCACACCCCAAGCGTCAATTGGTGGCATCGTCCGATACTCATAGCGAGTATACTGGTTGATTCTGTCTTTAGTGACTTGATCAAGAGAGTTGAAGAAGATCTTCTGAATGACGTAGGGTGGTTGTCCATGAGTAGGGCAAGATCGCAGCAGTTCTTTATAGCGTTCCCATGCCTTTGCCAGCGGTTCCCCATGCTTCTGTTTGAAAGCGGTGATTTTCTGGCAGAGGAGTGCTGTCTTGGCGGGTGGGAAGAATTTATTTAGAAACTCTTGCTCTACTTGGGCCCATGTTGTGAGTGATCTTGGTTTCAGCCCTTCAAGCCACTTCTGTGCAGGCCCAGCGAGAGACCAGCGAAAAGCCTTCATCTTGACATATTCCAAAGTTGTACCTTCAGCAAGAGTACGGCACATGTAAGAAAAATTGGTAATATGTTCAAGATGACACTCATTAAATTTGTCATAAAAAGCATTATTTTTAAGCTCTATCAGAAATTGAGTGCGAATTTCAAAAGAGTTTTGAGGGATAAGAATCGCCGATTCAGGCACGACGAGAGTTGGATGCATATAATCCTCAGCAGTGGTTGGATATTGGGCAAGCTCAGCTTCTGCTTGCCTTGCGCGCTCAGCTTCTTGTTCCCTCGCTGCCCTTTCAGCGGCAATAGTAGTATCCTTTACGGCTTGTTCCCTTGTAAGCCTCTGTATCAGCTGCTCTTGTGTTTCTGCGGCAGCCATGGCTCTTTTCAGTCTAGCGTGGACTTGTATAAGACGTTCTGGGTTGTCTAAGCCGTCAAACTCAGATGGTTGACCAGAACGGCGCATACACCTATAAAGTAAACTCAAAGAGAACGTGAGATTTTAACTACCTAAGGCGCGAATGATAGCTTCTCCGGCAACGACACCAATTTTTTGTAGGAGGAAATCGAGAATGCAAATATAGAATATAACTAAAGTAAGGCAAACCAGATTCCGTCCCTTGCAAATGATTACAAGACTTCCTCCCGATGCAGTAGTGGGAAGTCAGGATCGATCCACGAGGAAGCGTGTCAGCGGATCCTAGGTAGCGGTGGAATCTCACAGAAGTCGACAACAGGGGTCCTAGATCTCGAGTACAGCAACTCGACGGAAGATCGGACAGTCGAACACAGCGCAGCAGCAAGTATATGCACTGGGTGTAGTCGATCTCGACCAGAGGCTACTCGAGATCGAGTAAGGCCTTCGTCGACGTCGGCTTGGCTTGTCGAGTACCTGCACACAGAAGCTACAGCGACCTTGGTCGAAGATCAGTAGTTGAGATCGAGTTATGCTATTCGATCTCGAGGAAAGCAGAGAATAAAATGAAAGAAAATAAATGCAAAGGCTTTGGGATTTTGAACTAAACTGTATGTAAAAGACTTCCAAGATTGGGGTTTGCAACAACGATAACCAAGCCTGCATAAGGCAGAATAAAACAGATAATCATGTGAATCGCATCAAAGGACAAGCTTTCGCCTTTTCCAACAATTAGACAACTCTTTCAAGAAACCCTAATTGTCTCTACAGATTTTATGTTTACAATCCAAGTTGTTAGCATGGACCTCCATTAGATGGGTAATAAACACATAAACAAGTAGTAGATGCTCAAAACTTGATAAAAGTCGGATCTTTACCTCAAACACGCATGGCTATCGTCGGGCTTGCCCCAACCCTAGAAGTGGATGGACTACTCGCGCTTCATCATAATTAAAGACATCAATAATAAAAGGAAATAAACTTGCATTAATAAAATAAAATAGAGCTTACAACCAAAGGAAGCCAATTCCGCTCTCGCTTCACCAACTCCTCTTGGCCACTCACTCTCTCTTTCTCTCTACTACTTCTCCTTACTGAAATTGAATGATTAAAACTCAGCCCCATGGACTTTATTTATAGGCTTCTAAACCTTACTACTTAAGGATAGAAACATCTATTTATATCTAAAACTATATCTAAAAGGTTTAATGATAAATAAAAGCAACAACATAATGAAATCTAAATAAGGGAAATATATCTAAAAGTCTTAAGTGGATAAATCTTCTTCTTCCATGATGAATCTTGATAGATCGGATAGAACTATGCAACCTTCGGCTCCAAGGAATCCCAATCCGAGTAGGATAGATCAAAACGCGTTACGCGGCTTCTGGAGGCTTCCTCGATCTCGAGTAGACATGTCGTCGACTGGGCTGGCTCGGCGTCTCGGCTAGCTGGTGCTCGACAGAATCGGACTATGGCTCACCAATCTCCTCGATCTCGAATACGGTTGTCGATATCGAGTTGAGATGGCTCGTCGACTCGTGTGTGGCTTGGCTAGTCGGGCAATCCTTGTCGACATGCTCGGACACAGGCTCCCCGGCTTTGTCGACATCGGGTAACAGTCCTCGATCTCGAGGAAGATGTCCGGGCATGGTCGGGTAATCTCTCCTCGACTCCGGGTAATTTCTCCTTAGATCCGGATAATCCCTTCTTGGCTCCGGGTTGGCTAGTCTTTCGCTCCTCGACATGTGCTCTTCGACTAGGATGTGTCTAGGCGTGATTCATCGTGATCGACTAAGGCTTGTCGATGTCGAGTGACTTTGAGCTCCGGTTCTCGCTTCTTTATTTTCTCCCGAAATGGTTCCATATTCTGCAATATTAAACAGAAACTTATGTAGATCTACATTTTTGACAAATAAGCATATACTACATAAATCCGACATATTCCCAACCCGAAATATGCAAAATGTAAAGAATATGGAACTAAAATATGCATAAAGACATGGCTACTTTGGAGACATCACTTTACTCTTTTTTTTTTTCTGTATCTAGTTTAAACTGAAGTAAGGAGATAAATTTTTACTAAAATCAATTGCATACACTTCTTATGTATGCATCCAGTTTTGAGACTTCACAATTGCGTTTACCGACACCCGTATTTGGTCTTGCCGTAACCAAATGGTTGACCATTTTAAGCAATTTGGTGTTTCACACAATATGGTCTTAGTAATCAAGCGATCGTGGTCTAGCGCAGCAAACCGACCGGGTGGCGTGTTGTTAGCATGCAAGCAATATGGGGTGTTTCGCAGAAGAGGGAAGCAGATTCTTAGCACGCAGAGCAAACTAAGCAATTGTCTATTCTCCTTGCACGGTCATGAGGGGGGATCGGGTGTGTGGATGATGAACATGCAAAATGGAACACACAACCATCATCTTCCTCACAGATTGAAGGGTCTTGCTTGCAGGGAAGGATGAAACCGGGGGAGAAGAAAATGTGCAACTGGATGAATGATATAGGAACTCCACCGAAGGCCATCCCGTACGGGCTACGAAAAGTAGATGTGAATAGTGTCACCTCAGCGCGATCACTTGAGAAGACCCTCAACAAGCTTGTCATTGAAGAAAGAGGAAACCGGACAATGGCACAAGATACCCTCCATCATCTTGGAGAAAGAGGCTACTACTACCCATATGTGATCATGATGGATAGTACATACAAGACCAACGCGTAAGTACTATATCCTACATCTTTGTACATTTCTTCCTTATCAAATGTTATACTTATGTAAGTACGTTGCTACATTGCGGTTAAAGGTACATCGTCACTCTTTGCGAGATAGTGGGCTTAACGCCGACGGGAAATAACTTTTGCATCGCCTATTCCTTTATGTCTCGCGAGAATGAGGACACGTACGCTTGGGTGCTCAACAACCTACGTATTCTTGTTCAGGGTAAAGTACCCGATTCCATCATGACAGATCGGGAGCTGGGCCTTCTCGCAGCACTTAAGGTCGTCTTCCTCGATGTGCAACATCTATTGTCTGAACATGTAAATATATAGATAGTGGCAAAAGCCAATGAGTAACATAAAGTAAGACCATCCCAAGAGTCTTATAAAAAAAGTGATACTACCCACAAAAGTCCTACCCGCAACTTACATCCATAAACACCACACACGACCCGCAACGAGCTGTAAGGGAAACACTAAAACAAATCCACCCCAATCCCACATCCCAGTCCACACCAGGACAAGCATGGTTTTTATGCTCATTATCTAATGTAGCTTGTCGACATGGGGATGGGGAACCAAAGTAGAAGAGGCGAGCACTTTCCCACTACAAACAAACAGGCCACTACGACAACAATGAACGCACGACATCACAACACTGGATCTCTACCCACAAAAAATTCCACCCATTCATAATATCCCACATCAAATTTTGGCCCCACAACAAGACATACCTACCCGAACAAGAAATAAAATAACGCAAAGAAACCCTCATGCATTATCTAAAAAAGTTGCAAGGAAAGGTAAGCCATCGGAGAGTCAAACACGCCACAAGAGGGCCCAACTTTGCAGCCCAACGTCAACACCTTATCTCACCATATTAGACCCACGCGCTGCACAGCGAGGAGCAACACACACACTCCACAATCGACACCCAACGCATCGGTAACTTCGACTACCAAGCCATCGCCACCGACGGGCCTGAGCCAGACGCGCCATCCTCCAACACACCCAACCAAACCACCATGAATTCAGCCCTGAAACAAGAAAGATAGGGGTCGAGAGAGGGGTTTCGAAGGAAGGAACCTCTGACCAGCACCACCCAACAAAACGCCGGACCCATCATCACATCACTGCCGCCAAGCTCAAGCCAAAACCAGAGGACAACGCAAGAGAGGAACCCAGCCAGGCCCGAATGATACGTACTCGACTCGGGTTGAGCGAGTACAACTCCCAATCGTCCGGTGTCAAGGTAAATCGATCGACCCTCGTGGTGTGGATAGGATTCGAATCGGTGGAAGCTGATGTTAAATCCGAATTCCAATTGACGGTGATAGTGAATATATCTCGGCCTTGCTAACTATATATATAAATATATATATATACCACAATTAGCAATTTCAAGTCTTCCTGTTGACTTCGATTTCCAAGTGCATGTCGAGCTTGACTTCGATGCCTAATATATATGACGGAAGCAATTTCAATGTCGCCTCACTAATTAGCAAACACTAATTTAATTAGGTGCTAGGTGTGGAACGAGAACAACAGCCGATCACGCAAGGGCCTTCGCGATACGGGTTCAGTCTCGATCGGTCAACAACTGCAACCCAAAAGTGAACACAGTGGAGCGATGGCGAGGGAACAGCAGTAGCGGAACGGGTAGTGTGGTCGGATGGTGGGCGGAGCAAGGTGAATCTCTTCCAAACGAGGATTAGATTCCGATTTTCAGTCAATTCCAACGAGAACCTTTGATTGAAGATCTCAATTGAATTTCAGCAGCAGCAATCAATCAAGTAATAAAGAGAACAATAGGGTTTGTGACGTCAGGGAGGAAAAGGGGGAGTTTCACTCAACGCTCTTCGATTCCTCTAAATTTGACGTGAGAATATATGACAACCTAATAGAGTATTTAAAGAGAATACTACTAAACCCTAATTACTAACGGGTCTAAATAACTAATGGGTTGGGCTTCCTATGCAAAGGAAGTCCACACCTCTTATTAATAATAATGCTTAAAATAGGAATATATTTTTATAATAATAACTGCGTTATTAACGCGACGTCGGAGTCGCATCCTACGGGGGCTGGAACACAGCATTCTCCTCCCCTTGAGAGGGAAGCGTCCCCGCTTCCTCGTCTAGTGATAGAGAGTTGTCATAAAATGGAAATGTGACACGGGACGAGACATACCATCGCATCTTCAATGGTGGGATCCACGGTGGTGCTTTCTTGTTGAACTTGAGGAGGATATCATTCTCCTCCACTTTTCCTTGCACCAAATCATCGATAACCAGTGAGGAAGGCACATCATCCATGAAGCAACACGACGGACAAACGGTTGGAAAAGGTGACAGAAGAATTTGAGGTCTAGCACCCTCAAAAACAACACCTTTTTCTTCAATAAACATAGAGCTAACATTCACCCAAACCCCAGCCGTCGGAACTTCATGAGCATATCCAAGAGGTACAATCACTAACTCTTCAGACATATCATCAAGTACCTTCTCCTCGTCAACAGAATCAATCAGTGCGTCTGGAACATTCCTACTGTCTGGTTGCAGCACAAATTCGGAAGCCTTCCCCAGGGAGTCTGGCAGTGTATAAGAGGCATCCAATTTGGATTGCAATTCAGTGACAAGTTGTCGTAGGGCCTGGATCTCACTCTGCTCTTGGGTCAACTGAGTCTCTTGGGTAATGAATTCGGGAACAAGCGTTTCTCTAGGCTCGCAAACTTTTGCAACATCAACCTTTGTCACAAGTTTAACTATTTCCACTGCATATGATGATGCCGGAGGTGCTACTTTCTTTCTCATAAAACAAGAATCAGGAGAAATAGCATAATATTTTTTTCTCATCAAGGATTTCAAATACCTCCATTTGGTGATCGGAGCAAGACCAGTAGAAGCTCTGGCATCATCCATTCGGTTCCACCAGTACACGGCCTGCTTGCGGAAGAGAGATAATGCCCACACTACTTTCTCAATCTCCGAAAGTCCATAATAATCGAGCACATACTTGGTGTTCGTCTCCCAATCCAGATATTCATCCGGATCGACAATTCCATCAAAAGTAGTCAACTCTAACCCATATTTAGGATCATTAAAATATGATTTCATTCGCTGAGAGTATGGATCATAACGATAACGCTTCTCCATTGCATTAAAATGTCCGGAAGAGAAAAAAAATTTGAGATCGAAGGACTTACAAATCGGCTAGGCTCTGATGCCAGTTGATACGTACTCGACTCGGGTTGAGCGAGTACAACTCCCAATCGTCCGGTGTCAAGGTAAATCGATCGACCCTCGTGGTGTGGATAGGATTCGAATCGGTGGAAGCTGATGTTAAATCCGGATTCCAATTGAACGGTGATAGTGAATATATCTCAGCCTTGCTAACTATATATACAAATATATATATATATATATATATATATATATATATATATATATATATATATATATATATATATATATATATATATATATATATATATATACACGACAATTAGCAATTTCAAGTCTTCCTGTTGACTTCGATTTCCAAGCGCATGCCGAGGTTGACTTCGATGCCTAATATATATGACGGAAGCAATTTCAATGTCGCCTCACTGATTAACAAACACTAATTTAATTAGGTGCTAGGTGCGGAACGAGAACAACAGCCGATCACGCAAGGGCCTTCGCGATACGGGTTCAGTCTCGATCGGTCAACAACTGCAACCCAAAAGTGAACACAGTGGAGCGATGGCGAGGGAACAGCAGTAGCGGAACGGGTAGTGTGGTCGGATGGTGGGCGGAGCAAGGTGAATCTCTTCCAAACGAGGATTAGATTCCGATCTTCAATCAATTCCAACGAGAACCTTTGATTGAAGATCTCAATTGAATTTCAGCAGCAGCAATCAATCAAGTAATAAAGAGAACAATAGGGTTTGTGACGTCAGGGAGGAAAAGGGGGAGTTTCACTCAACGCTCTTCGATTCCTCTAAATTTGACATGAGAATAAATGACAACCTAATAGAGTATTTAAAGAGAATACTACTAAACCCTAATTACTAATGGGTCTAAATAACTAATGGGTTGGGCTTCCTATGCAAAAGAAGTCCACACCTCTTATTAATAATAATGCTTAAAATAGAAATATGTTTTTATAATAATAACTGCGTTATTAACGCGACGTCGGAGTCGCATCCTACGGGGGCTGGAATACATCATTCTCCTCCCCTTGAGAGGGAAGCGTCCCCGCTTCCTCGTCTAGTGATAGAGAGTTGTCATAAAATGGAAATGTGACATGGGACGAGACATACCATCGCATCTTCAATGGTGGGATCCATGGTGGTGCTTTCTTGTTGAACTTGAGGAGGATATCATTCTCCTCCACTTTTCCTTGCACCAAATCATTGATAACCAGTGAGGAAGGCGCATCATCCATGAAGCAACACGACGGACAAACGGTTGAAAAAGGTGACAGAAGAATTTGAGGTCTAGCACCCTCAAAAACAACACCTTTTTCTTCAATAAACATAGAGCTAACATTCACCCAAACCCCAGCCGTCGGAACTTCATGCGCATACCCAAGAGGTACAATCACTAACTCTTCAGACATGTCATCAAGTACCTTCTCCTCGTCAACAGAATCAATCAGTGCATCTGGAACATTCCCACTGTCTGGTTGCAGCACAAATTCGGAAGCCTTCCCCAGGGAGTCTGGCAGTGTATAAGAGGCATCCAATTTGGATTGCAATTCAGTGACAAGTTGTCGTAGGGCCTGGATCTCACTCTGCTCTTGGGTCAACTGAGTCTCTTGGGTAATGAATTCGGGAACAAGCTTTTCTCTAGGCTCGCAAACTTTTGCAACATCAACCTTTGTCACAAGTTTAACTATTTCCACTGCATATGATGATGCCGGAGGTGCTACTTTCTTTCTCATAAAACAAGAATCAGGAGAAATAGCATAATATTTTTTTCTCATCAAGGATTTCAAATACCTCCATTTGGTGATCGGAGCAAGACCAGTAGAAGTTCTGGCATCATCCATTCGGTTCCACCAGTACACGGCCTGCCTGCGGAAGAGGGATAATGCCCACACTACTTTCTCAATCTCCGAAAGTCCATAATAATCGAGCACATACTTGGTGTTCGTCTCCAAATCCAGATATTCATCCGGATCGACAATTCCATCAAAAGTAGTCAACTCTAACCCATATTTAGGATCATTAAAATATGATTTCATTCGCTGAGAGTATGGATCATAACGATAACGCTTCTCCATTGCATTAAAATGTCCGGAAGAGAAAAAAAATTTGAGATCGAAGGACTTACAAATCGGCTAGGCTCTGATGCCAGTTGATACGTACTCGACTCGGGTTGAGCGAGTACAACTCCCAATCATCCGGTGTCAAGGTAAATCGATCGACCCTCGTGGTGTGGATAGGATTCGAATCGGTGGAAGCTGATGTTAAATCCGGATTCCAATTGAACGGTGATAGTGAATATATCTCAGCCTTGCTAACTATATATACAAATATATATATATATATATATATATATATATATATATACACGACAATTAGCAATTTCAAGTCTTCCTGTTGACTTCGATTTCCAAGCGCATGCCGAGGTTGACTTCGATGCCTAATATATATGACGGAAGCAATTTCAATGTCGCCTCACTGATTAGCAAACACTAATTTAATTAGGTGCTAGGTGCGGAACGAGAACAACAGCCGATCACGCAAGGGCCTTCGCGATACGGGTTCAGTCTCGATCGGTCAACAACTGCAACCCAAAAGTGAACACAGTGGAGCGATGGCAAGGGAACAGCAGTAGCGGAACGGGTAGTGTGGTCGGATGGTGGGCGGAGCAAGGTGAATCTCTTCCAAACGAGGATTAGATTCCGATCTTCAATCAATTCCAACGAGAACCTTTGATTGAAGATCTCAATTCAATTTCAGCAGCAGCAATCAATCAAGTAATAAAGAGAACAATAGGGTTTGTGACGTCAGGGAGGAAAAGGGGGAGTTTCACTCAACGCTCTTCGATTCCTCTAAATTTGACATGAGAATAAATGACAACCTAATAGAGTATTTAAAGAGAATACTACTAAACCCTAATTACTAATAGGTCTAAATAACTAATGGGTTGGGCTTCCTATGCAAAAGAAGTCCACACCTCTTATTAATAATAATGCTTAAAATAGAAATATGTTTTTATAATAATAACTGCGTTATTAACGCGACGTCGGAGTCGCATCCTACGGGGGCTGGAATACATCATTCTCCTCCCCTTGAGAGGGAAGCGTCCCCGCTTCCTCGTCTAGTGATAGAGAGTTGTCATAAAATGGAAATGTGACACGGGACGAGACATACCATCGCATCTTCAATGGTGGGATCCACGGTGGTGCTTTCTTGTTGAACTTGAGGAAGATATCATTCTCCTCCACTTTTCCTTGCACCAAATCATCGATAACCAGTGAGGAAGGCGCATCATCCATGAAGCAACACGACGGACAAACGGTTGAAAAAGGTGACAGAAGAATTTGAGGTCTAGCACCCTCAAAAACAACACCTTTTTCTTCAATAAACATAGAGCTAACATTCACCCAAACCCCAGCCGTCGGAACTTCATGCGCATACCCAAGAGGTACAATCACTAACTCTTCAGACATGTCATCAAGTACCTTCTCCTCGTCAACAGAATCAATCAATGCGTCTGGAACATTCCTACTGTCTGGTTGCAGCACAAATTCGGAAGCCTTCCCCAGGGAGTCTGGCAGTGTATAAGAGGCATCCAATTTGGATTGCAATTCAGTGACAAGTTGTCGTAGGGCCTGGATCTCACTCTGCTCTTGGGTCAACTGAGTCTCTTGGGTAATGAATTCGGGAACAAGCTTTTCTCTAGGCTCGTAAACTTTTGCAACATCAACCTTTGTCACAAGTTTAACTATTTCCACTGCATATGATGATGCCGGAGGTGCTACTTTCTTTCTCATAAAACAAGAATCAGGAGAAATAGCATAATATTTTTTTCTCATCAAGGATTTCAAATACCTCCATTTGGTGATCGGAGCAAGACCAGTAGAAGCTCTGGCATCATCCATTCGGTTCCACCAGTACACGGCCTGCCTGCGGAAGAGGGATAATGCCCACACTACTTTCTCAATCTCCGAAAGTCCATAATAATCGAGCACATACTTGGAGTTCGTCTCCCAATCCAGATATTCATCCGGATCGACAATTCCATCAAAAGTAGTCAACTCTAACCCATATTTAGGATCATTAAAATATGATTTCATTCGCTGAGAGTATGGATCATAACGATAACGCTTCTCCATTGCATTAAAATGTCCGGAAGAGAAAAAAAATTTGAGATCGAAGGACTTACAAATCGGCTAGGCTCTGATGCCAGTTGATACGTACTCGACTCGGGTTGAGCGAGTACAACTCCCAATCGTCCGGTGTCAAGGTAAATCGATCGACCCTCGTGGTGTGGATAGGATTCGAATCGGTGGAAGCTGATGTTAAATCCGGATTCCAATTGAACGGTGATAGTGAATATATCTCAGCCTTGCTAACTATATATACAAATACAAATATAAATATATATATATATACATATACATATATATATATATATATATATATATATATATATACATATATATACATATACATATATATATATATATACATATACATATACATACATATATATATATATACATATACATATATATATATATACATATATATATATATATACATATACATATACATACATATATATATATATATATATATATATATATATATATATACATATACATATATATACATATATATATATATACACACGACAATTAGCAATTTCAAGTCTTCCTGTTTACTTCGATTTCCAAGTGCATGCCGAGGTTGACTTTGATGCCTAATATATATGACGGAAGCAATTTCAATGTCGCCTCACTAATTAGCAAACACTAATTTAACTAGGTGCTAGGTGCGGAACGAGAACAACAGCCGATCACGCAAAGGCCTTCGCGATACGGGTTCAGTCTCGATCGGTCAACAACTGCAACCCAAAAGTGAACACAGTGGAGCGATGGCGAGGGAACAGCAGTAGCGGAACGGGTAGTGTGGTCGGATGGGGGGCGGAGCAAGGTGAATCTCTTCCAAACGAGGATTAGACTCCGATCTTCAATCAATTCCAGCGAGAACCTTTGATTGAAGATCTCAATTGAATTTCAGCAGCAGCAATCAATCAATTAATAAAGAGAACAATAGGGTTTGTGACGTCAGGGAGGAAAAGGGGGAGTTTCACTCAACGCTCTTCGATTCCTCTAAATTTGACATGAGAATAAATGACAACCTAATAGAGTATTTAAAGAGAATACTACTAAACCCTAATTACTAATGGGTCTAAATAACTAATGGGTTGGGCTTCCTATGCAAAGAAAGTCCACACCTCTTATTAATAATAATGCTTAAAATAGAAATATGTTTTTGTAATAATAACTGCGTTATTAACGCGACGTCGGAGTCGCATCCTACGGGGGCTGGAACACATCATTCTCCTCCCCTTGAGAGGGAAGCGTCCCCGCTTCCTCGTCTAGTAATAGAGAGTTGTCATAAAATGCAAATGTGACACGGGACGAGACATACCATCGCATCTTCAATGGTGGGATCCACGGTGGTGCTTTCTTGTTGAACTTGAGGAGGATATAATTCTCCTCCTCTTTTCCTTGCACCAAATCAGCGATAACCAGTGAGGAAGGCACATCATCCATGAAGCAACACGACGGACAAACGGTTGAAAAAGGTGACAGAAGAATTTGAGGTCTAGCCACCTCAAAAACAACACCTTTTTCTTCAATAAACATAGAGCTAACATTCACCCAAACCCCAGCCGTCGGAACTTCATGAGCATACCCAAGAGGTACAATCGCTAACTCCTCAGACATGTCATCAAGTACCTTCTCCTCGTCAACAGAATCAATCAGTGCGTCTGGAACATTCCCACTGTCCGGTTGCAGCACAAATTCGGAAGCCTTCCCCAGGGAGTCTGGTAGTGTATAAGAGGCATCCAATTTGGATTGCAATTCAGTGACAAGTTGTCGTAGGGCCTGGATCTCACTCTGCTCTTGGGTCAACTGAGTCTCCTGGGTAATGAATTCGAGAACAAGCTTTTCTCTAGGCTCGCAAACATTTGCAACATCAACCTCTGTCACAAGTTTAACTATTTCCGCTGCATATGATGGTGCCGGAGGTGCTACTTTCTTTCTCATAAAACAAGAATCAGGAGAAATAGCATAATATTTTTTTCTCATCAAGGATTTCAAATACCTCCATTTGGTGATCGGAGCAAGACCAGTAGAAGCTCTGGCATCATCCATTCAGTTCCACCAGTACACGGCCTGCCTGCGGAAGAGGGATAATGCCCACTCTACTTTCTCAGTCTCCGAAAGTCCATAATAATCAAGCACATACTCGGTGTTCGTCTCCCAATCCAGATATTCATCCGGATCGACAATTCCATCAAAAGTAGTCAACTCTAACCCATATTTAGGATCATAAAAATATGATTTCATTCGCTGAGAGTATGGATCATAACGAAAATGCTTCTCCATTGCATTAAAATGTCCGGAAGAGAAAAAAAATTTGAGATCGAAGGACTTACAAACCGGCTAGGCTCTGATGCCAGTTGATACGTACTCGACTCGGGTTGAGCGAGTACAACTCCCAATCGTCCGGTGTAAAGGTAAATCGATCGACCCTCGTGGTGTGGATAGGATTCGAATCGGTGGAAGCTGATGTTAAATCCGGATTCCAATTGAACGCTGATAGTGAATATATCTCGGCCTTGCTAACTATATATATATATATACACGACAATTAGCAATTTCAAGTCTTCCTGTTGACTTCGATTTCCAAGTGCATGCCGAGGTTGACTTCGATGCCTAATATATATGACGGAAGCAATTTCAATGTCGCCTCACTGATTAACAAACACTAATTTAATTAGGTGCTAGGTGCGGAACGAGAACAACAGCCGATCACGCAAGGGCCTTCGCGATACGGGTTCAGTCTCGATCGGTCAACAACTGCAACCCAAAAGTGAACACAGTGGAGCGATGGCGAGGGAACAGCAGTAGCGGAACGGGTAGTGTGGTCGGATGGTGGGCGGAGCAAGGTGAATCTCTTCCAAACGAAGATTAGATTCCGATCTTCAATCAATTCCAGCGAGAACCTTTGATTGAAGATCTCAATTGAATTTCAGCAGCAGCAATCAATCAAGTAATAAAGAGAACAATAGGGTTTGTGACGTCAGGGAGGAAAAGGGGGAGTTTCACTCAACGCTCTTCGATTCCTCTAAATTTGACGTGAGAATAAATGACAACCTAATAGAGTATTTAAAGAGAATACTACTAAGTCCTAATTACTAATGGGTCTAAATAACTAATGGGTTGGGCTTCCTATGCAAAGGAAGTCCACACCTCTTATTTATAATAATGCTTAAAATAGAAATATGTTTTTATAATAATAACTGCGTTATTAACGCGACGTCGGAGTCGCATCCTACGGGGGCTGGAACACATCACCGAAGGACCCTGGACCAGCAACTCCAACCACCACAGGCCAACACCGCCAAGCTCATCCCCACGACCTCACAACCGGCTCGAACCGAGGGATTCTCCAACCTCCTACACACTCAAATCTGGACGGAACCCCACCGCCACTC
Organism: Persicaria maculosa; assembly: GCA_963922045.1. Taxonomy (NCBI): domain Eukaryota; kingdom Viridiplantae; phylum Streptophyta; class Magnoliopsida; order Caryophyllales; family Polygonaceae; genus Persicaria; species Persicaria maculosa. The sequence continues at coordinate 49,986,893 of OY998251.1, read as the reverse complement.
ACAAGCCCAGGAAGAACCCACAGGCGCCTAGCAGCTGCGGACCGACTAGACCGCGAGGGGCTCAAAGTTTTCGAGCCACTACTCAGCTGGTCCACGTCTCCGGACCAAATCCCAAGCCACCTAACACCCGGGAGACTAATCCAGGGAGACGAAAAACATCCATGAATCCCGACCCAAATCTAAGAGAGAGAGGCGGAAAACCTTGGGGCAGAAGACAGATCTGGCCAATCCCGACTGGATCTGACCCACCCGCCACCACGTTTTAGAGAAGAGCCAGAGAGCGACCAGATCTGGCCAAGAGAAACAAGATCCGAGCCAACACCTCTACCCCAACAGAAACCCTCACTAGATCTGCGAATAACAAACCAAAGAGACCCCAATCGTCGAATCCACCAAAACCCCGAACATCAGACCCCGAGAACGCACATGAGAGATGACCACAGACGGAGCCCCAGTTCTGAGACCCACCCGTCGAAACCAACACCGTCGGGATCCATAAGGCTGAGACACTCCAGATCTGGTCGAGAATAAATAGGCTCGACTAAACGGACAGATCTAGAAGAAGTAAACCATCAGTAGCCACCGAAGCCCTCAACCTCCCACCAGGCACCCGACGTCACAGAGATCTAAAGAGACGACATTAGATCCAAGCCAAAGGAGAAAGAAAGTATTCAAATCTGATGACCCACACCCGAAAATTCCAAAAAACTCACCCACGATCCTGAATCGATAAGAATATTATGATAAGTTCAACAGGATTTGCTCAAAATATTTGCAAAAAACTCACAAATCACAAAATGTGGGCTGAGGAAAGGGCAAAACAAGATGAGAGAAGCAAGAAGAGAGGACTCTCAAAAGAGAGTTTCTCTCTCAAGCTTTCTTACTCTTGCAACATTTATTGTGCTGGTTACATGTAACTCACAAGTGTGAAGAGGTTGCTTTGAAGATTACCAAAAAATTGCAACTTGTAGTTATATTCAAGAATCTCGTATGAGGTTTATTCTAATATTCTAAGGATGAGTCGTTTGAGCAGCACTGGCGGTGGCTTCACAGCAAATGGCGGGTTACACCCGGGGTCATGAGGTATCCGGAATCAGTGTGGCTCATCCACCGGATAAGATTTTTCAGATGTTACACTGACCAAGTTCTCAAATTTGGAACGAGGACAACCAATAGGTATACATATCCTTTCCGTATTTACCAATTCATCTCTGACGCGGGACGAACGTCCTTGGCACTTTCGCCCTTTGTCAAATAGTAATAATATCCAAACTTAAACACACAACCAATAGTTTAGGTAATCAATCACTTGATAAACAACATAATCACTAGTATAGCGATGAAGTCCGGTGTCGAACCCAAATGGAGAAGCGATTTCCTAATCAATAACTCTAAACAAGCACTCTTGAAGCAAACCAATGATCTTGGACAAATAACAAATATGTAAAAGTAACCAGATTGCAAATCACAAAGCAAATAGATATCAAAGTAGAAAGAACATTGCACATGTGATTCTCTGACAATGGTTGGAATTCATGGTCCTCGGATTGATCTATCAATTATTCATATTCCTAGATCTACTTGACTAAAGTTGAGAGATCCGTAGAGATTCACTCACCTTACTCAATATCACTAAAGAACAACATTAAGAACTCAAGTAATCAAGACTAATTGGCACATTGAATTTACAAAATGAAGATAGATAGGCGCATACCAAACTCAATCCTAATCGCATATCCTCAACATAAATCAATTGAAATCATCCACAACAAAGACAAAGAGACATCACTATCATCAATACCTTTGTTTGGTATCGAGAAAGCAACAACAAATTCATAGATAGAGATGCAATTCCTGTCATGTTGATCAGGCATAGAAAGGAACACAAATATAAATTAAGCACAAGATGATAACTAAGAACGTGAATAATCAAATATAATCAAATCCTCTCTAATGGTGTTCATCGTCTCACACAAAAATCACACACTACGTGAAATAAATTGAAAACAACCTTAAAAGGTATCTCAAGAGTCGGCAAAACCCTAGAAGAATTAATGGGAAATATTATAAAATAATAGTCTTCGGATCCAAAACCGCGTTTCTGGGATCTGGGCCAACGGCGGGCACCGTGCAAGGGGTTGCGGGCGCCGTCTCTGTTGTGCTCGACATTCCTCAAATTCCTTCGATGAATTCAAATGTCGTGCCTCCTTGCTCCTCCTTAGCTCTTTCATAGCCTCCATTTTCTCCAAAAACATGCTTCTTAAGCTCTTCCCAAAGTCCATCCAAGGTCGGAATGTAAACCTGTAAAATAAATACTAAAAATGCATAGATTCCGAACTCGAATACTCCACAAGTAATAAACAGAACTCGACTCAAAACATAACAAAACCAATACCTAAAAGCAATAAGAAACACCTATAATGCCTTTATGAAATATGCATTATCAAATCCCCCCACACTTAAGTCTTGCTTGTCTTCAAGAAACCATAAGGAATAACATCATCTACGCATCCCACATGAAATCTTTCACAACTTAATTCATCAAAAGCAACATCATCAATAGTGAAAATATAACCAAACATACAAACGTCATAACATGTATATATGGGATCAAGTTGCTTGCATGCTCAAATCAACCTTACCAAGGATAAAATGTGTATCTCTCACTCTCAAGTGTTTAGGCTTTAAGCACACACTCACCTCAATTCCATACAAAAACATCAACTCAAATATTGACATTTATATCACAAAATCTCCATCGGATACTTCAATGCAAAAATAAGGACATGAAGAGGACTTTCGCTGAATGGAAACCTTCGTAGAAGATTCCATTCGACAGGGTTGTAATGGGGCTTGGTAGAAACATAAGGGGTAGGAATTGTATTTGGTCATGTGGTGCAATAAATTCCGGGAAAACAAGATTCCAAAACTCACAACATAACACAAACCAACTCAATAAATCAAGCAGACAAATAAACAACATCTCTCAATATCATCAAAATAACTCCAAAAATCTCAAATCTCATCATCTTACATATCATGCAATCTCAACATCCAACCAATGTATCTCATAAGCAACATAAATCCCAATTCTTCCTCATTATGCAAACATAAGATAAATGACTCTTTTATTTTTTTTTTCGAATTTTTTCCAATTTTTTTAAAACTTGAGCCAAACACATGAAAATTCAAATGCATAAACATGAGGGACTAAGTAAGCACATAACATTACATCTTCTCAAAAACCAAAACCATAAAACCACACTGTAACTTCATTCTCCTCAAACTCCAAAATAGATTCCACAACCCACTGAAAATCTTAATTGCCCCGGAATAAGGGTAAGGCTTATCATAGGCTAGGAATAATATATAATTTTGTGGAGCTAACAATAAAATGGCTAAAGGCTCAAATTGGCTTCAAAGCAAGACATAACATAAGGTAGATATGGATAAATATGGGCTAAAAGATTGCCTCTATCATTTGAACTTATCAAGCATTGAACATGTATATAATCGGCCTTGAAAATAGATAACCATGGCAATACTCAATGATAAATGCATAGGAAGAGTATATCACACAAGAAAAGCAAAAGGAATAAAGATGTATCCCTTATAAGGCCAAAAATATCTCATTGTGACAAATTTTTGTTGAATTTCAAGCATACTCCCAAACTTAGATTATACATGCTCAATTATATAGGCTCAATCATACTTCACATAGAAACCAATTTTTAGGATAAAATCAAATCATTCCAGAATTCCATGGGATTTATAAGATCATGCCAGGACAAACTCAAATTAGATGGGTATCTTTGATAACACAACATGCAAACCAAACAACAAAATTCACTTGTTTTTTTCATTTTTTTCGACATTTTTCAAAAAAAATTTCATTTTAGACATTTTCTGTAACATAAAAGAAATAACATAAAGGAAATAACAAACTCTCAAAAGGAAAAACTCAAAAACAAAATAGAAATTCAAACATTAACTAACCTAACAAATTCACTTCAATCTCCCCCCCCCCCCTCCCCACACACACTTACATGTTACATTGTTCTCAATGCATAGAAACACAAAAAGGTACAATGAAAAATATAAAAATAAAGGGCTTGAAAGAAGCAAATGACTGATCAATTACTGTGAAGGCGGGTCTGGGGTCCAGACCACTGATTGATGTCCTGAAGGGCAATCAACACGGCGTTCTGAAGACTAGAAAGCTTATATGTAAGTTTGGCGAGCTTGTCAGCAGTGCTCACCTCGAAATAAGCAAATTGACGCTCAATATTAATCAAAGTAGTATTTGTAGGCTCGGCGTCTTCCTCAACTCCATTCTCAACAAGGACCTTAAGTTTTCAGCAACTTCTGTACTCTCAACAGGTACCTCAGCAGGCCGAACACCAGCATTCTCATCAATATCATCATCCTCTACAGCCTCATCATCGGTCGCCTCGTTATTAATAACAGACCATCGTTTCACCCAACTATACTCTGCAGGATCTAATGGAAACTTGTTGTGATAGAGGTTGAAATCTGACATCCGTAGGCACTGTGGTATGTCCGTAGGCAGATAATTGTGATGCTTCCTTTCAGGTCCCGATATCCATTTAAAACACCAAGTTCTATCCGGATGCTGGGTCCATTCAATCATCTCCCACCATTACAGGCTGGCAAGATTGTAAATGTTCTTATCATCGAGAAGCGCGAAATCCTCAAGATAGACACCTACTCGGCGAACAATCAGCGATACCGAACCTCCGAAAAAAATAACGTGCCACGGTCTGACATGAGTAGCTCTAATCACCTCCATACAGTTTCCCAAAAATAGCTGAACCCAGTCAGGGATGTAAACCCCCACCCCCCCGGGGGGTCAACCTGAAAATATAGCTCCAAGCTCTCATAGTAACAACGGATGGAATCTCCACTCCCAAGAAAGAGTTGTAGAGTACCAAATAACACAATCTCAACGCAGGATGAGTAATCATAGATTCATGATCTTGTTCATCATAATCTGCGAACTCTGCTATAACCTCCTTCCACATATAAAGAGGATTTCGAGCGCCCGACTTATTAGTAAAATCTGGCATCAATAGGCAACTTGGTAACACCAAAGGCTTGTGCAATGAGATCCTTAGTGACCACGAACTTCCGATTCCTTAGGTGAAAACGAATCTCCGCATCAGAATGGTAATCCAGGGTAGCCAATAACTCTCTCACCAATGCTGGATAGGTATAAGCAGACACATCTAAGAAATCTTCCAATCCTCCATCTCGCAGGAGTCGATGGACCTCCTCATATATCCTAGTTTCTTCAATGTTGGGTGATAAAAGAATATGATAGATTCATACCGTCTCTCTTCAAGCTTAAGCCAACGATCCTTTTCTTCCCAAGACAACAAATGGTGCATCTTCATATCAGGGACAGACATGATATAAATCGAGGAAAAACGGACGAAAGTCCACAAAAACGACCAAAATACAGGCTCGATGTAGAGGCGGCGGGCGCCGTATACGCAGAACCACCATTCCGAGTGAAAACGTTGGAAAACCGACGTCCACTCCTCCAAACTTCAAACTTTCTCGAACAACTTGGTTTCAAAGGGTTCTTTTGTGATAGGTAAGGGAATGGAATGGGCAAAGAGCGAATTTTGTGGATGTAGGGTAATGACGGAAAGTGTTTTGGTGGATTGAATCGATTGAAACACAAGGCTTTATGAAGTTGGATCAGATTCCAGTAGGCTTTTGGTATTCTTGAGATTTCTCTTGAGCAAGTTTGAGTGATCCACAATAAGGAGAAATAATATATGGTGAGTTGGAAGGAATATATATCAAAAAGATAAAAAGAAAAATATTAGATCTAGATAAAATAGAAATAGAAAAGATAGAAAATCTAATCCTAGGAAATAAGGAAACTAGTCCTAAAAAGAAAAATCTAGTCCTAAAATAAATAGGAAATAATAAAAGATAAAATACTAACCTAAGATAGGTAAAAAATAAACTAACCTAAAACAAAAAGGAAAACAATCTAATCCTAGAAAGATAAAAATAAACTAACCTAAACTCGGAAAATAACCAAAAATAAAAAAGATAGAAACTTCCCTTCCAATTTTACCAAACTTCGGATTTGTCAGGCAGACAGACAGGTGGCGGGCGCCGTTGCTGCGGCGGCGGGCGCTTTGTCCACAGTGTACATCTCCATCTTTTAAATCAACCAAAACTCAAACCCAACACCGGTTTCAGTTATCGTAACTTTCGAAATCCGTTGACACGATTGATCCTACTTTATTGAATTCAAAAACTAAATGTAAAATAGAAATAATACCTAATTACCTTGGGTTGCCTCCAAAGAAACGCCTTTTTTCACGTTTTTGGCTCGACGTGATGCATTCTTGATCAAGTTATTCCACCAACATCCCCCACACTTGTCCTTTTCAGAACAAGGGGTGGAACATTAGAAACTTCTTCAACATATCCCTCCATTGCATCCATCAATTCCTTCTTGAAATGAGTAACTCCATGAGGTTGTCGTACAATTGCAAAAACCTCAACATTATTAGGAATCGAATTTTCATAGGGGAAAGCAAAAGAATCATTTGAATGAGACACATTTTGATGTGACTTAAGCAAATTCTCAATTTTCTTCTCAATGTCATCTTTCCCTAAACCAATTTCATTTTTGTTAGAAAACTCAAGATTCATTGATTCATTTTCAACAGAAGTATCTACCAAAGCATTTATTTCATTCCTGTTATTAGTTTCATTAGAGTCAAGAACATCTACGGATTAATTGGCAGAAGAAACAATAGACTCAAATATAAAAAACTCAATCTTTCTACCATGAAACTCCAGAGTAAGTGAACCTTTAAAACAATCAATCTTAGTTTTAGCCGTTCGTAAGAATGGCCTTCCCAAGATAATAGGGGTTTCAGACGTACCTTGTTCGATGTCTAGAATGAAGAAATCAGCTGGAAAAATCAAATCATTTACCTTAACCAAAACATCTTCAACAACTCCTCTAGGCTTAATACTAGAAAGATCAGCTAGTTGTATAGTAACAATAGTTTCAGATAATGAATTGAGACCTAAAAACATGTACAAGTTATAAGACATAACATTGATTGAAGCACCTAGGTCTAACATAGCTTTGGTGAAGCTAGCATTACCTATTGCACATGGTATATTAAACATACCTGGATCTCCGCGTTTTTCAGGCAATCGTTTCTGAACCAAAGCAGAATCATTCTCACTTAAACTTACCTTTACCTTCTATCTCACCCTTTGCTTGCGCTTTATCGTGCAAATCTCTTTCAAAAATTTCACATAACGAGGCACAATTTTAATCAAATTAAAGAGTGGAATATTTACCTCACAATGAGAAAAGGTGTCGTAATGAATTTGTTCATCTTCCCACTTACGATCGGATCTTAAGGCGTGAGGAAAGGGTGGTGCAGGTCTTGAAACCTCAGAAGACCACTCTTTAGAAGCTTTCTTCGGGGATTGAACAACGTTAGAAGTCAGATCCATGAATAGAGGTGGTGGCGGGTGCCGTGGTGAGAGGCGGCGGGCGCCATCGATGCAGTGCGTCTCAAATTCCATCTCTTTCTCCTTATTTTCCAATTCAACTTCCTCTCTAGGCCTTTCTTCCACGTTCCTTGTGGGTATATTCACTTGTTTACCTCTAAGGATCATGGCGCTAACATTCTCCTTCGGATTCACTACCACCTGCGATGGCAACTTACCCAAATCTTTTGCTTTCAATTCACCAATCTCCTTAGCCATTTGACTCAGCAACTTTTCTTGAACACTCATCTTGTCCAATAACAACCTTAATGTGTCATCTTTGTCCCCTCTGAACAGGAACTTGTTGCTGCTGACCTCTTCCGTAGAATCCACTTTGGTAGTTTGAATTGTAGCTCTGATTGTAATTGTTACTAAAGTTGCGGCGATGTCCATAATCCATAGCATTCACTTCAGTGGTGTCCTCCTGAATCAAGGGACACTTATCATTCGGATGAGTTGGATTTCCACGAACTCCATAAGGTCTAGGTTGAGGGGGCTTATTCATTTTCATAACCATCTTGTTCACGATCTCTATAAGCCTATCGATATCATCCTTGTGTCCATCTCTAGAACTATCCAACTGATGAACTCCTCCAACTTCTTGGTGTCTCCCATATTATTGCGATGCATTATCCAACCCTTCAAAAATCTGCATTGCTTCCTGAGGTGTTTTATCCAAAATATCTCCTCCTCTATTAGCATTGATGAAACTCATGTCGGTGTCAAGCAAGCCTTCATCAAGATATAGCACTAGATCATCTTCGGGTATACCGTGTGGCGGAAAACTACCCTTAAGCTTCTTGAACCGCTCAACATACTCAAAAAGCGGTGAATTAGAAGATCTATTTTGAACCATACAAGGACACAACAAACTCAAAGTAAAGAGTAATTTAAAAAGTTAAAGAAAAGCAAAATCCTTTCTTCTCCCCGGCAACAGCGCCAAGAATTTGAAGCGGGACGAAAGTCGCTGGCACTTTTGCCCTTTGTCAAATAGTAATAATATCCAAACTGAAACACACAACCAATAGATTAGGCAATCAATCACTTAATAAACCAAATAACTACTAGTATAGCGATGAAGTTCGGTGTCGCACCCACATGGAAAAGCTATTTCCTATTCAATAACTCTAAACAAGCACTCTTAAAGCAAAGCAATGATGTTGAACAAATAGCGAATATGTAAAAGTAACCAGATTGCAAATCACAAAGCAAATTGATATCGAAGTAGAAAGAACATTTCACCTATAATTCTCTGCCAATGGTTGGAATTCATGGTTTTCGGATTGATCTATCAATTATTTATATTTCTAGGTCTACTTGACTAAATTTGAGAGATCCGCAGAGATTCACTTACCTTATTCAATATGGAGGACCACATCAGTAGAAGTGGGGTTACCACTAACCCCAATATCAACGGAACTCCCCACCCTACAAAGCTCTTGGACACCCGGAACGAGATATAAAGAAGGATGACCTACAGTTCATCCTTGACGAGTTGAGGCTAGACCATACTGAATTCAAACACGCCAACAACTCCGTCCATACTCAACTGAACGACATCAACTCACGATTGGGAGAGATCGACATTTGGCGGAAGAATATTGAGACCCATGTGGGTCAATTGGCTGCATAGATCCCCAAACCATCTGGATCGCTCCTTGGAACATCTGAGCCCAATCCCAAGGGAAAATCTATTGGACACGTGGCTGGTATGAACATAAAGAGTGGGCGTCAACCACAAACGCCTGGTCAAATGCCGTAGGAGGAAGCTACTGGAGTTCCAATCCATATCGAGTCACCACCACTTGACGTCGACCCAGTTTCACGCGACATCGAGTCACCTTCGCTCGATATTGAGTCAACTTAGCAACAACAACAACAACAATAACATCCTCCAACTTCATTCGACGTCGACTCTACAGTAGTCGATGTTGAGCCAACTCACTCGTCACTAGCTAGCTGCAAAGAAAACGAAAACGCTGCCATTCTTAACCAAATCTTTGAAGGACATCGCCGATAAGAAGTTCCAGCGTTTCGTGAAGATGCTTCAAGGGCTCAACATCGCTACAAGGCTGAGTTCGCAGAGTTTTCTGAAAAAAAAAAAAGCAGATCTAGGGAAATTCGCCATCACCGTAGGGATAGGCCAACATCGCTACAAGGCTCTCTATCACTTAGGGGCTAGCATAAGCCTCATGCCTTTATCCATATGGAAGAAGGTGAATGTCAGAGCTTTGGAGCCATTGGATATGAGATTATATATGGCCGACAACAACTATGTTTTGCCCACTGGAGTTATTGATGATGTCCCTGTTAAGGTGGGCAAGTTCTCTGTGCCCACAAATTTTATTGTGCTTAACATGGCGGAGGATCCTCTATGGCCTATCATTCTTGGTAGGCCATTCTTAGCTACTGTCAACGCCAACATTAGCGTGAAAAAGGGACTTCTTACTTTTACTATTGGTGATGATGTAATTGAGTTCTCCTTCAACAAAATAATAGAGAAGCTCGACGGGATAGAGGTCAAGTCACTGCACATAAGGTGAAGCTACATACCTTGTATGAAACCAACGATAAGAACTATGACCTCAAAGGAGCTGGAAGAGAGGGCTATGGAAGCCCAATTGGAGGAGATCATGGCAATTTGGAATGAACACACTGCAAATCCAGTCAACATTGACCCACATGAGTAGACATCAACTGAACTTGATCCAGAAGCTATGCTAGAAAGAATGTATGGGGTCAACATTGAGTCATCTCACTTGATATCGAGTGGACCAGTCAATGTCGACTCAACATCTTCAGCATCTCCATCGACCAAAACTCCAGGACCAGCAAGCCATTCAATATCGAGTCCTTTGACTCGATATCGAGTCATCTTCATCGAGTCAACCCCTTCTTCCAGCATCGACTGATCCTCCAAAGGCAACAACTGACTCAATATCGACCGACATAATTTGATATCGAGTGGATTTAAAAAAGAATGGTGCCTCAACGGTAAGCCAAGGCACGGATCTCTCTTATCCTATTTCAATACATGATTTAACTATACATGGATGAGGTTTGCCTTGGTCTGTAAGACTAGGGAGGGTTTCCAATGATGATTCAATGGAATACGAAGTAGGAGACAAGGTGTATGTCTCCAAGTCAAAGATTCATTGGTTCCCAAATAAATTCAAAGAAAAGAAGGTGGTTATGTTTGAGGGTACACAAGATCCACTCGAGCGGAAGGAAGCTGAAGGACAAGAATGGAGTCTTATTTGAGGCCCGAGCCACGTGGGCCCTGCAGATGCCACCTTGACAATCATAAGAAGAATTCGGCCTAGCGACTATAAAATCTAGAGCTTGTATTAAGACTATCAATTTTTAGGATTTTGGATTTGTTTCTAACTTCGTTTTTGTTTGTTTTTCTTTTTTTTTTCTAATAAAATTTCAGGTGCAAAGAAAGTGTAACACTTCTCGATATCGAGTCAGGGACGAGATATCGACGGAACATGTCGAGTGGGAGAGCATATAGTCGACCAGAGATCACCCTGAAGCTTGGAACACCAGAAATCAAGTGAATCCAGTTGACAGCGACTGGTTCACTAGATATTGACTAACACTGCATACCACCTGTTCTAAGGTTCTATACACAGTCTAGTAAGTTTCTTCCTTTACCCTTGTTTTTATACAGTGAGGACACTGTAATTTTTAATTATGGGGTGGTGGTTATGCGGGACGAACGTCGTTGGAACTTTTGCTCTTTATCAAATAGTAATAATATCTAAACTCAAACACAAAACCAATAGATTAGGTAATCAATCACTTGATAGACCAAATAACTACTAGAATAGCGATGAAGTCCGGTGTCAAACCCACATGGAGAAGCAATTTCCTATTCAATAACTCTAAGCAAGAACTCTTATGATAAAGCAATGATTTGTAGCAAATAACCAGAAAGCAAAAGTAACCAGATTTATGTCTGCAAAGTAGATTGATATCAAAGTAGAAAAAATATTTCACCTGTAATTATCTGACAATGGTTGTAGTTCATGGTCCTAGGATTAATCTATCAATTACTCATATTCATAGGTCTATTTGACTAAGGTTGAGATATCCGTAGAGATACACTCTCCTTATTCAATATTACTAAAGAATAGCATTAAGGACACAAGTAATCAGACAAATTGGCACATTGATTCAACGCAATCCCGATAGATAGGCGTAAACCGAACTCAGCCCTAATCGAATATCCACAACATAGATCAATTGAAATCACCCACTACAAAGACAAAGAAACATTACTATCTCAATACCTTTTGATAACTCCACTCCCTTGATGAAAATCAGAATAAGTTTCAAAGGCCTTGACAGTCTGTTTGTGTCAAAGGGTTTGAAACTATAGCTGTGTTGATGAAACACAAAACCTATTTGTCTATAATATATGCTCGAATAATATTATATATTATTATATGCTTCCAGATATTATTATATATTCACTAACTTTTCAGGAAGCTTTTTTGAATTATATATCCTTCCTTAAGCGCTCAAAGCTGAGAAGAATCAAATCGTGATCATGGCTTCAGAAGTTTCCAAAGATAGAAGATTGTGAAGAATCCCTCTTAGGCCATGATCTGATATAGCCGTTGGTGGAGATCCTTGGCGTCGATTTGTTCTCTATAAAAAAAAGGAAGAAGAGAAGACATCCACAAATTCGTTGAACACAAGCATTCATACACTCAAGCCCTCAAGCGAGATCTGTCTTCTTCGTGTGCTCTCTTCTAGTTCTTAAGAGTCTGTAATTTCATTTCAAAGCATTTGACAGTGACAAGTGAGCTTATAGGATATATTTCGTGATAGTGTTATACTCGAGAGTTTGTAACTCAGGAAGTGAACACTAGGTGATTGATTCACTAAGTGTAAGAGGATTGTACTAGATAGCATAGAGAGGTGGGGCTCTTCTAGATTGGTCTCAGACTCCAAGGGAACGTGAGTTGACTAGATTGCAATTGTATAGGAGAGAGGCTTCTCGGTGAGCTATTAGGATCCTAAGTCTTGTGAATCAATAAAAGCCGGTTGAATCCTAGGGTTGTGGAAGAACCCTAGACGGGGACGTAGGCCAAGTTCGTGCTGAACCTCGTAAACAATTCATCGAGTCCTTTACTTACTGCTTTACCTTATTTCCGCACTTGGTTCGAATTGTTTAACTTTTTGATTCAGGTTTTCAGAGAAAAGACTAAGTCTAATCTCAAAGGGTTTTGCACGAGCTTCAAAAGTCTTGAGACTATCTGCGAAAAATCGGCATACTCTATTCAACCCCCCTTCTAGAGTATCTTTATATTACTTTGTTTTACATTATCGAACCTTCAATTGGTATCAAAGCTTTACTCACTGCTTTTGATCTAATAATCTTGTGAGTTTTTTATCATGTCTGGTGAAGCAAGCGGAGGATTTGCACAGGGAAGGTCTACCAGTAGACCACCACTCTTTGTAAAAAACAAATTTATCCACTAGAGATCATTGATGAATATGTTCATTATAGATCAAGATCTGAAACTTTGGAACATTATAGAGAATGGTCCGAAGGTTCCAGAGAAAGACGGACCAAATGGAACCAAAATTGCAAAGAAGGAGTCTGAATACATCCAAGCGGATCTTGAACTTGTCTCCAAAAACTACAGGGCTATTAACTTACTTTATTGTGGTCTTAGCACTAATGAGTTTAATCGTATTTCATCTTGTATGTCAGCTAAAGAGATTTGGGACAAGTTGGTCGTCACCTATGAAGGAACCAACCAAGTAAAGGACACCAAGATCAGTATCTTCCTTCGAAAGTATGAGTTTTCAAAATGAAGTCTGATGAGTCAATCAAGGCCATGTTCACACGATTCACAGAAATCACCAACAACCTTGACTCTCTTGGCAAGAGCTTTACAAACGTTGAGAAAGTAAGGAAGATATTGAGGTGCCTCCCAAAAGAAAAGTGGGGTCCTAAAGTAACAGCCATAGAAGAAGCTCAAGACCTCACCACTCTGCCCCTTGATGACTTGCTTGGGAAGCTGATCACTCATGAGATGATCCTTAATGAAGACGATGGAGAACTTCCAACAAGCACTAAGAACTTGGCGCTCATGTCTAAGAAGGATGAGCCTAAAGATGGATCTGATTCCGAAGATGAGGATGACGATGAGGATGATCCTTTTGCTCTTATCACAAGAGGCCTTGCTCGGATCCTCAAAATGAAGAAACAATTCAACAACAAGGATGGATCAGAGTCTTCTAAATTTCGAGGTAAGTCTCAATACAATAAATTTGATAAGAAGACTAAACCTTTGTCTTGTTTTGAATGTGGTGAAATAGATCATCTTCTCAAAGACTGCCCTCAAAAGACGAAGAGCCAGTCCAAGAAGGGTGATAGATGGAAAAAGAAAGCCATGGTGGCAACTTGGAGTGATTCTAAATCTGACTCCAATGATGAGAAGGCCAATGTGTGTCTTATGGCCTCAGGAGATGAATCCCATGATGAGAATCTTGAGGTAACTGTAAGAGAACTTATGGCAAGTCCAAAAGAGGTATTATCGGAATTTCATTCTAATATGATTGCCAATGAAGAGAAACTTATTGCCCAAACTAACACTCTTATTAAGAAAACTGTGGAACAAGAAAGAACTATTGAGGACCTGTTTATGAGGGTCAAAAGTCTTGAAGCTTCTTATTTAGGTCTTGACATTAAAGTCAAGACTCTTGACTCAGAGAAATCTGAACTCAAGCAAGATCTCTCCTCTCTAAGAAGTGAACATCATGACTTAGAGAACGAGAAGATCTCCCTGAATAATAAGATTCAAGACCAACAGACAGCCCTCATAAGTTTTACCAAATCCAAAGGCACTCTTGATAGGATGTTGGGTGAGCAACAAAGTTCTCTAAACAAAAGTGGTATTTGTTACAATCCGAAGTTTTTAAAGAAGCAACACATTACCACTTTTGTAAAGGCAAAAGGAAGCAGAACCTCTCCTATATGTCACCACTGTGCTAGAAAGGGACATGTAAAAGAGACCTGCCCCTATAGAAGAAAGGATCCATATATCATTCGCAATACATTTCCTGTTCATTTGAGAAAAGAGCGGATAACACAAGTTTGGGTCCCCAAAGGCACTATTTTACCAAATATGGTTTACCCCAATAATGGATCCAAATTTGATTATTGGTCTAGCCACAAAGGTTGATGTTTGCTTTGTAGGAAATCACAAAGGTGAAGGAGCACAAATGGATTATCGATAGTGGATGCTCGAGACATATGAGTGGGAAGAGTTCTCTCTTTAATGATCTAAAGGAGAAATCCACAAGAACAATCACTCTTGGTGACAAAGGAAATTGTGACATCGTTGGTATTGGTAGCGTTGGGAGTAATTCCAACCATAGTATTAAAAATGTCTATCTTGTGAATGGTTTAAAGTATAATTTGCTTAGTGTTTCTCAATTATGTGATAGTGGCAATAATGTCATATTTAACAAGAAAAGATGTCTAGTGTGCAGAGAAGATACAGGTGAAGTTATACTGACTGCATATCGATACAATAATATATACGCTGTGAATGCTGATCAAGTGGCACAAGGAAGCTTAACCTGTCTAAAGGCTTTGACGGATGATCCAAAGCTCTGGGACAGGAGACTCGGTCATGTGAGTCCACATACACTACAGAAGCTTGTGTCCAAAGGACTTGTAAGAGGACTACCTGAGATGGACTTCAAAGGTATTGATATGTGCAATGCTTGCACACGAGGTAAACAAACACGTAGCTCTTTCAAACCCAAAAAGGTTGTAAGTTCTTCTAGACCCCTTGAACTTTTACATATGGATTTATGTGGTCCTATGCGAGTCAAATCTCTCAATGGTAAAAAGTACATGCTTGTTGTTGTTGATGATTTTTCTAGATATACTTGGGTTGCATTTTTAAAAGAAAAATCAGAGGCCTTATTTGAGTTTTCAAAACTATGTAAGGAGTTGCAAACTTTAAGAAACGAGCCCATAGTGTCAATTCGAAGTGATCATGGTAGGGAGTTTGATCAACTTCAGTTTGATTTGTTTTGTGCTAAATAAGGCATCTCCCATAACTTTTCTGCTCCGAGGACACCTCAACAAAATGGGGTTATGGAACGAAAGAACCGCACCCTAAAGGATATGGCCAGGACTATGCTTTCAGAAAATGCATTACTTAAAACCTATTGGGCTAAAGCTGTTAACACAGCTAACTATATTTTGAATCGTTGTCTTATTCGTTCCATCTTAAAGAAAACTTCTTATGAACTTTTCAAAGGCCGCAAACCACTTATATCTTATTTGGGAGCAACAAGCTCCAGCTACTATGTGTTGTCACACTTAATGGGAATGCCTTTGAGGCATTACTCGGTCCTCCCAAGGGACTTGGAGTCTTGCCTCTCCCTCAAAAGCTCTTCCCGCTGCCTCAGCCATTGATGAACGCATGGACAACCTAGAGTTGGGCTTGGAGGAAGTTCGCCTGGATATTAAGGAGCTGCACAAGGAGTTCGTGACGGAGATGAGGGGGGTGTCCAAGCTGCTGCAAGGTCTGAGGTCGCTGCTCACTGATGATGCTCCGGACGATGAAGCTTAGCCTTATCCTAACCTACCCTTACCCCAAATCTGAAACATTGCTGGTTTTTGGAAACTATTTCAAAACTTTTGGTGACTGTTTTACCTCCTCCCTTTGTTGAAAGACAAAAAGGGGGAGATGATCTGTGGTGTTTAAACTTGTGGTGTTTAAACTTTTTAAACTGTTGCGATTCAAAGGTCTTGGAAGACCTTGGTTTTGTTTTTGGTTGGATATTTTCATGCTTTAAAATTATGATCCAACATTCGTCTAACCCATGCAGGTACATAGTCCGATTTTACTTATATTATATATGTTTGACTAAGTTGCAGGGATGCACAAGTTTTGTCTTTCATCAAGGGGGAGATTGATAACTCCACTCCCTTGATGAAAATCAGAATAAGTTTCAAAGGCCTTGACAGTCTGTTTGTGTCAAAGGTTTTGAAACTATAACTGTGTTGATGAAACACAAAACCTGTTTGTCCATAATATATGCTCAAATAATATTATATATTATTATATGCTTCCAGATATTATTATATATTCACTAACTTTTCAGGAAGCTTTTTTTAATTATATATCCTTCCTTAAGCGCTCAAAGCTGAGAAGAATCAAATCGTGATCATGGCTTCAGAAGTTTCCAAAGATAGAAGATTGTGAAGAATCCATCTTAGGCCATGATCTGATATAGCCGTTGGTGGAGATCCTTGGCGTCGATTTGTTCTCTATAAAGAAAAGGAAGAAGAGAAGACATCCACAGTGAGCTTATAGGATATATTTCGTGATAGTGTTATACTCGAGAGTTTGTAACTCAGGAAGTGAACACTAGGCGATTGATTCACTAAGTGTAAAAGGATTGTACTAGATAGCATAGAGAGGTAGGGCTCTTCTAGATTGGTCTATGACTCCAAGGGAACGTGAGTTGACTAGATTGCAATTGTATAGGAGAGAGACTTCTCGGTGAGCTATTAGGATCCTAAGTCTTGTGAATCAATAAAAGCCGGTTGAATCCTAGGGTTGTGGAAGAACCCTAGGCGGGGACGTAGGCCAAGTTCGTGCCGAACCTCGTAAACAATTCATCGAGTCCTTTACTTACTGCTTTACCTTATTTCCGCACTTGGTTCGAATTGTTTAACTTTGTGATTCAGGTTTTTTAGAGAAAAGACTAAGTCTAATCTCAAAGGGTTTTGCACGAGCTTCAACAGTCTTGAAACTATCTGCGAAAAACCGGCATACTCTATTCAACCCCCATTCTAGAGTATCTTTATATTACTTTGTTTTACATTATCGAACCTTCACCTTTGTTTGCTATCAAGAAAACAATAATAAATTCATAGGTAAGATGTAATTCCTTATATGGTGATCAATCACAGAAAGGAACACAAATATAGTCAATAAGAACATGATGATAACTATGAATATGAATAAATAAATAGAATCAAATCCTCACAATCCAAACAACCATGTCTTCGAATCACAGGCGAAACTATGAGTTCAGCAACTCATACGCCGATTCTCACAATAATCCTCTCTCTCCAGAATTAATTGAAATAACCTCATAAAGACTCTCAAAGAGTCACCCAAACCCTAGTGGAAATAGGAATAAAATAATAGGAAATAATGTCTTCGGATCCAAAATCGCAAACACTAGAAACCGACCCACGGCGGGCGCCGCCTTTGCAGTGACCGACTTTCCTCGAATGACTTTAATAATCTCCAATGTCATGCTTCGTTGCTCCTCTTTAGCTTCCTCCTTCTCCTCCATATACTCAAAAACATGTCTCTGAAGCTCTTCCAAAGTTCATTCAAGGTCGGAATGTAATTCTGTAGAATAAACACTTAAAAGGCATAGATTCCGAACTCGAATACTTCACAACCAATATACGAAACTAGACTCAAACAATAGCAAAACCACTACCTAATTGCAATAAGAAATACCTATAATGCACTCAAACAATAGCAAAACCACTACCTAATGGCAATAAGAAATACCTATAATGCCTAAATGAAATATGCATTATCAAATCCCCCCACACTTAACTCTTGCTTGTCCTCAACCAACCATAAAACTGAAACATCATCTACGCATCCCACATGAAATTCATTCATAACTTTACTCATCAAAAGCAACATCATCAATAGTGCAAATATAATCAAGGCACATAAACGTCATAACATGTATATATGGGATCAAGTTGCTTTCATGCTAAAAAATCCAACCTTACCAAGGATAAAATGTGTATCTCTCACTCTTATGTGTTTAGGCTTTAAGCATACACTCACCTCAATTCCATATACAAGCATCAATACAAGTATTGACATTTATATCACAAAATCTACACCGGATACGTCAATGCAAAATTAAGGACATTAAGAGGACTTTCGCTCAATGGAAACCTTCATAGAAGATTCCATTCGGCGGGGTTGTAATGGGGCTTGGTAGAAACATAAGGGCAAGGAATTGTATTTGGTCATGTGGTGCTATAAATTTCGGGAAAACAAGATTCCAATACTCCCAATATAACACAAACCAACTCAAAAACATCAAGCTCACAAATGCACAACATCTCTCAATATCATCATCGAAACTCCTAAAATCATCATCATCTCATCAAAAACATCTCACATCATCATATCATCTTACATATAATGAACTCTCAACACCCAACTAATGTAACTTCTAACCAACATACATCCAATTCTTCCTCATTAAGCAAAAATAAAAATGGCTCTTCATTCTTTTTTTTCGGATTTTTTTAAACTTACTTTTATCCCTAGGTGAATTTTATCATACCTAGGTCCATGTTTTTATTTCTTTTTTTCTTGAGCCGAAATACATGTAAACTCAATGCATACAAATGAGGGAATAAATAAGCACATAACATTGCATCTTCTCAAAACCATAATCCATTACATCATAGCTTCATTCTCCTCAATCTCCAAAATAGATTCCACAACCCACTCAAAATCTCAATCCTCCCGGAATAAGGATAAGGCTCATAATAGGCTAGGAATAATAATTTTGTGGAGCTATCAATAAAAATCCTAAGGGCTCAAATTGGTTTCAATGTAAGATATATCATAAGGTGGACATGAATAAATATGTGGCTAAAAGGTTGCCTCTAACATTTGAACTTATCAAGCAATGAACAAGTATATAATCGGCCTTGAAAATATATAATCATGGCAATACTCAATGATAAAAGCATAAGAAGAGAAAATCACACAAGAAAAGAAAAAGAAATATAGATGTATCCCTTATAAGGCCGAAAAGATCTCACTGTGACAAATTTTTGTCGAATATCAAGCATGCTTCAAAACTTACATCATACATGCTCAATTACATATGCCTAATCATATTTCACATAAAAACCAATTTCAAGAAAAGGTCAAATCA
The DNA here is from genome assembly GCA_963922045.1 of Persicaria maculosa. NCBI lineage: Eukaryota > Viridiplantae > Streptophyta > Magnoliopsida > Caryophyllales > Polygonaceae > Persicaria > Persicaria maculosa. The sequence goes on along the minus strand of OY998251.1, from coordinate 49,967,348 downwards.
TTCTAGAATTCCATGAGATTTATAAGATCATGCCAGTATAAAGTCAAGTAAGACAAACTCAAATTAGATGGAAATCTTTGATAGCGCAATATGCAAAACAACAAAACAAGAGTCACTTGTTTTTATAGTTTTTTCCACATTTTCCAAAAATTTTCCTTTTTTGACATTTTCTATAACATAAAAGAAATAACAAAATAAATCAAAAACAGAAATTCAAACATGAACTAACCTAACTAATTCAGTTTACTTCTCCCCCTCCCCCCCACTTACATGTTGCATTGTCCTCAATGCATAAAAACACAAAAATGAACAATGAAAAAAAAAATAAAGGGTTTGAAGGAAAGCAAATGACTAACCAATAGCTGTGAAGGCGGGGTCTAGGGTCCAGAACGCTAATTGATGTCCTGAAGGGCAATCAACAAAGCGTCCTGAAGACCAGGGAGCTTCTCCGAAAAACTAGCGAGCTTGTCAGCAGTGCTCGCCTCAAAAACAGCAAATCGACGCTCAATATCATCCAGAGTAACACATATAGGATCAGCGTCATCTACAACAAGTTCTTCTCTTACTACTACCTTTTCTTCTATAATTACAGCAGGCTAATCATTATTGGCCTCTTCAACAACAGACCATCTCTCTCTAAACTGTGCTCTTCCGGATCTAATGGAAATTTGTTGTGATCGAGACTAAAATATTGCATCCTCAGGCAATATGGTAGCTCCGCGGGTAGATAGTTGTGATGCTCCTTAGTCGGTCCCAAAATCAATTTGAAACACCATGCTCCATTCGGATGATGGGCCCAGTCAATCATGCCCCATCAATTCAGGATGGCAAGATTGTAAACTTTCTCTCTATCGATGGAATGCAAATCGTCAAGTCAAACACCCACTCGTCAAGCAATCAGCGATATCAAACCTCCGAAACCGATAAGGAATTCAGGCCTGACATGAATAGCTCTAGTCACCTCCATGCAGTTCCCCAAAAATAGCTGAACCCAGTCGGGAATATGCACTCCCTTCGGAGTCAAGCAATAAATACAACCCCATGCTCTTATAGTAACTATGGAAGAATTCTCCACACCCAAGAAGGAGTTACAGAGTACCAAATACCACAACCTCAACACGGGGTGAGTAATCGTGGGTTCGCAGCGTTGCCGGCTCGACTTAAAGAACTGATCTGTAGCCTCCTTCCACATGTCAAGATGATTTGGAGGAGCCAACTCGTCCCCAAATATGGCGTCAGCATGCGTTTTGACAACCTCAAAAGCTTGTGCAATGAGATCCTTAGTCACCACGAACTTCCGATTCCTCAGCTGAAAATGAATCTCCATATCAGAACGGTAATCTAGGGTAGCCAAGAACTCTCTCACCAATGTCGGATAGGTAAAATTAGCCAAATCCAAGAAATCACTCAAACCTCCCCTTCCAAGGAGTCGAGAGACCTCCTCAAATAATCCCAATTGCTTCAACATTGGGGGACGAAAGAATAGGGTGGAGACATACTCCCTCTTTTCAATCTAGGGCCAATGATCCTTTTCTTCCCAAGACAACAAATGAGGCATCTTTATAACAGGAGCAAAAGACATGGTGCAAACTCAAGGGTAAGATCTAAGAAAACCACAAACATGACCAAAAGACGGGCTCTCTGTAGGGACGGCGGGCGCCGTGTCTGAGGCGGCGGGCGCCGTGTGAACAGAACCTCGAATCCGAGTGAAAACATTGGATAACCGATGTCCACACCCCTCCAAACTTGAAACTTTGACGAACAACTTGGTTTCATTGGGATCTAGGTGATAGGTAGTGGAATGGTATAGGAAAGGTTGATTTTTTGTGGATGTAGGGTAATGGTGGAAAGGGTTCTGATGGACATAATAAATTGAAACACATGGTTTTATGTTTCTGGAATGGATTCAAGTAGGCTTTTGGGTTTTGTAGATTCCTTTAGAGCAAGTTTGGTTGATTCAAAATAAGGAGAGGAAATATATGGTGAGATGGAAAGGGATATCTATCAAAAAGAAAAATAGAAAATATTAGAGCTAGATAGAAAATAGAGAAGATAGACAATCTAAATCCTAGAACTAAGAAAGAAGGAAATTAATCTTAGAAATAAAAATCTAATCCTAAGATAGATAGAAATAGGTAAAAGATAAAATAAACTAACCTAAGATAGATAGAAATAATCTAGCCCTAAAAATAGATAAAAATAATCTACTCCTAAAACAAGAAAATAATCTAATCCTAATAAACATAAGATAAAGAAAAACTAATCTTATACAAAAATAACCAAAAATAAAAACATAGAAAACTTCCCTTCCAAATTTACCAAAATCCAGACTCGTCAGACGAACAGGGGGCGGCGGGCACCGTGTCCATAGAACGTGACTCCGGACTCAAAATCAAGCAAAAATCACTTCAACACAGGTTTCAACTTACCATCACTTCCGAAATTCAACGATACGATTGATCCTACTATATTGAATTGAAAAACTACTAATTGCGAAATTGAAATAATATTACCTAAACTGCCTTGGGTTGCCTCCCAAGAAGAGACTTTGTTTAACGTCTTTGGCTCGACGTGATGCATTTCTTGATTAAGTTACTCCACCAAGATTCTCCACACTTTTCCTTTTCAAAACAAGAGGGGAACTTTAGAAATTCCTCCAACATATCCATCAATTGTATCCACCGATTCCTTCTAGAAATGAATTACTCCTAGAGGTTGCCCTGAAATTGTAAAAACCTCAACATCGTTAGGAATCGATTTCTCATAGGGAATTGCTATAAAATCATTTGAATTAGACACATTGTCATGTGACTTAAAAAAATTCTCAATTTTCCTTTCAATGTCATCTTTCTCTAATCCAATTCCATCTTTGTTAGGAAACTCAAGATTCATAGATTCAGTCTCAACAGATGCATCTAACAAATCCTTTGATTCATTCATGTGATACCTTTCATTTGAGTCGAGAACATCCACAGAATCATTGGCAGAAGAAATAATAGGCTCAAATATAGAAAACTCAATATTTCTACCATCAAACTCCATAGTTAGTGAACCCTCAAAGCAATTAATCTTAGTCTTAGTCGTTCACAAGAATGGCCTTCCCAAGATAATTGGGGTTTTAGGCGTACCTTGTTCCATATCTAGAATGAAGAAATCGGGTGGAAATATCAAATCATTTACCTTAACAAAAACATCCTCAACAAGTCCTCTAGGCTTAATACTAGAACGTTCAGTGAGTTAAACAGTAACACCAGTTTCAGATAATGCATTAAGACCCCAAAACATGTACAAGTTATAAGACATAACATCGATTGAAGCACCTAGGTCTAACATAGCTTTGGTGAAGCTAGCATTACCAATTGCACATGGGATAGTAAACATACTTGGATTTCCGCACTTTTTAGGCAATCTTTTCTGAAGTAAAGCAGAAACATTCTCAATTAAACTTACCTTTTCTTTCTTTCACATCCTTTTCTTGCGTTTCATCGTGCATAGTTCTTTCAAGAATTTCGCATAGCGAGGCACATTTTTAATCAAATTGAAAAGTGGAATATTTACCTGACAATGAGCGAAGGTGTCAAAAAAAATTTGTTCATCTTTCCACTTACGATATGATCTTAAGGCATGAGGAAAGGGTGGTGTAGGTCTTGAAACTTCTTAAGACCATTCTTTAGAAGATTTCTTCGGGTACTCAACAACGTCAGAAATCGGATCTGTCACTGGCGTAGGCGGCGGGTGCCGTGGTGAGGGGCGGTGGGCGCCATGTTCGCAGTGCGACTCGAATTCCGTCTCGTCCTCTTTTTCCAAATCAACTTCTTCCCTAGGCCTCTTTTCAATATTCCTAGTGAGCACATTCACTTGTTTACCATCTCTAAGGATCATGACACTCACATTCTCTTTCAGATTCACTACCCCCTGCGATGATAACTTCCCAGAATCTTTTGCTTTCAATTCACCAATCTCCTTATCAATCTGACTCAACAACTTTTCTTGAACGCTCATCTTGTCCAGCCATATCCTCAATGTCCCATCATCTTGTTGAGTATTTCTATGGAGATTCTCAAATTGTCCTCTCTAAAAAGGAATTTGTTGCTACTAGCCTGTGTCGTTGAATCCACTTTGATAGTTCGCATTGTAGCCATGATTGTATATGTTACCAAAGTTGTGACGAGGTCCATAATACATAGCATTCACATCATTGGTCTCCTCCTGAATCAAGGGACACTTATAATTCGGATGAGTTGGATCTCCATAAGCACCACAAGGTCTAGGCTGATGGGATTGATTCATTTTCATAGCCATCTTGTTCATTATCTCCGTAAGCCTATCGATATCATCCTTGTGACCATCTCTAGAACTATGCAACTTATGAACTCCTCTAACTCCTTGGTGCCTCCCATATTGTTGCGATGCATTAGCAAACCCTTCAAAAATCTGCATTGCTTCCGGAGGTGTTTTATCCAAAATATCTCCTCCACTAGTAGCATTGATGAAACTCCTATCGGTGTCAAGCAATTGTTGTTAGGGAGGAAATCAAGTATGAAATATAACAAAATAGAACAAACCAGATTTAGGCCCACGCAAATAATTACAAGACTCCTCCAATGCAGTAAGAGAAAGTCATTATCGAATCCACGAGGAAGCGTGTCAGCGGATCCTAGGCAGCTGTAAATCTCATAGAAAAGCAACAGAAAGACAGAAACACAGAAACAAAGAAAGAAAGACAAACGAAGACAAGAAATAGCAAACGAAAGCAAGAAATAAAGTAAAGACAGAAGCTAACTCGATCTCGACCAGCAGTACCTCAAGATCGACGAACAGCAGTGAATAACAGAAACTCAGAAATCACAGCAGACAGCAAACCCAGCAAGGGCAACTCGATCTCGACAACACCTAACTCGAGATCGACGACAAATAGTAAAAACAGAAATTGCAGAATCGAAAACAGAAACAGAAACTCAACTCGACGTAGACAAGAGCCAACTCGAGATCGACTAAGGTCTACTCGATCTCAACAAGCCCCTCCTCTGTATCGACTACAAATGCAGAAAATATAAATTCCAGATTCGAACACAGATTTCAGAATTTCGACAAAAATAAACTCAATTTATGAAAGACTTCCAAAGCCAGGGTATCAACGCCACAACGATAAACATGCAAAGTAACATATAAAGGCATAAAAGATCATGCTTTCCATCAAAGTAACTTTCGTTACTAACAAATAGGCATATAGAGGCTTTCGCATAAACCCTAATTGTTACTAACCCTTTTCACATAATTAACCCAAGTTGCATTAAGATCACTTTCGCTTCAATAACACAAACAAGGATCACCTTCAACTCTCGCAAAAGAATCATGCTCATAGGGATAGAAGATGAATTGCATAACAAGATATGACCTTTACCGCATCACCATACATGGCCACCGTCGGGCTCACCCCAGCCCCAGAAGTGGGTGGACTACTCGCTCTTCGTCATCAAGAAAGACATCAAATAACAAAAGAAACTAACTTGCATTGAATTAAATAAAGAAAGCTTACAACCAACAAGACAAATCCGCTTTCGCCTTTCCACCTTGCTCGCCACAAACTTTCTCTCTCTACTCCTACTTACTTGAATGGAATTGTGTGTAATTGAATGAATGAAAAACTAGCCCCTAAGGCTTTATTTATAGCCTTCTATTCCTTGCTAATCAAGGATAGAATATATCTATCTATATCTAAAATTATATCTAAAACTTTAAAAGATAAATAAAAGCAATTTAGGAATTAAATCTAAAAAGAAAAGATAAATCTAAAATAGGTAAGATGTCTTCTTGTTGATATATCTTCTCTTCCAAGGATAGAACTTGATGAAATCGGATAGACTCGGATTCCTTCGGCCCCAAGGATTCCCAGCTCGACACGGACAGCTCAAGGCGCGTAACGCGGTTTCAGGACGCGGCTCGTCGATCTCGAGTAGGGCTCCTCGACATCGAGTAGAGGTGGTCATCGACTTGGGCTGGCTGGCTTGGTCGGGTAGCCCTGCTCGACAAGGCTCGGACTGGTGCTCCTTGGCTCCTCGATCTCGACTAATTCTCCTCGAGATCGGGTTGGGTGTCCTCGATCAGCTCTGCTCGACCAGGTGTGCTCGGACAGCCTTTGTCGAGATCGAGTAAGTGTACTCGAGATCGAGTACAGTTCTCTCAGCTTTCTGCTCTGTTCTTAAAACGCACTTTCCTGAGTCCTCGTTCGTCGGATTGACGCATATGACCATGCGTTGGAAAGCTTTTTCCGAGGGCTACAACTCTCATAAAGACATCAAAGCTTGATTCAGAACGAAGAATGGTGAAAAATGGCCTTTTCTCCAGCTGCACTATTCTTAGCCTCTCCTTGAGTTTCCTTTAAGCTCCAAAGTGCGTTTGATTTCTGCGAAATATAACCAAAACTTGTGTAGACCTCCATATATTGCAAAGAAACATAAACTACACAGATTATGTACTATCTTAGCCCAAATGCATGAAATGTATGCAGAAAACGATATAAAAATTACTGTAAAACATGACAGATTCAGCTCACAACAGCAATCCTTCATAAAGATATAACACTTGATCATCCTCGGGTATACCATGTTGCGGGCAACTACCCTTAAGCTTCTTGAACCGCTCAACATACTCATAAAGACTCTCCGTAGGTGATTGCTCAATACTGGTCAGCTCCTTCTTATGTTTGTTGAGGCGAGTCGCAGGAAAGTACTTTTGCATGAAAGATTTCTTCAATTGCACCCAAGTAGTAATGCTTTATGGGGGTAGGTAATAAAGCCATCCGCCTGCAGAGTCTTTCAAGGTAAAAAGGAACACTCTCACCATCAATTGGTCATTGGTAAGGTCTTGGGGTCTAAGACTATCACACATACTCACAAAGGTAGAGAGGTGCTTGTTTGGTTCCTCCCCAAGCAATCCATGAAAGTAGGGTAAAATAGAAGACCAATTCAACTTATACTCAAATCTTTAACCCTCAGGGAGATCAGGAAGACTAATTGCAAGTGGTTTAGCACTCAAATTAGGTTCCTTTAGGTTACTCAGGGTCCTTCTTGGCGGATCAACAAATCCGTTTGCCATCTCCATATTTCTATCAAACTCGAGCTTCCTTTTCAACCTAAGAGATCTTTCAATCTCATAATCAAAAGACAAAGGCAATGAACTAGAAGCTCTAGTTTGAAACATACAAGGACACAAAAGACTCAAAGTAAAGAGTAATCGAAAGAGATAAAGAAACGCAAACTCCTTTCTTCTCCGCGGCAACGGCGCTAAGAATTTGATGCGGGACGAACGTTGTTGGCACTTTCGCCCTTTATCAAATAGGAATAATATCCAAACTCAAACACAAAACCAATCGATTAGGCAATCAATCACTTGCTAGATCAAATAACTACTAGTATATCCATGAAGTCCGGTGTCGAACCCACATGGAGAAGCGATTTCCTATTCAATAACTCTAAGCAAGAACTCTTTTCACAAAGCAATGATTTGTAGCAAATAACCAGAATGTAAAAGTAACCAGATTTATGACTACAAAGTAGATTGATATCAATGTAGAAAGAACATTTCACCTGTAATTCTCTAACAATGGTTAGAATTCATGGTCCTATGATTGATATATCAATTACTCATATTCATAGGTCTACTTGACTAAGGTTTAGAGATCCATAGAGATACACTCGCCTTATTCAATATTACTAAAGAATAGCATCAAGGACTAAAGTAATCAGACCAATTGGCACATTGATTCAATGCAATCAAGACATATAGGCGTAAACCGAACTCAGCCCTAATCGAATATCCACAACATAGATCAATTGAAATCACCCACTACAAAGACAAAGAAACATTACTATCATAATACCTTTGTTTGCTATCAAGAAAACAATAACGAATTCATAGCTAAGATGCAATTCCTAACATGATGATCAATCATAGAAAGGAACACAAATATAATCAATAAGCACGAGATGATAAATATGAATATGAATAACTAAATAGAATCAAATCCTCACAACCCAAACAACCATGTCTTCGAATCACAAGCGAAACTATGAGTTTAGCAACTCATAGGCCAATTCTCTCTCTCTCCCTCTCTATAATTGTGTTCATAGTCTCACAACAATCCTCTCTCTCTCTAGAATAAACTAAAACATCCTAATAAAGACTCTCAAAGAGTCGTCCAAACCCTAGTGGAAATAGGACTAAAATAATAGGAAATAATGTCTTCGGATTCAAAATCGCAAACGCTGGAAACCGGTCCACGGCGGGCGCCGTGGAAATGGCGGCGTGCTTCCTTGCTCCTCTTTAGCTTCCTCCCTCGCATCCATATGCTCGAAAACATGTCTCTTAAGCTCTTCCAAGGCCCATTTAAGGTCGGAATGTAATTATGCAGAATAAACACAAAAAAGGCGTAGATTCCGAACTCGAATACTTTACAACCAATATACGAAACTAGACTCAAACAATAGCAAAACCACTACCTAATTGCAATAAGAAATGCTTATAATGCCTATATGAAATATGCATTATCAGGGGGAGTATCTTGCTCCACATGTTCTATATACTGCCTATTTATTTACCTTATGACCCATCCGGGGAGTATGTTGAGAAATTTATGTCATATTATAGAGATTATTATATGGTTGTTGTGGTTTATATTATATTTGGAGTTTGGTAGGAAGAATGATGTTTATGGAAAATTTAATGAGAGAAAGAAAATACGGTCACCTCAGGAGATAAAGGTAGATCGACCCTGCTCGTTGAGATGTTAGTTTGGTGAGATGGGACACCAAGGTGAGGAGTCTGAACCACTAAGTATCAGGGGCCATTCATGACATCCATGTTTGCGACTCGCAAGAAATCAGTCCTAAGGTTAGAGAGGTGAAAGCATCAATTGTGAAAAAAAGCAATGACTGGTTTATGAGAGGATGAGGGATGCGGAAATACATTATGAAGGGAAAAAGTGCATTAAAGCGAAGTTTGAAGAAGTGCTCCCCGAATTTAGCACCATATTTCCCAAATATAGCCCACCACTATACCCTTTACCTTCTCTTCACCATTGCACTTAAAAGTCCTCTTGATTATTAATGCTATGTTACATATGAAATTGTTTTTGCATAACCCTCCTTTTCTGTGCGATGTTGCTTTTATTCAAAGGCATGGATTTGGTGACATTAGTACCGTTTCAAGGATGGTAATTGATTGAAGGGTTATAAAAGAATGAATCTATATGTTTAGAGTTTGGTTTCTTCCCCTGTATAACCATTAAAAGTATTGCTTGAGGACAAGCAAGCTTAAGTATGGGGTGCTGATGTGCGTTCAATTTGCCATGTTTTATACTATCTTTTATGTAGATTTCTGTTCATATTTTATAGTTCTAGGTTAGAGAAGTACATGATTTGTGTAGTATATGTTTATTTATGAATCCTGGAGATCTACACAAGTTTTTGTTTAATGTTGCAGAAATCGAGAGATTTTTGGGGAAATTTTGAGAAGAATGAATGAAGCTGGAGTGAAGCTAGAATTTGACTGAGTGTTGGAGCAAGGCAAGTATACTAAAAGTTCACTCGACGTCTACTGAAGTGACTCGACGTCTAGAGAAGTTATGCAACACTCGAAGCCAAAATAAAGAAGAGGCACTTGATATCTACCCACATCACTCGATATCGAGTGGAGAAACTCGAGACATACCATGAAGACTCGACATCTATAGAACCACTCGGTATCGAGTGAACTTGCAGAGCCTTTTGACACGTTTCACTAGTCCGGATTTGAGGAGGGTTTCTTAATTGCGAAGTGAAGATCTTTTATCTCCTCTTGAAGACTTCTATCCTCTACAGTTAAATCCTATTTTACCTATGGGATTTTTATTTGGTTTATTTATTTTAATTTAGGAATGTTTTATCTTTAGATAGTTGATAGATTTGCTCTTTTCTTGGGTAGCAAGGATTGAAGCCTATAAATAAAGTCCTATGGGCTGGTTTTTCATTCATTCCATCACACAAGCAATTGTACACACATAAAGTATAGAGAGAGAGAGAGAGAGAGAGAGTTTGGTCGAGTGAAGTCTGAAAGTTTGGAGCTTGGTTGTACTCTTTCGAAGTTATTTTCAATACATATTTATTTCTTTCCATGTCAATGATGATGTCTATGATGATGAAGCGGGAGTAGTCATCTTACTATTAGGTTCGAGGTTAGCCCGACGATAGCAATGTAAGTATGCTTAAAGGTATTATCTTTATATCAATTTCATCTTCTATCCTATTTAAATAATTCTTCTACAAGAGTAGTAGGTGATCCTTATTTATGATATAGAGGCGAAAATGATCTTATTATGAATTTGGATTAATTATGAAATCGGGATAGTAACACTTAGGGTTTACGTGAAAGCCTTTATATTCCTATTTGTTAATAACAAAAGTTATTTGATGAAAAACATGCATCTTTTATATTTCGAGCATATTACTTATATGGTTATCATTGAAGTAAATTCCCCGGCTTTGGATATTTCTTTATTAATTGATATCAACAAAAATCCATGTTGTTTCTATTCATTATTTCTCATCCATCCTATATACTTCGGACTACTCTTTTGAATTTTATTTCTATTCGTTTTCTGTTTCTGCAAAAAGATTCGAAATCGACTACTTTGAGTCGATATCGAGTGGCTGACTAGATATCAAGTGCTTTCTACTCGATATCGGGTTTGTTGTTTCTGTTTTGCAGATTTGACACTCGACATCGACTGCTTGACTAGATATCGACTGAATTTCTGTAGATATCGAGGGGCTTCTAGTTGAAATCGGGGAGCTTTTTACGAGACTAGTTTGGTGAGCGCTGACATGCTTTCTCGTGGATCGATCTTGACCTCTTCCACTACAATGGGAGGAAGTCTTATTTTTATTTGCGTGGATTAGGGATTCGATTTGCGTTTATATTTCTTATATTTGCATGCTTGATTTTCCCCCTAACTGTAGTCCTAGCACACAAGTTCTGATCAGTAAGTGCAATGAAGGCACGTCGTATATGGCTACATACAAAAGTGGTAAATATCAAATTGAGGACACAAACGATCGAGGCCGGCCTGTGATCAGCTATCTAGCTAGGTAACATACTGACAAAAAGTGGTTATTACTAACGAAGTATGAGAATAACGATGACTGCCATCAGAAGAACAATCCAGTTGTGGAGGCGGTTCACACGAGTCTGGGACGTTGCATTCACAACCAATGCCAAGCAAAGACTGCATGTGAGACAGGTCTCGCTACTTACCAGCTCTTCATCGGTGGTTCGCAGCGTTGCCAACTCAACCTCCCGATGTTCCCCTCTGTCCTCACTTAGCTGAAGGCGGTTAGTTAGGTTGTGTGTCAGTTCTTCGAGCTCAAGGACACAAAGATTTCCCACATTGTTATTCCCATCAGTCCTCACTCCGCTGAAGGCAATTGGCATTGGAGGTGATGCATGCGGTTTGGGAGTTGATGCCGAATCTATCCCCTAATATCGACATCGATAAAGAAGACATATTTAGTTATCGTACTAAAAAAAGAAGATATATTGAATTCAATGTTTGAACTACCTCGTGTGCCCAATGGTCATAGTTGTTATCGACCCCGTGTATCCACCAATATTTGCAGGAGTCCCCGCTAGGCCATCTAATGTCAGAGTCGTCGGAGTTCACCATGATGCTCTACAAAGAATAACATACATATATGATCAATCCCTCAATATAATATACTGCAAAAAAACAAAGAATAAAATCCCCGCTAGGCCAAACATCCATTCAACACTCAACATTCAGGAAAAAAATTGTAATGCTAACTCTAATCCCACATATGACAAACTCAAGCCTACAAAGCTAACTCTAATCGCGACCTTAAATCGTCCCAATTTTGCTCCATCAAATAGAAGCTAACTATAATCCCACAAATGACATACTCAATCCCACAAGGCTAACTTTAATCCTGACCTTAATTCGACAAAGCTCACTCTAATCCCAAAATGAAAGACTCAGTCCCACTGAGCTAACTCTAATCCAGACATGAAATCGCCCCAATTTCGCTTCATGAACTAGAAGCGAACCCTAATCCCAAAACCTTAACCCTTTATGATGTCGCAAACTCCAAATTCCACCCTTCCAGCAGCCATTGGACGACGGTGGGACATGGAAATCGTACAATCAGAAAAGAATAAGAAGTGCCATCAGCATTACCTGGATTTCTTAATGGGTGTCGTAGCTTGATCAAAGTTTGTCGCCAACACCTGCGGCTTGGAGCTCCCAGACAATGAGTGAGGGAGACGAGTAGTTTGGTGATGTATGTAGAGTGGGCCCATTTTTTTTTTTTTTTGGTCGAGATGTAGAGTAGGCCTATTGGGTGGGCTTGTAATATTGTTTTATTTCGGGCCCATAGTGTGCCGAACAAATTAGGAGGGAAATGTGTACTAAAGACAAGGGAAGTTAAAATTTAACATTAATTCAATCAATCGTTTTCATTCAGTCTCTTCATCTCTCAGTTTCTTTCAGAGTCCCCTTGCTCTCTCAACTTAAGTAAGTTGCTCTCCCTCAATTTCTTCCCCAAATATTTTTTGTTCAATCAATCAATCTCTCCATCTCTCTTAGCAAGGAGCTCATCCGCCTCCCCTCTGCGCCGACGGTCCTCCTCCCACACTGTTGGGAAGCTTCGCACAGGTTCTCATCTTCTCTCTCTTATGAAAACATTGAAACGAGATATCGACCTAGGGTTTCAAGAGTAGATGAAATTGTTCGATTCTCCCCTTTCTTATGCAATTTGATTGTTCGATTGTCCCCTTGCTTATGCAATTTGATAGTTTGATACTCATTTCTCCATATCGACTTAGTGTTTTACTGAAATGAACCGTCAGATTTCGATTGTGTTTGAACTAGGGTTTAATTCCTCCTTCAACTGACCTATTAAGCTTTCACGTGTTGTTCTTGCTGTTGTGTATCACCCTGACTCCTAAAATGCGTGGAGGGTTTCTCAATCAAGGAACACCCTGGATATCTGCTCGCACACAGACTAACAAACCTGAACCCTCTCAACCTATTGCTCCCTCTAAACCACCCTCACTCTCTCAACCTATTGCACCCTCTGAAGCACCCTCACCCTTTCAACCTATTACACCCTCTATTGCACCCTCTAATGGTCCTCATATCCCCAAAAATTCCTCCAAAGCATCCTCATGAAAAGCTATTGCACCCACTATCACCAAAAAAACCTCTAATGCACCCTCTAAATCATCCTTGCCCCTGACTCAAGTGCAACCTGTTGCTATAGCCTCCGAAGATGGAACCTCTTTAAGTACTCCACCCTCCACATGTTTAACTCCTCAAACAAGTACTCCCACATCACAATAGGCTCCCAACTCACAACCTCTTGCTACTCCTCGGTTGTCCCTCGAACCCATCGAGGATGACATCCCACCACTAGGGTGCACATCAGTATCATATCAACAACCCTTGTCTCATAGCACCCGCCAAGAGAATACCGCCACAACTATAGAGTCATCTCAAGTGGACAGAAAAGTGCACATTGAGCTCATCAATGGTAGGTATGCACATGTACAATTCTAATTTTGGTTAAAAAAAAATTTTGTATATGAGGATTCTGATTTGTTTGTAGCATAAACAAACCAAGATTGTGATGTCTTTCCTTAAGTACCGTTATAGGATTACTATTTCTACTGGATTGTGGTTTCTTTTTTAGTTCTAGAAATGTTTTTCCTTAAGTACCTTTACAGGATTACTCTTTCTGCTAAATTGTGAACTATGAACTCTTAATTTAGTTTCATCTCATGTTCAAGTTATGTTAAAATAACTTTGCACAATATGATTTTCCTGCAAATGAATATGAAGCTTGTGCATTTGTAATCTTCTAAAGCTCGTAGATGTTGTAATATGATTTTTCTGTAACTAAGTTCATTTGTTTAATTTTTTCTTAATAACATTGCACAATATGATTTTTCTGTAACTAGGTAAATTAATTTGCAAGGTTTGATGGATCAAGTGCTGCTTATGGAATCATCACGCAAATTATAAATACCCATTTCGATGGGCCTTACATTCGGTGATGTAGTATTCCTGAAACAACACTTGATCTATGGTTGGAAATGTTCAAGGTATAAATACATTTGATATATCCATTACTGTCTTCATATAGTATTGTCCTCTAATTGTATACAATACCACTGATATATCTTCAACACGACATTATAGGTATTTCTTATTGGATTTAGATAATGGTTTTATTTATGTTTGAGTCTAGTTTCGTATATTGCTTGTGAAGTATTCGAGTTCAGAATCTACGCCTTTTTATTGTTTATTCTGCAAAATTACATTCTGACCTTGAAGGGACTTTGGAAGAGCTTAAGAGACATGTTTTAGAGCATATGAAGGCTAAGGAGGAAGCCAAAAAGGAGCAAGGCTAAGGAGGAAGCCAAACAAAGTATTGAAGTAGTGATATTTCTTTGTCTTTGTAGTGCATAATTTAAATTGATCTATGTTGTGGATATGTCGATTAGAGCTGATTAGGGTTGTTCCGGTTTGTCTTAATTGCATTGAATCAATCTGCCAAGTGGTCTAATTAATTAAGTCCTTAATGCTATTCTTTAGTGATATTGAATAAGGTGATTGTATCCCTGCAGATCTCTCAACTTTAGTCAAGTAGACATATGTTTATGAATAATTGATAGATCAATCCTAGGACCATGAATCCAACCATTGTCAGAGAACTATAGGTGAAAAATTCTTTCTACTTTGCTATCAATCTACTTTTCAATCATAAAGTTGGTTACTTTTACATCCTGGTTATTTGCTACAAATCATTGCTTTGTCAGAAGAGTCCTTATGAAGAGTTATTGAATAGGAAATCGCTTCTCCCTATGGGTTCGACTCCGGACTTAATTGCTATACTAGTCGTTATTTGGTTTATCAAGTGATTGATTGAATATCTATTGGGTTTGTGTTCGAGTTTGGATTATATTACTATTTGGAAAAAGGAGAAAGTGTCAACGACGTTCGTCCCACACCAAATTCTTGGCGCCATTGCTAGTGAGAAGAAAGGAATTTGCTTTTCTTTATCTCTTTCAATTACCCTTTCTTTTTGTTTTGTTTTCATTCTTTACATTGAGTCTTTTGTGTCCTTTTATGGTTCAAACTAGATCTTCTAATTCATTTCCTTTGTCTTTACGTAGATAGTGAACAAGATGGCTATGCAAATGAATCAATCTCATCAGCCTAGACCTTGTGGCGTTTGTGGAGATCCAACTCATCCCAATGATAAGTGTCCCTTGATTCAAGAGGACATTGCAATGTGAATGTCATGGATTATGGACGTCGCCGCAATTTTGGTAACAATTACAATCAGGGTTACAATGTGAACTATCAAAGTGGATTCAACGGCAGAGGTCAGCAGCAACAAGTTCCTTTTCAAATAGGATAATTTGATAATCACCCGAGAAACACTGAACAAGATGATAGAGATAAAACATTGAGGTTATTGCTGGATAAGATGGGTGTTCAAGAAAAGTTGTTGAGTCAAATGGATAAGGAGATCGGAGAACTGAAAGCGAAAGATTCGGGGAAGTTACCATCACAAGTCGTAGTGAATCCGAAGGAGAATGTGAGTGCCATGATCCTTAGAGGAGGTAAACAAGTGAATGTGCCCACTAGGAATGTTGAAGAGAGGCCTAGGGAAGAAATTGATGTGGGAGAAGAGGACGAAACAAAATTGGCGACACACTGCAAAGACGGCGCCCACCGCCCTCTCCAATGACGGAACCGATTTTCGACGTTGTTGAATCCCCAAAGAAATCTTCCAAAGAGTGGTCTTCTGAGGTTTCAAGACTTGCACCACCCTTTCTTCATGCCATAAGATCTGATCGTAAGTGGGAAGATAAACAAATTTTTAATGACACATTTGCTCATTGTGATGTAAAAATTCCACTTTTCAATTTGATTAAAATTGTGCCTCGCTATGCGAAGTTTTTGAAAGAACTATGCATTGTGAAACGCAAGCAAATGATGTGAAAGAAAGAAAATGTAAGTTTAAGTGAGGAATGTTTCTGCTTTACTTCAGAAAAGATTGCCTGAATAGTGCGGAGATCGAGGTAGGTTTACTATCCCGTGTGCAATAGTTAATGCTAGCTTCACCAAAGCTATGTTAGACGTAGGTGCCTCAATCAATGTTATGTCTTATAACTTGCACATGTTTTTGGGTCTCAATGCATTATCTGAAACTGGTTTTACTATACAACTCGCTTATCGTTCTAGTATTAAGCCTACAGGAGTTGTTGAGAATGTTTTGGTTAAGGTAAACGATTTGATATTTCCAGTTGATTTCTTCATTCTAGATATGAAATAAGGTACGCCTGAAACCTCAATTATCTTGGGAAGGTCATTCTTGCGAATGGCTAAGACTCAGATTAATTGTTTTAATTATTCACTAACTATGTAATTTAATGGTAGACAGATTGAGTTTTCTATAATAGAGCCTATTGTTTCTTCTACTAATGATTTTGTAGATGTTCTTGACTCTAATGAAAGTGATCACATGAATGAGTCAAATGGCTTGTTAGATGCTTCTGTTGAAACTGAATATTTGAATATTGAGTCTTCTAACAAAGATGAAATTGGATTAGGGAAAGATGACATTGAAAGGAAAATTGAGAATTTGTTTAAGTCACAGGACAATGTGTCTAATTCAAATGATTCTATTGCTACTCCCAATGAGAAATCAGTTCCTAACAATGTTGAGGTATTTCCAATTTCCGGGCATCCTCCAGGAGTAACTCATTTCAATAAAGAATCGATGGATGCAATTGATGGGTATGTCGGATAAATTCCTAAAGTTCCCCCTCTTGTCTTGAAAAGGACAAGTGTGGAGTATCTTGATGGGATAACTTAATCAAGAAATGCATCACATCGATCCAAAGATGTGAAACAAAGGCGCTTCTTGGGAGGCAACCCAAGGTAGTTTAGGTAATATTATTTCAATTTTGCATTTAGTTTTTCAGTTCAATAAAGTAGGATCAATCATGTCGCTGAATTTCGGAGTGATGGTAAGTTAGAACCTTTGTTGGAGTTGAGTTTTGCTTGATTTGAGTATGAAGTCACGTTCTAAGGACACGATGCCCGTCACCCTTCACACGGCGCCCGCCCTCCCTGTGTTCTTGACGAGTCCGGGTTTTTGGTAAACTTGGAAGGGAAGTAATTCTATCTTTTCTTTTTGGTTAATTCCGGTTGTGTTAAGTTAGTTTCTTTATTTTATGTCTTATTAGGAGTAGATTTATTTCTTTTTATTTTATTTTAGGTTTAGATAATTTTTATCTATCTTTAGGTTAGATTTATTTTCTATCTTAGGTTAGTTTATTTATCTTCAATCTATTTTCATCTATCTTAAGATTAGATTTTCTATCTAGGGTTAATTTCCATTTATCTTAGTTCTAGGATTTATCTTTTCTATTTTTCTTTTTTTTTATCCATCTAGTTCTAATATCTTCTTTTTTTTCTTTGTGATAGATATCCCTTTCCAACTCACCATATATTTCCACTCTTTAATTTTAATCAACCAAGCTTTCTCTAAAGGAATCTACAAAACCCAAAAGCCTACTTGAATCCATTCCAAAAACCTAAAGCCTTGTGTTTCAATTGATTTGTGCCATCAAAAAACTTTCCACCATTACCTTAGTTATCACCTGAGAAGTTGTTGAAACCAAGTTGATTGTCAAAGTTTTTAGTTTGGAGAGTGTGCACGTCGGTTATCCAACGTTTTCACTCGGATTCAAGACTCGGTATACACGGCGCCCGCCGTCCCTGCAGAGAGTTCGTCTTTTGGTCGTTTTTGTGGTTTTCTTCGATCTAGCCCTCGAGTTTGCATCATGTCTTCAGTTCCTGCTATGAAGAAGCCCGATATGTTGTCTTAGAAAGAAGGGGATCGTTGGCTTAAGATTGAAAAGAGGGAGTATGTCTCCACCCTATTCTTTCATCCCCCGACTTTGAAACATTTGAGATTATTTGAGGAGGTCTCTCAACTCATTGCGAAGGGAGGTTTGGGTGATTTCTTGGATTTGGCTTAATTTATCTACCCGATATTGGTGAGAGAATTCTTTGCTACCCTGGCTTATCATTCTGATGTGGAAATTCGTTTTCAGTTGAGGAATCGGAAGTTCGTGGTGACTAAGTATCTCATCGCACAAGCTTTTGGTCTCACCCAGACGCCTGCTGACGCCTATGGGCACAAGTTGGCTGCTCCAAATCCTCTTGACGTGTGGAAGGAGGCTACAGATCAATTCGTTGAGTGGAGCCGACAACACTACGCATCAACGATTACTCATCCTGCGTTGAGGTTGTGCTATTTGGTTCTCTATAACTCTTTCTTGGGTGTGGAGAATTCTTCCGTGGTTACTATGAGAGCCTGTAGTTATATTTGTTGCTTGATTCTGGAGGGAGTGCATATTTCTGACTGGGTTCAGTTATTTTTGGGGAACTGTATGGAGGTAACTAGAGCTACTCATGTGAGGCCTGAACACCTTATTGTTTTCGGAGGTTTGATATCGTTGATTGCTTGCCGAGTGGGTGTTTGTCTTGACGATCTGCACCCTTTCGATGCAGTGAAGGTCTACAATCTTGCCAGCCTGAATTGGTGGGGTATGACTGAGTATGCCCAGCGTCTGGATGGAACATGGTGTTTCAAATGGATGTCGGGAGAGACTGAGGAGGCATCTGAGGATGAGCTTCCTGAGATTACAAAAGAAGAGGTAGTAGTAAGAGAAGTAGTTGATGTGGATGACGTTGATCCTATATGTGTTACTTTAGATGATATTGAGCGTCAATTTATCTTTGCTGATTTTGAGGCGAGCACTGCCCTACGCGACATCAATCAGCGGTCTGGACCCCAGACCCCACCTTCACAGTAATTGGTTAGTCATTTGCTTCTTTCAAACACTTTATTTTATTTTTCATTGTTCCTTCTTGAGTTTGGGGGGGGGGGGGGGGAAGTGAAGTGAATTAGTTAGGTTAGTCCATGTTTAATTTTTGTTTCATGTTTTGATTTTTAGTCTTTTATTTATGTTATTTCTTTTATCTTATTTTTTTAAGCTATATAAAATGTCAAAAAAATTGAGAAAATGTCGAAAAAATAAAAGAAAAAAAATGTGAATCTTGTTTTCATGCATTGCAAATGTGAATCTTGTTTCTTTTATCTTATTTTTTTGACTTTATACGGGCATGATCTTATAAATCATATGGAGTTCTGGAATGATTTGATCTTGTATTTAAAATTGATTTTTATGTGAAATATGATTAGGCATAGGTAATTAAGTATGTATGATCTAAGTTTGTTAGCATGCTTGATATTCAACAAAAATTTATCCTAGTGAGATATTTTTGGCCTTATAAATGATACATCTATATTCCTTTTGCTTTTCTTGTGTAATTTACTCTTCCTATGCATTTATCATTAAGTATTTCCATGGTTATGTATTTTCAAGACCGATTATATATACATGTTCATTGCTTGATAAGTTCAAATGATAGAGGCAACCTTTTAGCTACATATTTATCCATGTCTACCTTATGTTATATCTTGCTTTGAAGCCCATTTGAGCCTTTAGCCTATTTTATTGATATCTCCACAAAATTATATTATTCCTAGCCTATGATAAGCCTTAACCTTATTCCGGGGGGATTGAGATTTTGAGTGGAATCTATTTTGGAGATTGAGGAGAATGAAGCTAAAGTATGATGTTATGGTTTATGGTTTTAAGAAGATGTAATGTTATGTGCTTAGTTATTCCCTCATTTTTATGCATTCGTTCTACATGTATTTCAGCTCAAGAAAGAAAAATTAAAAAAAAAACTTGGACCTAGGGAGGATAAAATTCACCTAGGGTTAAAAGAAAAAAAAGAGAGTAAAAGATCCAAGTTATTTTATTTTTGCATAATGAGGAAAAATGGATTTATGTAGGTTAGAAGTTACATTGGTGGGGTATTGGAGATTTCATGATATGTGATGTGATGATGATTAGATGTGTTGAGATGATGAATGATTTTTGGAGTTTTAATGATGATATTGAGAGATATTGTGTATTTGTGAGCTTGAGTATTATTGAGTTGGTTTTGTTATGTTGGGAGTTGTTGGAATCTTATTTTCCCGGAATTTATAGCACCACATGACCAAATATAATTCCTTGCCCTTATGTTTCTTTACCAAGCCCCATTACAACCCTGCCGAATGGAATCTTCTATGAAGGTTTTCATTGAGCAAAAGTCCTCTTGATGTCCTTATTTTTGCATTGACGTATCCAGTGGAGATTTTGTGATATAAATTTCAATATTTGAGTTGATGCTTGTATATGGAATTGAGGTGAATGTATGCTTAAAGCCTAAACACATGAGAGTGAGAGATACACATTTTATCCTTGGTAAGGTTGGATTTTTGAGCATGCAAGAAGCTTGATCCCATATATACATGTTATGCCATTTATATGCCTTGATTATATTTGCACTATTGATGATGTTGCTTTTGATGAGTAAAGTTATGAAAGAATTTCTTGTGCGATGGGTAGATGATGTTTTTGTCTTATGATTGCTTGAGGATAAGCAAGAGTTAAGTGTGGGGGGATTTTATAATGCATATTCATATAGGCATTATAGGTATTTATTATTGCATTTAGATAGTGGTTTTGCTTATGTTTGAGTCTAGTTTTCTATATTGCTTGTGAAGTATTGGAGTTCGGAATCTACTCTTTTCTAGTGTTTACTTTGCAGAATTACATTCCGACCTTGAAGGGACTTTGGAAGAGTTTAAGAGACATGTTTTAGAGCATATGGAGGCTAAGGAGGAAGCAAGAGAGGAGCAAGGACACACGACATTCGAGATTATTGAAGTCAATCACTGTAAGGCGGAGCCCGCCGCCATTTACAGGGCGCCCGCAGTGGGCCAGTTTTCAGCGATTGCAATTTTGGATCCGAAGACCATATTTCCTATTATTTTATTATTATTTCTATTAGAGTTTTGCTGACTCTTTGAGAGACTTTATTAGGTTTATTCAGTTCATTCACCGTAGAGACAGAGGTGGTGGCTATTGTGAGACTATGAACACCATTTGAGAGAGAGAGAGAGAGAGAGAGAGAGAGAGAGAGAGAGAATTGGCCTATGAGTTGCTAAAATCATTGTTTCGCCTATTATCCGAAGACATGGTTGTTTGTATTGTGATGATTTGATTCTATTTAGTTATTCATATTCATAGTTATCATCTTGTGCTAATTGATTATATTTTTGTTCCTTTCTATGATTGATCACCATGTTAGGAATTTCATCTTAGCTGTGAATTCATTATTGTGTTGTTTATAGAAAAAAAAAGTATTGAAGTAGGGGTATTTCTTTGTCTTTGTAGATTGATCTATGTTGTGGATATGTCGATTAGGGCTGATTAGGGTTGTTCCAGTTTGTCTTGATTGCATTGAATCAATCTGCCAATTGGTCTAATTACTTGAGTCCTTAATGCTATTCTTTAGTGATACTGAATAAGGTGATTGTATTCCTGCGAATCTCTTAACTTTAGTCAATCTACTTTTCAATCATAAAGTCCAACCATTGTCCTAGAATTACATGTAAAATATTCTTTCTACTTTGTTATCAATCTACTTTGTAATCATAAAGTTGGTTACTTTTACATCCTGGTTATTTGCTACAAATAATTGATTTGTCATAAGAGTCCTTCTTAAGAGTTATTGAATAGGAAATCACTTCTCCCTATGGGTTCGACTCCGGACTTTGTTGTTATACTAGTAGTTATTTGGTTTATCAAGTGATTGATTGACTAATCTATTGGTTTTGGGTTTGAGTTTGGATTATATTACTATTTGACAAAGGGTGAAAGTGCCAGTGACGTTCGTCCCGCACCAAACACCTATAGAGTCGATGCAAGTGGGAAGATAGCTTCTCTGAAGAACATGTCCGTAAAGTTTTCAACACGAAAAGAGGTGACCACCTTAGGAACGTCTTCGGAAAGGTTCATGGTGGGAAAACAAGAGGCTTTTTTTTGGTTAAAAAAGGATATATGGTTGAAGATGTTGGATTTATGGGCAAATGATGACAAGTTTCTACGATAATCTGGAGTAAACAAGCAAAATCGGGCGGTTGCAACTGAAAAAAGGAACTCTAATTTACAATGGCGGATCAGTTTCCACAAAGGAGACATTTGAAAGGTGCCATAAAAAAAGGACGGTACTTAGGATGGCTCTCAATGTCAAGACACTGTGGTAATTAAGTCCAAATTACATTTCATTTATGTTTGATATTTTTGTTCCATTTATAGATGTTTAACTTCCCTTACACTAGCTATATTTGTTTGGATTATAGGACCATTAATTCATTACTTCTGCTTTCTTTCCTAGGTCAAGTATGATCAATTGTATGATGTGGCAATCGAGGACGGCGAGCTCTTTGACAATGGTTCCATTACAGTTGACAAGAATGCTTTATGGATCAAAGCAACAGGTGTTGTCAAAAAAGGAAGATTGTAGGCATGAGATCTGAGTACCGGGTTATCTTGCAATCAACCCAAGGTATGTGTCCATGTGTTGTACTCTCTATTGGCTCTTCAGACTATGATAGTATAAAAGACGAGATGCTCTTACAAATGTCAACTTTCAAGGAAGAGGTTATGAAATAAATGACAGATTTACGTGAGCAAGTGCAAGGTATTGTGGCTGCAAACATCAAGGAAGAAATGACATCGTTTGGAGACATGGTTCAGCAACAAGTGATTTCCAACTTAAAGCATGAACTGAGCATGTTTGGGGAACAAGTGATGGTTGAGACTAAGAAGGTCAATGAAGAATGGGAACATAAGATTTTTGCCACCATATAAGAGTTTTATCAAAGCAAAAGTCCCCGCAAAAATCCTCGCACCAAGAAACTTCTTCTACTTGCATCATATATATATATATATATATATATATATATATATATATATATATATATTAGGGGAATGTAGTGTTTCATATGGTGGTCTGTTTGGACTTGTTTTGGATCGGGTTGTGATACACAATGGCATCCTATTTTGTATGTGGACAGCTATGTACTTTGGTTATGGTTCTGTTGGTACGTGGATATAGTTTGGATGTGGTTGGATCTGAATGTTTATAGGTGGACATATTTTGAATGTGGTTATGTAATGATCAAACAACTATCTAATTGTATGCTTCATTTATTTTAGCTACATATTTAGTAACAAAACCAACCAGAAGCAATAACAACAGAAACGAACTTAGCCTCGAACGCAACTGCCAAAATAAAATCAGCCTCGAAATAAGGAATAACAACAGCCTCGAAAATACCTAGAATCAATTCTTACATCATAAACGTACTTAGCTTCGAACGCAACTTCTAACAACATAGCAACGACTATACCTATGGATGGGGCCATATTGAAATCAGCATCGATTTTAGTAATACACTTAGCCACGGACACTGCCACACAATTATTCCTCGCTACAGGTGTTTCTGCAGCCACGACCGGTCGGTCTTCCCACTTGCAATGAACTTAGCAATGAATTCTTTCTTGTGGCCGGGTTCATCGCTATAGCCACGACTGTTGGATCTTATCACTAGCCACGGTCTTTCCAACGACTTCATATATTCGTCATTGTTTCCATTTCTATAAATCGCCGCTATCAGCTTCGAGGCATATTACATCGAAAATGGTCGTCATGGCTAAGTTCATGGCTATTCGGGTTAGCCACGACAGTTCGTGGCTATTTCCATAGCTATTTGCCGTTGCTATTTGACTGTTTTTTAGTAGTGCATCTTTCCTCATAAGACAAAAGATTCATGAGAAATAGCCTATTAAAAGGGAATATTCCATAAAATATTCTCTTTTGGACTGCCGTCCGTTATTTTAGTTTCTTGCAAGTCAATTTTTCTCAGCTAAATTTTTACAACTATCTATAAACTAATGCACACTTCCATTGATTTCACACCTCATTTGTCACTCACTTTGTCCATTCATTTTTACTCAAAAATCCATCCCAAATATCATCATTCTCTGTCTTTTAATATTATCATCCCTCCGATTTTTCACTCATTTTTACTTTCAAATGTTTTAGTTTATACAACTCGATATTTATTTGTGGGCTATGGTTTTGAAGAAGCTATAATTAAAAAAAAAGCATGGCATTATAAAAAAGATTATTCGTACAAAAGAAAATCCAAACATGTTAAATAATATACTCATATCAAAGAACTCATCAATATCTTTACAATACTATAACTTTTATTTTTGATGAAAAAAAACATAATTAGATAGTTTACATACGCGTTCCCTATATACACCGCAAATGACACGTCGAATTGGACGTTGCAGCAACGTTGGATTAGACGTTGCCAAAACGTCCAATTTGACGTTTTATTTGTTGGGGAAATTGCCCAAGTGAAGGGGATCCGACGTTGTAACAACGTTGGGTCGGACGTTGTTGCAACGTTGGATCGGACGTTGCACCCTGGATCCCAACGGGCTCCGTCGGGCTTAGCAACGTTTATTTGGACGTTGCTACAACGTTAAATTTAACGTTGCTGCTACCTCCAAATCCCCAGAGGCAAACTAGGGGCGGGCTTAGAAACGTTTATTTGGACGTTGTAACAACGTCGGATTCGGCGTTGTCACAACGTCAGATTTGACATTGTGACTACTTCCAGGTAACCAACCACTCCTATAAAAGGGAATGAGGACCTTGAATAACTCAACACAACAATTCCACATTCTCATTCCTTCCACATTTTCAATCCTTTCATGGAGCCGGTTACATCTTGAGTAGTAGGCTCCACGAGCAGAATTGATTATGCAATCGAAAGGGTTCGGTACCCAATGCCTCCGTAGGAGTCCAAATGTGCTTGCAGCAGTCCAAAATACAGAGGCATGCATCCATGCGCGCTATTTCAGGTCGTTTGTGAAAAAGAGAATCACATTTATGCACCCTTGCGGCTCGGGTGTCTGGAGTGCAATGATTTTCATCCGGGCATTCGTGGAGCCTACGAGTGGAAGGCTGGAGATCTTCTGCTTCAACATATCCGATCATTCATCACCGATGTAAACAGATGTGACCACGTTGACGTGGCTCAAACGGCAAGGATACTTGTGAGGGGAGCATATAAAGAGGTTGGAACCTTTCCATTCAACGAGTTAAAGATTAAAATAATTCTGAAGACGAACTAAGAATAGCATGGTCGATATGAAGAAAAAAGTATGTTGTTATCGATGTTGTATTTGTTAGTTGTGATAATGCCTCGAAGTATGTAATTTGTTAGTTTTAGTAATGCCTCGATGTATGTAATTTATTAGTTTTAGTAATGCCTCGATGTGAAATTTGATCGTTATCTATGAAGTGAAGCGTTTGCATGTGATTGTTTGTTGTTGTGATCGGGTAGAAACCATCGAAAATAATAACGCAAACAATACGAAATACACAAATATAGCATACCGACAAAATATGAAATGTATGTCATAAACAAAGGGACTATAATGTATCTACTGCAGAGATCGAATGTAGCCCATGAAATGCTCATACATCTGGTCTAGCTGGGGATGCCCGACCAATGCCTGAATGGCATGGGTCATCTCGTCGACCCTGGCCTGGCGAGCAGCAGTCTCAGCATCAACCTCATCCCCATCCCCATCTGGTCCGATGTCGTCGTCTGGGTGGGTAGGCGCTGCCGGAGAAGCACCAGGTACTACCACTGTCGTGGGCAACACATGACCTCGACTCTGCGACTGGAACCAAGCGAGGTAGTCAGCTGTGATGCCTCCCTGACAGCTCTCGATCGTCCTCCTGTGACCGGTGACAGGGTAGAATCTCTCATCGTCCTAATCTGCCCAACGGTGGTGCTGCATGGTGAACGTCACGATGTAACGCCTCTGCATGCGAAACAGGCGCTGCATGAAGGACGGAGGGATGACGGCCAATGGCTGCTCCTGCACGCGGCCGAACTGTCGGAGCACCCTGTCTGGCATGTACGGCTCAAAGATGCCACATAATCTGAGGGTGCCTCGATAGGTGGAGGAGCGAAACTGACCAGCGAAATCCAAGTCTCTGCCGAAAGGCATCCACTCGACCTATGTTTAGAAAATGATATAAGGGAAACAATCTTACTCGACATATGTAGTTAAAATCAAAGAAAGTGATAAACAGGTTACCTGATTGATGGTCATGCGCTCAAGCTGTGCTCGAAGCGTCTTCTCCTTCTTGCACCCCGTCATGTCGTTCCCCCTCTTCTCGGCCTTCGACGGGTCGAACCGTGCCATGTATCGGGGATCATCAGCAAATGCATCCTTGTCCGAGCGAAGAGGACCCGCAAAACAATAGAAGTACCACCAGATCTATGCCTGAAAATTATAAACCATTAGAGCACTTATTAAATGTAAATCGCAAGCAGAGGAACGTATTTACAGTATTAAAGAAATGTGTTACCTGCAATAGTGCAGCACACCCACGTAGGCCTCTGGCATCGCCTCTCGTGGCCTCCCCTAATCCCCGGTAAAGGAAGGCAAGCACTCCTGCTCCCCAAGCTAGTCTCCCGGTGTGCGGCAAATCCCAAACTAGCCCGAACAACGAGAAGTGTACGCGGCTCTGGGACTTGTCGATGAAGAGCGTCGCACCCAGCAGCGTAGCCAAGAAAGAAATGGCGAGGTTGTGCTGCCACTCTACGCTCTTTGGCACTACGCCATTTGGGGTACGGTCGGGCCACTGATCCCGACGGTAGTCGTGCCTCGCCTCCCACCAATCCGTCAACAACGGGATGGCAAAACCGCAAGCCGTCCTATGCTTCTTCAGCAGGGCCGGGGTCCAACCAAATAAATCATGCACTAGAGGCTCCAGCTGTAGTGGAAGATAGTCAGGGAGATGCTCGCAAGGCAGTCCCTCGATCGGCAACCCCATCAGATAGGCGACGTCGTGGAGGGTGATGGTCATCTCGGCCCATGGAAAGTGGAAAGAGTTCGTCTCCGGCTGCCAGTGCTCAATGAACACAGTCAACAACTGGCCATCCACTCCGTTCCAGTTCAAATCGAGCAGCCCCAGTAGACCAGACTGAGCTGCCGCCTGCACCCATGTCCCAGGACCCTCGTACATGTAGTACCTGAACGGACGGAGGTGTGAAGCCCGATGATGAACCTTCAGCAATTTATGCCGATAGGTCGGGTCCGTCCATAGCCGTTGAGCCCTATGGTTCCTAAACGAGACCAAAAGATCTCCTGGAGGCAAGTCACCATCAGGGTGCTCATCGTCCCCCTCCTCCTCCTCGGCCCCCTTCTCCTGCTCGCCCCCCTCTTCCTGCTCGCCCCCCTCCTCCTCCTCCTAAGCCTCCACCCCGTCCCCGGGCGCCGCATCCTGTGGCGCCTGGGGTGGCCCCTCACCATCCACCTGAGGGGCCTCCTCGTCCTCACCAGCCACCTGATTGTCCTCCCCATCCTCCTCGTCACTCTCGTCATCGAGGTCCTCCTGCTCGAACTAAAGATCCTCCGCTATATCCGCCTGCTCCTCCTGTGTGTCATCCGCCCCCACAACAGGTGTGAGGCAGTCAGCTACTGCTGCGATGACCGCAGCCCAAGCAGCGTCTCCATGAGCGTGTTCGGAGGTACTGGCAACAGCCCTAGGATCTGACGCCGTCTGCGCTGGCGGTTCTACGTCCAACAAACCATGTGCTATGGGCACCACAGAGTTACTCAAGTGGAAGAACGTACGGTCAGTGTCAGTATCGTCCTCCGGGCTCAACGGTGTCGAGGCTGTATCAGGCTGAACCGTCGTATCTCTCACGGTCAAAGTCTCCTGCTCCGCAAGAGCCATGAGATCTGACACCGTCTGCGAAGACGAGTCAGTGATGATGACCTCCTCCGAATCGGCGCTCTCTCCTTCATCTGAAGACGCATTGCGGTCTCGCCCGAGAACGATGCGAATGGTCCCGTCATTCCGTCTCATCCGAGAATCCTATTAAATTTTTGAACTACTATGTAAATATATTTTTTCATTTACGTTGAATTTCATATTCACCCCTTTATTAAAATGTGTTATTTCATTCAAGAATTTAATTTTTGATCCGCTTATAGTAGTTCACTGTAAACAACTTCATTTGTAATAATTTGTTTCTATAATTTCTTTTTGTATGGTTCGCCAATTCGTTTCTATGATTTGTTTTTGAACATGTTATTTTGTAACAATTTCTTCTAATACATGTTATTTTGTAACAATTTTTTCTAATACATATTATTTTTTAACAATTTTTTTTCTATAATTTCGCTTTAGACATTAAAGTAGTTATTTTGTAATAATTTGTCTTAAATATATTATGCATTCAAATTAAATAAGGTTAACTTATCCGATTCATATGATAAACTTATTCGTTATAAAATTCAACAATTAAACAACAAAATAAAATAAAAAATAAATTAAATAAAGTCAAACTAACCGATGGCGTACTCGTCAGGGGAGATACCTCCTGCGTCCGCCTCTTCCGGCCAGCACCGGCTCTCCCACCACCGCCACCACCGCCATCACCGGCGGTCCTCCCGGCGCCACCAACACCACGGCCACGGCCACCACCACCACCAGCCCCGGTGCGAGATCCACCCACCCCTCGGCCACCAACAGCCCCTGAGCCGCATTCGCCGTCGCGCCCCTCTCCTCGGCCACGGCCTCCTGGCCCTATGCCCCCTCGGTCACCAGCAGCCCCTGAGCCGCCATCGCCGCCACGCCCCTCACCTCGGGCACGGCCTCCTGGCCCTCTGCCCCCATCACCGCCGCCTAATTTGAGATGACCTCGCCCAGCACCTCCTCGGCCGCCTCCACCCACGGACACCATCTCCTCTCCCGCACCTCGCCCAGATCCGCCCTCGCCGGCAAATCCTTGGCCTCGTCCCCGGGATCTCGCCTGGATCAGTCGCTCGCTCGCACCCTCGGCCGCTCTCTCTCTCTCTCTCAGAGGAATCGCTCTCTCTCCCGAATCGCTCGCTTGTGGAGGAAGAAGAAGCACAACGTCGGTTTCAATGTTGTGCTTTATACAATAAGCACAACAACGTCGGATTCGATGTTGTGCACAACTGTACCCCTTCAACTTAAAACGTCGGATTTGACGTTGTGCACAGCTGGACCCCTTCAACCTCAAATTACAACGTCAATTTAGACGTTGTAGTTATCTTTTTTTTTGTGAATTGAACTTGGCATATTTAATAAATAAATAAAATACATTATTTGGACATTTTAGATCATTGAAATTAACTTGGCATATTTAATAAATAAATAAAATACATTATTTGCACAGTTTAGTTCGTTGAAATTGAACATTTCTTCCAAATTTAATAAATAAATAAAATAAATTCCGTCGTATTAATGTAGGTACAGTAACATAAAATACATAAATAAAACGATAATACATAATCAATTATGAAAATTGTAATACATATTGTACATACGCCGGTCTCCGGGCATCTCTATCTCCCAAAAACCCTTCCGGCAAAGTCAAATATGAAAACGATAATACATATATTACATACCCCGATCTCCGGTCATCCCCCCCCCCCCCTTTTTAAAATACATATATTACATACATTACATACGATAAGTCTACAACTACGTGGTGCTAACGGTACTGGGTGTACAACTACCAACGGACTCATCTAGACTGGTAGAGTGTCGATTTGTACATCGATGAACGAGTACGATCGCAACCTATCGTTTCCCGGAACCACCACCCTCTCAATTACGTACGCTGTAACTTCACGGATATAATCCCGACATACATCGGCGTAGAACATGTCCAGCATTTCCGTAGTGACTTTTCCCATGTCGGATAGGTAGGCCTCTCGGTCGTTTCCATAAATCTCCGCATCGTTGTGGCATCCGAACTCCCCCGCAACCGATCTTCTTGAGCCACTCTGACATGAGATGCGGAAAAGGCAGCATGGGAATGCCCACTTGTACATCCGGTGTTGGCAGTTGCAGTCGCTGGCATCGGGTGGATAACGGTATTTCATCCCTCTAATCTGATAGCTGATCCCCTCAGACGTTTCTGCGTCTTTTGTGAAGTAAGTGGGAAGTCTATGATTAGGAGCCGACATTAGGTAGTAATAGTTTGGAAGGGTTTGTGGTGGATGGAGTGTGGGTGTGGGTGGCTTTTATAGGCAGATTAGCATACAACGTTCAATCTAACGTTGCATAAGGTTTTGCAACGTTGAAAGAAACGTTGCATCGGGGAACCCTAGGAGTGGGGTTTAGCAACGTTGAATTTAACGTTGTATAGGGTTATAAACGTTCGATTAAACATTGTATGGGGTTAGCAACGTTTGATTTAACGTTGCATAGGGCTGCCCTATTCCAACCCCACGCGTAGGTTATATGCTAGGGTTGGAAGGGTTGATAGCAACGCTGGTTTAAACTTTGCTAGGGTATAGCAACGTTGTTTCCGACGTTGCAGGTTGACCTTATTATTTTGTCGATGTCGAGTTAATTAAACCGATATCCAGTGATTTTGAAAGCGAATATGAACATATAGAATTAATATTTCGATCTTCTTAGTAGGTTCCATTCAAGCAAAAATGAAAATGATTCATATGTTAATGTTTCGATCTTCTTAGTAGGTTCCATTCAAGCGAATATGAAAATGATTGATAGGTTAATGTTTCGATCTTCTTACTATTCTATTCAAGCGAATATGAAAATGATTCAAATTTTAATGTTTCGATCTTCTTAGTAGGTTCTATTCAAGCGATTATGAAAACGAGTCATATGTTAATGTTTCGAATTTTAATATCAAGGAGAGTACATAAAGTTCACATCGAATGCGCATTACCAAATATATAACTTATATAATAAATATAAAGTTCCAGCGCTAATCAAACGTTGAATACACAAAATCAATTGGATCAGTTGCTCCCAACAGACTCAGCAGGTCCCGCTGGTTGAATCTCAATCAGCGCTTGCTGGAACGCGTAAGTCTCCTTAGTTTGTTGGGCGGGCCGCACTACTAAGTCAACCACGTACTCGGCAATGCTGTGAATACGCGCCCGACTCACATCGCAGTAAAGACTTTTGATATTATCCTTTGTATGGGCCAACACACGAGTATAGTACGACTCGAGGTCTCGGTCGGACTCCATACAACGGAAATACACCTCCCTTGACATCTCAGACCGGCGATGACACTGCACAGAAAATAAATAGCATGGAAATAAAATGCGATATTTCCCGTGCTTACAGTTGCAAATGTGACGTTCAGCCAGCACACTATGCCTCGTCACTCTAATATTGTAACGGGTGCCATCTGAGAACTCAATTGTCTTCACGAAACTGTACGGAGTTGAAGGCATGGTAGAGGGCTTTTTGGGTGTTGGGTGTTTGGTGTGATAAAGTGGAGGGGGACCAATGGGGCCTTATATGGTGGCCTCAATTACAACGTCTGTTCAGACGTTGTAATTGGGAACGTTCCCTAATTACAACGTCCATTCCGACGTTGTAATTGGGGGATGTTCCCAATTACAACGTACATTCAGACGTTGTAAATGGGGAATGCTCCCAATTACCACGTCTGAATGGACGTTGTAATTGGGGAATGCTCCCAATTACAACGTCTGATGTGACGTTGTTACGACCAACCCAGAACGCGTAATTGACGTCATGTATAGTCCCCCTCTTATGCCCTTATATACCTCCACCATCAGACCGAATGAATGCATCCCTTTACCTCACAATTCAAGACAATAGTTAATATTTCATTCGTAGATTTGAAAATGTCATCCTAAGAAAGTGAAGAAGCGATGGAGGTGGTACCAGTCGCCTCCCCCCCCCCCAATGACGAAACAATTTCGTCCCACAGGTAAAATCCTATGGATGTATTTTCTGTCTCTATGTATTTTTCCATTATTTAACCCGAAGTAAATATATACCCTTTAAGTAATATCAAATGCATGTACGTTGTTATGCCTTTATCTAGTTTCGAGACTTTACATGTACGTTTACCGACACCCGTACTTGGCAATCCCGGAACGAAATGGTCGACCATTTCAAGCAACTCGGCTTGAAGAACAACATGGTCTTAGTAATCAAGCGATCGTGGTCGACCGCTTCAAACCGATCGGGTGGCGTGTTGTTAGCGTGCGAGCAATATGGGGTGTTTCGCAAAAGGGGGAAGCAGATTCGCAGCACGCAGAGCAAACTAAGCAACTGCCCGTTCTCCTTACTCGGTCATGGGGGGGGGGCGAATATGTGGACGATGACCGTGCAAAATGGAACGCACAACCATGGGCTCCCTCAACGATTGAAGGGTCATGCTTACGCGGGAAGAATGATACCAGGGGAGAAGAATATGTGCAAGTGGATGAAAGACATAGGAACTCCGCCGAAGGCCATCTCGTACGGGCTACGACAAGCAGATGCGAATAGCGTCACCTCAGCGCGATCACTGGAGAACACCCTCAACAAGCTCGCCGTTGAAGAGAGAGGAAATCAAACGATGACCCAAGATACCCTCCATCGTCTCCGAGAAAGGGGCTACTACTACGAATTCAGGAGGAGGTCAAACGATGACAATGTATTGAATGACCTTTTTCTCGCACACCCGGACGGGATTCGCCTCTTCAACAAATACCCTTACGTCGTCGTCATGGATAGTACGTACAAGACAAACGCGTAAGTACTACATCCTATGTCTTCGTACATTTCTTCCATAAATAGCGATATGCTAATGTGCGTACGTTGCGGCACCGCGTCCACAAGTACAACGTCGCGCTGTGCGAGATAGTCGGCTTAACGCCAACGGGAAACAACTTTTGCATCGCATATGCCTTTATGGCTCACGAGGACACGGACACATACACTTGGGTGCTCAACAACCTACGTGTTATTTTTCAAGGTAAGATGCCTGATTCGATCATGACAGATCGAGAGCTGGGTCTTATGGCTGCACTTAGGGCCGTCTTCCCCGAGGTCCAACATCTACTATGCTGGTTACATGTAACTCGCAACTGTGAAGACACCGCTTTG
This sequence comes from Persicaria maculosa, assembly GCA_963922045.1. Classification (NCBI taxonomy): domain Eukaryota; kingdom Viridiplantae; phylum Streptophyta; class Magnoliopsida; order Caryophyllales; family Polygonaceae; genus Persicaria; species Persicaria maculosa. Next base: position 49,934,281 of record OY998251.1, on the reverse strand, counting down.
AAGATTACAAAAAATCTGGAAATTTCAACTCTATTCAAGAATCAGGTGTGGGGTTTATTCTCGTCTTCGACGGAGGAGTCGTTCGAGAGGCGGCGTAGATATCTTCACACCCAATGGCAGCCCTTTTCCCGGGGTCATGGGGTATCTGGAAATAGTGTGGCTCATCCACCGGACGAGCCTTGTCAGATGTTACACTGACCACGTCCTGCACTTTGGAACGAGGACAACCAATAGGTACGCATATCGTTTTCGTCGTTACCCTTGTCACTCCTTTACTACATTTCGACAGTCGTTCACCTCAAGCACATGATGCATCGTGTAGGGTTGAAGGCCAACATAAAGTGTTGAAGGAAGCATTACACTCGTCCACTGGTGATTTCTGTGTCGTGGTGGATGCCATTCATCGGGTGAATGAATGTCAGGTGCACGAGATCCAGACTGCGTTGGAGATAGATCATTTCAAGTGGCCAACTAACGCACACGAAGACCCCTTATTCGATCAGATTAAGCACGTGGTTTCAAAGAAGTGTTTCGAACTTCTCTACGATCATTGGAGGAAAGTTGTCGACAAAACAGTAGCTTCAGAGTGCGTCGACCGTCATTGGAGAATATGCCATGGGATACCTTGTGTGCACGACGTTCAGCATTTTGTTGATGAAGGAGTTCAAATAACACCTGACGACATCCACCCATTTTGGATGGATCTGACGTGGGATGAATCAGACAATGCGATCTTACCCTAGGTCAGGTCGGCTTCGTACACTGCATCTAATGAAGCTTGTGACCCTGATTTGCACCCACCGGAGCGGGGTAGTATACAGTCAAAGGGCAGACCTAGAGGGAGGAGGAACCCGTGCAGAACGAATCCCTTGCCATCTGAGCAAAATCGGGCGAATTTTGAAAGGGAGGAAGCCAGATCAGGTCGCCACGGTAGGGACGGACAGTCCGGACATCCGACTGACGCACAGTATTGGGGATTTAGCTGGGGAGACAACAATGTGGACCCTTTCATGTTCAGGCACATTGCGGCGGCCGTGAACACCGTGGGAGATGGTCACTGCGGATATCGAGCTTTGGCGCAGCTGATGTTATGGCCAGGGGAGGCACGATTCGCAGATATGAAAGAGTTATTGTGCAACCATCTGGAGCATAACGATCACCTTTACGCTGGTTGTTACATGGGAGGGTATTCGGTCCGAGAGTTTGTCGACCTACAGAGTTACTCCGACAGAGTGGGAGGTGACCGGAGATACTGGATCGAGTTGTCTATCATGGGTCTTGTGTTAGCAACCGTCTACGAGGTGCCCCTTGTCGTCTTATCTTGGCACATGCCCTTCACATGCCTCCCTATGTACACCGAACAACCAAATGGCGCACCTCACGAGGCCATACTGGGCATGGCATGCATCGGGAACCAATATCATTTCGCAGCGGTGAGTATGATCTTGCTCCAACCCTAAATTAACTATCATTAATTACCCCACTTAACATTATACTATACTTTTTGCCCTTTTTGCAGATATGGTTACATCCCAACGCCCCTTTACCTCCTCCAACGCATGAATGGACGGCATACCATCACCCGAGCGTCAACGGATGGGATACTCCCTTTCAAGACCAATTTGATAGATTTAGAGCATTGTGGATTCAGGAAGGTCGCCCTCTACACCATGTTTAGGAGTCATGAAAGTTGGAATTATCCGTGTCATATTTGTTTGTTTTCTTGTCTATGAAGTTCAGAGTTGAAAGTTGAATGTTTGTTGTTATGAACACGTAGAAACAATATAAAAAAGCAACCATTCAACCAAAACAAACATCAGTTGGCCCCATATCTAAAATTACAAACGGGTTTTAATGTTACATTTCAACAAGGGTTGTTGTATTAAACGGAACAACTACCGACCGACTCTTCAGGAATATTTGGGTATATACTAATCTGCACCTGCTGGAACGCATATGTCGTCATCAGATCTTGGGCAAGGCGCACTACTGTATCAACTGCATACTCTGCTACTCTGCGACAGCGCGACGGAGACATGTCATCGTACAAAACGACCAGGATATCCGTTATCTGCTCAATCATCCGTGTATAGTACGATGCAGGGTCGTCGTCACACTTCTGACACCCGAACTGCAACTGTGTTGACATCTCCAGGATACGGTAAACTTGCATAGAAAGTAGATTGCATCGAAAATAATGTGTATAGTTCATATGCTTGCAGTTGCAAGCATCCTCCTTAGGCGGACGAGGGTGTCTCCCCACTTCAACAACAAAACGGGTTCCATCATTGAACTTGGCATATTTGACAAAGGAATTTGGGCTTGATGCCATTACGTGTGTTTCGTGTATGCCAATAACACAAAATGTTGATGTATTTATAGATGGCCTAATTAGCAACGTCCAATTAAACGTTGTTATGGGAGTTCACATAACACAACATTTAATATGACGTTGTAATAACGTCCAATTAAACGTTGCTGCAACGTTTAATGTAACATTTTAACAACGTCATATTTGGCGTTGTAGTAAGGAAGCCTCACAAAAAACGAGAAAGGATTTTCCACTATAAATTACGCCATGCGAGGGTCAAAATTACAACTTCTCGTTTGACGGAAGAAGAGATGGCGGCCGGTAACACACCAAGACCTTTCTTCTCGGTCAGAGGGAGCGGCCCTAGGTGTGAGAAGACGTCTCGCTCACACAAATACTGGTAAGCCCCCTTCGGTCTCACATCCGATTTACAACGGTCCCAACTCACTAAGTAGATCTTGACATCTGCAGCCTCTGCCTTCCAACTTCGAGGAAGAATACGGGCTGGGGGCGTCGAAAGAATAACGCTGACTAATGGGCCAGGGAGGAGAGGCACCAGCATCCGGGTAGAGCGCAACAGCTCCGGGGCACTCTGGCTCGCACAAGGATGGAATACGGTCGGGAGATCGCGTGGCGTGCAGGTAGGCGCGGGTTTGATGTTTAGCTACATAGGCAACGCTCACTTCCGGGTCGTCGTAGTGCCGCCGGAGAATGTTTCACCATCAGAGGAAGAGAACAACAATGATTTCCTCTGAGGTGTGACATGGCAGCGACCCGGAAAAACTTCTTAACTAAGTTATTTTTGCTATAATCTTCTATCATTAATATGAAAAATGAGGCAGTCTAAACGTTTTTATGTAACGTGTTTTTCCCTAAAATAACCACAAATCATATTTGAAAACCCTCCGCGAGGGGCAAAACGCCCCAACAAAATAAAAGATGCAGACATCGCACTAAGTTTTCGCCAACATCCTACCCAACAAAAACAAAGATAATAGAACTTCAAAGTTGATCGAAGTGTTGCTGGTACAAACGTCAGACTTAACGTTGTCTTCATATTGCAACGTTGTATTGAACATTGCTGTCTGGCCCGACGTCGGATTAGAGGTTGCTAAAGTGTCCGACCTGCCCAACTTCCTTCAATTCACAACGTTGTGTAGGACAAATGACAACGTCGAAACCAACGTTGCTGCAACGTGAAATCCATCGTTTCTACAACGTCACATTCGACGTTTTATTAACAACGCTAATCGTGGATTTGCGGTGTATATAGGGTGACCCTTTATATATAATGAACTATATTATTTGTAGATTTATATCAATCTTAAATAATTAAAAAAAAAAAGTTAAGTCAGACCCTTATTTGACATTACAAAACTCCAATCCAAACCTTCAACTTAGAAATAGGACCAAAAAATTATACCAAAATAGGTTCTAGCAATGGTGGTAGACAAAAAAAAAAGCCAAAACCCAATTGTAAGACTTATGATAATTTCACTTAGGGTTGCATGTGCTTCTCATTACCTATAAATAGAGAAAATTACAATATACATAGTGGGTCGAATATATACTAATACCTTAAAATATACAATATACGTTATCATAACCCATAGTCGAAACTTGAGGAGGTCGAACAGTGAGACTAGAGCAAAAATCCATAAATAGATGACAGGGCAAACCCTTAATGAGGATATCTGCATACTAATATGTAGAGGGGACATGAAGCACCTGGATATGTTCAAGTGCAATCTTCCTGTATACGAAGTGTATGTATAGATCAATAGGATTGGTCTGCTAATGCTAAATTTGATTAATTGTACGTGCGCAAGATAAACAAAGTTGGTATTGTTAATGAAGACAACCAAATCAAGGGACAATGTGCACTAGAGCTCGAGTATGAGGTTCTAAAGCCAAATGCATTCAACAACCACGTACATTGGCAACACTACGATACTTAGCCTCGATACTAGAGTGGGAGACAATAGATTGTCCTTTGGAATACCAAAAAACAAGCGTGATATTAAGAAAAACACCATAGTCGGATGTTGAGCAATAAGTATAAGGATAACCATCCAAATCAACATCAATTTATGCAACCACAGAAGGCGAAATCAAAGCAAGACTAATGTCAGCGATGAGAAAGGAAGTCCCACTAATATAATGAATGACACGAATTGGGCAGCAAAGTGAGTTTGACGAAGATTGTGCATGAATAAGCATACCCACTAAACAACAAAAGAGATGACACGCATAGTGAGTTTGAGTTGCTGAGCTCCTTTTGAGCTCATTTGTTCTAAAGCTTGTTTAAGCTTGAACTAATGCAAAGTAAACAAATTATGAGTTCAAATCATTTATGATAGAAGCAATATTACACATTAATAAAATCATTTGTGATAGAAGTAATATTGCTAAAATTAATATAACCTAAAAAATTTTATCTAAAAAGGCCAATTTCCATTCTAGATCTTAGATTTCTCCATATTCAATAATAAAACTTAAAAATAAGACAAACATTCATTTTAGCAACAAATGTAGGAATGCTAGTAACTTGTTGCTCCAAGCCTCCAAGTGCTGCAGTAACTTGTCTCCATCTTCATCACCCAGTCACCCATATATGGAAGCAAGATTGGCTTTTCATTTGAACCATGGACTTTACCATAGTCTTCTTAGGCCAATGTCAACTTGTCTTGTCCAAGCCTCCAACTGCTATAATTTTTGTACGCTCATGCAATCAAGTTCCTGTCCGAATTCCGATATAGTTCCTGCACAGTAAGTTCCCACAGGCTCATGTGTTTTCAACATTATGCAAAAACCACAACTCAATAACCAATTCAGCAAGAATAAGACAAATTTCAACAACAAATACACCAAAATCAAACAAGAACAGATGTGAACCGATGGAGTTGAAGACGAAAAAAAGTTGAACTAATCTTAGATCTAGAAGGGAGATGAAGAGCGAGAAAGGAGAAGGGTTACCAGGCGCTAGATAGGGAGACCCGACGAAAGACGCGCGACCTCAGATCCACAATTACTGGTTCTCCGCTTCGCCAAATTTTCCATAAAAGAGTGAGGCTGAAGGCGATGAAGGTAGACCTGAATGATTGGATGCACAAGGGTTGGAAGGGTAGTTAGGAATCAAGATCCGAGAGTGAGGCTGGAGGCGACGAAGGGTTGGAAGGGCAGCAGATGGGAATCAGGAGTGAGGAGGTTGGAGGCGGCACTCATTCAAGGGAAAGGATCAATTGTTTATAAAGAGGGTGACATAACCCTAAGGGTATATAAGCAATTTATGTCCTTAAAATGAGCTTTACGTGCAAGCTCGTATTAAGCTCGAGCTCGTGGCGAGCTTTAAACCCTACTTGTATTCGGCTCGTTTTCAAATGTGAACAAGCTCGAGTCGAGTTTTTTCGAGTCGAGTTTTTTCGAGCCGAGTACGAGCCGAACTCGAGCTACTCGTGTTCACATAACACCCCTAGATACGGGGGGACCGATCGAGCCCTTTAAATTACCGAGGGCTCAACATGAGTTGTAGTTGGCTTGTAGGAAGCCATTCTAGCACTAGCAACAATCTCATGAGTATATTTTCTTGAAAAAATATGCCGAATGAGGTGCGTGCAACAGGGATGTCGATAAAATAGCTGAACGGGCCTAAATTAGTCATTGCAAATTCTTGACTAAGAGACACAATGATGTATTGATGAAGAGAATTAATGGAAGTTGTAAGGATGATGTCATCAACGTATAAGAAGAGATATGTAATTGATTGCATATTATAGATATGCATTATAGGTAGTTTATGTGCATTAAAATAGGTTTATTGCATTTTTATTAGTGAATTTACATTAATACTCATTTGCGCATTCGAGTTCAGAATCTACGCAGTTTTGTGCTTATTATTCAGCTTTATAATCCGAGCTTGAAGAGGGGCTAAGGGTGGATCAAAAGAGGTTAGAAGAGGATGGTATTGAGCTTAAAAGAGGGGCTAAGGGTGGATCAAAGGAAGAGAACCAAACACAAAGGAAGAAATCGCAATACATGAAAATCGATGCCCGACGCATTTCACGTAGCAGACCGGCAAGCGCCGGTCTGCTAAATTCAGCAAACAACGTGGATTAGTTTGAATCTTTTAATTAGGCAATTAATTATATTTTCTAGGGTTTATAGGAGGCCGACTGTTGGCAAGAGGAAAACCTGTCGTTGTTCTTGCCAAAGAATACTCAACTTACAACTAGTATAGTTGGTAAGAAAGGGGTCGATCCACATGGAAATCTACTCAATTCAAGTGCAAGTCTAATTGCTATGTAAGAATATGGGAGTTTTGTTGAGAAAAGATCCGTCTTTTATCAAAGAGGAAACAATGCAAACAAGTAAATTGGTTGTAGAATGCGATAGAGAGAATTAGGTTCACCTACAATTTATCACTTTAATTGATGAATTTGATCCTTGTTTCAGCCTCTAGTCCTTGTCTTCTCCTATCAATATCCTTGTCTAGATCTTAGGTAAATTACTAGTCCTACGAGTCCTAGTAATTCTTATCTCTAAATAACCCTAACACGGTTAAGATTTAACCTAGAGATAGCATTAAGAATATGAATTAACCAAGGTACATGCAATATCAAGCTATGAGTCGATATTTAACATATATTCAACTTTCTACACATCCAATTAGTCCTACGAGTCCTAAAGGGATATGATTGCCACTTGGGTTAAGCTTTGCTACGAGGAGTATACAAAACCCTGGCAAATGAATGAATCTATTCTAACTAGTTGATTAGACCAGAGAGAATAAAACACATTCATGGAATTAAGCGCAAAGAAGTCAAAACATTCTAATAGGAATAAGAAATAGATTAAAGAACTCACCATCCAACAATCAAAGATCCAAACTGTAGGCCCAACCTTGAGATTTTAGTTGCTCATGCTCAACGACTCTCTCTCAATAATCTCTAAAAGTGCATAAACTCAATGATAGAATAACCTAGAAAAGTCTTTTGAAAGTCTCCAAAGAGTCGGCCAAAAACTAACAAAAAAAAACCCTAATAAAAGTTTAGTTCTGATTTGGCGTTTTTGCGAAGGTCGCGGGGCAGCCAACCCAGGCCACGGGGCGGCCAGGCGATTAGCGAAATCCTTCGGGCGGGCTTCGAGCTGCGGGGCATCCATACTGTTCACAAAGATTTTTCCTCATCGAATTCGGTCTTTATGTTAACAAGAAATTTGTAGATCTCAGGGAGAGCTTTCCAACGCATGCTTATAATAGTCAATCGGACCACCGAGGCCTCTAGAATGTGCGTTACAACTTCAGCTTGTCTAGCGCCAAGCGCCAACTTTTGCTAAGCTAAGATAAAATATGCATTATTTACAACCAAACTAAGCTAAATGAATCCTAGTGCATATCTAATCATGCTCTATCAAATTCCCCCACACTTGAACCTTTGCTTGTCCTTATGCAATAGAAAACCCAGCTCTACAGCCCAACATATTAGCAATTCATGTATCCACCTAAATAATCTTTAAGTGCATGGATACCTAGCAAACACAATAGATTAACAACATCATAGCACATAATTGCAATAATCAATTAAATCAGGCAACCATATCCATTTTAGACATCACAAGGAATATGTGTTTCCCTCTCGCTCAAGTGTTTAGGGTTAAATATTTACGCTCAAAACTCAATCTTCAAAAGCTTAGCTACACGCAACAAAAATCGTGAAGTCTTTCAATTGGGTTGTAATGGGGCCAAGGTAAAAAATATAAGGTATGGAACAATTTAGACAATGTGCTGCTCATAATCCGAGAACTAAGGAAGCAACCAAATCATCATACCACTCATAAACTCATACAATAACTCTACTATATCATACAACTCCAATCTCAAACATATAACTTTACAAACCACACTCAACTCATTCTTTTTTTCTTTTTCTTTTTTTCATGCTATATCAAATTATTTTCCTTGACTTTTACCCCTAAGTGAATTTTATCCTCCTTAGGTCCCAAGCAATGAATAAACTACTAGCAAGAATCAAACATCTCATAAGGATAACTCAAACATACAATCCACCACTAAGACTACTTTCATTGTTTTTATTTCGAAAAAGGTACATTTTTATTCAGCACTGACAACTCGAGATCAACTAAGACTAGTCGACGTCAAGTACATTGGTCAATGTCGAGGAGATTTCTAGTCGACATTGGCTATTTCGTCTCCTGTTGTGCAGATCTGCAGGGAAGGTCGACTACTGGTAGTCGATATTGAGTACCCTTACTCGAGATCGAGTACTTCATGGTTGATTACGAGAGCAGTTTGGGACTGAAAAGTGTGAGCGCTGACACGCTTCCTCGTGGATACAATCCTGAATACCCTACCACTACAACGGGAGGGTTTATTGTATTTTATTTGCTTGGAAAATGATTTATTTACGTTCTTTAGATTTCATATGTATTTCGTTACTTGATTTACCTCCACAACACCAATCGCGTGTCTTTCAAACACGGATGTGAAAATAAGCCTCTACGGAGAATAAATTTAGCAATCGCGTGTCTTTCGAACACGGATATGCAAATAAGCCTCTACGGAGAATAAATTTTGCAATCACGTGTCTTTCAAACACGAATGTGCAAATAAGCCTCTACGGAGAATAAATTTAGCAATCGCGTGTCTTTCGAAGACGGATGTGCAAATAAGCCTCTACAGAGAATAAATTTAGCAATCGTGTGTCTTTCAAACACGGATGTGCAAATAAGCCTCTACGGAGAATAAATTTAGCAATCGCGTGTCTTTCGAACACGGATTTGCAAATAAGCCTCTACGGAGAATAAATTTAGCAATCACGTGTCTTTCGAACACGGATGTGCAAATAAGCCTCTATGGAGAATAAATTTTGCAATCGCGTGTCTTTCGAACACGGATGTGCAAATAAGCCTCTACGGAGAATAAATTTAGCAATCACGTGTCTTTCGAACACGGATGTGCAAACAAGCCTCTACGGAGAATAAATTTAGCAATCACGTGTTTTTCGAATACAGATGTGCAAATAAGCCTCTACGGAGAATAAATTTAGCAGTCGCGTGTCTTTCAAACACGGATGTGCAAATAAGCCTCTACGGAGAGTAAACTTAGCAATCATGTGTCTTTCAAATACGTATGTGTATACAAGCCTCTAGGGAGAATAAACAAGCCACTTGAGACAAACATAACACGATCATTATATAACAAGTTCAAACCAAGCACAAAACGATCAGAAAATAGAATTTCATATAGCGACAACTAGGTAACATATTGCAAAGGAAAAAACAGAAAAACATCGCCACTACTTCACAATCTACTCGCTTGCTTCCAAAATGATAATCGTATAATGACTACTCCCTTTATACTTAAAAATTATCAGAGAGGCCCCAACGCATAGCTCGCTATCTTCCGCAAACGCACACCAACCTTCAATAAAAAAAAATTTACGACACTGGCTGTCCCGAAACACCTTTACACGAAATTTCCTCCCAGTGGGGGAAACTAAACAAACATGGTCCACAACCACGCGATCATACATAGCACCAAAAGAGTCCAGTAGCGGCTGCAAACTATCAAAGAAAAATTCTATTAAAAAACCCAGGAATACAAAAACCACGAGTAAAAGGTCGGGAGAATTACCAAGAATTCAAGCTTCTCCTCAGAATCAATAGAACGGAAAAAATCGCGACGGCTTGGATTAGGAGAGGTTATGGTTTTTCATTCCAGTTCGGGACACTCTCCACGCTCTCATATATGTCGATAAGTAAAACTATTTATATTCGGTATTACTTTTTTCGGTCAAGATCTTTTCCAAGATAATCTGCATGCAGAACAACTGGAGAAATATCAGACCACCACTCTGCTACCCTGACTTCCCACGTCACGTCAGGAAAGTTTCCAGCTCATAAACAAACAAAAGAGCAAACAATCATATCACACACAGAACCCGAAGCAGTGCTCCGTAATAATAATTGTGCAAAAAAGTCATTACAAAAGAACCGGCGATTAACTTAGACAAAGTACCGATTAAAAGAAACGGATTAACAAGTGCAAGATAAATAAAAGTTTCGCCTCATTACAAACCCACAAACATCGCCTCTCGATCTGATTACACTATTCATCTTCAAGCAGAAGCACTTCAAAGCAATGCCCTCCCATATTTTTGAAAAACACCATCGTCGCTCGAACACGAACATCGTTGCTAGTCACAAAATTATTCCAACCCTCGGTCAACCACTGGTGATTAAGGCTATCCTTGGAAACCCGAACACAAAACTCTTGCCCACGTGAGGATACCAAACAAACACGGCCAGAAACGACATGACCGTACATCCTCCCAAAAGAACAGGGAAGAGGTTGCAGCAAAACATCACTTAATAAGATTCCTTATTGAAACATCAAAAGATTAGAAGTATTAGAGACTTACCAACTGATGAAGCCTCTCCTCCACATCGACGCAATGATAAAAGTCTCGCATCCTAGAATCAGGCGACGACATCTCTTTTTGTACCAGAAAAAATAATAAACAAAACAAAGCTACAGGTTGAACAACTTACAACAACAATCTCACACCCTTATATATACCCAAACAAAGCACCACAGATAATGTAATCTGCACCAACATTTACTACATGTGTTGAATAAGGGAAGTGGTCTAAATCGAGCCCAATCCTCGCTGCATGGTCTACACATGGAAAGAATCCATTCAAAATCCTGCTAGTCTATCTGTACACCCCAAATCGAGAAACTGGCCTATTGGTCACGAGAAAGTTCAACCACCCTTAGTAAGTACATTTTCCAACACCAACATTCAACCCCTCAATACACTTATAAAAAGGCCACTCATCTTCTGCACAACCATCACCTACAAGCAAAGGAATGGCAACCCAAGATTCAAACACCCCTTTTACTTTCGACATCTACCTAGTAGGCGAGGAGCAGTACATACGCATGATGTGGCCCTATAGTTTCGGTGAGAAATTCGAACCCAGGTACTAGAAAAAATCTTATTATCTACTCTCATTTTAAAAGATTTCCCTGTTCATATCGCAGAAGGCTCCTACTATTCACATTGGGTAGCAAGAGGTTAGAAGGATTTCGTCGAAACTCATGGGTTTGAACTGGAAACATCAATAGTGTTCATCTATCTTGGAGGAACGAGGTTCAAAGTTCACTTTCTGGACAAAGAAGGTTACAACATTGAAGAAGAAATGGATGTTGTTGGGTATGACGGGCTAGAGGCCAATGGTTTTTAGTTTTCTTTATGTTACAAGCTTCACTAGGAAAGGCACGTCTATGTAAGTCCACCATTAATAAAAAGCCCACTTTCATCCATAACTTTTCAGTTTCATAGAAATCTCCACCACGACCCTAATCCCTTGAGATTGAACTTAATTTTGAAAATCTTCGTCACGTGTTAGACGTTGGAGATTAGTCTTTATAATTATAAGTTTCAAACTCTCTCGCGCTCTAATCGCTGGAGATTGAACTTAATTTTGAAAATCTTCATCGCGTGTTAAACGCTGGAGATTAGTCTTTATAATTATAAGTTTCAACCTCTCATACGCTCTAATCACTGGAGATTGAACATAATTTTGAAAATCTTCGTCGCGTGTTAGACGCTGGAGATTAGTCTTCATAATTATAAGTTTCAACCTCTCTCGCACTCTAATCGCTGGAGATTGAACTTAATTTTGAAAATCTTCGTCGCATGTTTGACGCTGGAGATTAGTCATTATAATTATAAGTTTCAAACTCTCTCGCGCTTCTAATCGCTGGAGATAGAACTTAATTTTCAATATGTTCTTTACATGGAGATTACTCCTTATAACTATAATATTTAACCTCTATCGCGCTTCTAGGTGTTGGAGATCGAATTTGATTGTATAAAACTTCATCGCGTACAAAACACTGAGATAGTTTGTTATAAAATACTAGGAAAGATTCCTAGAAAGTCACTTGTTTATTTATGTTACACCAAAAAGAGGGCTTACGACAAACACTTGTGTCATACACAAGCTCTACAAAAACCCAAAATAAACACATCAAGCCAGGAAGATCAACAACGAACGGAAAAATCTAAATCACTCTTTTGATCAGGAACAGGGTCAACGACAACAACATCAAAACCAGAGTGCCCCTCTTACTCAGAGATCAAACAAGTACCAATCCTAAGCCTGTTAGCAAACACGAACTCAGACCACCCTGACATAAACCAGTAATAATTAAGACCTAACGGCTCCACCCTCAATATAAATTCCTTATCTGCTCGGGTCCACAAATGAGCATACCCAAGAGCCTCAGGACCATAGTCATGATATATATAGGGCAAAACAAAGCTCAGAGAAAAGCAAAATAAAAATTAAAACCATAAGACCATGACAAGAGCTTACAGGCCGATGTAGGTGTCCTCCCACTGCAATGTCCCTGGTAAAACCTCTAACACGAGGAATAGGCACACCCGGAATATCAACCGGCATGGTAGAAGTCATCATCAAAACAGACTACACCAGGGAATACAGGTAAGCCCACTCTTTATAAGAAGCAGTTAAGCAGAATAAAAAAAGCACACTGTTGCCCAGCTCCCTATACCACGAGGTCATAAATATCTATGACTTCAAAACAATAGGGACCAGCAGAAATCAATTGCCTTCCAAGCAGCAGCAACCTTACAAAGAGCAGCAAGACAGTAAGCAACCCGCAAACCAAGCATTCGACATGCATCCACCAGCAACAACAGTATCAAAACCAGCACACAACACGTACAAAGCCAGCACGTAGAGGCAGCACCCACCATTGCAAAACAATGCCCTAGTATAAATAAACACGTGAGCATTGCCCAAAACTAAGCCACCACCCAAAGCAAGATGCCTAGTTTCGATATGGCTTCAGGGGAAGTCTCCCCACCTACCTTTATCACAATCACCGTGACTTTCCCAAACCCTAGGTTTAATAGAATGATCCTCACAGAGAGTCATCTATACAAGCTCCCCTTACCATACATATTTGTGGAGTTTGGAGACAAAATACTAGACCAAATCTTTCTGTGTTCTCCCCTAAATCAAGAATTTGTAGGTTTAGTCGAAATGGATGAGGGAAATTGGTTCTCTCTATCAAAAGAATGGACGCAATTCGCGATAATAAACAACCTAAGGGTAGGTTGTTGCCTCACTTTTGAATACCAAGAATCACATTTCGACGTTTCAATAGAGCAGATAGAACCAGAAGAAAACGGGGACGTTTTCGACGACTACCTCTGTTACGAAGAAATATAATTATACCCAACTTATAAACCACTTTTTCTTCTGCATCGCGGCAAATAAAAAATCTCTAGTCCTATGCCGCTCCTACCTCTTAGTTACTTTATAAATCTGCAAACCCTTATTTTTGTCATCTCGCGCTTTATTACATAAAACATTTAAGGACAGGAGATTGGTAAGGGTATCGCGGATAAGCAGAATAATGAAAGCAGGGAAAATTCTAAAGAAAAAAAAACAACAAATATAACCAATGAAATTTAAGGATAAAATATTCACAAGGCCAAAATATCAACCATGACAAGGCATACCACTTGTCACATGCCAAAATGTTTACCACCAACAAAATACGAACCACAACAAAGCATACGCTTATGTCGCGGGCATAAATATTTCAGACTTACTTCTCATCACATCACATACAAATTTAAACACTTGGCAAAAAAGGGCGGAAGAGCAACGTGCTATGCATCAACAGGAGGATCATTGTTTTCATCACAAACGGGCTCGCGGGTATTAAGAAGCTCGATGCCAGGAGGTGGCTCAATGGTAGCGACTTCAGCTAAAGAGGCATTAGGTGAAGAAGGGGGCAGTCCATGCTAAAGGTCTTTAAGCTCCATCTCCTTAAGAGCATAACTAGGGGAGAAATTCTTCATAGAGCCCCCAAGATTAGCGAAGAGGTCAACGCTTTGAATAACCCCGCCATCCACTCCTTGTACAAAGATTTCAGATATGTGATCATAAAGAATATCCTCGCCGTCTGTCTCAAGGAAGTTGATCAACCAGTTCCGACCATCCTTCACAAGAAAATTTGCCAGCCACCCCTAACCCTCGTCACTTAGCATATAGTCGTGGAGCGTGTTCTTGGTCAAAACAACATCCTCACCTGAAGTGAAACGCTCCAACTACACCCTCACACTGTTGAGCTCCGTGCGAACCGCTCTCAACTCAGCCTCGAGCCCATGAATCTGAACGCCCAAGCACTTTATCTCCGACTCGCGCTTTGAGTATGTTGACAGAGGAAATCGAGAATTGCAAATAGAATGTAAATAAAATAAGCAAACCGATTCCGTTCCGAGCAAATAATGTTCAAGACTTCCTCCCGGTGTAGCAAAAGGAAGTCAGGTTCGATCCTCGAGGAAGCTGGTCAGCGGATCCTAGGCAGCAGAAGAATCTCACTCGATTTCGACTCCAGGGAACAACTCGATATCGACTAGAGGCAGTCGATATTGACTTAGTTCAGTCGATTTAGCGTAGTTTCCAGCAAGTCAGTCCATTTCTAGTCAGGGTCAATCAATATCGACTCAAGGGACTCGATATTGACTGGTTCTTCCTCAAAATCGATCTGTTCTGCAGAGACACAAATGAGTAGCGATCTTTCTAGATCGAGAATCAGAAGTCGATATTGACCTATAGGAGGTCAATATCGAGTAGGGCAACATTAGGAAAAATAAGAACAAAGCTTTTGTAAATTTCGGAATTAACTTTATAAAAGAAAACTTCCAAGATCGGGGTTTGCAACGACAATAACCAAGCATGCATAAGGCAAAATAAATAACGATAATCATGCAAATTGCATCGAAGGATCAAGCTTTCGCCTTTTCCAACAATTAGACAACTCTTTCAAGAAACCCTAATTGTATCTACCGATTTTATGTTTACAATCCAAGTTGTTAGCATGGATCTCCATTGAATGGGTAATAAACACATAAAAGGTAGTAGATGCTCAAAACATGATAAAGGTCGGATCTTTACCTCAAATACGCATGGCTATCGTCGTGCTCGGCCTGACCCGAGAAGTGGGTGGACTACTCGCTATTCATCGCAATTGCAGACATTGTTGATTGAAAAGAAACTTGCATTAAATTAAACCAAACAGAGCTTACAACCAAAGGAAGCCAATTCCGCTCTCGCTTCACAAACTCCTCTTGGCCTCCACTCTCTCTCTCTCTCCTACTTTTCTCCGAAATTGAATGAATCAAAAACTAGCCCCATGGGCTTTATTTATAGGCTTTATTCCGAGCTAATCTAGGAAAGAAACTCTATCTATATCTATATCTATCTATCTATTATAGAAGATATAATCCTACTAGAAATAATTAAATCCAAACTAGATAAAACATGATAAATCCTAGGGTAATTTAATTGTTTTAACCCTTAGGATAAATAAAAAGATAAAAAGATAAAATCTCTCAAGTCTTCATGCGCAAGGAATCTCCTCTCGAAAATATCTCCATCGGATTTGGGATAAAACTTTAAGCAAAGCCCGGAATCGAATTGGTGATGTCACTGGGTGTGAGTCGATATCGACCAAGGCAGGTCGATATCGAATGACTTTTCTCGGCTTTTCTTCTCTGCTACTCGATTCCGGCTCCTGGGACAAATATCGAGTGACTTTTTTTATCGATATCGACTAAGTTAAGTCGATATCGAGTAAAGTCTTCAGCTTCTCTCCGTCTTGGCTCGGTTTTGGTTTCTGAGGAAGATATTGAGTTGATTTTCTGGTCGATATCGACTTACTGAAGTCAATATCGAGTTGCCCTTTTCGTCACTTCTTGCTTCTGGTCCGTATCGGTTTGACTCTTGAATTTTCGACCAGATTGAGTCGATATTGACTAGGATGAGCTTCTCGTTCTGTGCTCAGCTTCTCGTTCTGTTCTTTAAACGCACTTTCCCGAGTCCTCGTTTGTCGGATTGACGCATATGAGAATGCGTTGGAAAGCTCTTTGCGAGGAATACAACTCTCATGAAGACATCAGAATTTGACTCAAAATGATGAATGCCGAAAAATGGCCTTTTCTCGAGCTGCACCATCCTTAGCTTCTTCATGAGTTTTCCTTTAAGCTCCAAAGTGGGTCCGATTTCTGCGAAATTAAACAGAAACTAGTGTAGACTCCATAATTTGGCAAATAAACATAAACTTCATAGATTTTGTATTATTTTAACCCATATGCATGAAATGTATACAGAAATCGATATAAAAGTAGATATAAAACATGGCATAAAACATGGACATCAAATCACCCCATACTTAAGCTTGCTTGTCCCCAAGCAGTAACTTGGATGGTCATTCAGGGGAAGAATTTAAAACTCTCAACATCATAGATTTATTATCATATGTCCCTGCAATCAATTACCATCATCGAAAAGATACTTGTGCCACAAATCAATACATGTGCAATAAAAGCAACATCTACTCACAAAAGGAGGGTTATGCAAAAACAATTCATGTGACAAAGCATTAATAATCAAGAGGACTTTAATTAAGCTCAATAAGGAGTAGATTGGTAAAAGGCTAAAGGTGGGTAATATTTGGCAATGTGGTGTTAAATCCGGGGAAATGCATTATTTTCCAAACTTGTTTTAACCACATCCCTTCTTCATAAGATTTCTCACTTTTCATAATGCTTTTGTCAATAATAATGCTTTTACCTCTCTAACCTCAGCATTGCCTTCTCACGAGTCGCAAACATGGGTGTCATGAATGGCCTCGGATACTTAGTGCTTTGGACTCCTCACATGTGTGTCCCATCTCACTGAACTATTATCTCAGCAAGCAGGGTCGATCTACTTTTATCTCCTGAGGTGATCGGATTTTTTCTCACTCATTAAATTTTCCATATATTTCAAACATTCCTTCCGAACTCCAAATAATGATAACAACAACACAAACACCATATAACATCTCCATAATGTAACATCATTCTCAACATAATCCCCGGATAGGAAATAAGATAAAGAATGGCAATATTTAGATCATGTGGAGCAATATATGAAATAAGGCATATTATGGCTTTTGTGTAATGCATAAGCATCGGTAAGGCTAGGATATAACAATATGAGCATTATATGGAAATATAAAGTCCTCCATCCTCTTATCATGCAACATGTCAAAAAGAACTTCAAATTTTACCTCCTTTCACGGTTTTCAAGAAAATAATGCACTTCATTGTGACTTCCCTTTACTAGGCAATTTCATGCTATATCTCTAATGAATCCAATTTTGCATCGTCGAGTTCAATATAACTTCCATGACACTATTTCTTTAAACAATTTACAAGCATTGGGAGATGTCTCATAAAACAAACTTTGAGTTTAGCGATTATACACAAAAATTTTAAAAATTTACTCAAAATTCACCATGTAAAACCAAAAACAAGAATAAAATATATAATGATAATGAGCTCTTCCCCCACCCCTTACTTAGAATATACATTGTCCTCACTGTATGAAAATCAAATAAAACAAGAGTAAAGGAAGGAACTCACCGAATAACGCACCGTAGGGTTGAAATAGGGTTGTTGTAGGTTGCCAGGAGTCGAATCCACTAGGTGTAGGTCGATATCGACTGCAATTTGCCCGATTCCAAGTATGCAGCTGGTCGAAATTGGGTAGATAGGTCGATATCGACCAATTTCACTCGATATCGAGTAAGTTGGGTCAAAATCGACTGGTCTGTCTCTTTTGCTGCTGGGTCGATTTCTACCTCAGGGGTCAATATCGACTGATTTAGGTCGATATCGAACAGGTTGGCTTGACTCCAATTTTTTTCGACCTGCAGAATTTGTTTGTTTTTCCCGCAAAAAGATAAGATTCCACATGAAGTATTCAAAGTAAAAAACAAAAACAAAACCAAAACCAAAAGTTTCAAAGTCCCAAAAATCCAAAAGTTTTATGTATATGCTCTAGATTTTAGAGTCGCTAGACCGACTTCTCCGCTTGTGCTCAAGGACCGTAAATGTGGGCCCCCCTTGTGCTTGGCCCTTCTCCTGGATCATCTAGATCCTGATTGTAGTATGCAAGTTCAGCTGATAGGTGGTCGCTTGCATAGTCTCTCTTTCCTTTCTTCTTCTTTCCGGCTTTCATCCTTTGCAAATTAGCTCGCCACGGGGCCTTACCTCCCCTTAAATACTTATTAAATTTATCAATAGACTGAGGAGGAGTAGAAATCATACCTGAACTTACCTTTTCGGGCCCAAAACAGAAATCTTCGGGTTGAGGGTCAGTCGATATCGAGTGATAGGTGTCAATATCGAGTGCAGAGACCCCATACTCAGGCTTCTAGCAAGTCGGGTATTCAGCAGAGGAGGTTGATATCGACCAGGGGGGGTCGATATCGAGTTGCGTGGACAATATCGAGTTGGTGATGTCGATATCGAGCAGTGTCTTGGTGCTTTCTTCCGTTGTTGTTTGCTCGTCCCCGTGGCTGCTGATGCTCTTCACCTCTAGCCATGAAGTTTCCTCTTTCGTAGGGCCAAAAGAGAAATCTAAGATCTCGTCGCCTATTGTGAAGATGAGCAATCGCTGCTTTACGCTGATTTTAGCATCTACAGTAGCTAGGAATGGTCTACCAAGAATAATAGGGCTAGTAGGATCTTTGGCACAATCTATAATCAGGAAATCAGCGGGAATATAGAACTTACCAACCTGGACAGGGACATTCTCGTCCATACCTGTAGGGATAACCACCGTATTGTTTGCCATGTATAGCTTGGCATCCACAGGCTCTATGGACCCTATCTTCACCTTTCGCCAGATTGATAAGGGCATGATACTCACACTTGCTCCTAAATCACACAAGGACTCATATTTATATTGTCCAAATCCCACAGTAATAGAGAACTTACCAGGGTCAGGTCTCTTCTCAGGGAAGTCCATTCTTTTGCACTCGCCGGCGATTTTCAAGATAGATCGCTTATTGCTAATGATTTCCTTGAGGAACTTGACATATGCAGGCATCTCTTGAAGAGCTTCTGTAAAAGGAAATGAAACATTCAGTTCTTGAAGACTCTTAACAAACCTTTTAAACCTACCTGTAGTGGGATCTTTCAGCGCCTTGGAAGGAAAAGGAAGCGCCTTTTTCAGAGCCAGAACAGGTGTCGGAGGTGCTGCAGATGAGTCGATATTGAGTTCAAGTGGGTCAATATCGACCTTGTACTGCTTGATATTGACTGGTGGAGTTGAAGTCAAGGTGGCTGGTGCTGCAGAGTCCATATCGACTGGTCCATTCTCAATATTGACTACTGTTTGGTTGTTCCAAAAAAAGGTCTGGGCTCCCGCCTATACCCCGCCTAGACCCTTGAAGGTCCCCCACCTTTGAGTTTAGTCGCTAGACCCTTGAAGGTCACCCCCAAGGTCTCGGCGGCCTTGCGGGTTTGGCGAGTTAGAGAAAAAACAATTTTGAGGTTTAACTCCTAAAACCCCACATGTCGATCTCTCTCTTAGTTCTCAACCTCTATACTCTCTCTTACTCTTGATCCCTGACTCCCATAGTCCTCTAACTTGCGACCTAACTCCCGTTGTTAACGCCGAGACTATTAATTAAAGTTTATTTGTTTATATATGTTATTAATTAAACTTTATTATTTTATATTCGTATTGAATATGTCATAGGATTAAAAATACATCTCAAAATAGTAAATCCACCTAGAGATCGCCTAGACCCCTCATAATCCGCCTAGACCCTTGACCCTATCTATCAGCCGAGCATCCGCCTAGCGTTTTTTGGAACATTGGACCTAGGTATGGTCGAAATCGACCTGCTGTTCAGTAGTTCCATCTGCTTTTCCGTTCTTTGGTTCGTGCAATTTGTGACCGCTCCGTAGCTTTACAGCAGCGACATGTCCATGTTGCCCCTTAGGATTCGATTCTGTATGCCTTGGAAGCTGCCCGGTTGGTTGTGGAATCTGCGCCGCGAATTGACCCATCTGGGTCTCTATGTTTCTCTTCCAAATATCCAGCTCTCCAAATCTTGTATTGATGTTCTGGAGCTGATTATTGATGGCGCTTGTAGACTGCTGCTGTTGTACTTGATTTTTCCTCATCTCGTCGAGGATGAGCTGTAGATCATCCTTCCGTTGATCTCTTTTTGGGTTTCCTGGAGCTCTGTATAGCGGGGGGTTCCTAAGGGCACCTTGGTACCATTGTGGCTGCTGAAACCTTTGGTCCCCCAGATAGCGATTGGGACCCCCTGCGTAAACTACTTCTTCGTGAGTTTCTGCCATCCTGACTTGCTCTGTATGTGGGCACTCAGTAGTGGTGTACCGCTGTGATCCACATTCGTTGCAGGGCTAGTTTACAGAAAGATTCTTGACTTGCTTGAGGAGCTTGCGATTCTGATCTCTGTAGTACTGCTCCTTGACATCTGGGTCAATCTCCTTAGAAGGCTCATAGAGGGCATGGATGGGGCAGGCCTGGCATAGGCATCTTCATCATAGTTTGTTGGAGCCCCATACTTGTTGTCGTAGTTGGTCAGCTTGTCGAGGGTAGCCCATGCGTCAGCTGGCGGCATTGTCAGATACTCATAATGAGTATACGTGTTGATCCTATCCTTAGCAGCCAGGTCAAGAGAATTGAAGAAGATCTCTTGAACGATGTAGGGTGGTTGTCTATGTGTAGGGCAGGATCGCAGTAGATGCTTATATCTTTCCCATGCTTTTGCTAGCGGCTCCCCAGGCTTCTATTTGAAAGCTGTAATATTTTGGCGGAGGAGCGCTGTCTTGGCAGGAGGAAAGAATTTGTTGAGAAATTCCTGCCTCACTTCAGCCCATGTTGTGAGGGATCGTGGACGGAGACCTTTAAGCCACTTTAATGCTAGACCGGCCAGAGACCTACGAAAAGCCTTCATCAGGACATATTCCAAAGTGGTATCTTCAACAAGAGTATGGCACATATCAGTAAAGTTGGTAATATGTTGAAGAGGACATTCATTAAATCTTCCGTAAAAGGCATTATTTTTAATCTCAATTAAGAAAGCAGTGCGAATTTCATAGTTGTTTTCAGAGATTAGAATGGCCGATTCAGGCACGACGAGAGTCGGGTGCATGTAAGCCTCTGCAGTGGTAGGGTATTGGGCAAGCTCAGCCTCTGCATGCCTTCTTCGCTCGGCTTCCTGCTTCTTTTGTGCTCTCTCAGCGGCGAGAGCAGTATCCTTGGCTTCTAATTCACCTCGAAGCCTCTCTATCAGCTGGGCCTGTGTTTCTACAGACGCCATTGCTCTTTTCAGTCTAGCATGGACGTGTATAAGGCGTTCCGGATCGTCTAAGGTGTCAAACTCAGGTGTTTGACCAGAACGGCGCATACACTTGCAAAGTAACTAAAGGCAAACGTGAGATCTAACTACCTAAGGCGCGAATGATTGCTTCCCCGGCAACGGCGTCAATTTGTTGACAGAGGAAATCGAGAATTGCAAATAGAATGTAAATAAAATAAGCAAACCGATTCCGTTTCGAGAAAATAATGTTCAAGACTTCCTCCCGATGTAGCAAAAGGAAGTTAGGTTCGATCCTCGAGGAAGCTGGTCAGCGGATCCTAGGCAGCAGAAGAATCTCACTCGATTTCGACTCTAGGGAACAACTCCATATCGACTAGAGGCAGTCGATATTGACTTAGTTCAGTCGATTTTGGGCAGTTTTCAGCAAGTCAGTCGATTTCTGGTCAGGGTCACTCAATATCGACTCAAGGGACTCGATATTGACTGGTTCTTCCTCAAAATCAACATGTTCTGCAGAGACACAAACGAGCAGCGATCTTTCTGGATCGAGAATCGGAAGTCGATATCGACCTATAGGAGGTCAATATCGAGTAGGGCAACAGTAGGAAAAATAAGAACAAAGCTTTTGTAAATTTCAGAATTAACTTTATAAAAGAAAACTTCCAAGATCAGGGTTTGCAACGACAATAACCAAGCAGGCATAAGGCAAGATAAATAACGATAATCATGCAAATTGCATCGAAGGATCAAGCTTTCACCTTTTCCAACAATTAGACAACTCTTTCAAGAAACCCTAATTGTATCTACCGATTTTATGTTTACAATCCAAGTTGTTAGCATGGATCTCCATTTAATGCGTAATAAACACATAAAAGGTAGTAGATGCTCAAAACATGATAAATGTCGGATCTTTACCTCAAATACGCATGGCTATCGTCGGGCTCGCCCCGACCCTAGAAGTGGGTGGACTACTCGCTCTTCATCGCAATTGCAGACATTGTTCATTGAAAAGAAACTTGCATTAAATTAAACCAAACAGAGCTCCAAACAGAGCTTACAACCAAAGGAAGTCAATTCCACTCTCGCTTCACAAACTCCTCTTGGCCTCCACTCTCTCTCTCTCTCCCCTACATTTCTCCGAAATTGAATGAATCAAAAACTAGCCCCATGGGCTTTATTTATAGGCTTCATTCCGAGCTAATCTAGGAAAGAAACTCTATCTATATCTATCTATCTATTATAGAAGATATAATCCTACTAGAAATAATTAAATCCAAACTAGATAAAACATGATAAATCCTAGGGTAATTTAATTGTTTTAACCCTAAGGATAAATAAAAAGATAAAAAGATAAAATCTCTCAAGTCTTCATGCGCAAGGAATCTCCTCTCGAAAATATCTTCATCTGATTCGGGATAAAACTTTAAGTAAAACCCGAAATCCAATTGGTGACGTTACTGGGTGTGAGTCGATATCGACCAAGGCAGGTCGATATCGAGTGACTTTTCTCGGCTTTTCTTCTCTGCTACTCGATTCCGGCTCCTGGGACAAATATCGAGTGACTTTTTGATCGATATCGACTAAGTTAAGTCGATATCGAGTAAAGTCTTCATCTTCTCTCCGTCTTGGCTCGGTTTTGGTTTCTGAGGAAGATATTGAGTCGATTTTCTAGACGATATCGACTTACTGAAGTCAATATCGAGTTGCCGTTTTCTTCACTTCTTGCGTCGATATTGACTAGGATGAGTCGATATTGACTTATGCTCAGTTTCTCATTCTGTGCTCAACTTCTCATTCTGTTCTTTAAACGCACTTTTCCGAGTCCTCGCTTGTCGGATTGACGCATATGAGATTGCGTTGGAAAGCTCTCTTCAAGGGCTACAACTGTCATGAAGACATCAGAACTTGACTCTGAATGATGAATGCCGAAAAATGGCATTTTCTCCAGTTGCACCATCCTTAGCTTCTTCATGAGTTTTCCTTTAAGCTCCAAAGTGGGTCTGATTTCTGCGAAATTAAACAGAAACTAGTGTAGACTCCATAATTTGGCAAATAAGCATAAACTACATAGATTCTGTATTATTTCAACCCATATGCATGAAATGTATATAGAAATCGATATAAAAGTAGATATAAAACATGACATAAAACATGGACATCAGAGTACCGTTCCTCAAATTTGGAAACCTCAACCCGTGACATGTTAAGCTCGTTCCGCACGACCTCCAACTCTATTTCGGATTTATCCAAGGCCGTCTATAGGCTGTTGATAGTCCCCTCTTGAAGCTCCACGTCTTTGAGCTTTTCCACCTTGAATTTCAAACTCTTGTTCACAATCCTCATGTCGGTAACAAGTTCGCCGTACTTCCTCAAAAGCTCGGCCACTTCCGACCATTGTAAGTTGCCCTATGAAAACACAAAAATAATGATACACATACGATCAAGACAGGACAAATAAGGAAAAAGTCACAAATATAATTACCCAACCCCCGGTTCTCTGACCCTGCTCCAGTAACTCTTCATCCGTGAGATGCTACAGAAATTCCCTTTCCACAGGACAACTCTTCTCAGGGATAATCAGCTTCTTAAAGTCGAGTGGGGAGAATCCTGGCTGCCTATACGCGGCCATAGTAATTCCCGATTGGGTGATCGGCTCGTCACTCAAAAACTTGCGGCACCCTTCCTCCTCCCGCTTCCTTTTTTGCCCACACTGGCTAATAGGCAGTTTATCCCTCGACGAAATATGCATGTCCTCAACAGGCTCTTTCTCCTTTGCAGTCTCCACTACCGGTGGAGAGTCGCAGGGAATTGTGTGCCGCCTTTTCTCACCCAGTCGTGGGGTAGGAGCGCGAGGAGCTTTGGCGGCACTTTTCTTTATGGCCTTGGCATAGAGTTTCCCAGCATCAATCAACATATCTGCGAAAGATTAAGACGGGTCAGATCATGGAAATCACGACCAAAATTACCGGAAAACTCGAACACCCACCCTGGCAGTTTGGAAGACTAAGACCGGCCATTTCCAAGCGAATCGGGGTCACAACCTCTCTGTAACCCCTTTTTGTTGAAGGCTCTCCTCGACTAAATGCAGACCGCCATCTATTGATCATAATGCTCTTGTTTTTTTGGGGGCGTCATGTAAACACCAGGGGTGGTCATGAAATTTAAGGAAGCCTTGGTGGGATCGCGGACCAGAAACATTTATTTCTCCACCCACCCTTGCTGGACAACCACTCAACTATATTCCCGGCCAGGGAGGCATACATCAACCCATCCTGACCATATCGCAAGGTTAGAACTGAAAAAAGATAGTCCAACGACGGTTTTTATTTGATAGTGGCACACCGCATCACATAGGCTGCCAAGTATATCCAGACATTGAAGGCCAGCTGGGCAGGACAAGAATTTATCCTCGTGAGGAAATTAGTGTAAAGCTTGGGAAGGGGGAGGCAAGATCCTTGGAGCAAACTCTCTAGATGAACGACGACATGGTCTTGATATGCGTTCAGACAACCCCCTCGCTCAAAAATCAAACCTATCCCTATCCCGGCAGAGCGAGGGTAAATCTGAGCCACCATGTTGAGATGTACAAGTGTTAGGATTGACCTCTCCCCTCTAGTTTCAACTATGGTTGGGGCCATGCGCCTCTCAAAAACTTTGGGGGCAGACAGGGGAGCAGCAGGGGTGTAACCTTCGTAGAAACTGCAATTATCAACCTCATTTTTATAAGCAGGAACAGCAAAATCACCAGGAACCACGCGAATAGGTTTCTTTCTTCCTTTTGACCTGCTAGGTACCCCTCATTTACCCAAGTCATTTATAGACTCAGAAGTATGACAGTACTCCGGGTTATCCTTTGTAAGAGAACACTTTATTGTCCCGGACATTTTTCTCCGCTTCACCTCCCTCGGGGTTGCAAGCGTGACCTTTGCTCTCTTTCCTACCCGTCACTTATTTTTAGGTTGTGGAGGATGTGTGAAGGACGTCGTGGGTTCTGAATCCTCGTGTTCCGCGAGGAGCTAACCTCCTCGTCCTCATAACCCACGCTATGGTTCTCACTGTCACTTTCGCTTGACATCGCTAAGTAGATAAAGCTCCTAAGGAGAAAAAGCCCTGAAAGACGCAAAAAGAAAAATCAACAGGGGGAAAGGACCTTTTCAGTATCGCGATTGGACAATTTTGGCGTCAAAAACCCCCCTCGTAGGGTTATGTTGGCGCCTAACGAGCCCCTACAAAAAGAGCATTGAAAAGACATTCCCCCCTCCCCTCAAAGGGTGACGGTTGAAAGACATTTTTTTGCCTCCTCCATAAAGTTTCTTTATTTTTGAGAAATCACCTCCCAAATAAGTGAAAAAAGAGGGGAGACGAAAAGTTTCATCTATCCACAACCGTCGGAAACTCCCAAGAACTCCTAAAGAACGCCACTTCCGACACCTTTACACAACTATCTAGAAACCAGTGACCCTGCCCGGAGCACCCACCACACGGAAGAAGAGAAGAAAAAAGGGGAGCAAGACACCAGAGAAAAACTCCCTCTCAGCCCCATCGTCGTCGTGCCCCTCACCAAAGGATGGCGGTTCGGCTACCTAGGGTTTTCTCCTCTCCCCTAGAATCTATTACGAATGGAAATCAAGGAAAATCAACAAAATAAGAAGGCAAACAAGAAACACTTACTTGAGGAAGTGTAGGAAAAGCACCCGCAAATGAGAACAAACTGAGAAATAGCGCCACCAACTTGCTCAGATTGCCGCCTTCCTAGAACTGGACCCTTCGAAATTATCTCTCTCCTTTTTCACTCCTTTTTGAGTCCTGAAAGCGTAAAATGAAATAGCCCGAGAGAAAATCATCACTTATAGGTCTCCGTGGGGTCACCCCCAAATGCGTCGAAGTACGTCGGGCCCAATTTCAGGCCCATTCAAGGATAAGTTTTTTTGGCAGAAAGCATCGCTTTTTGTCGAAACCTAATCGCGGGCAACATATCGCTCGCGATCCGGTTACGATGATATATGACGATGCCCTGGAAAATAGCCATATTAATCAACAGGGATATGAAGTCATAAGTAGACCGCCCAACGCAAGACATCTGACGTGCTCTGAGGCGCACATCGCAATAATCACACTTGTCCTATGTATAGCGGCCTACGAATATCACGATCGGAGTTCTAGTGCTCATAAGCATAGACCTCATAACATGGCCAACAAATACCTCGTGGCTTCTTAGGGCAAAGACAAGCAGCTTGCTGGCTTAGTACCTCTCCGCTAACAATGCCACGTGTAAACCCCCAACCCTCTAGCATGAGAACATACGTAACACGTGTCTCTTTTCAGCCCACGAGGTCACCAGCCAGCTTCTCGCTTAGCCACCTATAAATACCCCCCTTAAACCTTCAAAGAGGGGATCCGATTCAAGAGAGAAGCAGAAGAGCTCTGCATATCTCCCCGACTTAAAACCCTCAGAGTCGAGTTCTTAAGGTTTTTGATCGGAGAAGAACGCATCTGGAATAAGAACGTCATCTTAAGCATTCCCTCAAAAGATGACAAACAGTAAATACCTCCTCGTGAGTCAAAAGCTTTGTCGCAACCATTTAGACCAATAGCACACGAGCTGATCCTCACCCATCATGATTGGGCTCGCAGGTAATAAAGGACATTTGTCGTCACCTTGAGGTAATAAGTATAGGTGAAATTCCCAGATCGCATCGATTTCATTATCCTTGTGCTCGTAATTCTTGATTGCATATATTCTCTCTTGATTTGCCATCTTTGACAGAATTTGCATTCATGCTAGTGATTCATTTCATTAGATTGTAATCCATGATAGCAAGCAGTAGGTGTGAGTGCAAAAATCTGCGCACCATAATTGTTGATGGAGATTGATGGCTCGGTGATGATTCAACCTGAACTTCAAGAACAAAACAAAGTCGGGGCGGGGCTTGTGTCCCCCGGAGGACCCTCCGATGCTAAAGAATGGAGGCATATCTCATCTTTTATAATAGAAATTAGGGTTTGAGGGTTTTACCGTAGGAAAGACAAGAATGCCCTTGGGCCCAGCGGGCTCAATTAATTTGGTTCTCTTAGTTTCCCCTTGAGCTTCTTTAGCACCTATCGGTGGTGAAGGAGGCCCATAATTTCCTATCCTTGGGAATCTTTATGCTTATGCTTGGACCTTCCCCTTGATTACTCAATTAGTCGTTGATCTCGTAGAACGGTACTTGGATAACAAGTTGTGTAAACTCTTTGCATTGCCAATGGTTGCATAATATTGACCGTGATTGGTGCCAAGATTTTGGCCTACAAATGGCAACTATTGACCTAATTGGCGTCCACTATTTGGCCTATAAATGGTGATTATTGGCCTTAATTGGCGTTCACTATTTGGCCTATAAATGATGACTATTGGCCCTATTTGGTGTCCACTATTTGGCCTATAAACGAAGACTATTGGCCTTAATAGGCAAAAAAAATCGGCCCCTAATGGTGACAGATTATACTAGCCTTTGACGGCTTCTACTGATTTGGCCTGTAATTGGCTTTTCTTTGGGTCCTTATTGACGATCACCTGAATGGCCTATGAGTGGCGAGAATTGGCCTTAAGTGGTGTTATGTTGGCCGTAAGTGGCTATTTTTTGGCCTTAAGTGGCGAACTCTTGGTCGTAAGTGGCTATTTTTTGGCCTTGAGTGGCCATATGTTGGCCTTGACTAGCTATTCATTTAGGTGGACCTACAGTTGCAGAGTCGAGAGGTGCAAGGGGTATACCCTCGCCTTTGTTTGGCTGTAATTCATAGCACTACATCCTCTGTCATTGTAGAGGACGATTTGTTGTTCAGCTCCAAATCTGAAGACACTGCACTTCAATGTAATTTACAATTAATTAATTAACAAGTTTCTTTAATTCTTTGCCCTTTGCATAACTGGCTCATGTCATAGGAATTTGAGTCCTAAATTAAGGACTATCGTTCCTGCAGTTCAAATACATGGCAATACAAGCGAACTTGCTCGAGGGCATTTGTTGTACGCCCAAATGCCACCGTCTGAGGCACACCTAGACCGATTACTTCAAACTTGATTGAATCTTGCTGTTGTAGTGTCATTTTTTACCCATGGGTTGCTTTTGCATTTTTTACGTATGTGGCTCTTGGTGCCCCAAATTATCTCGGTTGCCTTCGTATGTCGGTAGAGCGTCAGTCATTCGTAAGACTGAGTTTGTAGTTGTGGCATTTATCATGTCTACACTTGTGATTGGTTTGAAAGAAGATGCAGTGCTTTGTGCTCAGACCAAGTACTCTCCAAGCAAGATAAGATCTTGCTAGCAAAAATATATCAATTTCATGTGGTTTTGTGCAATTCTTTATAGACAAGTGAACTACAAATGCAAAAGGTTATACAATTGAATGACAACGAAATGAAATTAAAAAGGAGAACTGCTTATCCATTTGTGAATTTGATTTCATCTCTTCGATGCGGAGATTATGACCACGACCCTCATTGCCTCGATGTGATTGGCCTCGGTGGTTTAAGCCGATATGAGTCGATGCTCCTTGTTTGATGATACCATGTAAATGATGAATCGTGTAAATGGCCAATTCCTTTATTGTTTATGTCACTCGAAAGTATTGCACTTCTAACAAGAGTTACTGAACTCCACGCCTTTGACTTCAGCATTAACAATGGAGGATACATGCCATATTTATGAAGTAAATAAAGGAACAATTAAGCCATATATACTAAAAATCGTATTTGTTTAGAGAAAGATAAGGGTTTCGAGCACTTTCTGATTGATTTTGAATCATTCGTCTTTAATGTTCTAACAACTTGACCTTTGTCATCCCTTTCCTTTGAGAACCCTGAAATATGCAACTTTGAGAGTTTGGATCATTTGTTGTAATTACTTATAAAGGTCAGACTAATTTTTGCAATTTGTGAGAGCTCCGGGCCAATTTTGTAGTTAACCCAAATTTCTCATCTTCCTCGTTCAGAAGGGTGGATCATTACGGTCGCCCTAGGCCACGAGATTCGGGGCCGAGATCTTGCTCGCGCACAGACCGCCTTCCAGGCCGCTTCCGATCTTTGGTGGACGAGGCGGTGATTTGGTGGAACCACAACGATACACAAGGAAGGATTGACGACCCACCGAAGAGCTCACTGTCTCACGTGCGCTGATGTCGGAAATGGGCCGGATTTCAGTGACGTCGAGTCGTCCGCCAGGTACCGAGACGATGATCTCATGGCATAGGCCAGGATCGGGAAAGAGGCGAAGAACGGTGGTTGTCTGGGGAGGAGTGTGGCATGCTCCTAAGCGCAGCGAGCCTGACGTTCATGGCCACCGAGCACCCTGGTTGTGCCCTTGACACCCGATGAGGGTGGTAGGGCCTTCGATCTTGTTGATTAATTAGGGTTCCAATTTTAATACTTTTTGATCGGATCCCCACAGAAGGTGCCAATTGTGAGTGCAAAAATCTGCTCACCATAATTGTTGGTGGATATTGATGGCTCAATGATGATTCAACCTGAAATTCAAGAACAAAACAAAGTCGGGGCAGGGCTTGTCTTCCCCGGAGGACCCTCCGATGCTCAAATCAATATTGTTCTATCCCCCCTCCCTATGGAGGTATCTCCTCTTTTATCATAGCAATTAGGGTTTCAGTCTTTTACTGTAGGAAAGACAATAATGGCCTTAGGCCTAGCGAGCTCACTTAATTTGGTTCTCTCAATAGGTAATTGATCTCGTGAAAGCGTCAATTGACTATGCAGGGTAATGACAATTGGTTAAATATTGGTTTCTATGAGATTAGGGTTAATGGATTTGCACCCATTTGCCAAGTACTTTGGTAATTCATGCTATTCTATATTGTATTTCATGGAATGTAAGTGATTGAGCCTGGCAAGGGCGGATCCAGAAATTTTTTCGGGGGGGGGGGGGGGGGTGGGGGCACAATTTATTGGGATAATTTTTATAAGAAATAATTTTTTTGAAACATATATGAAGAGAATACCTTAAATTTGTAAGAAAATGTATTTATTATTTAATTATAAAATATCAAATAATTTATATGAATTTTAAAATAATGGAAAATAGATTGAGAAAAAATAAAAGAAAATATGTGACTAGTGGGATTTGAATCAAGGTTGATTGAGTTCTATTTAAAATAGGGTGGGCTCAACCACTAAGCCACTGAAGATACTGCATTTTATCTTTCAATTTTTTCACATAACACATATATTCTTATAAGTTTTTCTGGACAGGGGTGGGCGACGGTCCGATGTCGCCCACCCTTGGATCCGCCCATGGTGAGGGAATCAATCTATCTAAACCAAGTCAACCATTGATATCAATTGCTTTGCATTGATTGAGAATAACTATGGGTTGAGTCAAGGATAAAAGAAACCATCCAATGTTGCTAATTGTATATGAAACTACACTTTTCTCTTTTATCTTCTATTGTGCCTATTAACATCTTCATCTTAGTTTATTTGCATTGTCTATTTTTATTCACATTCATATCCTATCTTTATCTTCACAATTGATAAATACACATTACGATAGAAATACTTGTTTCTCTGTGGGTTCGACCTCTTACTTACTTACTATACTTTAGTTTGTTTGTTTGTGTTATTATTATTCTTTTGATATGGTTGACATTTTACCCCACCAAAATATGCGTTATCAAACTCCTCACACTTAAGCTTCGCTAGTTCTCTATCAAACATAGAGTAGAGCATAGAGATAGGGACTTCTTCATGTCTTAAAAAAAATTAATTAACATCGTATATAGAAAGTAAAACAGGAAAGAAGCAAACAAATTGTCATAACTCCGACTCCCCCACACTTAAGCTTTTGCAAAGCAAATAAATTGGCATAACTCCTCCATTAAGAAAAACATTTCATTTTAAGAAAAACATCTTGTTAAAAAGGGCGTCATTTTAGGTATTTTTTGTGTTTAGTTTTTAAAATTGTCTGGCCTTATAATGATTAGGAAAATGTACGTTAACTATAATTTTCAATAAAGTGAAGAAAATAAAGTAATAATTAGGTACAAGAGTTTATTTTTATTTATTATCGGAAAAATTGTATATATTTATAAAATGACATATTTAATTTGTGAATAATTATTTGTTGTAAGGTATAACTCGTAATAAAAGTAAGATATTTAAAAATGGGAAAATAAGATTTCTGAGTAACCGAGGAAGTAATAAAATGGGAAGTTGTGTAAAGTGAGTGTGGGTGTACATGTGGGTTTGGGATTGGGGCCTTGCGGGTATGTGCAGAGCCAAAGGATGAAGAAGAAGCCACTCCCCTTCCCACAACACAACGTACACCTCTTATTAAGCTGCTCTCTCTCTCTCTCTCCACCCCTATTCACATTTCACACCCCATCTGGCTTTTGTTACAGATTTTGTTTGCTTCTGTAAACCTCTCCTCTTTCATCACCCCACCACCACTGTTCCATCTCTCTCCCCCAACAAAATTCAAAAAACAAAACAAACAGTATGAATCTGCTACAGAATTGAAGCCCCGGCCCTCTGAATAATCCTACAACCTCAACAGCTTCCAAAAAAACACAAAGAAAGAGAGAGACAGAGATATGTTACAAAGTGATCTGATCCACCCCAACAACACCATGAGCCACCAGCAGCCACCCCCTCCAGTCCTCCTCATGGATGAGCTCCTCCTCTCCTCCACCCACCTGATGTCCGAGGCCCAGCCTTCCTCGGCCTCCTACCACCCGCCGCCTCCTCCTCCCCCGCCTCCTCCTGCTAAGAAAAAAAGAAGCCTCCCCGGCCACCCAGGTGCATGCTTCAAATTAATTCAGTTTAGGGCTTTCTTTATTTTATTTTTATACTGTATAAAAAAGAAAGAAAGAAAGAGAAAAATTAGGGTTATTCAATTTGAATCTGGATTTTGGGCGTACGTGTGGGTGGGTAGTTGAATTCAATTGTACGTGCATATATTGATGATTAATTTGAAGAAACAGACCCAGGTGCAGAGGTGATCGCGCTGTCTCCGAAATCTCTATTGGCGACGAACAGGTTCATGTGTGAGATCTGCAACAAGGGGTTCCAGAGGGACCAGAACCTGCAGCTGCACAGGAGGGGACACAACCTGCCGTGGAAGCTAAAGCAGCGGGCAAAGGACGAGGAGGTGAGGAAGAAGGTGTATGTGTGCCCAGAGGCCGGGTGCGTCCACAACGACCCGGCACGTGCTCTGGGAGACCTCACCGGGATCAAGAAGCACTTCTACCGGAAGCACGGGGAGAAGAAGTGGAAGTGCGACAAGTGCTCCAAGAAGTATGCTGTTCAGTCAGACTGGAAGGCTCACTCTAAGACTTGCGGTACTAAGGAGTACAGGTGTGACTGTGGTACCCTCTTCTCCAGGTACCTAATTACTCCATCCTTAATTTCTCTCTTCCATTATCATTAATGTTAATTTCCTCACCACCATGGAGGCATGGACTAGGACTCATCTATTTCGATCAACTTAATTGCTACTGTAATATATAATGCTATAACGTTTGCTCCTGATTAGCTAACATTAATCAATCAAGTGCCGGTTATGTTGAATAGGGTAATAAATTAATACTCCAAGCCAAACGGGATTATCAATAATGTTGATTGATTTTTAAAATTTTAATTACGCGGAGTAGTCCAGAAAAGGGTCTTTCTTTCTTTTTGTCAGTAACTAAAAACTACTGCAAAAAGGCTCTATACATACCCCGTATGATTGAGTACTGGTAACAGCTTTTTCTCTAGTTTTTTTGAAAATGATTGACGGTTTCATTATTTGATTTAGATTGCCACTTTTGGTGACTACTATGATGCCTTTTTTTGTACCTGGGAAGTAAAAAACGAATCATGTATGAAAGGTTAATTTTATTAATCCACCTCAAAAGTAGGGAGCACAACATTGATTAATTAATTGCTCATATTCAATGTGTTTAGAAATAAACTGAGTTAGTCTAAGTCAGGGAGTCAGCTATCTGTGCGAGTTACCTTTTCCTAGGATCCGTTGAACGAGTCTATGCTAAGTTTTTTTTTTCGATCATATAGCAGACTACTTGTGCATACCTGACATAATAACGTAGAGAAAATTTTAAATTCTACCAAATTCCAGTTGTTTCAAGTTATATTGAGGTTAGCTTCAATTTAAATCGAGTTTAAAAATGTGTTTAAACTCGACTATTTTAGTAAATGAACAAATCCAAGCTGAGCATTTTTTTAGTAGAAAACAAAATGTTACTTGAGCTATAAAACTATATAGAACTCAAACTTCCATCTTGGAGCACAAGCATAAGTTGAGCCGGACGTTGGCGGCCGGCACGAGTAGGTGCCCGTCTGCTCCTCTCCGTCTCAATGTGGGTAGTAAAAAAGTCTTATTAAAACCCTTTAGAATACCCTTGAACTTTTCAGGTGTGATGGGACAAGTCCAAAAGACACATTAAAACCACCCTCTCTAGACATTATTTCCAACATAGATTATCGTTGGCATCATGTGTGATTGTGAATTTTACACAACCAAGATTATAGGGTCATCCATAACGTCCTAGAAATAGTTGAGCATTATTTCTTTAAAAAAAGATCGAAGAGAAGTTGAACATTATTCCAAATAACTTACATAAAATTTTATAGAAATCTAATTAAGAAACCACATATGTGGCTGGTTTGTGCAGGAGAGATAGCTTCATAACCCACAGAGCCTTTTGTGATGCCCTAGTAGAAGACACAGCAAGAGCACTCACAAGTAACCCGTTTCTCCCACCACCACAATCCCAACAACAGCAACAAGAAG
Source organism: Persicaria maculosa (assembly GCA_963922045.1). NCBI lineage: Eukaryota > Viridiplantae > Streptophyta > Magnoliopsida > Caryophyllales > Polygonaceae > Persicaria > Persicaria maculosa. The sequence continues at coordinate 49,899,927 of OY998251.1, read as the reverse complement.
CAGCGGCAACAACTCATCATGATCCTCGCCAATCCCCAGTTGCCACCTCATCATCCCCCCATCAGAACATGTTATTCCCCCCAAACCCAGACCCTCAACTGATCCCACAACAACAACAGCCTAACCCATCTGGAAGCCTCCAGACTCACATCCCCAATTTGATCCCACCGTGGCTCCAGGCTCCACCGCTGCTCCAGTCTTCATCCTCTTCGCCTGCTTTGCTATTCAGCCACGATCAGCTGATGCAACCACCTCTTCTTAACCCTAGCGCCCATGTAGTTAGTGGGCCCAACTACCCGCCACCGCCACCACAGCCACACCTGTCAGCAACTGCATTGCTGCAGAAGGCTGCTCAGCTGGGTGCCATCATAAGCAGCAACACAGCATCCTCAACAAGCCCCTTGCCAGCCCAGCCTTCTCCACCCATGACAGATGGGTTTGGCTTGAATCTGTCCTCCTATGAACTGCAGCAACAAGAGATGGGCAACCCCACCCTTGGATTCTTCACCCAAGGGTGTGGTGGGCCCGCAAGCAGCTCTTTCGGTGGCTCTGGTTCTTGCTCCTCCTCTTCTTCCCTCCTCAGTGATTTGATGATGATGAAGTCTATGGCTTCCTTTGATGGAGACAATATGCCTTTCGGCAATGGTGGAATCAACGATGGATTAACGAGGGATTTCTTGGGTTTAAGGCCTCTTATCCACCATGGCGATCATGAAATTGTTAATCTCAGTATGGCTGGTCTTGGGGATACAACTAACGCTGCATCATCTTCCTCCCAAGAGCGTAAAACCGATTGGTAATCCGGTACGTTACCTCGATCTTTTAATGGTGGATAAGTTTTTCGATCAACGTAGTCAATCTAAGCCTAGAGATTTACCAAAGGGGAAAGCTATAGGGAGCAAAAAACATCCACAAGGGAAATCTTTGTTACCTTTTGCTTGCATTTGGTACAGTTTGTGTTTCTCCTCTGCTCTAAAGTTAATTTGGTCGTTAATTAATCTGTAATCCCTTTTTATGTGTTAGTTTCTCATATATATGACAGACATATACCATTTAACATTTAATAAAAAAAACAGTCCTATTTCAGTTAATTATTGGACCTAATCGTTGTGACTTGTATGGATGTTGCTTTTGGTTTATAGCTACGGCCGGAGTACTAACGATCCCCCAATTATATATATATATATATATATATATATATATATATATATATATATATATATATATATATATATATATATATATATATATATATATATATATATATATATATATATATATATATATATATATATATAATATATATATGTTATCGATCCCCTTTTGGGAATAAGTATTAGTTTAAGGGGCTACTATTTGCACGGTGATATTATGGCCGTTTACACAATTAGAAATCACGTATTGTGAGTTTGTGAATTTTCGTAAATTCTCAATCCGGTTTCAATTTTTTTTTTAAAAAAAAATTATTCGCAACCGCGCATTGCAAGTTTGAGGATTTCGACAACTCGCAATGCACGATTACTTTTTTTCAAAAAAAAAAAAAATCAGAAAATCAGATTACCGATATATAGTTAACGTTAATCTCGATCCAAAAGTGATCACCTTGCACATTTACCATAACATTGTACATGTACACATATCCCAATTAAGTATAACACGGGTTTATCCGACCCCCTACTCACTATTGAATTATAACATACCACGTTCTTTTGGGTCGATAAGTTGCGCATGTAATCACTATTTGAAGATACATGAATGCGTCTTTAATATAGAAATGAAGGGTATATATTTTTGTCCATCCATATCGATCGAAAAGCGTGTAAATAAATTAAAAAGTTAGAGGTCACATTTTGATTTTTGAAGAGCGTCAACGTACTTCAATGGAAAACTTAGGGGGTGTTTTGATGTTTATAATAAACAGATAGCTTTCTTGTTTCTTCTTGATGAAATATATATAAGCTATAATATTAATTTTGCAGGTTGATGAAAGACAAGAAATAAGATATTATAGTTTAATACAAATTGGATATCTTATTATACAGATTTAATATTTTGCCTATATCCATTTTTGTTTAGATTTAAAGATTATTTTAAATCTAAAATTTGGATAGACTTTGGTTGATATCCATTCAAGGAATATATTTTCAAGTGGCACATAATTTCGATTAAGGTTTAATTAGATTTAGATATACTCCTGCCGTGTTCTAGAAATTATTTGAGTGCAGGATTTCAAATTCGAACCGGCCAAGATTCTAGCAACAAAGAAATCTTAGCAGCTGCCCGAAAATCTGGAGAAAGATTTGAAGGAATCCATAACAGAAATCTCAGTAGCAGCTCCTCAGCTTCTCCAAAACAAAAATCCAAAAGGTTCCTAGTTATTCAAAAATGAAATTGGCGTTGGAATGTTGAGAGATTCTAGGAAAGAGATCAGCAGCAATAGAGGAGGCACTAGACTATAAAAACAGAAGAAGATAGAGGAGGCGCTAGACTATAAAAGCACTCCTCAAGTTCCCATTACCGTCTGCTGTCGATTTGTTCTTTTCTTTCTCCTATTGTAATTGCTTTATATTTTTTAGAGTTAGGAAGAACTAGAGCTTCATAGTATAAGTTAATCCCTGTTATATTAAGAGTATCATATACTCAAACGTATCACACTTCGGTGTGGCAAAAGGGGACTTTTATTTCTCGGTATCTTGGGTTGACTAGATAGAAGCAAGGTAGGCTTCGGGATATAGAAGAGAATAAGTTCTTCTAGGTTGTATCTAGGACTCATAAAGAAAGAGAAATAAAAGTTGTTTGAATCCTACGGGTTGGATAACCCTAGGTGGAGACGTAGGCTGGTTTAGAGCCGAACTTCGTTAACAAGCTAGTTGAGTGTTATTTATTACTTTCACACTTTTATTTAACTGTTTGTTTTTGTAAGAAGACTACAATCAGCTCAAGACACCTGAAAAGCATTTCAAGACCTTGAGATAAAAATTCAAGACCTTGAGATCGAGTTCACAACCTTAAGATTGGTTATCAAGCCCTTGAAGTTGCTATTGTTGGAGACTTTGCGAACAGATTCCATACTCTATTCAACTCCTCCCCCCCCCCCCCTCTAGAGTATTTACATTATTTTTATTTACTTTAAATACTCGATTCTTCAATTGGTATCAGAGCTTAACTCACTTATTTGATTTAACAATCTGTGAGATAGATCATGAGTACTATAGGAGAAGGTAGATTTGCTCAAGGAAGGTCGTCTAACCGTCCTCCTCTATTCCGTGGCGACAACTTTGTGCATTGGAGGTCCTTGATGCAAATGTTTATCATTTATCAAGATATGGAGCTTTGGGAGCGCATAAAGAAAGGACCACACGTACCAATGAAACCTGGTGCCGCAAGAGGAGAAGTGGCGAAAGCAGAAGAAGAATACAATCAGACCGACCTAGAGAATGTGGCCAAAAACTTTCGGGCCATGAACATCATATACTGTTGTTTAAACGCTGAAGAATTCAATCGTATTTCATCTTGTATGAGTGCTAAGGGGATCTAGGATAAATTGGTGGTGACCTACGAAGGTACGAGGCAAGTAAAGGAAACTAAAATCAGCATTTTCTTGCGACATTATGAGCTGTTCAAAATGCTGCCTACGGAATCAGTGAAGAAGATGCTCAGAAGATTCAGACAGATCGTCAACAATCTGGATTCTCTCGGCAAATTAAACATTCACAAATGAGGAAAAGGTGAGGAAGATATTGAGGTGCTTACCTAAAGCTAAGTGATAGAGCATGTTTAGTGTTGCATAATAGATTGCATTTAGCATAATTTAGGTGTGAATATTGCATTTATTTAGTTGAATTTGCATTTTCACTTGTTGAGTTAGAAGAGGCGGAATCTACATGATTTTATGGTTTATTTCAGGTAAAGTAGATTGGAGGTGAAATAGATTTGAAAAGAGCACAAATAAGCTAAGGAGAATACTTAGGAGCTGCTGGAAACAAAGAAGCAGCAGCCCGGAAGAATCGCAGGCCGCCCCGCGACATCGCTGGCCGCCCCGCGGCTCGAAGGAAGAAACGAGGAAGTTCGCTGATCGCCGGCCGCCCCGCGGCCTGGCCTGGCCGCCCCGCGGACCGTACAGTAGCGGAACATTTAGTCTGGTTTTTACTTAGGGTTTTCATTAAGCTATTTTTGGGCCGACTTTCTCTAGACTATTTAAGGTTTTTTTAGTTATTCTTTCATTGACCTTATGCACTTTACACAATTGTTGAGAGCGCCGTTGAGCATGAGCAACTAAACTCTCGAGGTTTCGCCTACAGTTTGGATCTTTGATTGTTGAATTGTGAGTTTCTTAATCTAGTTCTTATTCCTATTGCAATGTTTTGACTTCCTTGTGCTTAATTGCTTGAATGTGTTTTATTCTCTCTGGCCTGGCCGACTAGTTAGAGTAGATTCATTCAATTGCTAGGGTTTTGTAGATTCCTCGTACCGAACCTTAACCCAAGTGGCAATCATATCCCTTTAGGACTCGTAGGACTAATTGGATGTGTAGGAAGTTGAATACATGTTAAATATCGACTCGTAGCTTGATATTATGTGTACCTTGGTTAATTCATAATCTTAATGCTATCTCTAGGTTGAATCTTAACCGTGTTAGGGTTATTTAGAGATAAGGGTTGCTAGGACTCGTAGGACTAGTAATTTACCTAAGATCTGGACAAGGACATTGATAAGAAAAGACAAGAACTAGAGGCTGAAACAAGGATCGAATTCATCAATCGAAGTGATAAATTGTAGGTGAACCTATTTCTCTCCGCTGAATTCTACAACCAATTTCCTTTGTTTGTTTGCTTCCGCTTTGATAAAAGGCGGACCTTTTACACACTAAAAACCCCCCTTTTCGCTCTTAGCAATTAGAATTAGACTCGAATTTAATAGATTTCCCTGTGGATCGATCTCTTGCTTGCACGCTATACTAGTTAGTGAGTTTGAGTATTCTTTGGCAAGAACAACGACAGGTTTTCCTCTCGTCACTAAGTGGGGACCAAAAGTAACCGCAATAGAGGAAGCTCAAAATCTGTCAACTTTGCCTCTGGATGATCTCCTCGGTAAACTAATTACCCACGAGATGATTCTTGATGAAGAAGATGGAGAAGCAACCTTTTCTGTGAAAAACTTGGCCCTAAAAGCTAAAAGGGAAGAAGTCACCTCGGACGACGACGAAAGTGAAGATGAAGAGGATCCATTCGCACTAATCGCAAGAGGACTAGCAAGAATACTCAAGATGAAGAAGCAGTTTGCAAATCGAGAATACAATAGCACATCAAAATCCAAAGGTAAGCCATACAATTCCAATAAGAAAACTAAATTGATGGCGTGTTTTGAATGTGGTGTACAGAACACCTAGTCAAGGATTGTCATAAAAGAAAAGGAATAAGTTTCGAAAGTACAACCGAAAGAAGAAAGCTATGATGGCTGCATGGAGAGACTCCGACTCCTCAAGTGATTTTGAATCTGAGGCCGAACAGGCTAATCTTTACCTAATGGCCTATCATGAAGAAACTCCTAAGAAGCGTCTTGGAAATATTATAAGAGATTTAATTTCAAGTCTTACTGAGTACTGTCTGAATTTCTTCAATATTTTATTTTAAATGAAGAACATAATTTATACATGAAACTAACACCTTGAAGGAAAGGCTTTTGGAACAAGAAAAAGGCTTGAGCGAAATGTCACTGGAAATGAAAGATCTCAAGGCTTCTTAGTCAGCCCTTGACAGTAAAGTCAAGGCCTTGGGGACAGAAAATTCTGTCTTGAAGCAAGATCTCTCCTCTCTAACTCTCTACACATAAGAGCTAAATTAAGTGCAAAAACATGGCATAAAACATAGACATCAAATCACCCCATACCTAAGTTTTCTTATCCCCAAGCAATACCTTGGATAGTCCTTCAGGGGAAACCTACAAAAACTCTCAACATAGTGAATTCATTTTCATATTATCAAAAACACTCAATTGTCATCATTGAAAAGGTACTAATTTCTTCAATTCCATGCTTGTGAATGAAAAGCAACATCTTACATAAAAGAAGGCTATGAAAGCAATTTTCCCTACGACAAAGCAACAATAATCAAGAGGACTTTATTTAAGCTAAAAAATGAGTAGATGGGTAAAAGGCTAAATATGGGATATATTTGGCCATGTGGTGCTAATGATCCGGGGAAATGAAGTACTTTCCAAACTTTCATGCCACATTCCTTTTTCATAAAATTTCTCACATTTCTCATCACTCAATGCTTTTTTTCATTATAATGCTTTTACCACTCTAACCTCAGCACTGTCTTCTCGTGAATCGCAAACATAGGTGTCATAAATGGCCCCATATACTTATTGTTTTGGACTCCTCACATGTGTGTCCCATCCTACGGAAGTAACATCTCAAAGCATGCAGGGTCGATCTATCATTATCTCCTGAGGTGACCGAATTTTCTTTCAGTCATTAAATTTTCCATAAACTTTCATTTTCCTGTCGAACTTCAATAATGATAATAACAACACAAGCACCATATAACATCTCCAAAAATAACTTCGATTCTCAACATAATCCCTGGATAGGAAATAAGGTAAAGAATAGGCAATATGTAGTATATGTGGAGCAAAACTAGAGTAATGATATGTTGCTTTTGTGATGCAAACAGATATAGGTATGGCTAGGAATATAAAAATGAGCATTCTATGAAAAATATAAAGTCCTCCATCCTTTTATTGTGCAACGTGTCAAAAGCAACATCAAATTTACCTCACTTTTGTGGTTTTCTCAAATAAAATCGCATTTCATTGAGACTTCCCTTTACTAGGGTGTGCATTATCCCTAATGAATCCACTCTTGCATCGTCGAGTCTTTCTTTGGCTTCCATGACTCTTTTCTTTGAACATCTTGCAAGCTTTGGGCGATGTCCTCACAACTCTCATATAAAATGCCTTTGAATATCATAAGATAGAAAAAAGCAAAAGCAATATCCAAAATATAACAACTAAACTCACACAAGAGTTGTGCCATGTCCTAAAAACCCATAAAAATATAAAAGTATCCAAAATACATCAAACAAAACCAAGTCATAAAAATAAAGTGCCAAGTTTCTCCCACCCCATACTTAAAATATGCAGTGTCCTCACTTCAAAAAAAAACAAGGGGAAGGGGAACTTATTAAATAAACTGCTGAATCTCTAATAAAGAGGCGGAGGAGGTGGCTGAGGCAAACCGCTCAGAGGAGTTAGCTGAGGCCATCCGCCTGGAGGAGGATACTATGACGGATACCCGTCCTCGTCGTCAGGAGCTCCTCCCTGAGAAGAGCTTCCAGTATGATATGTGAAAGGACCTTGATCGTAGTAGGATCCTCCCTGCTGGTGGTAGTGTGGAGGGTATCCCAGGCTACAAAGAACTGCTCCTATCGGGCATCGATAGTGTCTAGTCTGTGACGAAAGTAAGCGAAGTCCTCACGAATAGCTGTGACGTCTTCCCTGATGGCGGCCTGATCCTATCAGATAGCCGTCTGATCCAACTGTAGTCTATGCAGCTGTGCTGCTAAGTCGTCAGGCTGCCCTCCAGCGTAGTGAGGTTGCTGGGTTTAGAAGGAGAGCACCTGGTGCTGAGAATGAAAAGAGCCCTACTGCTGATAAGGGCTTTGATGTTTGTATGAAGAATGGTAGGAGCCCTGAGAAAAGTAGGGCCCCTGTTGCTGGTAAGAGTGGTGCGAGGCTTGAGGCTCGTAGGCATCGTGCGACTGCTGATCATCCTCTTCTTTAGAGGACTCCTCCTTCGAGGATTCCTCCGAAGAAGACTCCTCCATGGCTGCTAAGTCATCATCCTCGTGGTCGTACCAGGGCACACTAACCCTCAGGGCAGGATCATCCTGCGGGGAGATACCTGCAATGTAGGGGTGCCCTGTCCACGTTTGGTACCAGTCAGGGATATAATGCAGATCCATGTGGTCCTCCCGAATCTGTACTCGTATGGTGTAATGGACCCATGTGTCATCGACGCCCCTCTCTATAACAAGACCTAGGCGTAGAGAAGTAGTATCAATATAAGAACAGGTAGCAGCAGTGTACCTCTTAACGGGAATGCCCAGGCGCCTAGCGAGGATGGCCACCATGCCTCCCTTCATGATATGGTCGTTGTTGTTGTTGTGGCGCTCGATGTAATGCTAGAGCCAGGCATGGGCAAGTGGAAGTGGCAGTGACTCAAACAGAATGCGGCGAAGGCATTCTGTCTCGTGGTGGTTAGGGCATCTCAGCTCAAAACGCGCTCATAGAGTGCTGCCCAGGATCCAAAAGATGGTCCTGAAGAAGGGGCTGATGATGTTGGTGGAGTAGGTATGTGCGGATGTAGGGCCCTCTATCTCCGTCAGGTAGCTCCATATGATGCTGGGATTCTCAGTGTCGAAGCCATCAGTAACATGAGGAAACTCTAGTAACGCGCTGAACTGGTGGAGGGTAAAGTTTTGGTCAACATTGCCCAGCCTAAAAGTCACCTCCCGGTGGGAAGCAAGATGTCTAGCTATCTGTAGGGTATCAAGAAACTCCCCCGTGAGAGAGGGATAGTGGTGCTCAAATGGCTGAAAGAGGTTGCTGGCGCCAAGCCTCCCAAAGGCCCCCGGGATGCTGTTGTAGGAGGAAATCGAGTTCAATAAATAGTAATATAAATCAAACCAGATTTGTGCCCACGCAAATAATTACAAGACTTTCCCCTGCTGTAGAAAAAGGTAGCCAGGTTCGATCCTCAAGGAAGCGTGTCAGTGGATCTAAGATAGCCAGCAAATCACATTTAGAAACCAACTTAGAGTACTCGACCTAGACTAGGGTGTAGTGGACAGGGGTCTTGTACAGTCGATTTTGAGCAGAAACAGCGAATTCAGGCAACAGGATTATTCGACGTCGACTAGGTTTCCTCGACGTTGAGTAGGTGGTCGTAGTCGAGTACTTGTAGAAACACAAACGTCAACGATCTCGCTTGATCGAGTGATTAGTGGTCAACGTCAACTAGGCTTAGTCGAAGTCGAGTAGAACTGTAGAAACGTAACGAAGGCTAGGGTTTACAGATTTCGAAATAAATAAAATGAAAGAAAACTTCCAAGACCGGGGTTTGCAACAACGATAACCAAACATGCATAAGGCAAGATAAAGAGGGATAATCATGCAATCACATCAAAGGATCAAGCTTTCGCCTTTTCCAACAATTAGACAACTCTTTCAAGAAACCCTAATTGTATCTACCAATTTTATGTTTATAATCCAAATTGTTAACATGAATCTCTATTAATTAGGTAATAAACATAATAAAGATAATGGACGATCAAAACATAATAAAAGTCGAATCTTTACCTTAAGCATGCATGGCTATCGTCGGGCTCACCCTGACCCTAGAAGTAGGTGAACTACTCGCTCATCATCATAGGAAAACTCATCAATAATAAAAGAAAACTAACTTGCATTAATAAAATAAAACTTACAACCGATCGAAGCCAAATCCGCTCTCACATGACAAAACACCTTTCGACCTAAGCTCTCTATCTCCTACTCTCTAACTCTTGTGTTCTCTCTAAATTGGAATGAATCAAAAACTAGCCTCATGGGCTTTATTTATAAGGCTTAATCCTTGTTAGTCAAGGTAAGAAAATTCTGTCTATTTCTAAAGATATTTGGATAAAAGAAAGATAAATCCTAAAAGGTAACAAATAAATCTTCATGTGGTAGATAACTCCTCTTCCATAGATAGATCTTGATAAAATATGGATGGAACCGGTCTTGCTTCGTTCCCAAGTAGTCCACATGTCCTCGGATTGGCCCAATGGACTCACGACCCAAAAACAGCGTAGTCGACGTCGAGTAGTCTCCTCGATCTCAAGTGATCTTCAGTGTCCCGAGTAGTCTTCTTCTCGTCAAGCACAGGTAATCTTCCAAGTCTAGTCGACGTTAAGTAAAGTAGTTGACGTTGATTACTCTTCTCGGCTCCTCGAGTGCTTCTCTCCTCGTCGAACTCGAGTGGATCTTTGTAGTGGTCGACGTCGAGTAACGTACTTGACGTCGAGTAGTCGTCGTGCTCGAGTGACCTTCGTCTTCATTCTTCGACTTGGTTTTGCTCCTAGCTGTAGTCGACGTCGAGTAAGCTTGTCGACGTCAAGTAGAATCCTGCCTTCGTCTTCTTCTTTTGGTTTTGTCCCGGAATGGCTCCGAATTCTGCAAAATTTAACCAAAACTCGTGTAGACCTCTATTTCTGGCAAATAAGCTTATCCTACACAAATTCAACATATTTCCAACCCGAAGTATGCAATGTACTAAGAATATGGAACTAAAATGTGCATAAAGACATGGTTACTTTAATGGACATCAAATCACCCCATACTTAAGCTTGCTTGTCCCCAAGCAATAACTTGGATGGTTATTCAGGGGAAATCTGCAAAGACTCTCAACATAGTGGATTCATTGTCATATTACCCAACACCCAATTGCCATCCTTGAAAAGGTACTTGGTGCCTTCAAATCTGTGCCTGTGAATGAAAAGCAATTTCTCTACACAAAAGGAGGTTATACAAAACAATTTTCTGTGACAAAGCAGCAATAATTAAGAGGACTTTATTTAAGCTCAAAAAGAAGTAGATAGGTAAAAGGGAAAAGGTGGGCAATTTTTGGCCATGTGGTGTTAAATCCGGGAAAATGAAGTATTTCCAAACTTTCTTTTCCACATTCAATCTTCATAAGATTCCTCACCTTTCATTTATTCGCTCAATGCTTTTATCAACGATAATGCTTTTACCTCTCTAACCTCAGCACTGTCTTCTTGCGAGTCGCAAACATGGGTGTCATGAATGGTCCCGGATACTTAGTTCTTTGGACTCCTTACCTTGCTGTCCCATCTGCGGAACTGTTTTCTCAACGCAGGCAGGGTCCATCTACCTTTATCTCCTGAGGTGATCGATTTTTTTCTCTCTCATTAAATTTTCCACAAACTTGAATGTTTCATGCAAAACATCAATAATGATATAACAACACAACAAACCATATAATATCTCCATAAAGTGATTTCCATTCTCAACATAATCCCCGGATAGGGTATAAGGTAAAATTGGACAATATAAGGCATATGTGGAGCAATAATGATATAAAGACAAGTAAGGCTCATAATATGGCTTTTGTGATGCAATTAGGCATAGGTATGGCTAGGATTATAAACATGATCATATATGGAAAATATAAAGTCCTCCATCCTCTTATCATGCAACATGTCAAAAGCAATATCAAAATTCACCTCATTCCACGGTTTTACCTAAAAATGAGCAAGTCATTGAGACTTTTCCTTTTCTAGGCAATCTTCTGCAATATCTTTAACAAATCCACTCTTGCATCGTCGAGTCTTTCTTTAACTTCCATGACACTATTCCTTGAACATTACAAGCTTTGGGAGATGTCTTATAAAACAAACTTTTGGGTTAAGCAATTAAGCATAAAAATAAAAATTTACCCAAAATTCACCATGTAAAACCAAAATTAAGAACATAAATAATGACAATGAGCTTTCCCCCCACCCCATACTTAGAATATACAGTGTCCCCATTGTATAAATCAATATAAAACAAAGGTAAGGGAAGGAGCACACCGAATAATGCGTCGAGGAGTCAAAACAGGGGTTGTTGATGTCCACTAAAGTGACCATGTTTTTATGCTTATTTCTGCTTCTTATTTTATATATTCTGGGTTGGGAATGTACAGAATCTATGTAGTTTATGCTTATTTGCCAAATTATGGAGTCTACACTAGTTTCTGTTTAATTTCGCAGAAATTGGACGCACTTTGGAGCTTAAAGGAAACTCGTGAAGAAGCTAAGGATGGTGCAGCTGGAGACAACGCCATTTTTCACCATGCATTGTTCTGAATCAAGCTTTGATGTCTTTATGAGAGTTGTAGCCCTCAAAAACGAGGACTCGGAAAAGTTTGTTTCAAGAATAGAGCATAATGCTGAGAGGTGGCACATCTCTTCGACGTCGACCAAGTTGGTCGAAGTCAACCAAATCAGAAACTCAACTCGAGGACGGAAGGAGAAGACAACTCGAGCTCAACATGTACTCGAGGTCGACCACCACTGACCCGCACCCGAGCTCGAGGAGAAGAACCAGATCGAGAAGCTGTGACATGTACTCGAAGTCGAGTACATCCTACTTGAAGTCGACCAGAGTTGGTCGAGGTCGACTACACTGTTACGGGCCGCGAGACTGTTGGACCATTCCGAGCATATGTGGACTACTTGGGCACGAAGCAAGGCTGGAATCTATCCTATTCTATCAAGATCTATCTATGGGGAGAAGGATTTTATCCACTGGAAGATATTTAGATAGTTTTCCTTTTAGATAAATGTTCCTTTTTATTAAAGTTTTATCTTTAGAAATTAGATATACTTTCCTTCCTTGATTAGCAAGGATTGGAAGCCTATAAATAAGGCCTATAGGGCTGATTTTTATTCATTCAATCTTAGGAAGATAAGTGGAGAGTAAAGAGAGAGGGAGAGTGGAGGCCAAGAGGAGTTTGTGAAGCGAGAGTAGAATTGGCTTTCTTTGGTTGTAAGCTCTATTTAGTTTTATTAATGCAAGTTTATTTCTTTTATTATTGATGCCTTTAATTATGATGAAGTGCGAGTAGTTCACCCACTTCTAGGGTCGGGGCGAGCCCAACGATAGCCTTGCGTGTTTGAGGTAAAGATCCGACCTTTATTATGTTTTGAGCATCTACTACCTTGTATGCGTTTATTACCTATCTAATAGAGATCCATGCTAACAACTTGGATTAATAAACATAAAATCGGTAGATACAATTAGGGTTTCTTGAAAGAGTTGTCTAATTGTTGGAAAAGGCGAAAGCTTGATCCTTCGATGCAATTTACATGATTATCGTTATTTATCTTGCCTTATGCATGTTTGGTTATCGTTGTTGCAAACCCCGATCTTGGAAGTCTTTTTCATACATTGTTTAAAGTTCGAGATTCGCATTCGCTTAGTTACTGTTCCTACACGACTTCGACTAGACCCTAGTCGAAGTCGACTACTGATTTTCGATCGAGCAAAGATCGCTGCTGTTTGTGTCTCTGCGGGAACTCGAAGTCGACTAGGCCTACTCGACTACGACCAAGCTTACTCGAAGTCGACCAAACTCAGTGACTTTGCCTTGCTCGGATTCGACTTGCCTGGCCCTTGTCGACTACCACCAAGTCGAGGTCGAGCACCTTGAAGTCGACAACTGCCCGTGAGATTTCTTCCGCTGCCTAGGATCCGCTGACAAGCTTCCTCGAGGATCGATCCTGACTTCCTGTTGCTACATCGGGAGGAAGTCTTGTAATCATTTGCGTGGGCACGAATCCGGTTTGATTTATATTTTACATTTTGAACTCGATTTCCTCCTACAACAAATGTCGAGTAGAATGAAGGTAGTCGACCTCGAGTACAGTTTCCAACGTCGAGTGGAAGGTTGAAGTCGAGGATGCTCCTGGGTAGTCGACGTCGAGTGGCCTACTCGACGTCGAGTAGATCTGTGTGCTCGATCCTCCTTGTAGTCGACATCGACTTGGCCTTAGTCGATTTCGACTGTTTTGTTAGGGACTTCATCTTCCCCTCTTCGCGATCCTTTACGCTTCTCAACCTGAAAATTGTTAGTTTTTGCATGAAGACAAGACTTTCCACATGAAGTATTCAAAACCCAAAACAAAACCAAAATTTTTAAAGTCCTAAAAGAAAATTTTAAGAGTTTTATGTACATGCTCTAGATTTAAGAGTCGCTAGGCCGACTTCTTCGTTTGTGCTTAGGAACCCTTAATGTGGGGACCTCTTGTGCCTGGCCCTTCTTCTGGATCATCTAGGTCCTAATTGTAGTATTCAAGCTCCGCTGATAAGTTGTTGTTCGCATAGAATCCTTTGCCTTCCTTCTTCTTCCTTCCAGTCCTAATCTTGCGTAGGTTAGCTCGCCACGGGGCCTTGTCTTCTCTAAAAATCTTTTTATTTTTATTAATGGATGGGGAGAGGTAGGGATTGTACCTGATCTTACCTTTTCGTGCCCAAAACATCAATCTTCGAGCTGAGGGTTAGTCGACGTCGAGTACAGGTAGTGGACATCGAGTACAAGGACCCCATACTTGTGCTTTTGGCAGGTCTGGTGCTCTTCAGAGGAAGTCGACATCGAGTGGGAGTACTTGACGTCGAGTAGAGTAGTCGACGTCGACCAGATGTCCTCGACATCGACTAAAATTTTGGCGCCTTCCTCCGTTGTTGTTTGCTCATCCCCGTGGTTGCCTATGCTCTTCATCTCCAACCATAGAATTTCCTCCTTTGCAAGGCCAAAAGAGAAGTCTAAGACCTCGTTACCTATCGTGAAGGTAAGCAATCGCTTCCTGACATTGATGTTGGCATCTTCTGTGGCTAGAAAAGGTCTACCAAGAATAATAGGGCAAGCAGGATCTTCCGCCATATCTATAACAAGAAAATCTGCGGGAATATAGAACTTATCAACATGGACAGGGAAATTATCAACCATACATGTGGGGATTACCACTGTATTGTTTGCCATGTATAGCGTGGCATCCACAGGTTCTAGTGCTCCTATCTTCACCTTTGACCAGATTGATAAGGGCATGATGCTCATGCTTGCTCCTAGATCACACAGTGCCTCATATCTATGTTGTCCAAATCCCACAATAATAGAGAACTTACCAGGGTTAGGTCTCTTCTCAGGGAAATCCATCCTTTTGCAGTCAATGGCGATTACTGGGATTGATCGCTTGCTGCTAAGGATCTCCTTGAGGAACTTGACATATGCAAGCATTTCTTGAAGAGCTTCTGTAAAAGGAATTGAAACGTTTAGTTCCTGAAGCATCTTAACAAAGCGTTTAAACTTACATGCAGTGGGATCATTCAGCGCCTTTGAAGGGAACGGAGTCTTCTTAGGATTTGGAGCCAGAACAATTGCCAGAGGTGATGCAGAGTGGTCGAGGTCGGTTTCAGAGTCCTCGACATCGACTACATGAGTCGACGTCGAGTGATGTTGATGTACAGAAGTTTCCTCGATGTTGTGTGGCAGGTCGACGTCGGGTGAATCTACTCGACGTCGAGTAGACTGGTCGACGTCGATTGGAATCTGCTCGATGTCGAGTGGATTTTCAGATTCGTCTTTCTCCTTTTCAACCTTTGGCTCGTGTAATTGGTGCCTGCTTCTTAACTTTACAGCGACGAATTATCCAGATTTCCCCTTAAGATTTGGATCTATATGCACAAGGAGTTTTCCGGATGGTCTTGGGATCTGTTGCGCAAGTTGACCCATTTGGGTCTCCATGTTCTTTTTCCAGATATCCATCTCCCCAAATCGTGTATTGAGGCTATAGAGTTGAGTCTTGATGGCGTTGTTGGATTGCTGGTGTTGTGTTTGGTTTCTCCTCATCTCGTCGAGGATCATCTGTAGATCACCTTTCCGTTGATCCCTCTCTAGATGTCCTGGAGCTCTGTATAGTGGGGGGTTCCTAGGGGCACCTTGGTTCCACTATGGTTGATAGAACCTTTGGTCCCCCATATGCCGATTGGGACACCCTGCGTAAGCTACCTCCTCATGAGTTTCTGCTAAACTGACTTGCTCCGTATGTGGGCACTCCGGGGTGGTGTGCCGTTGTGAACCACATTCAATGCAGGGTTGGTTAAAAGATAGATATTTAACTTGTTTAAGAAGCTTACGATTTTGATCTTTGTAGAACTGCTCTTTGGCATCAGGATCAATCTCCCTAGAGGGCTCATATAAGGGCATGGTTGGGGCTGGCCTTGCATAGGCATTGTCGTCGTAATTCGCAGGGGCCCCATAGGTGTTGTCGAAGTTGGTGAGCCTTTCGATCGATGCCCCAACCTCTGTTGGTGTTTGCGTCAGATACTCATATTGAGTATATTGATTGATCCGTTCCTTGATGGGTAAATCAAGAGAGTTGTAGAAAATCTCCGGAATTACATATGGTGGCTTCCCATGAGTAGGGCAGGATCGCATCAGATCCTTGTACCGATCCCATGTTCATGCTAGCGGCTTCTCAGGCTTTTGTTTGAAAGCTGTAATCTTCTGGCGTATGAGTGTTGTCTTGGCAAGAGGAAAGAATTTGTTAAGAAACACATTCCTTACCTCATTCTATGTTGTGAGGGATCGCGCAGGAAGTCCTTCAAGCCACTTTAGTGCTGGACCTGCAAGAGACCAACGAAAAGATTTCATTCTTACATATTCAAGAGTAGCACCTTCAACAATAGTTTGGCACATATCAGAAAAAGTAGTAATATGAGCGAGCGGATATTCATTAAATCTCCCTTCAAAAGCATTATTTTTTATTTCAGTAAGGAAGGCAGTGCGAATTTCAAAGTCATTAGGAGGGACTAGAATAACCGATTCAAGCACTGTCAGAGTCGGGTGCATGTAATCCTTTGCAGTAGTTGGATATAGGGCAAGCTTAGCCTCCATCTGCCTCCTTTGTTCTGCTTCCCGCTCAGCGCGTGCTCTCTCAGCGGCTAGAGCAGTATTGTTGGCTACTAGCTCCCTCTGAAGCCTCTCGATCATATGAGCTTGTGTTTCTGCGTCCGCCATGACTTTCTTTAGTTTAGAGTGGATGTGAAGAAGGCGTTCTGGATCATCTAAGGCGTCAAACTCAGGCGGTTGACCAGAACAGCGCATACAGCTACAAAAGAGAACTTAAAGAAAAACGTAAAATAAAGCTATCTAAGGCACAAATGATTGCTTTCCCGGCAACGGCGCCAATTTGTTCTATGAGGAAATCGAGTTCAATAAATATTAATATAAATCAAACCAGATTTGTACCCACGCAAATAATTCTAAGACTTCCTCCCGTTGTATCAAAAGGTAGTCAAGTTCGATCCTCGAGGAAGCGTGTCAGTGAATCTCAGATAGCCGGCAAATCTCGTTCAGAAACCAACTCAGAGTACTCGACCTCGACAAGGGTGTAGAAGACAGGGGTCTTGATCAGTCGATTTTGAGCAGAAAGAGCGAATCCAGGCAACAGGATTAGTCGACGTCGGCTAGGTCTCCTCGACGTCGAGTAGGTGATCGTAGTCGAGTACCTACAGAAACACAAACGGCAACGATCTCACTAGATCGAGTGATTAGTGGTCGACGTCAACTAGGCTTAATCGAAGTCGAGTAGAACTGTAGAAACGTAACGAAGGCTAGGGTTTACAGATTTCGAAATAAATAAAATGAAAGAAAACTTCCAAGACCGGGGTTTGCAACAACGATAACCAAACATGCATAAGGCAAGATAAAGAGAGATAATCATGCAATCACATCAAAGGATTAGCCTCTCGCCTTTTCCAACAATTAGACAACTCTTTCAACAAACCCTAATTGTATCTACCAATTTTATGTTTGTAATCCAAGTTGTTAACCTGAATCTCTATTAATTTGGTAATAAACATAATAAAGATAGTGGACGATCAAAACATAATAAAAGTTGAATCTTTACCTTAAGCATGTATGGCTATCGTCAGGCTCACCCCGGCCCTAGAAGTAGGTGAACTACTCGCTCATCATCATAGGAAAACTCATCAATAATAAAAGAAAACTAAATTGCATTAATAAAATAAAACTTACAACCGATCGAAGCCAAATCCGCTCTCGCATGACAGAACACCTTTCGACCTAAGCTCTCTATCTCCTACTCTCTAACTCTTGTGTTCTCTCTGAATTGGAATGAATCAAAAACTAGCTCCATGGGCTTTATTTATAGGGCTTAATCATTGCTATTCAAGGTAAGCAAATTCTATATATTCCGAAATATATAAATTTGGATAAAAGAAAGATAAATCCTAAAAGGTAACAAATAAATCTTCATGTGGTATATAACTCCTCTTCCATAGATAGATCTTGATAAAATCTGGATGGAACCGGTCTTGATTCATGCCTGTTTGGGGGTAAAATTTGTGTTTAATTAAAGAATATTGTACAAGCTCATGAAATTATTTTCTTGAAGGCTCTCATGTGATACCTTATATATTAAACACGAATACAAATTGGCTAGCGATAATTACAAGTAAATGAGTGCGCAAAATGTGTTATGTATCAAATACATTGTTTTAGCGCACTACATGCTCGTAAACTGAAGTGTTCAATTTTAATACAAAATTAGAGCATATAAAATATATATAGTCGAGCTGCCGAGAGCACCAATCCTGTCACTTGGTGGCGAGTTTCTCGAGACCCAGCGCTAGCTTGCTATTCATTCAATATGCGAAAGTGAAATTAAGGTTGAATTAATTTGTGGGTTCTAAAGTGATCAACATGGACTTGTAGGGCAGCCCAAAACAAATTGGCCCAAAATAAGCTACAAGAATAGCTACCAGAATAAAGCGTGGTAGCCTAACAGTAAAATTAACTAAACAAATGAGTGAATAGATAAATTAAAAAAAAATGAGAGTATCCATATCTAAAAAAGAAGATCAACAGTTAAAGAAAAAAAGGCATGTACGTGTATTCTGTTTCAAAAAAAAAGGGATAGAATAATTTGTTAAAGGTAATTGGGATCTTCTAAGATAACTAATAAGGATCTCTGATCTCTACTCCTATCCCTCTTCACCCTATAAAAGATAGCCAGGACTAGGGTTAGAAAAAAAAAGGAGAACAGATACGGCAAAAAAGAAAGAGAGGAAAAAAAGAGGCTGCAAATAAACACACAACAAACACAAAAATCAACAAGAAAAAGAAAAAGAGGCAAACAAGGTAGCCTTCTCTTTCCACGTGGGGTTCCTATGGACTCCGAAGCCCCGCCCTTGCAAAGCACCCTTTTTTTCGCTTGTGGCCTGGGTTTCGGAGTCGTCAAATCGCCCTAAGTAAAGCCAAAACGCCGCCAAAATTCACTCTCGAGACCCCGCCCTTGCAAAGCACCCTTGTTTTCGCTTGTGGCCTGGGTCTCGGAGTCGTCAAATCGCCACAAAAGGAGTCGGAATGCTATCAAAATTCACTCTCGAAACCCCGCCCTTGCAAAGCACTCTTGTTTTCGCTTGTGGCCTGGGTTTCGGAGTCGTCAAATGGCCTTAAACAAGGTCGAAGTGCTACTGAAATGGATTCCCGAAACCCCGCCCTTGCAAAGCACTCTTGTTTTCGCTGTGGATTGGGTGCCCTAAAAGAGGGCGAAACTCTGCCTAAATTCACTCAGAAAATCCAAAAGAAGATAAACAAAAGAAAGCGATTCGATTGCATCTAGCCATGACAACGATGAAATTGAAATCCAAGAAAGCAAATTTTCTAGATAAACTCAGCCAACAAAACTCTAGATTAAAGAAAGTACTGGCAAAATAAGACCAACCAAACAAGCAAATCACAAGTAACTTCAAACAAGGCAAAAGAAAAAAATCACTGCAGCCATGAAGTTGAAATCAAAGTAGGAGAAACAGATTTATGTACAAGCCAAACAGGTTCAATTGTACACAGAGTAAAAAATCATCAGGTTGGAATTGATTTCCATCCCAAATAAACCAAACAAATTAGTGCCCTATTACGCTAAGCAATGAGCCCCTGTGAGAACACGCCGCTTCCAACTCAATTGGGAGCACCAAGTTATCTCTACAAGAGCCTAAACTTAATTAAAGAAGCACTGAGCAAGAAACAAAACCAGCATCAAAGCGTTACCAAATTGGTAAACCTAACAAATTAAAATCTGGCAGCAATTTGAAGAGGGCAAAGTCATGCCTAAACAGAGTAGCCCTAAACAGAATCAGTCTTAATCGCTCAAAACAGATCAAAGTGAAGGCAAAATTTGAGAGAAAAGAAAGCACAAACCTGACCGTTCTTCAAGTTGCTGAAGCTCTTGGATTCCTGGTCTTCAAATGTCCTTTTCATCCTCTTTCGGCTGTCCTAAATCCAAAAGCCTCAAATAAAAAAAAAGGGTTTTCTTCGAATTATAATTCGTCAAAATTAAGTCAAAGCTAGAAGGACAAATTCAGAAATTACGAAGAGGAAGCAAATCAATTGGGAGATTAGAAGGAAACGAAACCTAGCGCCCTCCTATTTGCGGAAGTCTCTGCTCGCCTTCCCTTGCGACCACCCAAATCGAAAAGCCCTAAAATCACAATTACTAAAAAAAATTTAATCGAACCTGGAAGTTGAACCTCCGATTGAAGCGGATATGACAAGAAGGTCGAGATTTGGGGGACAAATCGTTCAAACCCTAGGTGAGAGGGCAGATTTGGGGGAAATGAAACAAAAGAGACTTCGAACTCACAAGGTATTCGGCGAGCTCTGGGGTTTTATCGGTAATGCTAGGCGGCGATTAGGTTCCGATTCCAAGCCTTCTCCAACCTCCCACTTTCGACTTTCCATTTGCGAGACTCCCTGGTCCAAGCGATAGATTGAGGCGGCGATTCTTCCAGAGCTTGCTCCTCGTATATCGTTAGGAAGGAGACGAGAAAAAAAATAGAAAAAATAAAATGCCTCATCTTTAAAAAAAAAATAACGTACAGGGACTTCAGACTCGGGTTGACAAACAAATTATAAGCTTGACCCGGTTTGTTGTTGGGCCTGTTTGAATTCGGGCTTGGATCTGCACTTGAGTCACCAGTTACAACAAAGGAAAGAAATACTCCGTAATACACATTAATATATGCATACAGCCTTCGGCTTTTGTAATTTTGTTTCTAATTACGAAACTGACCCACTTAAATATAAGAATTATAGTTGGCACAAATTAGAAAGCGGGTTTAGCAAAAATCGCAAAATTAAACTCGTAAAATTTTATCGCCAATTTATTCGAGTGGGTCGATCTCAAAATTGACTTCTAAACGAGGAAAATGAAAACGGAGTCAAAACCCTAAATTAAATACCCCTAAATTCAAACGATTCTACAAAAAGAACTACGTAAAGACTTGACGCTTAATATCGGCTACGTAGGTAACCCGATATTAAACACTAAAAATATATCGGGTACAGTCGTCAACCTCTAATTTCACTTTTCAATGATTACGATTTCAAAGTCCAACCAAATTAAATAATTGGTTCCTAAAAGAACTACGGGTGATTTGATCCCGTTCCAAACGGGTACGTAGGACACCCGGTATAAAGCTCAAGCTCGTCGGCCTCAATCACCAAAACCCAAATATCAAATCAATATAAACATTCTGAACTACGTAAGGCTTGATTCTCTTCCAAGGGATACGTAGGCAACCCGTTAAAATCCGGGTGCAGCCCAAATCACCAAAACCACTCAAGTCTTGGTGTCGATACAACTTCGAATCAAGAGGATAACCAAAAGGGGTCGAACTCAAATTATAAAAATTAAATAAAATATGTTTTACAATTATTCGCGCATTTTTGTTCAACATATTTTTGGCACGCTCGGTGGGACCCTTTTTGCCTTTTCATCTCTTAGTTGTGTTGATACTAATGTTTGCCTATTTTTTTTGTTATCAGGAAATGGCACCAAGAGTTATGATCAACTTTAACGAACTGCCAGCAACTTTCCTCGTGGAAGGCGGTCGCTGGGTGAGAAGGAGGTCATTCAAGGTTCAATTTGATGTGACCAGGGAATCCATCATGGCTGAGATCACAACTAACAACAGCTTTGAGGCCATCCAGGAAGATGTAGCCGACGGAAATGAGCCCACCCCTGAGACTGCTCGTGGGCCAATCATTCGGGTTATCAAGAGAAATGGTAACCCAGTGAAGGTTTCAAAGCCAGCTGTGAATGAGGCAAAGAAGAACAAACCTCGCGGGAAGAGGGGGCGTAAGTGTGGCTCCCAACGCGGAAAAACTAGAGCTCTTCGCAAATTGGCCCGTTTCCCTGCTTTGGAACTAGCCAATGCAACATTGTGGAGTGCTGCTAAGGATCTGCTTACCAGCTCAAGGCAAGTCTTGGTTGGGTCAATTCCTGTGGACATGGACAATGTAGCTCAAGTTCTGGTCACCTCTTATTCCGATGGGGAGTCAGAAGGGATGTCCTCAAATGTGAAGGCTAAAAAAGCCAAGGTTCTAGAGGTTGAGGTATCAAAGCCTACTAACCCTCAAAAGGAGACGTCGAAGGTTCCTCAGGCCCAGGAGAAAGGAAAGGGTCTGAAATCAACGTCACTTCCAAACCAAAAATGTGAACGACGGGTGACAAGGTCTATGTCTAAGGCCGAGTCATATGCTGGAGTGACAACCCAATCGTCGAACGAAGAAATGGTTCAAGAAGAAAAGCAGGGTTCCCCGCTATATGGGGATGCTACTTCTCTATTTCAAGAGGAGGATTTTCCGCTTGTCGTAAGCGAAGGTGGATCATCTGACGACTCTGAAGAGGAAGTGGAGAGCATGCCAGTTTTAGTGACTGGGGCAACAAGCACCGAAGAGCAGCTCCAGGAATTACAAAAGAAGCTAGAGGAAAGGGACGCTCAAATTAAATTGCTCATGGACCAACTGCAACAGCAAATTTCGGAGAACAGGGAAGAGCAAAATTCGGAGAATAGGCAAGAGATTCCCAAGACGGGAGAAAGCAGTGCTTCTATCTCTCCTCAGGAAATAAAAGAGTGGATCGCACAGGGGATTCGAGAGTTCAAGATTTCTCAGAGTCCGCCTGTGATCGGTTATAGAAAACCCTATCCTGCGGAGTTCGACGCATTCCCATTTCCTCCGAACTACCAAAGGCCGAATTTTGATAAATTTGATGGCCTCAATGGGTCCCCTCGTGAACATTTAGCTCACTTTTACTCGGCATGTGGAGAAACTGCCTTGAGTGATATGCTACTGATAAGACAATTTGTCCAATCACTACGAGGATCCGCGTTCACATGGTATACTCAGCTTCAAGCTTAGTCTATCCATACATGGGACGATCTGCAAAAAGAGTTTCTGGCTCAATTCGTGAGTTCAAAAGCCAAGGTGTCCATCATGGATCTGGCTAATACACAGCAAAGACCCAATGAGTCCGCAAATGACTTTATCGCAAGGTGGAGAAGTTTGAGACTTCAATGCTCAGAAAAATTGAGCGAAGAGGCATGCGTACAGATGTGTGTCAACAACCTACTCCCAGAGCTTGCTATACATGTCGGTAGTGCGGAACCCCGTGCTTTTGATACCTTGGTTTCAAAGGCCTGCAACGTTGAGCGTCAACTAGCTCGACGCAAGCCCGCAACAAGCCGACCTCAAATCAATGAGACGAGGAAGGATGACAACAAAAAGTCTCCAAAAAGGGGAGAATCCATGGCTACGTTCATCAAGCCTCGTGGGAAATCCGCTGGAAATAATCCTAAAGCGCAAGAAAAGGGGCAAGCTAAAGAGCCCGTTAAAAGACTGTCTCTCGAAGAGAGAAAGCAGAAGAAGTATCCCTTTGACGATGAAGATGTGAGAGGGATATTCAATGAGCTGATGACGGAGAATATGTTGTCACTCCCTGAGCCAAAGAGGCCAAATGAGGCTAACAAAACGGGTGATCCAAAATATTGCCCTTATCATCGCATTGTTAGTCATCCTCTCGAAGACTGCTATGTGTTCAAAGACATCGTGGAAAGGATGATCAACAAGGGAGAAATCGAAATAGAAGGTGCAAGCTCAAAAGGCCAATCAGCCTCATCGAACCCCGTCTCTATAGTAGAAGAGGTTGAGGTTGTTCCTTCACCAGATGAAATCCCTACGGTGTCATTACCCCCGAAGGCAGTCCTAGTACAATTTCAGATGCGTGACAAAGTGCGCACCGTATGGGCATATCCTGACATGCCAAGGGAAGAACCAGACTGTCCGACTCTGTATGAGGTCCTAATGCAGTCAAAGATTGAAGAATCATTTTCACACGACGAAGACGGTGGGGATGGTTCTAAGTGGCAGGTCTGTCTAAGCCGAAAGAAGTCTCATCCAAAGAGTACCTGGCACACCGGACCTACGGGCTTTAGAATGATCGGTAGAAAGCCCGAAAAGAACAAAAACAAGAACAAAAACAAGAAGAACAAGAAATCAGAAGATGATTCTGATGAAGAGTATATTCAGCCTATACGCCAGATGATTACTCTGAAGGACTTCATTCCGAAGGAACTCTTAGAAAATGATTTTTCTGAAGATGATTTATTTTGGGAAGAAGAAATTGTTCAATGTTGCATGGCCACATGGGCCAAAAAAGTTGAGGAAGAAGAGTTAGAGGCTGATGAAATTACTCTTCGTTCGGGGAAAAATTTGCTACCTCTTAAGCCCAAGGAAAAAGGGAAAGGGAGGGGGCCACTTGTCAACGAGACTTTAGATGCTTCAAATTTCGAAGAGGCGGTTGAAAAGGAGACTCCCTCATTGGCTCAGAAAGACCAAGAAGCTGGGGCATCTGCCTAAAGGGTTGTGGCGCCGCGAAGGCCTATGTTGATCTGTAAGGCTTCTCCCAAGGAGCAAGTGAAGTACGATGTGATCGGCCATTTAAAGCGAATTCCAGCACGCTTAAGTGTATATGATGCGTTGCAAATGTCCCCCGAGTTAAGGAAGGCCTTGATTCAAGCCCTCATGGATCCAGAAGATTATAAAGATCAAGTGGATCAGGTTGAGGTTGATGAAGTGACATTACCCACTTCATCTCAACGTGCTTCATGTATGGCATCCGTAACTTTCTCTGATGAAGACCTCCAATTAGGAAGCACCAATCACAATAGACCCTTATATGTCACGGGTACGATTGGGGATGCAAAAGTCAACAGAATCCTGCTGGATTGTGGGTCTATGGTGAATCTATTACCTTTACGGGTCTTGGAAGCGATGGGATTGACCGTCGATCATCTGTCGCCCACATTGCTCGCCATTCAAGGTTTCAACTAGGTGGGACAAAAAGCTTTGGGCGCCATTGCCTTGAAAGTGGTTCTGGACGATCTCTACAAGGATGCTCTTTTCCATGTCATTGATGCTGGAACCTCCTATAACGCTTTGCTAGGAAGGCCATGGCTCCATGCCAGCAAGTCAATTGCTTCTACACTCCATCAGTGCTTGAAGTACACCGATGAAAATGGAAATGAAAGGACTATCCTTGGCGATAGCGATCCTTTTCAAGGTGAAAGCATTAATTATGCAGACGCCAAATTTTACAAGACTGTTCACTCTAACTCCAATCCGCGTACAGAAACGAAAGAGGAGGGTAAAAGTGTCAATCCTCAAAAGGGAGCAATGGCCCAAGAAGAGTCCCCGTCACCCAAGGTCTCCTTTGTCCAAAGAAGAGAGGAGCCAGAGACACGTCCGAAGGTGTTATTCAAATACACACCCAAGGATAAGAGACAACCCGCCCAGAAGCCATTGAGTGCAGCAGAGAAGGCTATGCACTCTCTAATGACAAACTACACTTGTCCTCTCCGTAAAATCAACCAATCTATTCCAAAGAAGAAGTTGATCATTCAAAGACATTTCGGAGATAAAAGAATTGAAAATGTAAGGGTGGTGTTCAAGGGTGAGTCTTCTAAGGCACCAGTTGAGCAAGTCTCTTCAAGGCCTCATAAGGCTGTCAAAGTTAAGGCGACAAGACCTCTATTGAAAAGCAAAGCTTCGCGGAAATCCCTCAATGCGATCTCGATGGATGATCTACAAATCTCTCAAGATGGAGAGTTATTGTCTGCTAAAGTCTTGGAGCCTATGACTCTAACAAGCCAAGAGCAAAATATGTTCTCACAAGACGCAACAAATGCACCTCGAGTCACGGTTTTCAAAAGACTTGGGACAGGTGCTCCAGGAGTTTCTGTGTTCGAGAGGCTTGGAAGAGTTAACGTGCCTAAACACAAGAGGGCCAACACCAAGAAGACCAGAAAGTGGAAGCTAAAGAATAAGAAGCCAGAAACCTCCACTTACGAAGATGAGGATCCCATGGATGCTCAAACAGAAGAAGTAAATATGGTGTTGACCTATACAAGGAGTGAGCCAAGTGAAGATCCTCAAGACTTTCTTAATGTGGTTCAACCTGCTCCACTAGAAATGGAAGATGGAGGTCAAGCTACGGTTGACAAACTACAAGAGATCAACTTGGGGACTACAGAAGACCCTAAGCCCGTATTCGTTAGTGCTTTGCTAACGGAAGAAGAAAGAGGATCATACGAGCATCTTCTCAATGAATATAGAGATGTGTTTGCTTGGGGATATCAAGACATGCCTGGTTTGGATCCTAAGGTGGCTATGCACAAGCTATCTGTCTCTGAAGAGGAAAAGCCAGTAAAGCAAGCTCAACGTCGTTTTCGGCCCAAGCTAACAGTGCAGATTAAAGCTGAGGTCAATAAGCTCATTGAGGCTGGATTCATTCGTGAGGTCCAATACCCAATCTGGTTAGCAAACATTGTTCCCGTCAAGAAGAAGAACGGCCAGCTACGTATCTGTGTGGATTTTCGGGACTTAAATGAAGCATGTCCCAAAGATGAATTCCCTCTTCCGATAACCGAGTTATTGGTTGATTCCACCACGGGTTTTCAGGCTTTATCCTTCATGGATGGTTTCTCAGGGTATAATCAGATTAAGATGCATCCCGAAGACGAAGAGTTAACGGCTTTCCGGACACCTCTAGGCACGTACTGCTATACGGTGATGCCTTTTGATCTGAAAAATGCGGGAGCGACCTATCAAAGAGCCATGACGGTGATCTTTCACGATCTGCTTCACAACACCATTGAGTGCTATGTGGATGACCTTGTGGTGAAAACAAAGAAAAGAAAGGATCATTTGGATGATCTCAAGAGAATCTTTGAAAGGTTGCGAAAACACCAATTGAAGATGAATCCCCTTAAGTGTGCCTTTGGTGTAACTTCAGGCAAGTTTCTTGGCTTCATTGTTCGAGGACGGGGCATAGAAATCGACCACGATAAAATCAAGGCAATCGTGCAAATGCCAGCCCCGAGGAATCTCCGTGAGTTGCGAGGTCTACAGGGCAAACTTGCCTACATCCGGCGTTTCATTTCAAATCTGACGGGGAGGTGTCAACCCTTTCTGAGGTTGATGAAGAAATGCTCTCGATAGCATCAAGAAATACTTGACTGACCCGCCAGTCCTCATGGCACCAGTTCAGGGAAAACCCTTAGTCTTGTACACCGCAAGTCTTGAGCGGTCGTTAGGGGCAATGTTAGCCCAAAATAATGATGAAGGAAAGGAAAATGCCTTGTACTACATCAGTCGAACGATGGTTGGGGCAGAACTAAATTATCCTGCTATGGAGAAGATATGTCTGGCGTTGATCTTTGCTATCCAAAAGCTACGACATTATCTCTTGTCTCATCAAATCACATTAATCTCCAGAGCTGATCCTTTGCGATACATTTTGTCCAAGACGGGGTTGTCAGGAAGACTAGCTAAATGGGCTATGCTTCTGGCTCCCTTTGACATCAAGTTTGTTCCTCAAAAGGCGGTCAAGGGGCAAGTCATAGCTGATTTCTTAGCCGCCCATCCTACTCCCGATAACGAGGAGTTAGTGGATGATTTGCCAGATGAAGAAGTCTTCATGGCAGAAGAAAAATCTTGGCAGTTATACTTTGATGGTGCCGCGAAGAGAAGAGGGGCCGGAGTAGGTATAGTATTCATCACCCCAACCGAGGGAATAGTACCTTATTCATTTTCTCTTTTAAAAAATTGCACAAACAACGTGGCAGAATATGAGGCACTCATCATTGGCCTAGAGATAGCTCTTGAGATGAATGCTGATCCAATAAAGATGTTTGGTGACTCTCAGTTAGTAATCAGGCAGCTGAATGGCCAGTATGAAGTCAAAAACACAAATTTGCTTCTTTTGCATCAAAGAGCCAGGCATCTCATGCACCAGTTCCGTCAGATAGAAGTCGTGCATATATCAAGGTCCGAAAATGACCAAGCGGATGCATTGGCTAAATTGGTCGCGTCGCTGACATTGCCAAGTGAAAGAGAAATCGAGATTACAATCGGGGAGCGACATTTGCTTATGTCAGCCTTGGAGCGAGTCGAGCCCAACGAAGAGGCGGATGTCGTTTCCGTATATGAAGTTGAGGAAGAAACAGACTGGCGACAGCCGCTCATTGAGTATCTTCGTCATGGAGTCCTTCCTGATGATGCTAAAAAGAGAGTGGATGTTAAAAGGCGAGTGTCAAGGTTCCTACTTAAGAATGACACTTTGTATCGAAGGACATTCGATGGAATGTTATTAAGATGCTTGTCAAATGAAAAAGAAAAATATATCCTCGCAGAAACCCACGCTGGGATATGCGGAGCGCATCAAGCCGGTCCAAAATTAGCTAATCAAATCAAACGACTGGGCTATTATTGGACAACAATGGTGAAGGATGTCGTGGATTTCTCTAAAGCCTGCCATGCTTGTCAAATTCACAGCGACTTCATACACCAGCCTCCTCAAATGTTGCACCCGACGACTTTGTCCTGGCCATTTAATGCATGGGGTCTCGACGTTGTAGGGTGTATAAATCCATCGTCCTCTCGAGGACACCAGTATATTCTGGCTGCTACAGATTACTTCTCAAAATGGGCCGAAGTTATTCCATTGAAAGAAGTGGGAGCTAAGGAAGTCGCTAACTTCATAAGGACTCATTTAATTTATCGATATGGAGTTCCTTCAAAAATCATCTCTGACAACGCTCTCTACTTCAAAAATCAGATGTTGGTGAAGTTGAGCGAGAAGTTTGGGTTTAAGCATAGCTTCTCATCGATCTATAACCCATCATCAAATGGTCAAGCTGAAGCATTTAATAAAGTGCTATGTAAGATCCTCCAAAAGATGGTGTCAAAATCAAAGAGAGATTGGCATGAACGGCTACCGGAGGCGTTATGGGCCTATCGAACAACGACGCGAACATCGACTGGTTGTACGCCTTACAATTTAGTCTTTGGGTCTGAAGCTGTTATACCCTTAGAAATTCAGTTGCCATCTCTCAGAGTTGCAGTTCAACTCACCGACCCAGAAGAGAATGTCAAGATTCGTCTGGCCGAGCTCGAAGCATTGGATGAGCATCGGCTAGCAACACAACAAAAACTTGAAATCTACCAAGCCCAAGTGGCTGGGGCATTCAATAAACGGGTCAAATTTCGCTCATTCGTTGTTGGTGACCTGGTCCTTACCATTAGGCGACCAATTGTGATCAACCGAAAATCCCAAGGAAAGTTTGAAGCAAAATGGGAAGGTCCTTATGTGGTGACCAAAGTTTTCCCTAAAGGGGCATATGAACTCTCAAATGCCGAAGGTGAAGTGGTATACTCCTGCGTGAATGGAAAATTCGTGAAGAAATATTTCTCGTGAAGCCTCGAGAGTGAAAGTGCCCAGAACTACGTCATGACTTGATCTCCAACAAGGAGTAGGTAGGACATTTGACAACCAAAATATGTCAAATTCAGTCGCGCAAAAAAAAAAAAAAAAAAAAAAAAAAAAAAAAAAAAACTGGGTTCGCAAATGATAGTAGAAGCGTTTGGGAAACCCTTCCTAGAAGGTGGGCCCAAACAATTTGAGTGATGCGGTAAAAAAAAAAAGATCCCAGTTCAATGAACGAAGAACGATGGACTTGAAATTAGTCCGAAACCGAAACACCCTGTCGAATATGTGAAGAAAAGGGTGCCAAGTGAACTACGAACGGCTTGATCCCTCGTGAAGAGGGTACGTAGGCAATCTAGCTAGTCAAGAGCGCTAGATGCAGCCCCAAAAACAAAACAAAAACAGTCTCCCCTTTTCAAAGGAGATACAGGTGTATTTCTCAACGTTGGCCAATGATGATCGAATTTACATTGGTCGTCATGTGAAGACTACACCCATTCAGGATAAAACGCCCTATATGTAAGCCCTATATTGTTCTTTCTCAAATGACAAAACAAGTGAGGTCAAAAGATCAAAGGAGAACTTTGAATCTGTTCGTCGAGCTTCTCGCAAATTCAAAGTTCGGGGGCATCTGTTTGGGGGTAAAATTTGTGTTTAATTAAAGAATATTGTACAAGCTCATGAAATTATTTTCTTGAAAGCTCTCATGTGATACCTTATATATTAAACACGAATACAAATTGGCTAGCGATAATTATAAGTAAATGAGTGCGCAAAATGTGTTATGTATCAAATACATTGTTTTAGCGTACTACATGCTCGTAAACTGAAGTGTTCAATTTTAATACAAAATTAGAGCATATAAAATATATATAGTCGAGCTGCCGAGAGCAACAATCTCGTCACTTGGTGGCAAGTTTCTCGAGACCCAGCGCTAGCTTGCTATTCATTCAATATGCGAAAGTGAAATTAAGGTTGAATTAATTTGTGGGTTCTAAAGTGATCCACATGGACTTGTAGGGCAGCCCAAAACAAATTGGCCCAAAATAAGCTACAAGAATAGCTACCAGAATAAAGCGTGGTAGCCTAACAGTAAAATTAACTAAACAAATGAGTGAATAGATAAATTAAAAAAAAAATGAGAGTATCCATATCTAAAAAAGAAGATCATCAGTTAAAGAAAAAAAGGCCTCTACGTGTATTCTGTTTAAAAAAAAAGGGATAGAATAATTTATTAAAGGTAATTGGGATCTTCTAAGATAACTAATAAGGATCTCTGATCTCTACTCCTATCCCCCTTCACCCTATAAAAGATAGCCAGGACTAGGGTTAGAAGAAAAAAAAGGAGAACAGATATGGCAAAAAAGAAAGAGAGGAAAAAAAGAGGCTGCAAATAAACACACAGCAAACACAAAAATCAACAAGAAGAAGAAAAAGAGGCAAACAAGGTAGCCTTCTCTTTCCACGTGGGGTTCCTATGGACTCCGAAACCCCGCCCTTGCAAAGCACCCTTGTTTTCGCTTATGGCCTGGGTTTCGGAGTCGTCAAATCGCCCTAAGTAAAGCCAAAATGCCGCCAAAATTCACTCTCGAGACCCCACCCTTGCAAAGCACCCTTGTTTTCGCTTGTGGCCTGGGTCTCGGAGTCGTCAAATCGCCACAAAAGGAGTCGGAATGCTGTCAAAATTCACTCTCGAAAACCCGCCCTTGCAAAGCACTCTTGTTTTCGCTTGTGGCCTGGGTTTCGGCAGCAATTTGAAGAGGGCAAAGTCATGCCTAAACAGAGCAGCCCTAAACAGAATCAGTCTTAATCGCTCAAAACAGATCAAAGTGAGGGCAAAATTTGAGAGAAAAGAAAGCACAAACCTGACCGTTCTTCAAGTTGCTGAAGCTCTTGGATTCCTGGTCTTCAAATGTCCTTTTCGTCCTCTTTCGGTTGTCCTAAATCCAAAAGCCTCAAATAAAAAAAAAGGGTTTTCTTCGAATTATAATTCGTCAAAATTAAGTCAAAGCTAGAAGGACAAATTCAGAAATTACGAAGAGGAAGCAAATCAATTGGGAGATTAAAAGGAAACAAAACCTGGCGCCCTCCTATTTGCGAAAGTCTCTGCTCGCCTTCCCTTGCGACCACCCAAATCGAAAAGCCCTAAAATCACAATTACTAAAAAAAATTTAATCGAACCTGGAAGCTGAACCTCCGATTGAAGCGGATATGACAAGAAGGTCGAGATTTGGGGGACAAATCGTTCAAACCCTAGGTTAGAGAGCAGATTTGGGGGAAATGAAACAAAAGAGACTTCGAACTCACAAGGTATTCGGCGAGCTCTGGGGGTTTTATCGGTGGTGCTGGGCGGCGATTAGGTTCCGATTCCGAGCCTTCTCCAACCTCCCACTTTCGACTTTCCATTTGCGAGACTCCTTGGTCCAAGCGATAGATTGAGGCGGCGATTCTTCCTGAGCTTGCTCCTCGTATATCGTTAGGAAGGAGACGAGAAAAAAAATAGAAAAAATAAAATGCCTCATCTTTAAAAAAAATAACGTACAAGGACTTCAGACTCGGGTTGACAAACAAATTATAAGCTTGACCTGTTTGTTGTTGGGCCTGTTTGAATTCGGGCTTGGATCTGCACTTGAGTCACCAGTTACAACAAAGGAAAGAAATACTCCGTAATACACATTAATATATGCATACAGCCTTCGGCTTTTGTAATTTCGTTTCTAATTACGAAACTGACCCACTTAAATATAAGAATTATAGTTGGCACAAATTAGAAAGCGGGTTTAGCAAAAATCGCAAAATTAAACTCGTAAAATTTTATCGCCAATTTATTCGAGTGGGTCGATCTCAAAATTGACTTCTAAACGAGGAAAATGAAAACGGAGTCAAAACCCTAAATTAAATACCCCTAAATTCAAACGGTTCTACAAAAAGAACTACGTCAAGACTTGACGCCTAATATCGGCTACGTAGGTAACCCGATATTAAACACTAAAAATATATCGGGTACAGTCGTCAACCTCTAAATTCACTTTTCAATGATTACGATGTCAAAGTCCAACCAAATTAAATAATTGGTTCCTAAAAGAACTACGGGTGATTTGATCCCGTTTCAAACGGGTACGTAGGACACCCGATATAAAGCTCAAGCTCGTCGGCCTCAATCACCAAAACCCAAATATCAAATCAATATAAACATTCTGAACTACGTAAGGCTTGATTCTCTTCCAAGGGATACGTAGGCAACCCGTTAAAATCCGGGTGCAGCCCAAATCACCAAAACCACTCAAGTCTTGGTGTCGATACAACTTCGAATCAAGAGGATAACCAAAAGGGGTCGAACTCAAATTATAAAAATTAAATAAAATATGTTTTACAATTATTCGCGCATTTTTGTTCAATAGTGCCCAAGTAGTCCACACGTCCTCGGATTGGCCCAATGGACTCACGGCCCAAAAACAGCGTAGTCGACCACTCGACGTCGAGTAGTCTCCTCGATCTCGAGTGATCTTCAGTGTCTCGAGTAGTGATGTCACCAAAGTAGCCATGTCTTTATGCATATTTTAGTTCCATATTCTTCACATTTTGCATATTTCGGGTTGGGAATATGTCAGATTTATGTAGTATATGCTTATTTGTCAGAAATGGAGATCTACATAAGTTTCTGTTTAATATTGCAGAATATGTAACCATTTCGGGAGAAAATCAAGAAGCGAGAACCGGAACCAAGTTTACTCTATATCGACTAACTCTAGTCGATCTAGACGACCCATGTCTAGGTACCTGCACTGATCGAGGAGCCTATGTCGAAGAAGCTGAAGACAAAGAACCCGACTCCCGAACCTTCCTCGAGATCGAGTTCCCTACTCGATGTCGATAAGCCCTCGGAGACAACCCGGAGCCAAGAAGGGATTATCCGAAGTCGAGGGGAAATTATCCGGAGTCGAGGAGAGATTACCCGAGGAGACCGAGGAGCATTACCCGACCTGGTGCCCGGACACCACAACTCGATGTCGAGGACCTTCCTCGATGTCAACGAAGCAGCTGAACACCATGTCCGAGCATGTCGAGAAGGACTCCTCGACAACACCAGAAGGCCGAAGACGATGAACCACCCAACTCGAGATCGAGTTGTCTCCTCGAGATCGAGGACACCCTGGAGCCATGTCCGAGTCTGTCGAGCACCAGCTAGCCGAGACGCCGAGCCACACCAGTCGACCAACAATTCTACTCGAGATCGAGTAGCCCTACTCGAGATTGACGACGCTTCCAGAAGCCGCGTAACGCGTTTTGATCTATCCTACTCGGATTGGGATTACTTGGGCCCGAAGATTGCCGATTCTATCCGATTTATCAAGATACATCATGGAAGAAAGAGATCTATCCACTTGAAGATACTTTAGATATATTTCCCTTATTTAGATTTAATTATGTTGTTGCTTTTATTTATCTTTAAAGTTTTAGATATAGTTTTAGATAAAGATATAGATATTCTATCCTTGAATAGCAAGGATTAGAAGCCTATAAATAAAGCCTTAGGGGCTCAGTTTTAATCATTCAATTTCAGTAGGAGAAGTAGAGAGAGAAAGAGAGAGTGAGTGGCCAAGAGGAGTTTGTGAAGCGAGAGCGGAATTGGCTTCCTTTGGTTGTAAGCTCTATTTTATTTTATTAATGCAAGTTTATTTCCTTTTATTATTGATGTCTTTAATTAGTCCACCCACTTCTAGGGTTGGGGCGAGCCCGACGATAGCCATGCAGAATTGAGGTAAAGATCCGACTTTTATCAAGTTTTGAGCATCTACTACTTGTTATGTGTTTATTACCCATCTAATGGAGGTCCATGCTAACAACTTGGATTGTAAACATAAAATCGGTAGAGACAATTAGGGTTTCTTGAAAGAGTTGTCTAATTGTTGGAAAAGGTGAAAGCTTGTCCTTTGATGCGATTCACATGATTATCTGTTTATTTCTGCCTTATGCATGCTTGGTTATCGTTGTTGCAAACCCCAATCTTGGAAGTCCTTTTTATACAGTTTAGTTCAAAATCCCAAAGCATTTGCATTTACTTTTATTTCGTTTTTATTCTCTGTTTTCCTCGAGATCGAATAGCACTCCTCGATCTCGACTACTGATATTCGACCAAGGTCGCTGTCGCTTCTGTGTGCAGGTGATCGACCAAGACCAACCAGACATCGACGAAGCCTACTCGATCTCGAGTAAGGGCTTGTCGAGATCGACCACCAACCCCTACGCTTGCTGCTGCATTGTTAGACTGTCCGATCTTCTGTCGAGTTGCTGTACTCGAGATCTAGGACTCCTGTTGTCGACTTCTGTCCATGAGATTTCTCCGCTGACACGCCTCCTCGTGGATCGATCCTGACTTTCCACTACTGCATAGGGAGGAGGTCTTGTAATTATTTGCAAGGGACGGAATCTGGTTTGCTGTACTTACTTTATATTTAATTTGCATTCTCGATTTCCTCCTACAACAAATTGGCGCCGTTGCCAGGGAAGCTATCATTCGCGCCTTAGGTAGTAAAATCTCACGTTCTCTTTGAGTTTACTTTACAGGTGTATGCGCCGTTCTGGTCAACCACCTGAGTTTGACGGCTTAGACAACCCAGAACGTCTTATACAAGCCCATGCTAGACTGAAAAGAGCCACGGCGGCTGCTGAGACGCAAGAACAGCTGATACAGAGGCTTACAAAGTAGCTAGCCGCAAAGGATACTACTATCGCCGCTGAAAGGGCAGCAAGGGAACAAGAAGCTGAGCGCGCAAGGCAAGCAGAAGCTGAGCTTGCCCAATATTCAACCACTGCTGAGGATTATATGCATCCAATTCTCGTCGTGCCTGAATCGGTGATTCTAATCCCTGAAAACTCTTATGGAATTCGCACTCAATTTCTTATAGAGCTTAAAAATAATGCTTTTTTTGGCAAATTTAATGAGTGTCCTCTTGAGCATATTACCAACTTTTCTGACATGTGCCGTACTCATGCTGAAGGTACAACTTTGGAATATATCAAGATGAAGGCTTTTCGCTGGTCTCTCGCTGGGCCTGCACTGAAGTGGCTTGAAGGGCTGAAACCAAGATCACTCACAACATGGGCCCAAGTAGAGCAAGAATTTCTAAATAAATTCTCCCCACCCGCCAAGACAGCACTCCTCCGCCAGAAAATCACTGCCTTCAAACAGAAGCCTGGGGAACCGCTGGCAAAGGCATGGGAACGCTACAAAGAACTGCTGCGATCTTGCCCTACTCATGGACAGTCACCCTACGTCATTCAGGAGATCTTCTTCAACTCTCTTGATCAAGTCACTAAGGACAGAATCAACCAGTATACTCGCTATGAGTATCTGACGATGCCGCCAGTTGACGCATGGGATGTGCTAGACAAGCTCATCAATTATGACAACAAATATGGGTCTACTGCAAACTATGAGGAGAACTCCTATGCCAGGCCAACACCATCTATGCCACTCTATGAGCCAGCAAAAGAGATTGACCCAGATGTCAGGGAGCAGTTCTACAGAGACCAGAATCGCAGGCTCCTCAAGCAAGTCAAATACTTATCTGTCAACCAGCCTTGCATAGAATGCAGATCACAGAGGCACACCACTACTGAGTGCCCACACACTGAGCAAGTCAGGATGGCAGAA
Source organism: Persicaria maculosa (assembly GCA_963922045.1). NCBI lineage: Eukaryota > Viridiplantae > Streptophyta > Magnoliopsida > Caryophyllales > Polygonaceae > Persicaria > Persicaria maculosa. Next base: position 49,864,035 of record OY998251.1, on the reverse strand, counting down.
ACACATGAGGAGGCAGCCTACGCTGGGGTCCCAATCGCTACATGGGAGATCAAAGGTTCTATCAACCATAGTGGAACCAAGGTCCCCCTAGGAATCCCCCACACTACAGAGCTCCAGAACATCCAGAAAGGGATCAAAAGAAAGATGATCTGCAACTGATCCTTGAGGAGATGCGTCGGAATCAGGGCACCATCAACAACCAGTTCCAGAGCATCACTACAAAATTTGGAGAAATGGACATCTAGAAAAGGGGAATAGAGACCCAGATGGGTCAAATAGCTGCACAGATCCCACGACCATCCGGACAGCTCCCTGGGCAAACAGAACCAAATCCTAAGGGGAAGACCGGACACGTCGCAGCTATCAAACTCAGGAGTGGGCATCAATTACACGAGCCAGAGGTCGGGAAACAGCAAGACAAGGCAGAGCAGCAACTCGAGACAGAGTAAGATCTACTCGATCTCGAGGAGACTCTGGTCGACCTCGACAAGGAACTGCTCGACACAGACCAGAAGCTGAGCTCGGACTCCACTGCGCAGCCCAGCAACTCCAGGTCGACCACCCAACTCGATGTCGAGGAGCCCCTGGTCAAGATCGAGGAACAGCGGGCCGAGGTCGACAACTCTGTAACACCTCCAACGTCTGATCTGGCTCTGAAGCAGAAAAAGCCACTGCATTTCCCTTCCAAAGCACAGAAAGATCCCACTGTAGGTAGGTTTACCAGATTTGTTAATATGCTGCAAGAACTGAATGTTTCTATTCCTTTTACAGAAGCCCTGCAAGAGATGCCTGGATATGTCAAATTTCTGAAGGAAATCCTGAGTAAGAAGCGATCCATCTCAGAGATCGCATGCGAATGCAAAGTACTCCACTTCCCTGAAAAGAGACCTGATCTTGGTAAGTTTTCTGTTACTGTGGGTTTTGGGCAATATAAATATGATTCTCTATGTGATTTAGGAGCAAGTGTGAGCAGTATGCCTTTATCAATCTGGTGGAAGGTGAAAATAGGATGCATAGAGCCTGTGGATGCCAAACTATACATGGCAAACAATACAGTAGTCATCCCTACAGGTATAGTTGAGAATGTCCCCGTCCAGGATTGTAAATTCTTTGTTCCAGCAGATTTCCTTATCATAGACTGTGCTGAAGATCCTACTAGCCCTATTATTCTTGGTAGACCATTCTTAGCAACTGCAGATGCCAGAATTAGTGTTAAGAATCGATCGCTCACCTTCACCATAGGCGATGAGGTCTTAGATTTCTCTTTTGGCCCTGCAAAAGAGGAAATTTCATGGCTGGAGGTGAAGAGCATCAGCAACCACGGGACCAAGCAAACAACGGAGGAAGACACCAGGAGACAACTCGAGATCGACAAAGCCTCTTCGATCTCGACAAAGGTGTTACTCGATCTTGATGAGAGTTCTTCGACATCGAATTCCTCCTTTGCTGAGCCACAGACTTGCCCAGAGCCTAAGTATGGGGTTCCTGTACTCGAGGTCGACCAGCAGTACTCGACATCGACTAGCCCCAAACCCAAAGATTTCTGTTTTGGGTCCGAAAAGGTAAGTTCAGGTATGAATTCTACTCCCCCTCCGTCTATAAAGAAATTTTTCAATAATGTAAGGGGAGGTAAGGCCCCGTGGCGAGAAAATCTGAGAAAACTAAGAGCTGGAAGGAAGAAGAAGAAAGAGAAGGGAGATGATGCAAGCAACCACCTGTCAGCTGAGCTTGCATACTAACATCAAGACCTAGATGATCCAGGAGAAGGGCCAAGCATGAGCGGGCCCCACACTAATAGTCCTTGAGCGCAAATGGAGAAGTCGGCCTAGCGACTCTAAAATCTAGAGCATGTATATAAACTTTATGAATTTTGGGACCTTTTGAACTTTTTGGTTTTTGGTTTTGGTTTTATGTCTTTTAGAATACTTCATGTGGATACTCTTGTTTTTGTGTGCAATCTAACACTTTTAGGTCGGCAAGCATATAAGGATCACGAAAAGTGGAATAAAGAAGTACCTGAAAAACAGTCAAAATCGACGAAGGCCAAGTCGACGACGACAAGGAGGAGCAGCCCAGACACTCGTCGATGTCGAGTAGGCCAACTCGAGATCGACAAGCCCAAAAGCTCCCCGACTTCAGAAACCACTAGACACAGAATCCTCCTCGATGTCGAGTTCCGTACTGGAGATCGACGAACATTGTCTCCTCGACATGCACTGATCAGCCCTCCTCGATGAGTTATCCTGTGAGTTCCTTCCTTTACTCTTGTTGTTATTCAATTTTTATACAGTGGGGACACTGTATATTTTAAGTATGGGGTGGGGGAAGGGCTCATTATCATTATTTGTTTTAGTCTTGCTTTTGGTTTTACATGGTGAAATTTTAATTTTTATGTTATGCATTCATGTTTAAATTTTGTGCATTTTAGTCTTTTTCCATACTTTAGTCTTGTTTTTAGTTGCATAAGAAAAAAATAAAAAAATATAGAAAATGTCGAAAAAAGAAAAAAAAATGCATGTTTAAATTTCTGCATTGTTCTAGTTTTTATACCCTCACTTAGATGTCCTATGATGATAAATAATGACTGACTTGATCATATAAATCCTATGGCGTGTTTGGAAGGTTTAGCCTAAGTCCTCAAAATGGTTTTTATGTGGATTGTGAACTTGTGATGAAATTGAGCACATATGATCCTAAGCTAAAGGTTAAAATCCAACAAAAATTGTCCTAGTGAGAATTTTGGCCTTATAGAGAGAACATTAAAAATCCCTCTGCTTTTTTGAGTGTATTTACTCTTCCTATGCATCTCTAAATGTTGTGATAGTTATTCAAAGCCAATGCATTTATATGTTTATGTTAATGAGAATTAAATGATGGAGGCACCTTTTAAGCCAAATTTTATCCTCTGTTTACCTACCATGCATTATCTCTGCTTGAAGCCAGAACATTAGCCTGAGACTTTTATTGTGAACTCCACAAAATTATCCTTAGCCAAATTGAGCCTGACCCCCATTTGGGAATTAAGACTTAGAGTGGTTGAAATGATGATTTGTGGAAGGAATGAGCTTATGTTGGAATTCAAGGATTGTTGAATTTATTGAGATATGGGTTGGTTTTAGATTTTTATCTTGCTATGCACATTATGTAAAAGGATTTTTGGCTCACATTATAAATGCACCATCAGTTGTTAATTTATTTTCGTTTCAAAAAAAAAATCGAAAAAAGAAGAGAAAGAGTACATATGTTTATAAATAAAGTGCATGAGCCAAATTTACCTTATTTTCGTTCATTATTTCGCAAGATGCATACTTTGGAGAAGTTGAAAAAGTTTGAAAGGTTACATACTTCATTGACATAAATTGGAGTTTTGGTTGATGCATATGATTGAGAGTTATGGTTTGGTTGAGTTGTGTTGAAGATTTAGGAGTCTTGATTCCCAAATTTTATTAAGTACCACATGGCCAAATAATTCCATACCCTTATATTTCTTACCAAACCCCATTACAACCCAGCCGAATGGAATCTTCTTTGAAGACTTCTATTGAGCAAAGTCCTCCTGATAATTCTTGTTGCATTTTCATAATTGGTTGCGAAGTGGATTCATATTTAAATTGCAATGTTTATGAGATTGCATATGGAATCGAGTTGAGAGATGATCCACATAGCCTAAACACATTGAGAGTTGAGTGTAAACACATTATTCCTGTGAGGTTAGATTTATATTGCCTATGTCTATGGATCGCTCATATATGTGTGATGACGTTAAATTCACTTGTCTTACATTGCTACTACTTGAGATGTTGCTTTTGACAAAGGCGAAGACTTGAAGGATGTGCTGTAGGTCTTGGTTATTGTTTGGTTATTGCTTGAAGACAAGTAAGTCTAAGTATGGGGTGATTTGATGTCACCAAAGTAGCCATGTCTTTATGCATATTTTAGTTCCATATTCTTTACATTTTGCATATTTCGGGTTGGGAATATGTCAGATTTATGTAGTATATGCTTATTTGTCAGAAATGGAGATCTACATAAGTTTCTGTTTAATATTGCAGAATATGGAACCGTTTCGGGAGAAAATCAAGAAGCGAGAACCGGAACCCAAGTCTACTCTATATCGACTAACTCTAGTCGATCTAGACGACCCATGTCTAGGCACCTGCACTGATCGAGGAGCCTATGTCGAAGAAGCTGAAGACGAAGAACCCGACTCCCGAACCTTCCTCGAGATCGAGTTCCCTACTCGATGTCGACAAGCCCTCGGAGACAACCCGGAGCCAAGAAGGGATTATCCGAAGTCGAGGGGAAATTATCCGGAGTCGAGGAGAGATTACCCGAGGAGACCGAGGAGCATTACCCGACCTGGTGCCCGGACACCACAACTCGATGTCGAGGACCTTCCTCGATGTCGACGAAGCAGCTGAACACCATGTCCGAGCATGTCGAGAAGGGTTCCTCGACAACACCAGAAGGCCGAAGACGATGAACCACCCAACTCGAGATCGAGTTGTCTCCTCGAGATCGAGGACACCCTGGAGCCATGTCCGAGTCTGTCTAGCACCAGCTAGCCGAGACGCCGAGCCACACCAGTCGACCAACAATTCTACTCGAGATCGAGTAGCCCTACTTGAGATCGACGACGCTTCCAGAAGCCGCGTAACGCGTTTTGATCTATCCTACTTGGATTGGGATTACTTGGGCCCGAAGATTGTCGATTCTATCCAATTTATCAAGATACATCATGGAAGAAAGAGATCTATCCACTTGAAGATACTTTAGATATATTTCCCTTATTTTGATTTAATTATGTTGTTGCTTTTATTTATCTTTAAAGTTTTAGATATAGTTTTAGATAAAGATATAGATATTCTATCCTTGAATAGCAAGGATTAGAAGCCTATAAATAAAGCCTTAGGGGCTCAGTTTTAATCATTCAATTTCAGTAGGAGAAGTAGAGAGAGAAAGAGAGAGTGAGTGGCCAAGAGGAGTTTGTGAAGCGAGAGCGGAATTGGCTTCCTTTGGTTGTAAGCTCTATTTTATTTTATTAATGCAAGTTTATTTCCTTTTATTATTGATGTCTTCAATTATGATGAAGCGCGAGTAGTCCACCCACTTCTAGGGTTGGGGCGAGCCCGACGATAGCCATGCAGAATTGAGGTAAAGATCCGACTTTTATCAAGTTTTGAGCATCTACTACTTGTTATGTGTTTATTACCCATCTAATGGAGGTCCATGCTAACAACTTGGATTGTAAACATAAAATCGGTAGAGACAATTAGGGTTTCTTGAAAGAGTTGTCTAATTGTTGGAAAAGGCGAAAGCTTGTCCTTTGATGCGATTCACATGATTATCTGTTTATTTCTGCCTTATGCATGCTTGGTTATCGTTGTTGCAAACCCCAATCTTGGAAGTCCTTTTTATACAGTTTAGTTCAAAATCCCAAAGCCTTTGCATTTACTTTTATTTCGTTTTTATTCTCTGTTTTCCTCGAGATCGAATAGCACTCCTCGATCTCGACTACTGATATTCGACCAAGGTCGCTGTCGCTTCTGTGTGCAGGTGATCGACCAAGACCAACCAGACATCGACGAAGCCTACTCGATCTCGAGTAAGGGCTTGTCGAGATCGACCACCAACCCCTGCGCTTGCTGCTGCATTGTTAGACTGTCCGATCTTCTGTCGAGTTGCTGTACTCGAGATCTAGGACTCCTGTTGTCGACTTCTGTCCGTGAGATTTCTCCGCTGCCTAGGATCCGCTGACACGCCTCCTCGTGGATCGATCCTGACTTCCCACTACTGCATAGGGAGGAGGTCTTGTAATTATTTGCAAGGGACGGAATCTGGTTTGCTGTACTTACTTTATATTTAATTTGCATTCTCGATTTCCTCCTACAACAAATAGTCTTCTTCTCGTTGAGCTCGGGTAATCTTCCAGGTCTAGTCGACGTCAAGTACTCTTCACGGCTCCTCGAGTGCTTCTCTCCTCGTCGAACTCGAGTGGGTCTTTGTAGTGGTCGACGTCAAGTAACGTACTCGACGTCGAGTAGTCGTCGTGCTCGAGTGACCTTCGTATTTTTGCTCCCACATGTAGTCGACGTCGAGTAAGCTTGTCGACGTCGATTAGAATCCTGCCTTTGTCTTCTTCTTTTGGTTTCGTCCTGAAATGGCTCCAAATTCTGCAAAATTCAACCAAAACTCGTGTAGTCCTCTATTTTAGAAAAATAAGCTTATACTACACAAATTCAACATATTTTCAACCCGAAATATGCAATGTACTTAGAATAAGGAGCTAAAATGTGCATAAATACATGGTTACTTTATTGGACATCAAATGCCGCAATGCATCCCCAGTAGCTCCATGTCAGGTCGGTAGTACCAGTGAGCTCTCAAGGCTCGTGTCGTGAGAGCTCTAGTGAACTAACGTTGTGCTGGGCCAGGGAGCTCCACTCCGTCAGTGCTGGGGTTTTCGGAACAAAACATTTTCTGCAAAGAAAAAACAATAAAGGTAATTTCTATGCAAACAAAATGAAAGCATAAAAGAACCCCATACTTAGTTTCTGAAACTAGTTTGAAATAATAATAAAATAGACCTAAGCTAGCTCATATTGTAAATCTTGCATAAATCCAAATAACATGCTCAAAAGAAAAAAAGATCCATCTAAGAACAATATATTCAATTTAATAATAAGGAACAAATTAAAGAAATTTAAACCAAAATCATCCATAAACCCATAAATTCCAATTTCATGAATTTTATCAACAATATGCATAAACTAAGTATATAATCAATCCCAAAATCAATAAAATGCAGCAAATCTAAAAATTTCAGCCCTTATACATAAGCGATATAACTACCCTAAATTATCAATTTTAATTTCCTGTGTAAATTTCAAGCCGTTAACGATAAATATTCAACTCAATATCAAATCTCTACCTAAGTTATCAAAATTAGATCCAAATCTGAAAATAAAGAGGATAGGGAGAGAAATCATACCAGTAGAGTTCCGAAAATGGGATCGAAATCAACAATAAATAAAATTAGGGTGAGATCTCGTTTGAATCTTCAAGAAGATGCAAATAGGGTGTGGTGGGTACTGTTGGTGGCAGCGGAGACTGTTGTAGGCCGGAGGGGGACAACAGGTGCTGGATGTGGTTGCTGGTGGTGCTCAGAGGGTTGTGGTGGGCGGCGGAGGTCGAAGACGGGTGGATATGGGGAAGGGCGAAGGGAGGTGCGATTTATGGTGGGTGCGCAGCTGTTGTGAAGAGAGACGAGGACTGTTGCGCGACGCTTAGGAGCGACAGATCCGGGCTCCGGGGTGATGACGGTGGTCCGGCGATGTAGTTGCATGGAGGGGGTGGCCGGATCTTGTTCAGGGAGAAGAGGAAGGAGGCGACAGTGTGTGGGTGCGAGAAAAAGAGAAAGGAGAGGCTGCGATTCTCAGCTTGGTGTGGTGCTGCGAGGGAGGAGCTTCGTCGGATCTGAGCAGGGCCGGTGAGTAGACCGGAGGGTGGTCGAAAAAAGAGAGGAGTGAGGGATGACGGCTAAGAGTGAGAGAGGTGGAGGGGGGAATTTCGAGATCGAGAGAGGCGATGAGAGATGTAAGTTCCGGAGGGGTTTACAAAATAAATGAAAATGAAAAGGAAAAGGAAACACCCTACTAGGTTTCACTCAAGTCGAGTGAATGAGTCGACATCGAGTTAGACCTTACCTGTGCGTGGCATCGCTCGACATCAAGCCATCAGACTCGACCTCGAGTGGCTCCCCTAATTTCTATCGTCTGAATGGTTGTGCAGTCCACATGAGTTGACGTCGAGTGAACGAGTCGACATCGACTGGGCTGCTTGCCTCATTTCTCTCAATTCCAATGGTTTGCCTTGTCTGTGTGATTTCAGTCGATGTCGACTGGACCTAGTCGACGTAGAGTGCCTCTCCTGTGTTCTGTATCTATCAAGGAGACAAGAAAACTTGCACAAAGTAAAAGAGAAATTAGAGGAAAATAAACTTAAGGAAAAAAAGGAAATAGAAATAGCGGGTTGCCTCCCGTAAGCGCTAGAGTTTAAGTCGCTAGCTCGACCTACTTTCCTTTTTAAGCTTTAGTTCAATGCCAGAGTGGCGCGAATCTCTTCCTTAGGGTCATCCTTGTCATAGTATTTCTTGACCCTGCGTCATTTTACCTTGAAGGTGGTGCCATTGTCGCCAAGTAACTCCACCGCTCCATGAGGGAAGATATGTTGAACCGTGATAGGGTCTATTTTAGTCGTATAATTGCATATTAGATTAGGTCATTTTCATGCATATTTTACATATTTTATAGTTAATTTGTTATTATTTAGTTTTCGGAATCTACACTCGTGTTTTATTGATTTCAGGTATTTTGGAGCGAATTATTAAAGATTGGGCCGAGCTACTCAAAGTATATGAGAATGGGCTGGCTCGGATTGAATATGTAGTCGGAAGGAGGCGGAAAGATCCACACGGCTTGGAGCACTAGTGTTTTGCCGATTAATACTATAGTTTAGCTAGTTTAGATAGATAGAATAAGATATATTAAAATATTATATATTAGGTTAGATTATAATTAGATAGATTAGGATTTTCATGTTATATATATAATACATTCATTCATACGAAAGAACAGTAGCCGACTTAGAGACGGTAATACCGTGGCCGACTAACACTTTCACCTCTAAACCCTAGTTGTTTTTGTCTTATTTTTATGGAGATCTAGACTCCTCTATTTCGTCTATGGATTGAAGCTTTGGTTTGATAAAGTTGTGAGATTTCTATTCTTGTTCTATTCTTATTGATTCGTATTGATTCTTTTGCGATTATTGTTGATTTCTTCTAGTCCGTACAACTAGTTGAGATTATTGCTAGGATTTTGTAGATTCCTCATAGCGAACCTTAATCCATAGTAGCAATCATGCCTTTTTAGGACTCGTAGGACTAAACTGGTGTGTAGAGAATCAATTACATATTAAATGCTGACTCGTAGCTTGGTGTTGCATGTATCCTGGTTAATCCTTAATCTTAATGCTACTATTAGGTTAAATCTTGACCGTTTTAAGGTTATCTAATTAGTAAGGGTTACTAGGACTCGTAGGACTAGTAATTTACACAAGATCAGGACAGGAACAATAATAGGATGAAAAGAGAACTTGAAGAAGAATCAAGGATCAACTAACCAACCTAAAGTGGATATTTGTAGATGAAACTATTCCTTTAATTGTTATCTCCGTTAACTTGTTCATATATTTAGTTATTTTCTTTCTTATTCTCATCACACCAAACCCCCATTTTCTATTAATTGGTAAATAGACTTAACTTATGAATAATTTGATTCTCTGTGGGACCGACTCGTACTTACCACACTACATTAGTTAGGTAAGTTCGAATTTATTTTGATACGGTTAACGCGACTAAAAACCGTCTATCAAACCGTGAAGGATCCACTCCATCATGTCCTTAATTTCCTTGAAACAAGCGAAGTCTAGAATTGTATAAAAGAATCGTGTCACCTACCTTTTATGTCTTGGGTACTAGCTTTCTATCGTGCCATTTCTTCATGCACTCCTTGTAGATTTTGGCATTCTCATATGCCTTTAATCGCAACTCCTCGATCTCTTGCAAGTCGATAAAACGTTTCTTACCTGCCTCGTCGAGATCCATGTTGAGCTCCTTAAGAGCCCACATCGCCTTCTGCTCTAATTCGACGGGAAAATGGCATGACTTGCCATAAACCAAGTTGTAAGGAGTTGTCCGCAATGGTGTCTTATAGGTCGTCCGATAGGCCTAGAGCGCCTCGTCAAGCTTAGACGACCAATCCTTCCTCCAACGGGAAACTGTTTTTTCCAAGATGGCCTTAATTTGACGATTGGAAACCTCCACTTGGCCACTAGTTTGGGGATGATAAGGTGTTTCCACCTTGTGCGTCACCCCATACTTAGCCAAAAGAGCTTCAAATCTTATTTCAATGAAATGCGAGCCATCATCTGAAATAAGAACTCTAGGAACAACAAAGCGAGGAAATATCTTAGTTTTAACAAAGTTTGAAACTACCTTCGTGTCGTTGGTCCTAGTAGCAACAACCTCAACCCATTTAGAGATGTAATCGTCCACCACGAGTATATATTTGTAGGGTTCTGACGCAGGGAAAGGTCCCATGAAGTCAATGCCCCAAACGTCGAATAATTCCACCTCTAGAATCCCTATGAGCGGTGTCTCATTCTTCCACGCAATATTGCCCGCTTGTTGGCACTAATCGCAAGACGTGACATAAGCCTACACATCCCTAAAAAGATTAGGCCAATAAAAACCACATTGTAGTACCTTCGCTGCAGTTTTGAAGCCATTCGCATGTCCGCATGTACGGAGAGTATGGAAATGGAGAATGACACTCTCAACTTCATCCTCCGGGATACAATATCGAAAGATGTGGTCCTTCCCCTGCTTAAACAAGTAAGGTTCATGTTCATCCCAATAGTATTGCTTGACGTCGTTTCTCATTCTCCAAATCATCATTGTGAAGTTTCAGAGAAGAGAGGTTTTGCTTGAGATCAGAATTCTATGATGTCAAGATCTTGACTTTAATGTCAAGAGCCGACTGAGAAGCTTTAAGATTGCTCAGTTTTTGTGACATTTCAGTTATGCTCTTCTGTTGATCTTTTATCTTCTTCTTTAAGATGTTGATTTCATCATTGTAAATCTCTTCATTAGAAATCATATTTTTTAGAAATTCAGATAGAACAGCAAGAGGACTAGACATTAAACTTCTTACCACTTCCTCAAGGTCTTGATTCTTAGTCTCATTATGTTCATCCATTAAGCAAAGATTTGCCTGATCACCTTTCGTGTCTGAGTCACTTGAGAAATTTGAGTCGCTCCATGTGGCTAGCATGGCTTTCTTTCTTTGCTCATTTCTCTTGAACTTGTTTCTTTTCTTCATAGGGCATTCTTTCACAAGGTGATCTATTTCATCACATTCAAAGCAAGTTAGTACTTTCGGCTTTTTAGAGGAGTTGGAGGACTTACCTTTGAACTTAGATGATCCAGGGTTGTCTCGATTAGAGAACTACTTTTTCATCTTTAGGATTCGTGCTTGTCCTCGAGTGATGAGGGCAAAAGGATCTTCCTCATCATCACTTTCATCATCGTCGGTTTGTACTTCTTCATTCTTTTCCTTGAGAGCAAGATTTTTGGTTGATGAGGGGACTTCTCCATCTTCTTCATTTAGAATCATCTCATGTGTGATTAGCTTTCCAAGAAGGCCATCCAATGACAGTATGGTAAGGTCTTGAGCTTCCTCGATTGCAGTAACCTTGGGACCCCACTTGGCTTTCGGGAGACTCCTTAGAACCTTCCTTACCTTCTCTGCATGTATTAGAGAAAGTTTTCCCGAGTGAGTCTAGATTATTCACAATTTAAGTGAATCTCATGAACATCTCCTTTACTGATTCAAACGCACTTTACTGAGTCCTCGTTCGGTTGATTGACACATATGAATATATGTTGGAAAGCTCTTCTCGAGGGATACAACTCTCATGAAGACATTAGAACTTAATTCAGAATGATAAATGGTGAAAAGTGGCATTTTCTCCAGCTGCACCATCTTGTGCTCTTCCTTAGCTTCTCCAATGTTTTCATGATTTTCCTTTAAGCTCCAAAGTGCGTCCGATTTCTGCGAAATTAAATAGAAACTTGTGTAGACCTCCATATATTACAAATAAACATAAACTACATAGATGTCATGCTTTCCCAATATAAAAGTATAAAATATGGATAGAAATCGACATAAAAGATAGTATAAAATATGGTGAAATAGGCGCACATCAAACACCCCATACTTAAACTTGCTTGTCCTCAAGCAATACTTTTAATGGTTATACAGAGGAAGATTTCAAACTCTCAACATCTTAGATTCATTCCTATATGTCCCTGCAATCAATTACCATCCTCGAAAAGGTACTTATGTCACCAAATCCATACATGTGAATAAAAGCAACATCTACACACAAAAGGAGGGTTATGCAAAAACAATTCGTAAGTGACAAAGTATTAATAATCAAGAGGACTTTATTTAAGCACAGTAAGGAGTAGATTGGTAAAAGGCTTAAGGTAGGATATTTTTTGCCATGTGGTGCTAATGATCCGGGGAAATGGAGTGATTTCCAAATTGGCATATCACATTCCTTCTTCCTTTGATTTCTCACCTTTCGCTCATTGCTCAATGTTTTTTTTCAATATAATGCTTTTACCTCTCTAACCTAAGCATTGCCTTCTCCCAAGTCGCAAACATGGGTGTTATGAATGACCCCGAATACTTAGTGCTTCGGACTGCTCACCTTGGTGTCCCATCCTGCGGAACTATTATCTCAACGCAGGCAGGGTCAATCTACCTTTATCTCCTAAGGTGACCGGATTTTCCTTCTCTCATTAAATTTTCCATAACTTTGAAACTATTCTACCAAACTCCAATAATGATAACAACACAAATACCATATAATAATAATATCCATAATGTACTTTCATTCTCAGCATAATCCCCGGATGGAAATAAAGTAAGGAATGGGCAATATTTAGATCATGTGGAGCAAATATGAAAAAAGGCATAATATGGCTTTGTGATGCATAAGCATAGGTAAGGCTAGGATATAAACAATATGAGCATTATATGGAAATATAAAGTCCTCCATCCTCTTATCATGCAACAAGTCAAAAGCAAATTCAAATTTTACCTGCTTTCATGGTTTTCAAGAAATAATGCACTTCATTGCGACTTCCCTTTACTAGACAATTTCATGTCATATCTCTAATGAATCTAATTTTGCATCGTCGAGTTCAATTAAAGCTTCCATGACACTTATTCAAAAAAAATTCAATGGGGATGATATTTTATAAACTTTGGAAAACATGCATATAAGCACTTAGATTGATAATGAATTCCAAAATAGTCATGTATAAGCAATTCAAGAGATAAACTTTAAATATGCACACATATGGTCAATTTAAATAAAATATGCACAAAGTAAGTCCTTACCCCACCCCACACTTGAACATTACAGTGTCCTCACTGTATAAAAACAAGGGTAAGCAAGAAACTTACTAGACAGTAGTACAGATGCTCGAAATAGGTGCTCTAAAACACTACCATGAGTCGATGTCGAGTGGGCTTCCAGTTCTCCGAATTACCTAAAGAAATCAAATGGAAAGAAAACCTTGCACGAAGCAATGAAAATAAAACAAAAACAAATTTATTAAAGAAAAAAATAATAGTGAATTGCCTCCCGTAAGTGCTAGGGTTTAAGTCGCTAGCTCGACCTACTTCCCTTTAATCATTAGCCTGGCTCATCCTTGTCCGGAGGTATAGGTGGATCTGGTGGTTCCTCCGGTGGTGGGAAGCGTGGGATGTCATCCGGGGGTATCGTATGAAGAAGCTTAAATCTCCCCGAGTGAACGCTCAATGGCTTTACCCATTCGTCTTCATGGGCTCTAGCTAGCATGCATAAAGGAAGATATAAAGAAGATCTACATACCTCATTATCATACCTCTTCCGCTTCATAGGTTGACTTGGTTGTGTATCTCCACCACAGTAGAACGGTGGAGCGGGAAGAGATATTTCCACCTCATCTTGCGGAGCTTCATGTCACTTTTCTACGACTCCATACTTAAATATGAACATCGGTTGCTCAAAATCATAGGTGATAGCCTTCGCCTTGTAAGATAAAAGTGACCTTGGAATGCCCTGGGCAACAATGTCCAACTTCTTTTCTTCTAGTGTTATTTCGTCTTGGGATCCTTCATATGATTCATCAACAATAGGTAGCAAAGTAGGAAGGAAATTCGAGGAAGGACATACATAGTTGTTGACATCGAGTGGGTCAATTGGCTCATCGGGAGGAGGGCATGGTCCTTTAGACTGAATGGAAGCCTCAAGCCTTCGGATTTCGTCTTCCAGCCGAGCTATTTCCCTTAATCGTGCCTCCTCCACTGCGATCCTATTTCTCCGTCTCAAATCTCGGAACCATTCTTCCCATTCGGGATTCCCTTCGACAAAGTATTCCATCTTTCTTCCTAAGCTTTGAAATCACAATCAAGAACACAAATTAGTAGCAAAATCTCGCCACCTAGTTGGTACTCGTAGGGCAGGTGGTGGTAGGGTATGTGATAGTAAGAAAAAGGGATGGGCTATCCTAAACCTTAAACACAACTAAATTAGGCGCAATTGATATCTCACCGGCAACGGCGCCAATTTGAAGAGAGGGTTTCTCGACCAAATAAATTTGTAGTTAAGACCCCCGCTTTAGTATAGGGGAGTCAGGTTCGTCCTCAGGAGAGAAGTCGGCGGTTCTAGGTTTAGTGTGTTTTGGGGTTCAGGGATAGCGGGAAAAAAGGTGAGGAGGTTGTTTTCGATGTCGAGGAGAATTGGTCAACGTCGAGGGAATGGCAAGAGAAGAGGTGGTCGATGTCGGGTAACTTTGCAGGATAAAAATAATGAAATAAAATAAATAAAGATGCAAACTTCCAAGGTTAGGGATCACCACAACAATAAACATATGTGTATATTATAAATCATATAAAGATGCATGCCTTATATCAAAGAATCGACTTTCGCAAATTCCAACAATTTAGGTGATAGAGGCTCTCGCATAAAAACCTAATTTGTTTCTACCTTTTCTTAATTAGGATTAACCAACTTTCGCAAGCAAAGCCTAATTACTATCCAAATTTATAATTAATTCACTTTCGCTTCATAATTGCGAATAAGGAATTGTCCTCAACTGTCGCAAAGGATTATGCATATAGGTAGATGATGATAAAGACATACAAATTCATAAATTAAACACACATATCTATTGTTGGGATCACTCCAACCCTAGAAAAAGGAAATTAGAAAGCAAACATGATGAAAGAAACTAACTTTATCATTAAACTAAATCGAAAACTTACAAAACCTTCCAAACGTTCTTCCTCCTTCTCTCTCGCTCCTTCTCCTTGCGTCCTAAGACGACTTGGCTTGAATGAATGAAAATCAGCCCCCTAGGGCTTTATTTACAGGCCACAATCCTTGCTATCCAAGGAAGGAACATCTCTATCTATATCTAACTTTTATCTATCTATATCTAAAGATAAATGTTTGATAAATAAACAAAATAAAACAATTAAAATTCCCCCTAGGTAAATTAGATAATTACTAAAGTTGATAAATATCTTCTAAGTTGGATAAAATATCCTTTGCTTCATGTGGAAGAAAGCCCACTCGGAATAAAAATGTTAAGTAGTATAAAATTAAGGTTAAAGTAAAGTATTATGTGATTAAGTTAAACAAAATGTATAGCATAGTTGTTAGCATTAGCTCAAAATATTTGATTTAAGTACCAATTATTTAAACTAAATATCCTAATTGAAATAAGAAAACAATCGGTAAACATTTTATAATGAAATTTTTTTTATTAAAAATATTTCATTAAATTAATAAAATAGAAGATTTGGATAATTAATACATATTTGAATTAATTGATTAGTTTTAAATTAGTTGGATTATTTAGTTAAATTAATAAATTAGTTTGATTATTAAAAGTTTAAATTGAGACCATTAAGCTGCTCACAGGAAAACGAGAAAAAACCCTAGGGCAAACAGGCGATTTCCGGCGGCCACCCCTTGGTGTCACCGAGCGTTTGTTCCTCTCTCCAGTCTAGGGTCGTGAGAGCTAGGTCTTCCTCGTCGTCACCGTGCGAGATTAACCAACGTTTGTGTTAGTGTTGAGGCATCGGGTTCGGAAGATTACGGTGTGTTCGTTGCTATCGAAGATGAGCAGTAAAGGGAAAGGGATTCATCTTACTGAGGAAGAAGCGGTCTTTCTAGATGGGGATTGACAAGACGAAAACATGTCGTTGTTCTTGCCAAAGAATACTCAAACTCACAACTAGTATAGTGTGTAAGCAAGAGGTCGATCCACAGGGAAATCTATTCAATTCAAGTGCAAGTCTAATCGCTAATAGAGAATATGGGGGTTTTTGGTGTGAAAAAGATCCACCTTTTATCAATGCGGAAGCAAGTAAACAAAGTAAATTGATTGTAGAATGCAGTGGAGAGAAATAGGTTCACCTAAAATTTATCACTTCGATTGATGAATTCGATCCTTGTTTCAGCCTCGAGTTCTTGTCTTTTCCTATCAATGTCCTTGTCCAGATCTTAGGTAGATTACTAGTCCTACGAGTCCTAGCAACCCTTATCTCTAAATAACCCTAACACGGTTAAGATTTAACCTAGAGATAGCATTAAGACTATGAATTAACCAAGGTACATGCAATATCAAGCTACGAGTCGATATTTAACATATATTTAACTTCCTACACATCTAATTAGTCCTACGAGTCCTAAAGGGATATGATTGCCACTTGGGTTAAGGTTCGCTACGAGGAATCTACAAAACCCTAGCAATTGAATGAATCTATTCTACCTAGTTGATCAGGCCAGAGAGAATAAAATACATTATAGCAATTAAGCACAAAGAAGTCAAAACATTGGAATAGGAATAAGAACTAGATTAAGAAACTCACAATTCAACAATCAAAGATCCAAACTGTAGGTGAAACCTTGAGAGTTTAGTTGCTCATGCTCAATATCGCTCTCAACAATTCAATAAAGTGCATAAGGTCTGTCAAATAATAACCTAAAAAGTCTCTTAAAAGGCTTTAGAAAGTCGGCCAAGAAAATAACATAAAACCCTAACTAAAGTCCAAGTCTGAACGGTGCGTTTCTGCGAGGGCCGCGGAGCAGCCAACCCAGGCCGCGGGGAGGCCGGCGATCAGCGAAATCCTTCGTCATAGCTTCGAGCCGCGGGGCGGCCTTACTGTTCACATCGATTTTTCCTCTTCGAATTTGGTCTTGATGTCAACATGAAAGTTGTAGATCTCGAAGAGAGCTTTTCAACTCATGGTTATAATAGTCAATCTGACCACCGAGGCCTCCAGAAAGTGCGAAACAAGTTCAGCATATCTGGCGACAACTTTTGCTGACTTGTTATTCACTTAGGCTCTCGAAATTCGACACCGCTCCCGTGCTCTTCACTTTTCTTCATCAACTTGAATCTTCCTTCATCCAAGAGTCTCCTCATGCCTCGTCGGATCCACATTTACCTGAAATTAACCATAAATTTGCATAGATTCCGACTCTTCCAATACCACCGATAAACATGTAATTGTAACTAAAATATGCACTATTCACAACTAAAATATGCTAAATGTAATCTATTATGCAATACTAAACATGCTCTATCAGGGATGAAGTGGTGGAAAAGGAGAAATCGATTCAGAGTAAGTTGGTTTTGATCGGGAAGGTCTTGACATTTAGGGCTCCGAACGCACAAGCTTTGAGGGCGACTATGAAGGGGGCTTGGAAACTCCGACATGACTTCCTGTTCCGCGAGATAAAAGAGAATCTCTTCATTTTTCAATTCATCCATAAGAGCGACAAGGAGAAGGTTTTGGAGGGTGGGCCTTGGTTCTTCGATAAGTCCCTGCTGGTTTTGAAAGAGCCTGGGATGGAGCAACTGGCGAAGATGAGTTTCACAAAGGCGGCTTTCTGGGTAGGTATCTATGACCTATCGTTTGAAGCTTATACTAAACCAATGGTGGACATGCTAGGGCGGGTTTTTGGTGGGATTTTAAAGATAGAAGAAAGCAATCCTCTCATATGTGGGAAGTTTATCCGAATACAGGTGATGTTGGACTTAATGAAGCCACTTCGGAGGGGAATTATGATCACGTTGGGGGGGGGGGGAAGAAGATGTGGCTGGAGATTAGGTATGAGAGGCTACCGAATTTCTGCTATTCTTGTGGGTGACTCGGACATGTCGAGATTGAATGTGAGGGGGAGGATGAGGGAGAGAAATTCTCGGGGGAGTACGGGGACTGGATGAGGGCATCTCCACTTAAAGCACAAAAGGATAGGAGTGGTGCTGAGAGGGAGAAGGAAAGAAGTCTCCTAGAAAAAATGAGGGGGGGGTAAGGGAGGTACTGATGAGCATGGAGGGGGTAGAGGGAGTAGCAAAGGGAGGAAATCATTAATAGAACTATTAGAGGAGAAGGAAATGGAGGAGGCGAGGAGTGATGGGGTGGAAAAAGTGCTGAGCAAGGAAGCTGAGGGAGTAGTGGTGGAAAAAGTCAGAATTGGGGAAGAGGATATGGAAATGGAAACGGCGGGAAATGAAAGGCATCAGAAAACACAAAAGGGGAGTGATAAGTTGGGAAATAGGGATACTAGTGGGGTCCATTTAGCTCCACCTGAAAAGACAGAGGGAGGGGTGGTTAGTGATAGAAAAAACAAAAAAGGAGGGAAAAAGAAGGGTGTGGGGAGTTGGAAAAGAGCAGCTAGGGAGGTGGGAACCCTGAACCATGATAGCGGGAAGGGCGAGACTCTGTGTGGGACCAAACGAAAAGGAGATGAGGGATGGGAGGTGGATAGATTGAGCACAAATGAGTTAGGATCAAACAATAAAAGTGACAGTGGGGAGAAGCGAATGAAGGTAGTAGGAGAAGCAAATGCTACCAATTTGATATCGGCCGGGGACGAGGTCCCTCGCCGGACACAATGAGTTGCATCAGTTACAACTACCAGTGCAGTGGGGAAGGCCCGCGCAGTTGACAAGCTCACCAAGATAGTGAGACGGGAGGCCCCGAAAATCCTATTCTTGATGGAAACCAAGAGTAATAGGATGAAAATGGAAGAGGTGCGCAGGACATTGGGTTTCAAGAATATGTTTGTGATGGATAGGATTGGATTGTCAGGAGGGTTAGCTTTGTTGTGTGGTGAAGATTGGGTAGTCAATATAGTATTGTACACTCAACATCATATTGATGTTATGGTTCGGATGTTGGACGGGCTGCAGTGGAGGTTTACGGGACTATACGGGTGGGCGAAGGGGAATGAGAAGCATCATATGTTAGGGCTCTTAACAAGGCTGCATGAAGACCCTTACCAAGCATGGATGTGTGTCGGGGATTTCAACCTTTTTGCATCACTTGAGGATAAAGATGGCGGCAATATTGCTGATTTTGCCCAACTGGTTGAGTTCAGGGAGGTAATTGAGAGGTGCAAGCTCAGGGAGGTGCCCTATATAGGGAGTTGGTATACGTGGGACAATGGGCGAGAGAATGATAAGTTTATTCAAGAACGACTCGACATGGCTCTTTGTAATAATGCGATGCTAGAGATGTTCCCTCGGGTATTGGTTCGGCACCTAGAGAGATGCAAGTCGGATCATCTTCCGATAAAGATATATCTTGACGGAAATGTTGAAGAGAGTCGAAGGAGAAAGAATTACGTATTCAGATTTGAGGCGATGTGGTTTACAAATGAGGAATTCTTGGAAGTCATACATAATGGATGGGCTAACCCGGGGTCGAGAAATGTGGATCAGAGTGTATTGGGCAAAGTCCAGCAGTGTGCTGATGACTTCAAGGAATGGGACCAAAGCTGCTTCGGGCATGTTAGATCGAGGCTGGTAAAGATCCGGGATAGATTAAAGGAAATGTCGGAGGGTGGGATGCGAGGGGAGTTGGTGAGGGAGAGGAAGGAGCTCGAGAAGGAGGAGAGAGAACTTATGGAGAGAGAGGAGATCATGTGGTTCCAGCGAGCTAGAGATAACGAGTTTCGATGTGGGGATTGGAATACCCAATTCTTTCATAAGAAGGCGGAAGGCAGAAACGAGAGGAACAAGCTCCGGAGGCTGATTAATGATGATGTTGGGGTTGAGGAGAGGTCTTTTGATGGGAGGGTAAGGATAGCAACGAACTATTTCCGTAATCTTTTTTAGTCGGATGTCAAAGCGCCCCCGGCGGTGGCTACTCAAGGAATCAAGCCTTTTGTGACAGAGGAGGATAATCTTGAGCTGTTACGGCCCTTCACTACATCGGAGGTAAAACATGCCCTTTTTTCAATGCACCCTACAAAAGCGTCGGGACCGGATGGTATGCCTGCACTTTTCTACCAAACGTGTTGGCATATCGTCGGGGCCGATATTACTAGTTATGTATTGGATATCCTGAACGGTCAGCCGAAGCCTTTTGGTCTGAATCACATGTTCATAACGCTAATTCCAAAGGTGTCGGACCCGTCTAGGATAAGGGATCTTAGACCTATTAGTCTTTATAATGTGGTTTACAAGATTGTGTCCAAAGTGCTAATGAATAGGCTAAAGGAGATTCCCTATCTCCTTATCTTTTCCTTCTATGTGTCGAGGGTTTGTCTGGAATGCTAAGGGTAAGCGACGCGGAAGGCAGGATCCAAGGCATCAGAATTGCGCCGACAGCCCCTACTATCTCGCACCTTTTCTTTACTGATGATTGCGTACTGTTTTTGAGAGAAACCTGTCAACAGAGTAGCGAAGTGGTTCATATACTCCATACTTATGGAGAGGCATCCGGACATCAGGTGAATTTCTCAAAATCTGAGCTTTCGTTCAGCAAGAATGTTGATGCAGCTAGGAGGGAGGATATCAAGGGTCTATTGGGGATCCGTGAGATCGAGAAGCATGATCGTTATTTACGGTTGCCAACAATGATAAGCAGATCGAAGAAGGTCATCTTCCAGCAATTGAAAGAGCGGGTTTGGAAGAAGGTGAAGGGTTGGAAAGAGAAGTGTCTATCAAGGGCGGGGAAGGAGGTCCTGATCAAGTCTATTGCCCAAGCGATACCTACATACACCATGTCTTGCTTCCGGCTCCCAACAGGACTGTGTCAGGATATAGATAAGTTGTTAGGTGACTTCTGGTGGGGGGAGGAGATGGGAGAAGGAGAGTGCATTGGATGAGCTGGAGACGGATGAGTCGATCGAAGCATAGAGGTGGTATGGGATTTCGAGACCTGGAATTATTCAACCTCGCCCTTCTATCAAAACAGGGTTGGCACCTAATGCAGGATCCTGATTCTCTGGCAGGGAGATTACTGAAGGCCAAGTACTTCCCGCACACGTCTTTCCTTCAGGCCCGGCTTGGATACAACCCAAGTTACACTTGGAGGAGCCTGATCAGCGGGAAGAGGTCCTAAAAGAGGGACTAATCTGGAGGATTGGAAATGGGAATGATGTGAATGTGTGGGAGGATTGGTGGATACCACGGCTTACTTCCTACAAGGTGGTGGCAAATGCTAAAGGAGGAGACCCGAACATGAGGCTTATCGAGCTCATAGATTGGGGGAGTGGACGGTGGGATGCCGAGAGGGTGAGACGAGTACTCCTTCCATGTGACGCGAAAATTGTGCTTGGAATGAAGTTGGTTGATCCGGGCTATTCAGATCGGCAAGTGTGGATTCCTAGCAAGCATGGTATCTTCTCAGTTCGATCGGCTTATCATATGCAGCTCGAAAAGAGAGACATGGATAATGGAGACATAGGTCAAGTCGATAGGAGTAAGCAAGAGAGAGCATGGAAGGTTCTCTGGAAGATGAAGATGGTGCTGAGAGTTGCCTCGTTTGTTTCGAGGGCTGCAAGGGAGATTCTCGCGTGTAAGACCTTGCTAAGAGGAAGATCACTGGGGATGATATGTGTAAAGTATGTGGAAGACAGAAGTCGGGATTCCATGTGCTTTTTGAGTGCCGACTAGCCAAGGAGGTATGGAAAGGTGCAGCCGGCATAAAGAGGTTCTGGAAAGGGCAAACGTCAGTATGGGAGGTCTTTCGAAACGTTTTTCTGACGGGCTCCGATGGAGAGAGACAACGATGGTCCATGGTTTTGTGGCATGTGTGAAGGGATAGAAACAAAAGGATTTTCGAAAATTGATAGGGTCTATTTTAGTCATGTTTTAAGTATATATTTGCATGTTAATTTAGAGTATTTTTATATATTTTATAGCTTAATTTGTATTATTTGGTTTTCGGAGTCTACACTCGTATTTTATTATAATTCAGGTATTTTGGAAGAAATTGTTCAATGTCATTACCGTGAGCACAAGGAAGAGCGGAGCAAGTTCTAAACATATTCCATGAGGATTATTTACAAATTGTGCCAATGCTATTACAATTGGACCGAGTTTTTTGGGTGCAAAGGTCGAACATCGGACTGGAAACGTGGGAGGAGCCCACATGACTTTCAAGGCGCTGCCGCATCAATCAAGCTCTTCCCATTACGTTATTCATTAGGTTAATTGATAGATAAAATAAATAGATATATTTATATTATATATTTTATATTAGGATAGGATTACATTGATAGTTAGATAGGTTTACCTTATATATATATATATACATATACATACATACATATATATATATATATATATATATATATATATATATATATATATATATATATATATATATATATATATATATATATATATATATATTCATTCGGTGAAAGGGAGCCAAACGTGAAGCCGAGACCGTGACCGGCCGACTAGTTAGTTTTATTTTCTAAACTCTAATTGTCTTTTGTTTTATTTTTATGGAGATCTAAACTCTCCCGTTCTGTCTACAATTTGAAGCTTTGTTTGGTTTGATTGTGAGTTTCTAATTCTTGTTCCTTATTTCCTATATTGAATGTTTCGACTTCTTTGTGCTTGAATGATTGATTGTTTTATTTTATCTCGACTGATCAACTTGGTAGAATCAATTCAATTGCTAGGGTTTTGTAGATTCCTGATTGTGAACCTTAACCCAAGTGGAAAACTTATCCCTTTAAGGCTGATTGAACTAATTGGATGGGTAGGAAGTTGGATATGTTGTTAAATCCCTTTTTAGGGACTGTAAATACCTTGGTTAATCTCTGGTCTTAAAGCTATCAATTGGGTTAAATCCTTCTTTATGGACTGTTCGATTGATAAGGGTTTCTAGGGCTGATTGGACTAGTAACTATATTAGGTCGGGACAAGGGCATTCATAGGAATCATAAAAGGACAAGAGGAAGTTACAATATCAATTCAACCAAATAAAGTGGATAGTTGTAGGTAGAACAATTTTCTCTAAATTGCTTTGCATTAATTTGTTTATAGTTTATTTTATTTTCTTTCTTATTTTCACCACTTAAAACCCCCCGTTTCATATTAATTGGTAAATTCACTTAACTTAGGAATAACTTGATTCTCTGTGGGATCGACTCGTGCTTACCACACTACATTAGTTAGGTAGGTTCGAATTTTTTTTGATACGGTTTATACGACTAAAAATCGCTCATCAAAAATATCGTCAAGCCTTCACATGTAGTGTTGCAGGAGGCGGATACAGAGCTAAGTGAGTTCAAGAAGCATACGGATTGTATAGGTGCGGGTCGAGAGAAGGCACCACAGCCGGGTGGAACCATGTGGGAAAGGCCTAGACAAGGTTTCATAAATTTCAACTGTGATGCTTCGATCACTAAGGCTAACGGAGCAAGCATTAGTTTCATCGGTCGAGCAGATGATGACCGGTTCCTTATGGCTGGACAACGAAGAATTGAGTGTACATCCGATGTTGAGATCGCTGAAGTGGAGACCATTCGGTGGGCAGTGACAATTTCACGGGAGAGAGGTTTGATGTCGGTGCATATTGAGTCGGAATGTCTTCCTCTTATTACGAAGCTTCAGGAGGGTTATGCGGGACTAGGAATGCTCGGCATGATGATCTAGGTTATCACCAAGGCAACTAGCGGCATCACTGATATAGTGTGGTCTCATGTTCGACGCGAAGGAAACGTCTTGGCTCATAATTTAGCGACGTTTAGACCCATTCAAGACTCGTTGTTTTTTCTATTCAGGCTTTGCCTTCAAGCGTTGATGCGTTGTTGTCTAATGAACCTTATGCTTGAATGAAAGTGGTGCGTTTTTCTCAAAAAAAAAAGTTTTAATTGAAATAATTTTTTTAAATGAAAGGTGGGCCCAAATTTAAGTAAAAAATGACACATAAGATGATTGAAGGAGAATCTGCCATGTGACATCTTCAACATGGGTTTTAGTATCTATAAACTACAATAAAAGTTCGTTACAAGTTTCTAAAAATATTCCTTTTGGTAAAGCTCAGTCTCTTGCTCAACAGTTAAATATTCCAGTTACTAAAACAATGGAAAAATACCTTGGTATACTGCTTATTAGTGGTAGAGTTTGTAATGTCTTGTTTGATGAGGCGATAATAAGCCTTAAAAAACAGCTGTCAAAGTGGAAATCCAATACTCTCTCTCAAGCTGGTAGGTCGATTCTTATTCAAGCAAACCTAAATTCTAAAACAAATTATTTAATGCAATCATTTCTTCTTCCAAAAGGAATTCTTCAAAAAAAAATGATCAGATAAACAAAAATTTATTTTGGAATAAACTTCAATCTGATAATTATCATCCTTTAATCATCTGGGAACATCTATATACTCCTAAAAAAGATGGAGGACTAAGCTTTAAATTAGCTGAGCAAATTAATATTGGTATGCAAATGAAGCTACTTTGAAGAATTCTGGCAACTCCTGATAATATTTGGTCAAAGGTAATCACAAATAAATATCTCTCGAAAGAATCATTAATGGAAAGAGGAAGATTTAAAACATCCTGGCAATTTGGTCGGCTTCTTAATATCAGAGATCTATTCTCTAAATGATTGCTATGACTTGTTGGTAATGTGAAAACTATCAATGTATTGTCTGATATTTGGGTAAATGCACAATACCTAGAGAGCTTTAGGAATAACTGTGACCCTAATTTAAAAGTGTGTGATTTATTTACGAATTCAAATTCTTGGGATATTGATAAATTAAACAGTATATTTCCCTCTCATATTGTTTAGATGATTACTATTATCCATATTCCAGTAACTGTTATTCCTGACAAGTTAATTTGGATTTATAGTAAAAATGAGATCTTTTATGTTAAATCCACATCATCTCTTTTTAATCCATGGAATACAAAAAAAAAAATCTCAGCATATTGGATTTGGAAACTTAATATTGCTCCAAATATTAAAAATTTCATTTGGAAAATTATTTTAAATATCTTGCCTACTACTGGTCGTCTAAATAGATATATAAATAGAGTTCTGAGTACATGTTCTCTTTGTAATTCTGATATAGAATATACAAATCATTTATTATTTAATTGTCAGATTACCAAATCCCTTATTCAAAATTTGGGTGTTAAATTGAAAAAATATTTTACTATACAAAATTTAACAAGTGATGTCTGTTAGGACCCGAAGGTCGGTAGTGAATTTGAGAAAGAGAAGATTTAGAGAAGGAGAAGATAGAGATAGAAGGGAAAGATTTGTATTTGATTCATGATAATCCAGGTAATCCATCTATAGAGTATTTATACACTCAAATACCCAATTTCTAGTAATTACATATAAACCCCTAATATTTCAATTCCTAACATTACTCACCCCTTATAAAAGCTTTGTCCCCAAAGCGTAATGAAATGGAAAAAAATAACTAGTGAACTGTAAAAGAATTAGAACAATGCATCCAGTAGCATGGTCATGTATAAGATTTGATCTTAATGGCCCATTTGCATGTTGTACTGTCTAACGTGATACAGGCACACCCAAGCCACCTTACTACACTAATTTTGCATAGGTCACCAACCACCATAGCAGAAGGCTTTGTTATGACAACTAGTACTGCAGCTTTCAAGTTGTTAAGCCATAAGCTACCTCAATTTGACAACTTCTCTCGGATCAAATCCCATGAAATAGCAACAAGTGCTTATGACAACCCAATTTTAATTCTTTTCCTTGGTAAATCAAACTTGCCGCAGCAAAAAATCAGCAAGTGTAGATACCACATTCCTCCTACATCTGACAAGGAGCCCATCTCAACAATGTCTCCTGGTGCACCCGTGTCTTTTATGCCTCAACCGGTTCAAGAACGCATCACTTTCAATACAACGTCTAGTATTCCTTCCCACATGGATTCCACCGGGATAAAAAACGAAACCGAAGCATCTTCTAGTGACAACAACTCCACCTCTATCAAATGGTAATGACTTCAACCCATTATCGATGAGCTTGAAATACATTCCTCCTGGATCAAAATTAGAACGCCCAAGGACACTTCCCGACATCCGAATTCAGTACACAAGCAGACATACTTTTTTTTTTTTTTTATCAATTTCACTATTTCCACCCTTTATCACCTTGGTTTTACCTCTGTCATAAGGCCATGCAAATACAATTCACTCCATACCATAGCTCACAAGCAATTTCTCATCAATACTCGCAGCCCACAACTTATCTATTCTAGGCGTTTTCTTGCACATCTTCTGTGCACTAATGAAACAATCGATTGAATATAACAAAAAAACTAGTCCTGCCCAATTTTTTGGAATTGACTATCACAATTTCAATCAATTCGATCAAAAGATTAACCAATTCAACCACTTCATTGAGTGCACAATCGCATTTCATAATCTCACAGGGCTTGGGATTTACCTCAGAATCGTTGCCTACAATCTGAACATCTTCGAGGCTGTCTTCCTTCTTCGGTTTTGAACGCTGTTGCAATCCATTTGCCCTTGCAGACACAGAATGAACTAAAATCTCCTCAGAAATCTCCCGCTCTAATTGATGTAATGCTGGAAAATCTAAGATTCTATCACCATTGATTTGTTGGTTCTCGTCTGTAATATCTTCTGCTATAGAATTCAGCCCGATTCTCATCCTGTCGATGAGTTCACGGTTTGATGCGGTAATTTCTTGGTCGTTCAAGGTCTCTTCGGTTGGTGATTTTGATAATTCAATCTCTTCTTGGAACCTTTGAACCCCAGACAAGCCTTCACCCAGACCAAAAACATCTAATCTATTGATCGATGGCTGGTCTTCTTCACTGTCGCCGACGAACTCGGTTTCTGAATTTTCAAGAACAACCGGCTTCATTGTCTTCGTGAAAGACTCTGTAAAACCCTCCTTTTCGTTGGTCAGATTTGAATTTGTAAGTTCACCCATGAACTCTTCCACACGAAACAACTCTAATTGACAACACCTGTCGTAGATGTTCCTCCCATTGAGCGAATCGACCGCTTGGATAACCGATTCCTTGCTCTGAAAATGGATTTTCGAGTGAAACCCAATTGGAGGAGACAATTTCTCTATGCTCTCCAAAACCCCAAATCCAGATAACACTCGATCAAGAATTTCACACGAGACTGAATACAACTCGAAATGGATCTTGATGAAAACAGGCCGGTCGTTTTCGTCGTTCTCCGCTTGCAAGGATGGGTGATTGATCGACGGCCACCCCTATTGAAGCCTGATCTCGTTGATATTCCGGTAAAAGCGTCAGTCGGACTCCTTCATCTGTCGCTCCCATTCTTGATCCGTGAATCGTCATCCGTCCGCCATTGAAAGCTTGATCAGACTTTGTTGGCAGCAACCATGGTTGTCTTTGATACGGGGTTAGCCGTAGGATGGCCCGATCTTCGACAATCAAGACTCAAAGACAAGAACGGAAGCAAACGACTCAAGAAACTCAAACGACGACTCGATATCGACACGAAAGAAACAAAACGCAGCAACTTAGACTCAACAAAATAATGAATTAAAGACCGATAGATGGGTGATTCGAACTAAAATAGAACGAGGCAAAGACCCCAGGCCTCCTAAGAGGGTAGGAACCAAATACCAACGACTATAAAGCCCGCCTCTACAACCTTACACAACCAAGCGGACAACTTGGAGGCACAAGGAGGGGACTTGTGATTACCTGGATCACCAAGCTCTCGCGAGGTTGAAGAACTCAAAGCAAACCAAGCAGGATCTATAACCAATTTGCAATCGATGAGCCACGCTACGAATCGATTGACTTTCTCTCAATTGTGTTTCACACAAACTGAAATTTTATAAAAGAGACGTCTAATCGTTCTACCTGAGAGAGGCCGACTATTTAACCTAACAAGACTGAATTTCGGCCTAAATTAATTAAAATAATAACTTAAAGAATTAATTAAAATACCCTAAAAGAAATACTAAAAATAGGATAAACTCTCGTCTAAACATTTGACAGCCTCAAAGATGTTGATTTTCGGCCAAGCTCTAGGTCGAATCTGGAAAAACCTTCAACAGCAAAGTTGTAGATCTCTTCGTCCTCGTTCCGACAAGGTATGGCATGATCAAATCCGATTAATATTGAATCTGTACGACTCATTTTACTGAGACGTCGAAAAGCTGTCAAATGTTGGACGAATCTCAAAATGAACAACCCATCAAGCTTGCACCTTTGGACCTTCTCCCATGGTGGAGCCTTCTTCTTCCTCTTGAGGATGACAACATTCTCACGAGCTCGAATCATAGGTCCATCCCCAAGTATAGGTGTGTCCGGAGGTTTCTTGGATAGTCCCGCATCATTCCCCCTTTCTTGAAAAGGATTCGACCTCGAATCCAAGGTTGCATAAGATTCTGCAAATGCATCCACACGAGCTCCTGGATCGAATACCTCATGCCCATGGAAACTCCTCTCAAGGCCATCAGAGGTCACTACAACACCAAGAAAAGAAACGTTATTAGTGCACAATTCAGATTTCATATCAACGTCAAGATATTCTAACTTAATATGCATTGTAGCTTGTTCATTGATCTCTAAGTTTCCATCAAAAGCTAGCAAGTTTTCTTCCTTTTTCAAGGTTGAATTGTCAATCATATCAAGGCTAGCAATATTAGAACAAGGTTCACTATCAATGATCATATTACAAATTTTGCCTTTTTCTAAGCATTTAGTATGACACAAATCATCGCTTTGATTATCATCACACGGCATCGGTTGAAAACTTAAAGCTTTAGTAACAACCAAAGAATCATCATGTTCATATTCAATGCAATCATTATCATCACAAGCAAGCAAAGTAAGATCTTGATCATTTTCAACATGCTTATCATTATCACCACAAGAATTTGCAGATCCATTTTTGCCTAGGTGATTAATCATGAAAGTCTTCTTATTTGGGCAATCCTTCATAACATGTCCTCTACCTTGACATATAAAGCAAGGAACGTACAAAGGTTTAAGAGTAGAAGAGTTAGGATTACTCCCTTTAGGGCCAGTAGATGCCCCAGAAGAATGTCGTCCCGCTACTGCCGTCAATCTTTCATTTATTCGTATCAATTTCTCAGTCACGGCTTCCAACTGTTTGATCATCTCAGCTCGAGTAATCATGTTGTTGCCCTGGTTAGACAAGACAAATAAAGACAAACAAAGAACTACGTGACAGTTAGTAAAAATATAAACAATCTCACAAGTGTTTCGCTCACACTCTTCTCTCTAATTGGTTATGACAAGCTTGTTGGGGCAATCCGCTTTGGGCAAATCAACACTCAAGCAAGGACTCAACAATCAAAGAAAAGTAATCAAGAGAAAGGACAAAGAAACACCGAAGAAAGTGCTCGACACAAGCTGGGCAGAAGCTCGGAATCGACCAAACTGACTCGACAGACACTGTACCG
The DNA here is from genome assembly GCA_963922045.1 of Persicaria maculosa. Lineage (NCBI taxonomy): Eukaryota > Viridiplantae > Streptophyta > Magnoliopsida > Caryophyllales > Polygonaceae > Persicaria > Persicaria maculosa. The sequence continues at coordinate 49,834,655 of OY998251.1, read as the reverse complement.
AGGCTGTACCGAGGCTGGAGGGGGTCGGTATGGGCACTGCAGTACACGACACAAAAATAGGAAAAGAAAATGAAAGAAAAGAAAGAAAAACTTGGATTTTTACCTCTTTTTGATTTAAACCCTTAGTATGGATGTTGTAGTTGCAAGGTAGGGCTTAAAAAAAAAATTATGGTTTGGGAGGTATGTGTTTAAGGCTTTTCCGAGTAGGGCTATGAAATTTTCACCAAAATTGGTCCTTGAAGCTTCTTGCACTAGACTCGACAATCCTTTTTTTTTTTGTTGAAAGCTTACTTTTGCCCCTAGTGAATTTTATCCTCCTAGGACTAAGCTTTGAATAATTTTTTTTATTTTTTTTGAAATATCGGATTGTTTTTTTTTTTTGACTAATGCAAGAAAACTATCTATGAAAAAAAGGACTCTAAAAAATTATATGCTATGGTGAAAGAAAAAAAATTATGTAGCCCTAATGAAATATATATAGGTGATGGTGTGGCTAAATATGGTAAATAAATCTATCTATGCCTTTGATAATCTATGATAGAAAATATGAGATATATCTACCACAAATTTCAACAAATTAAATAAGGCAATTAAATAGATAAATCTAAGAACAAGATAGAACAACAAACTAGATTAGGAGATTGGAAGCAAATGCCGAAGGCTTCTGTACGTTGCACCAAGATGTCGGCGGCAACGTGGGTGAAATTGGCTCCAATGATTGATGAAGGTTTCTGCCCGTTGCACCAAGGCTAGGCAATGAAATATATATATAGATGATGGTCACGGCTAGGCTTGTTTAAGGCTAAGGCAACCACAATAATCACAAACAAAGGTTAATCCAATCAAATTAAAAAAATTCAAGAAGTAAAAACCAAGAACAAGAAAGACTCTATTTTTTTTTGTAGGTTTTGTGTTTAGGAAAACGAAAGACACAACTTTTGATGTCGGAAACCAAAGCTCTGATGCCAATTTGATACGGGGTTAGCCGTAGGATGGCCCGATCTTCGACAATCAAGACTCAAAGACAAGAACGGAAGCAAACGACTCAAGAAACTCAAACGACGACTCGATATCGACACGAAAGAAACAAAACGCAGCAACTTAGACTCAACAAAATAATGAATTAAAGACCGATAGATGGGTGATTCGAACTAAAATAGAACGAGGCAAAGACCCCAGGCCTCCTAAGAGGGTAGGAACCAAATACCAACGACTATAAAGCCCGCCTCTACAACCTTACACAACCAAGCGGACAACTTGGAGGCACAAGGAGGGGACTTGTGATTACCTGGATCACCAAGCTCTCGCGAGGTTGAAGAACTCAAAGCAAACCAAGCAGGATCTATAACCAATTTGCAATCGATGAGCCACGCTACGAATCGATTGACTTTCTCTCAATTGTGTTTCACACAAACTGAAATTTTATAAAAGAGACGTCTAATCGTTCTACCTGAGAGAGGCCGACTATTTAACCTAACAAGACTGAATTTCGGCCTAAATTAATTAAAATAATAACTTAAAGAATTAATTAAAATACCCTAAAAGAAATACTAAAAATAGGATAAATTCTCGTCTAAACATTTGACAGCCTCAAAGATGTTGATTTTCGGCCAAGCTCTAGGTCGAATCTGGAAAAACCTTCAACAGCAAAGTTGTAGATCTCTTCGTCCTCGTTCCGACAAGGTATGGCACGATCAAATCCGATTAATATTGAATCTGTACGACTCATTTTACTGAGACGTCGAAAAGCTGTCAAATGTTGGACGAATCTCAAAATGAACAACCCATCAAGCTTGCACCTTTGGACCTTCTCCCATGGTGGAGCCTTCTTCTTCCTCTTGAGGATGACAACATTCTCACGAGCTCGAATCATAGGTCCATCCCCAAGTATAGGTGTGTCCGGAGGTGTCTTGGATAGTCCCGCATCAGTCTTAGGTCGTAAGAATCGTTGGCTCAGATACCATTTGTTAGGACCCGAAGGTCGGTAGTGAATTTGAGAAAGAGAAGATTTGGAGAAGGAGAAGATAGAGATAGAAGGGAAAGATTTGTATTTGATTCATGATACTTCGGGTAATCTATTTATAGAGTATTTATACACTCAAATACCCAATTTCTAGTAATTACATATAAACCCCTAATATTTCAATTCCTAACAATGTCTCGGAAAATATTCTAAATACTAGGGCTCTAAATATAGATTTTACAAACATGTGCCATTTATGGCATTCTATTCGAGAGCTGAGAAATAGAATTATTTTTCGCAACAGTTTTGATAAGGAATTTTTTTCTAAATATTCACTCAAAAATAAATAATTACAAAATATTCACACTTTCAAACTATTTACGAAAATATTCATTTTTGTCAGATCGGGCAGAAAAACGCGGTTTCATACCGCGTTTTCTTAATACAATAGGAAATTTGAAATTAGGGAAAAAAGAAGAATAGAATTAATGAAAGAAACGCGGTCTTAGACCGCGTTTCTTTAATTAATTTATTCCGGATGAATAATGTTTATATATTCAATATTATTATTAATTTTAAGTAGAAACGCAGTATGATTCCGTGTCTATGTAGTCTGTACTTTTGTTTTTGGCAGGTTAAACCACGGAAGAGGAAGACAGGAGGTTGGAGCAGCGGCCGAGCGCGAACCCGTCGGAGGCAAGGGCGACCATTGAGGCGGTGATAAAGGAGGGGGGTGGGGCACCCTCACCGATTTCAGCAACTCCCGACTTCGATTCGAGGTCCTAGTCTTCCACTCTTGACTCCGATTCCTTCTCAAGCGGGGTGTGGATTCGGACAATTGGGAGAGAAAAAAGGAGGATGGAGACGTCTCCGACACTGGTTGCCAATTGGGGGAGGAAAGAGGCCGGCGGAGGAGCGAATTCGAACAATTGGAGAGGAAGAAGAGGTGTGACAGTTGGGGGAGAAAGAAGAAGAAGGGGGCGGTGGTTGTGGGTGCCAGAGGAGGAGGAGAGAGATGAGAGCGGCGGCTTCAGAGGCAGACGGAGCCGACATCGGAGCCCAGGTCGGCGACGCAGACCATGAAGGAGGAGAGCGGCGGCGACGACGCAACCGTCTGCGAACGAGGGCTCCGATCTCCGTCTGCATCCCGTCCAAAATTCAATCTCAAAAAGAAAAGGAAAAAAAAAACAAACAATAAAGAGACGCGGTATATTTCCGCGTTTCTACTTAACAAAATATTAATAATATTGAATATATAAATATTATTCATTCGGGATAAAATTAATAAAAGAAACGCGGTCTGAGACCATGTTTCTATCATTAATTTTATTCAATTTTTTTTCCCAATTTTAAATTTCCTATTGCATTAATAAAACACGATATGAAACCGCATTTTTCTGCCCGATTTGACAAAAATGGATATTTTCGGAAATAGTTTGAAAGTGTGAATATTTTTATAATTATTTATTCTTGAATGAATATTTTGAAAAAAATATCTGATAACAGTATTATCAATATTTTAACTCAAACTATTGATAAGGTTTCATGCTGGAGTAAGGATTCATGCTGGAGTAAGGAATAGGTGAACACCAAATTACCATAACGTAGTAGGCCTCCTGATAAAATAATTTTGAAATACCCCCTATAAATGTCATCAAAATTAATGTAGATGCTTCGGTTAAAATTGGTTGGCAACCTCAGATTGAGTGCATTCTGAGGAATAATTATGGTCAAGTTATTCAGATATATAAATTTAATATTACGATGAGTTCAGTCATCTTAGAAGAAGCGTTTGCAATATATGCGGGTATAAGAAAGACAACGGAACTTGAAATACGTAAAGCCATAGTTGAGAGTGATTGCTCAATTGTTATCAATGCCATTAGTCGAAGATTTTGAGATATCCCAATGCAGCATAGCTATAAAGAGGCGAATTTTGCGGCTGATTTTCTTGCGAAATCTTAGTTGAACTGTAGTTTTATTTTGAGTATTTGTTGTAAGTTTCAAAACATCATCATGTTAGATTGCCCCCAAAAAAAAAAAAAAAAAAAAAAAAAAGCGTTTCGAGACTTCGAGTTAGCAAAGTCCGAAGGAACGCCCTCGTTTTCTCCGTGGATCCCATTGAATCGAGAAATCTTCGAAGAAGCTCATACTTCGACCAGCCATGCCGAAAGGTTCGCTTCCTCTTTCGCCCCTACTCTTTCAATCTCTTTCGCTTCCTCTTTCCTCCCTCCTCTTTCAATCCCTTTCTTCTTCTTCTTCTCCTTCTCCTTCTCTGCTCTATTCGCGATTTTCAGCTTCTCCTCGCGTTTAATCCCCGTCGATATTTACTCCGCCCTTTTCTCTTTCTTCAATTTTCCTCCATAGATAGATCTTGCTCCGGTGTCGTGTTTTGATACTTGATTCTATTTTGTCATTTTGATTATTTGTCTGCGGTAGATGTATGAGCATTATCGATGGATTATTTTTTAGTACGAGGACGCCTAATTTCCTATTTTTTGCTTGGATTTTTGTATCTCGAAATTGAACACGTGGTTGCGTCTTGGTAGTGTGATTCAAATGCAATGGTACCTTAGAGACTGTCACCAGAAGTTTTATGATGCTGTATAGGGATGTTAATTTCTATGCCTAACCTCAAGCTAAATGATGTGCAAGTGCTCTAATCTGCAATTTCTCCTGCTAAATTATACTCCATACAGGATATTCACAAAATGTACAAATTGTGTAATTTTTTTTTATCCTTTTTGATTCATTCTTAAACTATCAATTTTACATGACTCTTGGTTGTTGTGGCATATGGTAGTTTCTCATAGGTCTAAGCAAGTTGTACGAAATGATGCTTTATATTGTCTTATCATTTCGGGTGAAGATTAAAGGGAGTAAAAATATAATGGTACTCATAAATTAGAGGAATGGTAGTCGAATATGTAAACCACTAGAAAGTGGAAGGTATAGGGATCTGGGATGTGCCGAACGATACGCTTGTCCTGGTGTGGACTTGGATGTGGGTGCATTGTGTCTTCGGTTAAGCGACTTCCCTAGCATCTTGGGCGGATTCATGTGGGTAGATCTATGTGGTAGGACTTTTGCGGATAGTATCATCTTTTTATGCAAGACTCTTGGTATGGTCTTACTTTTTGTTACTCTTCGGCTTTGCCGCTATCTATATATTTACCGTTTCAAGGAAGGTATAGGGATCTGGTTCTTTGATTGAGTGACAAAAGGAATAACCCTTACTCCGTTCCTAGGTTTTGTTTCTTAAAAAGACATCACTCTGATTTTGGATTTTATCTAGGTTTTGGGTTTGAAAAGATATTCATTTGAATGGATAATTTCTACCATGTACAATATAAGACATTTTACTATTCTGCACATATTTTGAGAACTTATCTAAAACATGTAATCCCATTTAAAATCAGATAACATATTGCATATCAATTGATACCTATAAGTCTATAATATGTTGCAAATAGGTCACAACTAAGTTGACCAAATTCAATACAACCAACATCAACTTGTTGAAACAATTAATGCAAGAAGCAGATGAAATCATGTAATACGATAACCTATCAGCTAATTACCTGACAATATTTTTTTCTTTCCTTGTACGTGCTTATTATTTTACGCAGTTAGTGTGAAGTGGCAAAAAGAAGTGTTTCCTGATGTTGAAATCGACACCAGCGAATCCCCATATGTTTTCAAGTGCCAGTTGTTTGATCTAACTGGTGTACCGCCTGAGAGGCAGAAAATTATGGTTAAAGGTGGTTTGTTAAAGGTATGAGAAAATCGTGTGAGGAGATATTCAATTGGTTGAACTGTTTCCAATATCCAATAGATTTATCTGTTACCACATCCATGATGAAATTTATGAACTGTGTGCTTTTTAATTTTCTTCCTGAACTTTTAGGACGATGCTGACTGGTCAACATTGGGAGTCAAGGAGGTAGAGCATTTTCTTATCCCGAAGACTTCTGTTGCCTCTTTATAATTGTTGCTTAAAATCTGTTGCTCTTGTTCAGGGTCAAAAGTTGATGATGATGGGAACTGCAGATGAAGTTGTGAAGGCTCCAGAGAAGGGCCCAGTATTCATGGAAGACCTCCCTGAGGAAGAACAAGCTATTTCCTTGGTATGAATTCAAGGATTAATATTTATATGTTTGGACTGAGATCCTGCTTATTCCTTGACAGATATGTAGAATGTTGTCGTTCTTTCCAAGCATTGCTCTGCCCATCCTAATATTGTTTAGTAGTTTGTTGCTATAGTCCTCCTACTCTTGATATAGTTTGTTGCTCCCTACTTCCTTGATTTAAAGAAAAACTACCAGTAAATTTGCTGGAGTATATATATACCCAGTGGCGCCCCGGCCGCCCCCCACCCCCGACGACGGAAATTCGTAGTATTTGTAAAAAAATATTTTTTTTTTAAAAAAAAAGGTAAAAAAAAAAGTGAAAGAGAACACAAAAGTTGTCTAGCTTAGTTGGTAAAAAGAGGAAGGGAAGCATGATTAATGTAAAGGTTTCAAACCTCATTGTTTACCTTTTTGCACTACTTTTTATTCCTACCAAATTTCCTCTATTATAAATGTCATATATATAAGTCAAATTTTATATTTTTCTTTTAATATTTTCATAAGATTATTCATTATGTTACACGTATATTTTTAAAAAATCTTCTAATTTTTATTCCTATGAATTTTTTTTTACTATCAATGTCATATTTAAACCACAATTTATGGGTTTTTTGGTCACACTTTGCAATCCAATCAATTTTTTTTACATTTACAAATGACAGATTCTTTAAAAAATTTATAATTTTCTTTCAATATTTAAAAAAAGTCTTAATCATGCTACACATATAATTTATTAAATTATTGTATGAATTTTGTAATAAAATATCATATTTATGGTTTTCTTTCAATATATTTTTAAAATTCTTTATTATATATACTGAGAAAAAAAAATTCCCCAAACAAAAAATCCCCCCCCCCCCCCCCCCCACTACAGTCATAAAATAGTCATGACAATTATGGACCCTTTTTAGCATCAGTGGATATAATGCACAGTTTTGAATTTTGTTTTTACATGTAATACTTTTTAAAAAATTTCCTTACAATATAAATTTCTTTTCCCATTTGGTGGGTTTTCTTGGCAGGGCCATTCTTCTGGTTTATTTAATTTGGGAAATACATGCTACATGAACTCTACAATCCAGTGCTTACATTCAGTTCCTGAACTGAAGTCTGCTCTAACTGAGTAAGTTGTGTTTTGTAATTGGATTTTTTTCTTTTATATAATTGGTGATAATTATTATGCATGTCATCGCTGCAGTTTTGGTCTAGAAATTAAAAACCATTGAATGACTGATTTTTGTCCCTAAACATTATCAATCAGGTACCCACAATCTGGACGCAGCAATGATTTGGATCAAACTTCTCATCTTTTGACTGTTGCAACACGAGATTTATTCACCGATCTTGATAAAAAGGGAAAGCCAGTGGCACCAATGCAGTTTTGGCTGGTTGGTTCATCTATTTGTCTGTTACTGAAAGTTTCGTTCAACTTGAGATGAATTTCATTTCATTTTTCGTATAAGTTTTTTGGAGTTTAATATCTTTTTATCATGCAGTGTTGGTAATATCTCTATTTGGATAGGCATGAAGTTTTTTATATGTAAAAGTCAACTTGTGTAAATGCTTACATGATAATTCTCCTTGCATGTAAAACACAGATCATAGGTACTCCAGCCAAATAACAATGTGTTCTGAGCAGATGTAGCATCATTTCCAGCATCCCTTCAGTATTTTCCATTTGCACCTGACTTGACATATTCCTTATGTTGTGAGGTCATAGACTCCTAGACATCTAACTGAATTATTCATCTGAGATTCAGAGCATTAATCTATTTCTTGCGCTGGGATACTTCACTTGAGTTTATCTTCATGAGAGATCCTTTTCTTTCAATATTTCCTTGACATTGATCTTTTTGATTGCGGACTGCAGAGAACATCTTTTAAATTCTGTTTGTTATCTAGGTTATTGCTGGAAAAAGTTGCATTGCATTTGATGCTTGAGTTGAAACCAAGTTATACTAAAGTGTAGTTACTATAGTAGCCTCCCTTATCCAGCCCCAACTCCCACCTTACGCCCATCCTCACCCACACACAGAGACACACGCACACAAAAATAATCTGGGAACTATCAACCAATTTCTCGTATTTCTGATCACTGACGTAATAAGAGAACAAATTTGTCCGTTTATCTGCAGATATTGCGTAAGAAGTTTCCTCAATTTGGCCAGCTGCAGAATGGTACTTTTATGCAACAGGTCCTGTCTTTTCACTCTTTTTCTTTCTTTTCGAAATGCTATTTGTTTTATGTTTTACTTATTACCTCCTGCAATTCTCGCGTGTCTGTTAGAAGTTAGAACCTCAAACCATGAAACTAAAACGATGGAAATCCTAGCAATAATCTTGCTAACAACCCATTTGTGATATCCTTAGAATATCTAATTCATTCAATAATCAAATCATCCCAATTACAAGGTGTCGATCCTCGTTTTATAATAGAGAAAACAAAATCTACTTTTGCAATAGAGATTAGAGAATTAACTATTCTAATACTCCCTTTGTTAATTAAAACATGTCATTTTAAAAATCTGCACACTTTTTAAGAAAACAAACAAAAATACACTTATACTCCTAATTATTACTCTACTTTTTACTTTCTCGAAAACTACAACTAACACCTACTTAATCATTACAAGGAAAATTTTAAGTGGATGGCAACATACCTAAAATGACATGTTTTTCTTAACAAAATTTACTTCATAAAACGACATTGTTTAATTAACGGAGGGAGTATTACAAAGACTTAATATTAAAATGCAGGAAATGGGAAACATAGAAGAAGTGGGGAAAGTGCCTACAAATTAGGTAGTGGGAATCTGGAAAACTGTAGGAAATAACTTATGGATGGAAAACTAATAATTATAATAAACTCAGTGATCAAAGGTTTGTATCAATATACCACATTAACGTTTTGTAGTTACATTGCAGGATGCTGAAGAATGTTGGACACAGCTGCTATATGCTCTTTCCCAGTCTCTTCAACCACCTAGTGGAAGGTATTTTTCTCCTGTTGTGATGAAATGTTAAATCTTGATGACCTCAGGGTGGTATGGGCTGTGTAAATAGAACCTTTTATAAAGTACAAAATCAACACTATGAAGGCCATCTAGAGTTTCCTTGGTCAATCTTCAATTTTGGTTCTGCCATGTTTTTCTCATGTGTAACTTTTAAAACTTTTGCTGATGCAACTGATTTACATGCAGTGACAATTCTAACACTATGAAGGCTCTCTTTGGTATTGAACTCGTCAGCAGGTAGAATTATTTAGCTATTTAGTGATCTGCAGTGGTTTATTTCTGTCCTACTCCCTCATCCTCTTGTTGCATGTATTGTTACATCTGCAGACTGATATGCCTTTGTTAATTAATTGAATTTATTTAGCTGTTTTAAAAAAGAATTTATCTATTCTCGATTGTTCAGGAGCGGTTTCCTTAGAGATTAAATTTTGGACGAAAGAGGAGTTAAAAATATTTCCTTGTCGGTTATGCATTGCTGACATCAACTTTTGATCCTCTAGTTTCATTCATAACAGCTACATCCTTTCTGATACATTCATCTTGGATGTCATCACTTTCATAATTCAGTTGGATAAGTGATTAGAAACTTTGATGATGGTAATTCTGCTAGATTGTTGGGCTTCAGAGTTTAGTATTATCTCGATTCTCTAATAAAAAAATACACTTGAAGTTATAAAGTGGTGCTTCATTTAGTTGCTTATCTTACAGAGAATTTCTCATAAGTTTGAAGCTTATTAGATATTTTCCTTTTCCGATGTAAGAGATATTTTTGCATCTTGCAGGATCTCTTACAAGTTAGTTTGATGATCTTCTGGGTTAAGCTAAGACACTAAGAATATCTAGTTTGGTGATCTGCTGATTAAAGTTGTAAGATGCTTAGAATGTATAGTTCCATAATCTGCTAACGCTGAAAGATGCTTAGAATATCTTAGTTAAGATGATTAGCTGATCAGAGAGAAAAGATGATTTGTCAAACCATCAGATTGTTTGTATGCAGGAATATCTTTTTCTCACCCAGTCAGAATGCCATCTGTTGTTCCTTGTTCGTAACTTGATGCTTCATACTTCATGGTTAGGGTATATTGTCAAGAAAGTGGTGAAGAAAGTTCAGAGGCCGAATATCCATATTCTCTCAAGTGCCACATATCTCACGAGGTTAATCATCTACACGAGGGATTGAAGCATGTAAGTAATTCAAGGGAAATTTTAATAAAAATTCAAGGGATTGAAGCATGTAAGTTAACTCCATTAGTTTGATAAACTTTGAGAAATGGAATAAATGTGTAAAAGCATGATTGTTTTCAATTTGACCTTTGTCTCGCTTACTTGATTCTAGTCTTCAATCATTATAGTTTAGTTAAGTAGGTCTTTTTCCAACTTAATATGCTTGATGCTATCTTTGGAGATATATTTTTCACTTGCTAGTTTGATGTGCCATGTTTTGTTCAATTTGGGTATCCTTGGGTGCTTGCATTTTCTGTTGAAGAAAATTTGGATGACAAAGTAACCTTCACCTGGCCCTTGCGTTTAGGTTATCTTTTAATAGACACATAATTTCTTGGATGACCCCTAAGATGTATGGACTGACCAAAGAAATCACTTGTTTAAAGTGCAAAAGCGAGTTTCATGGGCAAAGGGTCAGCCAAACAAAGCAAAGAGACATTTAAGCTCAGAGAGGAAAACGAAAAGCATAAGAAATAGTTCAAAACTCTAAAACTTAGCAATGGAAAAGTAACTTGAACAGAATAATAGTTAAGATTTGAAGATCACAATATCTAGAGGAGCGAAATCAAGGAGGATCAATTAGAAAAAGGATGCACCTGAGATTTTTGGCAGTTTTGTCAAAGATTTCTTCTCTCTAGGGTTGACCAAGCTTTCTATGTGGCTCAAATAAAGGTTAAAACTTAGCTATAAAATTGGCAGTGGAGAGTATATGAAACTTAGCTAGGTTGAAGGGGTGAAATGGTGAAATACAATGGGCTCTCGAAGGTTTGAGTTTTGGCTTAAGAGATGTGAATAGGTTATAATGACTTTCATAAATTTTGTTATTCCAATCTGGCTAAATGATCACATAGGATGTATACTTAAAGAAGATGGCATGAGAACAACATTTTGTAGAACTGGATATAGTTGATTGAACCAGTTTTGTCCCTTGCTCATAATTGCCACGACAGAGTTTCCGTTTTCCTGATCCTGGGAAATCATTGAGCTGAAGACATTTGTATCCTTTGTAAAACCTAAAGTAAATATATTTGTAAGTGATGTTCCATTGTGTATGTATTGTTTCTGATTCCTGTTTCCAGTTCCATTTCCATACTCTTTCCATTTCCCATTTCCTGGTTTCTTTTGTGTAACACAAGTTATTGTTTGAATCTATGTTTCATTTTATTTGATTGGCTGGGATTTGGCATTGAATAATGTATACACAAACTCATATCTATGTTTCACTTTATTTGATTGGCTGAGATTTGGCGTTGAATACTATATTCACCAACTAATATCTAGAAGAGAAAAGGAACGAACCTGAAAATTTCGGTATATATGTTATGAATACATTTTTGTAAAAATATTAAAAGAAAACCATAAATTTTAGTTTAAATATTATATTTTTATTAAAAAAAAATTACTGAGTATATGAATAATTTTTTTTATGTGTATTATATTGAATATTTTTTTGAAAAATATTGAAAGAAAACCATAAAATTTGATTTAAATGTCATTTTTAATTACAAAAAATTGATAAAAAATGAAAAGTATTGTGAAGAAAACCAAAAATTGTGGTTTACATTACATATGATATTTTTAGTAAAAAAAAATTCATAGAATTTTTTTTTTATATGTGTAGCATGACAAATACTTTTTAAAAAAAAATTAAAAGAAAATAATAAAATTTGATCTAAATAGGTCATTTTTAATTGAAAAAATTGTTAGGGATGAAAAGTATTGCAAAAAAGGTGGATAATGAGGTTTGAACCCCATGACCTCTATATTAGTTATTTCCTCCCTTCCTTTACCCACTAAGCTAAACTCTATCCACCATTCAATCGTTTCCAATTCCCTATTTACCTAAGGACAGCATAAACGATTCGGGGGGGGGGGGTGTTATATCTTAAAATTTATATGCGTGGTTTGTTTTGTGCAATGAAGACAACAATCATTCTATGCCTCACTTCCAATGCAAGAATCCTAACACTTCATGTTAGCAATTGCGGTTGAATTTGATGAGTTTGCAACTCACTACTTTTTGTTGGTCTTTAAGAAGAAAGTATCCAGTATCAATGACCTCTTGCCCAAGTCGTAAGGGATAGGTATCCCTTGTGCCTTGCTACTATGAGGTCAAGGGATCAAATCCCACTACTGACATTTGTGCTAGGTGCGATCCTTTGACATGGGTTGAACCTGTCTTGTGGTTTACCCAGTACTAGTGTTTTGCAGGCTAGTGCCTCGACCCGTGGGGGATTAGTTGATAACTTCGAATTCCCCACAGTTAACTAAAAAAGAAGAAGAAGAAGAAAGTACCTGGTACACTAATGTTTAAGATTTGCAGTTCAACATGTGCTGTTGAGTTGAATGGTGCACCTCAGTGTTGCATTTCATACTTAATAGATGTTTAAACATTAACCAAACTGGGCTTTTGGAACATTTTATAATCATTCTTCCTCTGCCAAATTGATTTAAGCTAAATTTTCTACCTGCAGGGTCTAAAATCTGAACTGGAGAAAAATTCTCCTACTTTGGGCCGTACGGCAGTCTATATGAAGGAATCACGTATAAATGGTTTGCCAAGGTAAGATATTAGTTATAGTGTTGTACCCCACCTTTTGTTTTATACTTTCGCTCTAATGAAGTCTTAAACGCCAAATTGTAGAGCCTTGAAGGCTTGAACTCTGTTTTGTGCCACAATGGGTCAACATTTTCCTCTGAACTGTGGAATTAGCACTTTTTCCCCAAATTAAGAGGCTTGAATTCTATTTTTACCGTGATACCATCTGATGTGTTTGTCCACTTTTTGCCTGCTGAGCTTAAAAAGGGAAGGGCATGCAAAACTTGGTGAGTGAAAGTGATTCTAATTATCATATTTTTCAAGGTACTTGACCATTCAGTTTGTCCGGTTCTTTTGGAAGAGAGAGTCAAACCAGAAGGCAAAAATTTTGCGGGTTAGTTCTCTTGTTGCTTTACGATGTCAATAGGTCTAGCTTGACTTTTTTATGAATGCTTTATGTGAGAGAGGGTGTAGAGGATCTACTTTTTATCTGAAATGCTAATGTTTGGTTCTTAATCATGTCCAGAAAGTTGATTATCCATTAGAGTTGGATGTTTATGATTTATGTTCGGATGATCTCAAAAAACAGCTAAATGTTCCTCGCCAGGTGCATGCTTTGCCCCTTTCTACAACTTCATATCTCAGTTTTGTGTATTTCTCTTATTTATACCAACATACCCTGCTAATTCCGCTTTCTGCATTTGCTTAGATACTGAGAGATGAAGAGGGCAGAAAACTGGGCTTAAAACCAAAGAATTCTGAGTCAAATGACACTGACATAAAAATGTCAGAGACTGAGGTAAAGAAATATCTAGTTTGCTTATACATGCAGAATATTTCCAATTCCATTTACATATGGCATGCCAAACTCAGTGGGTGTTTATCTTGTGTAAACCCTTAAAAGAAATATCCAGAGGCTAATACACGCATTCAGTAGCAGGTCCTTTTGGACTCCAGAGGGGGACATGGCCCCTCCAGGGGGAAAAATATAAATGTATATACTCCATATGTTGTATGAGTATAATTTGCAGAAATAGGGTAGTAGACCAATAAAATTCACTAGTTTGGTAGGGGGAGGCCATAGTAAGTAGTAGTTGTGCAAATGGTTTCAAGTTCAAATGTCCTTTGACAGGATTTTTTATTGGTACACCCCACCCCCGTCACTTGAATCCTGATTGTGCCGCTGCACGCATGCATGATAATTACAGGTCTTTTGGTTGTGCTGAGCAGAAAACTTGATTAGTGTTTATATTGTGTCAAGTGTTAACCACCTTTTGAATGTTAGCAGGGTTCTTCAGATGGCCTTGGACAATCATCTGCACCTACTTCTGAAGAAGGTATGTTGATAAAGCTTGTCATGGTTTAGTTTGTGTTGTGATATTACCATGATCGTATTCTTTTTTGGAAGGGCTTCACTGTAGTTGCACAAGAAATTAGGGATGTTCAATCATCCAAACAGAATTAGATTTTCGAAAATTCCAACTGAAATCCACACCTGCCTTATACTGTTTTTATTTTATTTTTAGAATGGGTTTTAATATATTAAGAGAGAACGATGGAACAAAAGAAAATGGTTAAAAGAAGGGTCTCATTGCAAGATGCTACAGAAGAGATGAGACCAAATGTGGTGGTTGATGTGTAAAGTAACCAAGACCTAATTGGGATTGTTTAGGTGTCAACTGTCATTAGTTTAATGGGACTTCACTGCGCTTGTAAGCGTAATTTATATGAAGCAATTCACTTGCTATTTGCCTCGATAAGAAAAGGAACCATCAATATCCCGGTGTTCCTTCTGAGAAGCAAATGTCATTAGTTTAATGGGACTTCACTGAATTGAGGTTGTGTCTCCCTGACTCAGGTGTTCCTTCTGAGAAGCAAATGCGGCCAACTGGGGTATATGATTTAATTGCCGTGTTAACTCACAAGGGAAGAAGTGCAGATTCAGGACATTATGTTGCTTGGGTGAAGCAAGAGAGTGGTGAGAAGTTTTCTTAACTGGTATCTTTACTCAAATAGCCGCTTATGTCAGACCATCTAATTTCATGTTTCACGCAGGTGGGTGGATTCAATACGACGATGACAACCCGATACCCCAGCGAGAAGAAGACATTCTTAAACTTTCTGGAGGAGGTAAACCCTTCATAAAAGACTATCACTGAATCACACTGCCTAGAAATGGGAAATACTTTCAACCTTTACAATATTGCGCTATTAGATATACCTTTGAGGCCAAAACACTAATTGATGCAAAAACTACCTTGGGTTTCAGGTGACTGGCATATGGCATACATTTGCCTCTACAAGGCGAGGGTTGTTCCAATATAACCTCCTACGGCTTGTAGGTTGGGTCCTTCCCGGATTTGTTCTTGCATCCATAGTCCTCTTCTCACTTGCTATTTGTTAATGCGATTCTTTATATCTACAGGATTTTTCATTCGTTGCTCTCTTTTTTCCCTTTCTCTTGTATGTTGTACAATACAGGACTCAGCATTGTTACTGCTACTATATGTCAGGAATTACCTCCGGGAATTTAGGGTAGGGTGTGTTGTTTTAGATTTTGGTAATGGCGACGAAAACGAGTATAATAGTTGAAATATCAACGCTATTATGTTAGACACTGCTTTATGAATTATAATGATAAGCATTACCTCAAACATGCTCTTTTTGGGTTTGATCTTTGTACCCCGTGGAATATTATATATGATATTAACGTTTAATAAAACAAAACACTGAAAAATGATGATTTTGTGCAAAAGTTAATTTATATTGTTAGTTTTATGCAGTTTAATCATAATTGAATGAATTCTAACACGTTTGGTTAAGAGCATAGTTATTTGAAGGGCCAATTTGTTAAATGTCCAAAAAAGGTGAAATGTTTACGTTTTGGGACAAATTGGCGAAATATCCACAATATAAACCCCTCCTTTTCGCTGAGACTCTACTCCCCTCCTCCGATCTCTATCCCTACGCTTCATCAGGTCGCTCCTCCTCCCCTCCTCCAACGCCTCCTCCGATCTCCGGCACCACCTATCGGAGTCAAGGCTCGCGGCTGCAACGGGAGATTGAGATCGCTAGGGTTAGAGTAGGCGATTCGCCGGCGCATCTCTCCATGGCTGGATCTGTGCTGCCGGAGCGAGCGATCGAGGAAGCTTCCCTTCACTGCCGTGGTCGCGCAGAGATTCGATTCGATTCAATCGATCCACACCAAATCGAGTATCAGCTTAGCTAATTGATTGATCGATTCGTGATTGAGGTAGGTTTTTTCACTGGATTTGGTTTGGGGAAAGGTTCAGTCAATCTCTATCCCTACGATGTTGCTCCTGGAATCCGAGAGGAAGCCGGTCGCTCACCTCCGCTCGCTCAGATCTCTGCTCCGCTCGCTCAGATCTCCGCTCTCCTCCTCAGATCTCTCTCGCAGTTCACTCGCTCACATCGCTCGCACACCTCTCCTCCTCAGATTGCTCACTCAGAGAGATCTCTCGCTCGCATCTCTGTTGCTCGAGAGTCTTCGACTTTCTTGCAGTTGAGTTCGACTTCCAATAAATTGATGCCTCCCGTCTCACCTGCTCCCTTGCCGGAGTTCCGTCGCCGTCTCTGCAACTCCTCCCTTCCAAGGTTCCCGTCTCACCAGCACTAGGATCATCGACGGTGCACCGCCTCTCAGAGGCCGCCATTGGAAGCGGAGGCAGCAAAGGCTCGGATTGACAGTGCGGGGGAGGCGCGGATGTTCATATCAGAGAGGATCGAAAACGTCACATGTGTTCGTGTTCTATTTGATTCAATGAAGTCTGGTGGTTTTTGTAGTTCCAATTTGTTAAGGTTGACATGTGCTTGAACATAAGGTTTTTTTGCTGATTGTCGTTATGTCATGAATCGTATGTATTGTGAGTCTGTGACAGACAATAAAAATAGTTATGAGTAGTGCAAATTTGCAGTCATATGTGTTGAAACCATATCTATATTTATTATCATGGAGAAAGTTTGATTGTTGAATTCAAAATTTAGACATGAAAGGGTGTATGGTGATCCTGTGTGGAGTGGATGAATGAGGCTATGTTCTCATTTCGGATAATATTGTGCAAACATAAAGTTAAGGTGTGCAATTATAAGAGTACTTTGTGCTAATATAACCGTAAGCTGTGTAAATATGACCCAAGTCTAGTATTTTTTTTTTTTACATTTTGTCGTGCAAATATAAGAGTACGTTGTGCAAATATAACCGTAAGTTGTGCAAATATGACCCAAGTCTAAGTTTTTTTTAAAACATTTTGTCGTGCAAATATAAGAGTATGTTGTGCAAATATAACCGTAAGTTGTGCAAATATGACCCAAGTCTAGTTTTTTTTATTTTTTTTTTATTTTTTTTAACATTTTGTCGTGCAAATATAAAAGAGTACGTTGTGGAAATATAACCGTAAGTTGTGCAAATATGACCAAGTCTAGTTTTTTTTTTAATTTGTTTTTAGATTTTGTCGTGCACATATAAGAGGACGTTATAAAAATATAACCATAAGTTGTGAAAATATGACCCGCATCTAGTTTTTTTTTTAGAAAAAAATTTAAAATTTTTTGTCGTGCAAATATAAGAGTACGATGTGCAAATAAAACCGTAAGTTGTGCAAATATGACCCAAGTCTTGTTTTTTTTAACATTTTATCGTGCAAATATAAGAGTACGTTGTGCAAATATAAGAGTACGTTGTGCAAATATAAGAGTACATTGTGCAAATATAACCGTAAGTTGTGCAAATATGACCCAAGTCTTTTTTTTTACATTTTGTCATGCAAATATAAGAGTACGTTGTGCAAATTTAACCGTAAGTTGTGCAAATATGACCCAAGTCTAGTTTTTTTTTTACATTTTATCATGTAAATATAAGAGTACGTTGTGCAAATATAATCGTAAGTTGTGCAAATATGATCAAAGTCTAGTTTTTTTATTAAAAAAAAAACATTTTGTCGTGCAAATATAAGAGTACGTTGTGCAAATTTAACCTTAAGTTGTGCAAATATGACCCAAGTCTAGTTTATTTATTTATTTATTTATTATTTATTTTATATTTTTTAAATATTTTGTCGTGCAAATATAAGAGTACGATGTGCAAATATAACTGTAAGTTGTTCAAATATGACCCAAATCTAGTTTTTTTTTTTTACATTTTGTCGTGCAAATATAAGAGTACGTTGGGCAAATATAAGAGTACGTTGTGCAAATTTAACCGTAAGTTGCACAAATATGATCCAAGTCTAGTTTTTTTTGTTTTTATTTATTTATTTATTTATTTTATTTTAACATTTTGTCTTGCAAATATAAGAGCACGTTGTGCAAATATAACCGTAAGTTTTGAAGACTGGAGGAGACTAAAGACCAAGAAACTACAATTTGGCAGGTCAAGAATCAACTTTGTGATATCATGGTTGAATATGGATGTTGTGTACAAAACAATGACAGTTATGCCTTTCTCAGTACGAAGGATGACTAGTTCAAGGATGACAAAACATATAGCAGCCATAGAAACAGCAAGTTGCTGACTTGGTAGGAATTAGGATTTAGGAAGCTTCAATTGTAGTAAATTAAGATTTGAAGACAAATAATATACAGACAAATTTGCACCATGGATTGGTATTGTTCATGTTAGCTTTTCTGATTGGTTTGGTCGTCTGGATGTCTCAGAACTTTTACTCGACCTCCTCTGCCATCAGCCCCCACTGCAATCAAACTAGGAGCTTTAGAGCCTTGTGCACTGCCTGATGTTGTATGTGCCCTCTTGCACCATTTTCCCAAATATCTATTGGTTCCATCAGGTCTTAGCAATCCTCCAAGAAAGCACCGATCACCTACATTTTGAAGAAAAAGAATATACAGCTTAAAGTTGGTACAAATATGCAGCTCATGTCAATTAGAGAAGGAATGAAACTACACTGGCAAATATGATCTTTCATTTCAAAGTGGTACTTGGTTGAGAAATGATAATAGGGCATGGGGCCTCTTTCTTATCATCGTGAAGCAAAGAAGAAGCTTGTTTTATGTTCTTAAGTGACAACCCCACATCCGTCTCTGTGGCAGAGGAATCATGAGTGATGCAATTGTCAGGGATAGAGCCAGGACTTGAAGTTGAGAAGTTAAGGCTTTGCATTCAAAGCCGACACTCCAATGGCTTTGCATTCATCAGACTCAGTGGTTTGCATCTCTAAAGGAATTTTATGAACAGATTTTGATTCTTTCGGTGTATCTTCACCAGTTAAAATTTTAAATGTATCAAGGGTAATATCTATCTACTCTCAAGATTCAGGAAGAGATTCATGGTGCTTAAACTAATAGCCAAATAGAAGATATTTTTTAGTATCATGAACTTAGTGTTATAGGTTCTCTTGAAGAAATTCGCGATGGAACCTTGAGAGAACTTGATGAGAAGATTTCCCTTACCTCTAACCGACTAGATCGGTTTTATTTCCAACAAGCACAATTATGACATGGTTACTTCCTTATGCACGAACTTCCTCCATCCACTTGGTAGTGTTCAAGAATGATTGTCGATCTGCAAGATAAAATGTAATGCCTAGTTATAAATTCATCCATTTCTTATCAATAGCAGATGTGGTGACTAGTTATAAATTCATTCAATGCTTATCAATAGCAGATTATTTAATACAACTATAACAGGACTATCAAGTAACCCTGCATACTTGCGATTATTTTCTTAATGAAAACTCTATTAGATCCTGCACAGTTTCTGTAAGCTACACAAGATGGCGAATCACTTGTAAGCTGTTAAGAAACAAGAAAATGTATTAGAACTCACTTGCTATATCATAGACAACAATTGCGACCAAAGAATCTCTAATGTAGCTGGGAATAAGACTACGAAACCTTTCTTGTCCAGCGGTATCCCTGTACATAAGAAAGTTGCAACATTGCAATTTGTCAGATACACAGACAGTAAGGCTATATGCCAGTCTTTTGCAATAAAAACCAAATTCCCATCTCCATAGCAGACCCCGCCACAAGGAACATGCCAAGGAACCTAACACAAATGGAATTTCAGATCAATTTGAAACCAAATTGCTAGTCGTTTGCTGAAGTTCAAATGCAGTTTCTGATCAATTTCACCATATGCAAACTCATACACAACAGCACAGAAAAGAAACCACTAAGTTAAGCTAGGGCTTCTGAATCGTAGAAATCAAATCTAGCAGCCATGGCAAATATGAGAGAACATAGGAGCATGAGGAAGTGCAAGCCACTAATCAAATCAAGTTAATTGCCCACAATTTTCATAACACAGACAAACCGATCACAAACCAATGAACTAACAAATCTAAATTCATAACAACTTTGCATCAATGCTGAATTTTCGTATTCAGATCAAAAACTGATCGCAATCCACCAAAAAGATAGGCTGCGAGGATGAGAAATTGGAAACTCGAAACTCAAAACTCGAAAAAAAGGTGCTTAAATGCATAAAGAATATAGCTGAGTGTAACGATGAACAGACAGACCTTGTGATTGAGCAATTGGAACTCCGACGATTGCAATTGGGATCTGAATGCCGATTGCGAGCCAACCTCCAGTCCTTGCTGGTCCACAGATCCCGACGAGCGGCGCCTGGAGAGGACGACTTAGAGGTGATTTGGTAATTAGGCTTCAAAGCTGATTTGGTAAAATTGGATGCTAATTCGGCCGATTTTTGAGCAGAGGTTGAGCTTTGCCAACAGCCGTTTGGTGTACGACGGAGAGAAGACCACCGATCTGCTTCTTCATATTCTTCTCCGATCGCAAGCAGGTCAATTTCAGAAACTGCCGCCGAGATCTGCTCCTTCATCTTCTTCTCTGTCGTCCTCACCGAGGAAGAACGTGGTGTCCGAGATCACCGTCTTTGCTACGCCAATTTTACAATTGACACCGATCGAAAGGGCCTTTCAGCGCCTTGCCTCCTCTAGATCTGGCGTCGATTTTGCAAAATTCCAGATCCGGCGTCGAGAGAGCAAGAGAGACGAAATTGAGAGAACAAGAGAGACCGATAGCGAGAGAGCAGGAGAGAGAATTAGTATATATAGCGGATACTTTGCTAATTTGTTCAAAAAGGTAAAGGCATTTTACCAATTTGTCCAAAAAAAAGTGCATATTTGGCAAAAAAAATTTCTTATCTGAAACAACCTTATCGTTACCTGCCGACATTTTTCAAACGTTAGACGAACAAAGAGAAAGATGCAAAACAGGATTTGTCGGATCTCGGAGGGTCCAAAATGCCTTGCTCTTCTCTTCCCTTCTTTTCCCCTTTGTCTTTTTTCTTTTTTGTTGTTATTGAAATTTTTACGCTAAAAATGAGGATCAGGATTCTCTCCTATTAAAAACCTTATTAATATCTTCCTAATATCTCAACCATTGAATGGAATAGAGGGCTAAAATTAAATGGGGAGTTTACTAGAATGTCCATATTTTCAGCATTTATTAGCATTTTGTCCACCAACCTAATCGTATTAGCTAAATGTCTACCTTTGTTGCTGAAACCGAAGTTGCTAAAATTCAACAGCTTTTTTTTCTGCGTTGCTGAATCCCCGATTTCCCCACTGTTGTGTAAAGGCTCAGATTTTCAAATCCTAATTTTTCGGAAAAAAGAGAATTAAAAATGAAATTTAATCGGTTTTAAAACTCGTTTAGCGGATTCCAACCGGAATATAAAATTTGACGAATAATTTCAATCCTTTTTCCTCGAGAATTCAAAATAATTATCAGATAGCGTTATCCTTGTCGATTTTAAAAATCTAATTGATCGAGGGAGAGAGTCGAGGAAACTAACATTTGAGAACTAATTGCGGGATTCGAAATTCGCGTATTTGAGATTTATTCCGGGTATTTGGTTAACCACTTCCACACTCCGGCCACCCTCACCATACCTCTTTCAGCTCACCCATACCCCGTCACCCTCAACATTACCATTCACCATCACCGTCTTCACTTTCCACCATCACCTTCACCTCTCGCCATCACCATTTCTGACCACCATCACCCCCACTCCTTCCTTTTCTTTTTCATCCCCATCCCATTCGCTGATCACTACCATCGTTAGCCACTCTCCTCCGTCGAATTCAAGCCGCCACAACTTCATCCTCTTCCCATGGCGTGGCCTTTCACGGTGTGACGAATCGCCGCCCCGAGAAGTTCCTTCAACCACAACACCTGACGACCGAGAGTGATCGAGCCTCCGATGCACCTCCACACCCCCCTTCTCGTGAAGATCGACGCCCGAGGATGAACCAGAGCCACCGGGAGCAGCTCGAAGCGCCAACGTCCATCACCTCCCCTGTTCGAGAACAAGCTATCTTCCGGTAAGCCGTTCTCCTTCGTTTCCGATCCAAATCACCCCGAGCTCCTCCATCACACTCACCCATGTACGACGCGGGTCCGACGAGCCATTGTGAGCCACTGACGATGTCAATAACTCCGATCGAGAGCTCCGAAGTCGCGAACTCCCTCGGTGAGCTTCCACCTTTCCTCCCTCTATTTTGTTTCGATTCTGAATTGGGTCGGGCTGTGGGCAAATGTCGAGTGCGCATGAGCTGAGTGCGGTGCGTTGGGCGAGCTTGGAACCTCCGACGAGCTCGAATTGGCGCAGCGAGTGTCGACGAGCGCGATGAGCAGAGGCAGCGTGAGCGAGCAGTTGGCATGGGCAGAGCAGCGGACGCGAGTGAGCTGAGGCGGGGCGGGACCATGGAGTCAGAGCCAGTGAGCCACAGTTGGGCGAGTCGGAGCCAGGACGCGATGAGGAAGCAGCATCGAGCAGGCCGACAAGCGCGGGAGCGCGAGTAGAGCCGTTAGCTTCGTTGAATTCGGATGTGGAAGATGGCCAACGTGGCTGTGGGCCCCCCCTGCTAAGTTATATATATAATCGTTATTCATTTAAGCTGGTTTGGGTAAAAAAAAAATAGCGGGTTAGTTTCGGTTGGATTTAAATGGGTTCGGTTCGGTTGGGGTTTATCCGTATTTAATTAATTAATGATATTTAAAATAAAATATAATGTGAGCGAATTTGCAAAATAGCCACGAAATAGGCCTAATTTGGGAAATGTCCACGTTTTGGGACAATTTTGTGAAATGTCCTAAATATAAGCCTCCTTCCTCTCCCCCACGCGCGTTTCTCTCTCCTCCGGCTCTCCCTCTCCGCATGCTCTCTCTTTCTCCCTCCCGAATTGCTCAACGGCGATTGCCAGGATTTACGGCCGATCATCTCTCCGACATCATCAAAACCATCGATTTCGAAGTCTCTGTTGTGAGCCTAATTTGCTATGTTTTACACTTACTTTTATATCGATTTCTGCATACATTGCATGCATTTGGGTTAGAATAATACAGAATCTGTGTAGTTTACACTTATTTGCAATATATGGAGGTCTACACAAGTTTTTGTTATATTTCGCAGAAATCGGACGTACTTTGAAGCTTAAAGGAAACTCATGGAGAGGCAAAGAATGGTGCAGCTGGAGAAAAGACCATTTTTCACCATTCTTCGTTCTGAATCAAGCTTTGATATCTTCATGAGAGTTGTAGCCCTCGGAAAGAGCTTTCCAACGCATGGTTATATGCGTCAATCCGACGAACGAGGACTCGGGAAAGTGCGTTTCAAGAACAGAGAAGAAAGCTGAGAGAACTCTACTCGAGATCGACTAGCCTCTACTCGATCTCGACAAAGGCTGTCCGAGCACACCTGGTCGAGCAGAGCTGATCGAGGACACTGAGTCAGAGACAACCCGACTCCCGGAACCCTACTCTATCTCGAGGAGGCCTTGTCGAGATCGACCACACTTCGACGTCATGTCCGGAGTCGACGAGCTGTGCCAAGTCGAGAAGCCGAAAACGGAGAAGCGGAGCACCACCTCTACTCGATCTCGAGGAGCCAGGAGCCAAGATCCGAGCCATGTCGAGCAGAGCAACCCGACCAAGTCCAGCCAGCCATGGTCGACGACCACCGTACTCGATCTCGAGAAGCCCTACTCGAGATCGACGAGCCGCGTCCTGAAACCGCGTACGCGCCTTGAGCTGTCCGTGTCGAGTTGGGAGTCCTTGGGGCCGAAGGAGATCGAGATGGCCGAGATCTATCCTACATCTATCAAGTTCTATCCATAAAAGTCAAGATCTATCAACATGAAGACATTTTACCTATTTTAGATTTATCTTTCTCTTTTAGATTTATTTATCATAAAGCATTTAAGATATAATTTTAGATATAGATAAAGATTTCTATCCTTGAATAGCAAGGATTAGAAAGCTATAAATAAAGCCCATGGGGCTGATTTCTATTCATTCAATTTGAGAAGTAGAGAAGTAGTTCACAGAGACGATTTAGGAGTTCGAAGGTTTTAGGGTTTTGGCGTTCAACGAGAGTTGGATCGCCGGGATTGTAAAGTCTTTTGAATTTAGTTTAATGCAAGTTGTTATTTCCTTTCAATCAATGATGTCTGAGGTTGCGATGAAGCGCGAGTAGTCCACCCACTTCTAGGGTTGGGGCGAGCCCGACGATAGCCCTGCGTGTTTGAGGTAAAGATCTGACTTTTATCATGTTTTGAGCATCTACTACTTGTTTATGTTTTTATTACCCATCTAATGGAGATCCATGATAACAACTTGGATTGTAAACATAAAATTAGTAGAGACAATTAGGGTTTCTTGAAAGAGTTGTCTAATTGTTGGAAAAGGCGAAAGCTTGTCATTTGATGCGATTCATATGATTATCTTTTTATCTCTGCCTTATGCATGCTTGGTTATCGTTGTTGCAAACCCCAATCTTGGAAGCCTTTTACATTAAGTTTAGTTCGAAATCCCAAAGCAATTGTTTTTACTTTCTTTCGTTTCGTTTTAGTTTCTGTCTCCTCGATATCGAATAGCACTCGTCGATATCGAGTACTGATTCTCGATCTAGCATCGCTGTAGCTTCTGTGTGCAGGTACTCGACAAATCCCAACTTGACGTCGACGAAGCCTAATCGATATCGAGTAGCCCCTGGTCGATATCGACTACAACCAGTGCGTGTGTCTGCTGCGCTGCTCGACTGTCCGATCTTCTGTCGACTAACCCTAGTCGAGATCGAGGACACCTGTAGTCGACTTCCGTGAGATTTCTCCACTACCTAGGATCCGCTGACACGCTTCCTCGTGGATCGATCCTGACTTCCCGTTGCTACATCAGGAGGAGGTCTTGTAATTATTTGCAAGGGACGGAATCTGGTTTCCTGTGATTATTTATATTTTATTTTGCATACTCGATTTCCTCCTATCAACAAATTGGCGCCGTTGCCGGGGAAGCTAACAATCGCGCCTTAGGTAGTTAGTTCTCACTTTTTCTTTGAGTTAATTTACAGGTGTATGCGCCGTTCTGGTCAACCACCTGAGTTTGACGGCTTAGACGAACCAGAGCGCCTTCTACACATCAGGGCTAAACTGCAAAGAGCCATGGCAGCTGCGGAGACACAGGAACAGCTGATCGCAAGGCTTACAAGGGAATTGGCCGCTAAAGATGCTGCTATCGCCACTGAGAAAGCAGCAAGGGAACAAGCACAGACTGAGCTTGCCCAATACCCAACCACGGCAGAGGACTATATGCACCCAACTCTCGTCGTGCCTGAATCGGCGATTCTTATCCCTGAAAACTCTTTTGAAATTCGCACTCAATTTCTTATAGAGCTTAAAAATAATGCCTTTTTTGGTAGATTTAATGAGTGTCCTCTTGAACATATTACAAACTTTTCTGACATGTGCCGTACTCTTGCTGAAGGTACAACTTTGGAATATGTCAAGATGAAGGCTTTTCGCTGGTCTCTCGCTGGACCTGCACTGAAGTGGCTTGAAGGGCTGAAACCAAGATCCCTAACAACATGGGCCCAAGTAGAGCAAGAGTTTCTGAACAAATTCTTCCCACCCGCCAAAACAGCACATCTCCGCCAGAAAATCATAGCCTTCAAACAGAAGCAAGGGGAACCGCTGGCAAAGGCATGAGAGCGCTACAAGGAACTTCTGAGATCTTGCCCTACTCATGGACAACCACCCTACGTCATTCAGGAGATCTTCTTCAACTCTCTTGATCAAGTCACTAAGGACAGAATCAACCATTATACTCGCTATGAGTATCTGACAATGCCGCCAAGTGACGCGTGGGGTGTGCTAGAGAAGCTCACCACCTATGACAACAAGTATGGGTCTACTGCAACCTATGAAGAGAACCCATACGCCAGGCCAGCACCATCCATGCCCCTCTATGATCCTCCTAAAGAGATTGATCTTGATGTAAGGGAGCAGTACTACAGAGACCAGAATAAGAAGCTCCTTAAGCAAGTAAAGTATCTCTCTGTCAACCAGCCTTGCATAGAATGCGGATCGCAATGGCACACCACTCCTGAGTGCCCACACACAGAGCAAGTCAAGATGGCAGAGCACCATGAGGAGGTAGCTTACGCAGGGGGTCCCAATCGCTACATGGGGGACCAAAGGTTTCAGTAACCACAATGGAACCAAGGTGTCCCTAGGAACCCCCCGCCCTACAGAGCTCCAGGACATCCGGAGAGGGACCAGAAAAAGGATGATATACAGACAGTTCTGGAGGAAATACGGAGGAACCACTCAGAAACTAGGCAGTCCTTCAACTCCGTCTATACTCAGATGCAAGGTGTCAACTCTAGGCTTGGGGAAATTGATATATGGCGAAAATCAGTTGATACACAGATTGGTCAGCTAGCAGCGGGAATCCCCAGACAGTCAGGTGCGCTCCCTGGATCTTCAGAACCAAATCCTAAGGGAAAGACTGGATACATCGCTGCTATAAAACTCAGAAGCGGCCATCAACTGCAAGAGCCAGAGGTCGGAAAGCAGCAGAACAACGAAGAACAGCAAGCCGACATCGATAACACTGTAGTCGATCTCGAGGAAGGCCTCGTCGATCTCGAGGAGAAACTGCAAAGGCCCTCATCTGCACTGCACAGCAACTCGACTGCACCCAACCTGGTCGAGATCGACAAGGATCTAGTCGAGGTCGAGGAGCCCCTAGTTGAAGTCGACAAAGCTGCATCACCTCCGACATCTGTTCTGGCTCCAAATCAGAAAAAGAAGCTGCCTTTCCCCACAAAATCTCCAAAGGACCCGGCGGAAAAGAAATTTCAGCGCTTCATCAAGATGCTTCAGAAACTCAACGTCACCATACCCTTCACAGAAGCTCTCAATGAAATGCCATCCTATGTCAAGTTCCTGAAGGAGATTCTGAGCAAAAAGCGATCGATGGCTGAAATCACAGAGGAATGCAGCCACTTGGACATACTGGAGAAGAGGCCGGATCCTGGTAAGTTTGCTATAACTATTGGATTTGGTCCATACAAAATTAATGCTTTATGTGATCTTGGAGCTAGTGTGAGTATAATGCCTTTAACAATTTGGTCCAAGATTAAGATAGGTGCCCTAGAGCCTGTGGATGCCAGACTTTACATGGCCAACAATACTGTGGTCATCCCAACAGGCATGGTGGACAATGTGCCAGTACAAGTAGGTAAATTCTTTGTCCCTGCTGATTTCCTAGTTGTTGATATGCAAGAAGATCCTGCTTGTCCAATTATTCTAGGGAGACCCTTCTTGGCGACGGTGGATGCCAACATAAGCGTAAGGAAAGGAGTGCTCACCTTCAACATCAGCGATGAGGTAATTGAGTATTCCTTTAATAAAACTGAAAGGCATACAGGTCCAATGGAAGAGGTGAAATCTATCTCAGCTGGCTACATCACCTGCGGGGAACCCAAGGTCAGAAATATGACCCCAGAGGAGCTGGAAAAGAGGGACATGGAGGCCCAGGTGGAGGAGATCATGGCAATCCTAAAGGAGGATGCAGAAAATCCAATCGACACAAACCAAGGTACGTCGTTATGGATAAATTATTTTTCGGATGCCTTGACAGGAACCAAGTATGGGGTCAAGATCGACCAAGGCTCCTCGACATCGAGAACCCTAGTCGACCTCGACCAAAAACTGAAACCTCCACCAGCACCAGCATCGTCGAGCAGCAATCCTGAAGAGCCAGGCTCGTCGAGATCGAGTAGGCTACTCGAGATCGACCAGAAGAGCCCTACCTCGACTTCGCCTTCTTCGACGCTAACTCCACCAGACGAACCAGGCTCCTCGATCTCGACTAGGCTTGTCGAGATCGACCACCACCCGGCTCCACCAGATCCTTTTTCCTCGACGATGAAGCCACCAGGAGCAGAAACCTACTCGAGATCGAGTAGACTTGTCGAGGTCGACAAGACCTTACCTTCATCGACTTCTGCATCTTCGAGTAGACCACCACCAGAACCAGCATCCTCGTCGAGATCGACTAGCCCTAGTCGAGATCGACCAAACACTATGGTCCCCGATTCCGTCTCTGCGAAGGTAAGCCGAGGTATGGATCTTTCTTCTCCTATTTCCATTAAAGATCTATCTATACATGGGAGAGGTTTGCCTTGGTATGTGCGCTTATGTAGGATATCCAATGATGAGCCCAAGGAATATGAAGTTGGAGACAAGCTCTATGTCTCTAAATCAAAGGATCATTGGTTCCCTAATAAATTCAACAAGAAGCGGATGGGACCTTTCGTGGTGAACAAGATCCATTCTGGAGGATTGCAGCTGATGGACAAGAATGGAGTCTTATTTGAAGCCCAGGCTACATGGGCCCTGCAGATGCCACCTTGAGCTAAATGGAAAGTCGGCCTAGCGACTATAAAATCTAGAGCTTGTAAATAGACATTTATTTTTGGGACTTTTGGACATTGTTGCTTTTGTTTGTTTTTGGTTTTGAACTTTTAGTTTTTCTATTGTGGGTATATGTCTTCTACACTTTTCAGGTCCATGGATAGAAGCAAGCTATATTCATATTCATACTCGGCCCAGGCGACTCCTTCATTCAATATTAAGAGGTCCTGCACACCTGTCTAGTGAATTTCTTTCTTTACCCTTGTTTTTATACAGTGAGGACACTGTAATGTTTAAGTATGGGGTGGGGGAAGGGCTTACTTTATGCATATTTGCCATATTTGACATTATTTGTGCATATTTGGAGTTTATTTCTTTGAATTGCTACATGGCTATTTTGGAATACATTATTGATTTATGTGCTTATATGCATTGTTGTTAGAGACAATTAATTATCTAGATCTATCTTTATGAAGTCTATCTATAGATGGTATTTATCTATAGAAGGATTATTGTGGATGGTTTATCTACAATATGTTTTAGATAAGATAGGTTTATCTATATCTAGGTTTATTTAGATATAGTAGGTTTATCTATATCTAGGTTTATCTATAGGGCTATCTATAGGAGATCCTCTATTATAAATAGAGGCATGTAGGGTTGGAATTGTGTATCCATCAAAGCATCACAATAATAAGAAACCCTAGCTGCAGAGAGGTTTTTCTCTGCAGGGTGTTCTGCGCGGTTCTTGCCAGAACACGGAAATCCTTTGTGTCCTATTGTTCATTCTCCTTCTCTTTAACGGTATTCACTCGGGGAAATTCACAACAATTGGTATCAGAGCAAGGTTAGACGATGACATCCGGTGCGAAATTCGAGGTTCCGCGTTTCGATGGCACTGGAAATTTCGGTCTTTGGCAACGACGAGTGAAGGATCTGCTGACTCAGCAGGGAATGTTAAAGGCGCTGAAGGAGGTAAAGCCTGAGGCAGTGAAAGCTGAAGATTGGGAAGAGATGCAGGAAAAGGCGGCGTCGATCATTCGACTCTGTCTGGCAGACGAGGTGATATACCATGTAATTGATCTCAAATCCTCGCAGGAAATTTGGGTGAAATTGGAGAACAGGTATATGTCAAAATCCTTGTCGAGCAAGTTGTATCTAAAGCAAAGATTGTACGGGTTGAAGATGACAGAAGGCTCCGACTTGGTAAAGCACATCAACACCTTTAACCAAGTTATTGGAGATTTGGCACGACTGGATGTAAAGCTTGAGGATGAAGACAAAGCCATGATCTTGCTATGTTCTCTACCCTCTTCGTTTGAGAATTTGGTGACGGCGCTGACAGCAGGGAAGGAAACGATATCCCTGGATACGGTGAATACGACGTTGCTTGCTCATCATGAGCGACGTCAAAATTCTAACAGCGAAGGTTCCCAAAGCGAAGGGTTGTATGTCAAAGGAAACCAGGGAAGAGGGAGGAAGAAAGAGAAGCAAGATGGGGGTGACAGACCGTCCAGATCGAAGTCCAGAGGGAAAAAGGCAGTTACTTGTTACCACTGCAAGGAAGAAGGTCACTTTAAGCGTGATTGTCCAGTAAGAAAGAAGAAGTATGAGGGAAAGACGGATGATTCGTCTTCGAAATCAGCAAACGTAGTGCAGAAAGAAGATTCAGACAGTACAGACTCAGATATGCTTTCAGTAACGTCTGGAAGATGTTCAGATTTATGGATCTTGGATTCTGGTTGTTCATTCCACATGACTTCGAACAAAGGCTGGTTCGAGGTGTACAAGTCAGGAAGTTTTGGTTCTGTTCGATTGGGAGACGACAAGCCATGCAATGTTGTAGGAATCGGGCAGATCAAACTCAGGATGCATGATGGTGTAGTCCGGACATTGACTGATGTACGTTATGTTCCAGATCTCAAGAAGAATCTGATTTCCTTGGGTACATTACATGCAAATGGGTTCCGTTACAAGACAGTCGATGACGGTCTGAAAGTGAGCAAAGGAGCCATGACAGTAATGAGGGCGAGACGAACCTCTGGAAATATCTATATGTTGTTAGGGAGTACAATTGTAGGCGGAGCTGCAATTGTAGAGTCTGAGTCTGATAGTACAACTTTGTGGCACATGCGCCTTGGCCACATCGGCGAGCATGGCATGACTGAGCTTCACAAGCGAGGTCTTCTGACTGGTGTAAAGAGTTGTAAGATGGATTTCTGCAAGTTCTGCGTGATGGGGAAACAATCCAAAGTATCGTTCAAGACAGGCAAACACAATACAAGTGGCCTGCTTGACTACGTACATTCTGATGTATGGGGGCCAACTCAAGTAGAGACATTAGGAGGATTTAGGTACTTTGTCACCTTTATCGATGACTATTCGAGAAAAGTCTGGGTGTTTTTCATGAAACACAAATCTGAGGTCTTCAGCAAGTTCAAGCTGTGGAAGGCAGAGGTAGAGAACCAGACAGGGAGGAAGGTGAAATATCTGAGATCAGATAATGGCACAGAATACACTGAAACAAAGTTTCAGCAGTTCTGTGAAGAGCATGGCATTCAAAGGCACTTTACAGTCCGAAAGACACCACAACAGAACGGTGTTTCAGAGAGGATGAACCGTACAATTACAGAGAAGGCTCGTTGCATAAGGTTGCAAGCAGGGCTTGCAAAGAGCTTTTGGGCAGAAGCAGTGAGCATGGCGGTCTATCTGATCAATAGATCACCACGGATTTCTCTAAACGGGAAGGTCTCTGAGGAGGTATGGACTGGTTCAGATTTAGATTTGTCAAATCTAAAGATCTTTGGTACTCCTGCATATGTGCTGATTCCAAGTGATGAGAGAACGAAACTGGATGCAAAGTCTAAGAAGTGCATCTTCTTGGGCTATGAGAAAGGTGTAAAGGGTTTCAAGTTTTGGGACCCTGTTGCTATGAAACGAGTGATCAGTCGAGATGCTGTATTTGATGAGCAGTATATGCTTCAACAGGCCAAAGAAGTTGAGAGGTCTGTGGTTACAGAGACTGATCCTAAGACGGTGGAGGTGGAGCTTGGTGAAGAGATTGACACTAATGCTCCTATATCAGCAGGAAGTGAGCAACAACAACGGCAGGTGGAGAGTTTTATTTCTGGAAGACCTAAGCGGGTGACACGACCTCCGGTCAGATTTGGTTTTGATGAGATGGTTAACTATGCTCTTGTTATTGGTGAAGATGATCCATCTAACTTTCAAGAGGCTATTCAAAGTCAGGAGAAAGAAGAATGGGTAGGTGCTATGGCAGAAGAGATGGAGTCTCTCAATAAAAATCAGACATGGAAGTTAGTTAGTCTTCCGACGGGGAAGAAGGCTATAGGGTGCAAATGGGTGTTCAAGAAGAAACAAGGTGACTCACACAGAGAAGGGGTGAGGTTCAAAGCACGCTTAGTAGCAAAGGGCTACTCACAGAAGAAGGGGACAGATTATGATGAGATATTTTCCCCTGTGGTCCGACACACTTCTATCAGATTGGTGTTGGCACTGGTAGCTAGTTGGGATTTACATCTTGAGCAAATGGATGTGAAGACGGCTTTCCTTCATGGTGATTTGGAGGAAGAAATTTACATGGAGCAACCAGAGGGTTTTATTGAACCTGGAAAGGAGCAGCTTATATGCAGTTTGAGAAAGTCACTGTATGGGTTGAAGCAAGCTCCTAGGCAATGGTATAAGAAGTTTGACTCTTATATGCTTCGAATTGGCTACCAGAGATGTGAGTATGATTGCTGCGTTTATGTGAAATATCTTGATGATGGCTCCCCTTTGCTTTTGTTGCTATATGTTGACGATATGCTCATTACTGGGAAGAACATTGATGATATTGTTGAGCTGAAAGCTTTGCTGGGAAAGGAGTTTGATATGAAGGATCTTGGTGCAGCAAAGAAGATCCTTGGTATGGAAATTCGCAGAGATAGAAGTTCTGGGAGATTGTGGCTATCTCAACAGAATTATATTGAGAAAGTGCTTGACAGATTTGACATGGCAAAATGCAAACCTGTTAGCACCCCTTTGGCGAATCACTTCAAACTCTCTTCCACTCAGTGTCCGAAGTCTGATGAAGAAATCAGAGATATGTCGAAAGTTCCGTATGCTAGTGCAGTTGGTTGTTTGATGTATGCTATGGTGTGCACAAGACCTGATCTGGCCCAAGCTGTTAGCCAAGTCAGCAAGTACATGTCTAATCCTGGAAGGGAACACTGGAATGCATGCAAGTGGATTCTCAGGTATTTGAGGGGTACTGCTGACCATGGGATCATGTTTGGTGGCGAAAAAGGCGGTCTTTCAGTCAAAGGGTACGTTGATTCAGACTATGCTGGTGATCTTGACAATCGGAGGTCCACTACTGGGTATGTCTTTACTCTTGCTGGGGGACCTATTTGTTGGAGATCTGTTTTACAGTCTGTGGTAGCCCTTTCTACTACCGAGGCAGAATACATGGCTTTAGCAGAGGCAGCCAAGGAGGCACTATGGCTTAAAGGAATTGTGAAGGAACTGAGTATTGAGCAAGGTGGAGTTGAGATATATTGTGATAGTCAGAGTGCTATATATCTGGCTAAGAACCAAGTATATCATGCTCGGACGAAGCACATTGATGTGAGATTTCACAAGATTAGAGAGCTTGTAACGTCCGAAGAAATCATCTTAGAAAAAGTTCACACCTCTCAGAATGCTGCTGATATGTTAACCAAACCAGTCACCGCAGACAAGTTCAAGCATTGCTTGAATTTGGTTCATATTACTCGATGTTAGTTGAGTGAGAAACCCCAGGGAACGGAGCACAGGAAGACATGGGGCAGACAAGATCCTGGAGATGTTTCCGTTCGTTGCAATAGAGATAGATTATTTGTCTAGGTGGAGATTGTTGTTAGAGACAATTAATTATCTAGATCTATCTTTATGAAGTCTATCTATAGATGGTATTTATCTATAGAAGGATTATTGTGGATGGTTTATCTACAATATGTTTTAGATAAGATAGGTTTATCTATATCTAGGTTTATTTAGATATAGTAGGTTTATCTATATCTAGATTTATCTATAGGGCTATCTATAGGAGATCCTCTATTATAAATAGAGGCATGTAGGGTTGGAATTGTGTATCCATCAAAGCATCACAATAATAAGAAACCCTAGCTGCAGAGAGGTTTTTCTCTGCAGGGTGTTCTGCGCGGTTCTTGCCAGAACACGGAAATCCTTTGTGTCCTATTGTTCATTCTCCTTCTCTTTAACGGTATTCACTCGGGGAAATTCACAACATGCATGATTTCCAAAATTTGAGAAAAATGACCCCCATTGAAATTTTTGATAAATGTCATGGAAGCTTATATTGAACTCGACGATGCAAAATTGGATTCATTAGAGATATAGCATGAAATTGCCTAGTAAAGGGAAGTCACAATGAAATACATATTTTGATGAAAACCATGAAAGGAGGTAAAATTTGAAGTTGCTTTTGACATGTTGCATGATAAGAGGATGGAGGACTTTATATTTCCATATAATGTGCTCATTGTTATATCCTAGCCTTACCTATGCTTATGCATCACAAAAGCCATAATACGCCTTATTTCATATATTGCTCCACATGATCTAAATATTGCCATTCTTTATCCTATCCGGGGATTATGTTGAGAATGATGTTACATTATGGAGATGTTATATGGTTATTGTGTGATATGGAGTTTGGAAGGAAATTGTTTGAAATATATGGAAAATTTAATGAGTGAAAGAAAATCCAATCACCTCAGGAGATAAAGGTAGATTGACCCTTCTCTCTAAGATAATAGTTTGGAGAGATGGGACATATTGTGAGGAGTCCAAAGCACTAAGTATCCGGGGCCATTCACGACACCCATGTTTGCGACTCGCGAGAAGGCAGTGCTGAGGTTAGAGAGGTAAAAGCATTATTATTGAAAAAAGCATTATGGAAGGTGATGAGTCAAAGGAAGAAGGGATGTGGTTAAGAAAGTTTGGAAATAATCCATTTCCCCGGATCATTAGCACCACATTGCCGAAAATTGCCCACCTTTAGCCTTTTACCAATCTACTCCTTATTTGAGCTTAAAATAAAGTCCTCTTGATTATTTATGCTTTGTCACGTGAATTATCTTTGCATAACCCTCCTTTTGTGAGTAGATGTTGCTTTTCTATATTTGCACATGCATGGATTTGTGACACTAGTACCTTTTCGAGGATGGTAATTGACTGCTGGGTTATATGACAATGAATCTGATATGTTGAGAGTTTTGAATTCTTCCCCTGAATGACAAATAAAAGTATTGCTTGAGGACAAGCAAGCTTAAGTATGGGGTGTTTGTTGTGAGCCTAATTTGCCATGTTTTACACTTATTTTTATATCGATTTCTGCATACATTGCATGCATTTGGGTTAGAATAATACAGAATCTATGTAGTTTACACTTATTTGCAATATATGGAGGTCTACACAAGTTTTTGTTATATTTCGCAGAAATCGGACGCACTTTGGAGCTTAAAGGAAACTCATGGAGAGGCTAAGAATGATGCAGCTGGAGAAAAGACCATTTCTCACCGTTCTTCGTTCTGAATCAAGCTTTGATGTCTTCATGAGAGTTGTAGCCCTCGGAAAGAGCTTTCCAACGCATGGTTATATGCGTCAATCCAACGAATGAGGACTCGGGAAAGTGCGTTTCAAGAACAGAGCAGAAAGCTGAGAGAACTCTACTCGAGATCGACTAGCCTCTACTCGATCTCGACAAAGGCTGTCCGAGCACACCTGGTCGAGCAGAGCTGATCGAGGACACTGAGTCAGAGACAACCCGACTCCCGGAACCCTACTCGATCTCGAGGAGGCCTTGTCGAGATCGACCACACTTCGACGTCATGTCCGGAGTCGACGAGCTGTGCCAAGTCGAGAAGCCAAAAACGGAGAAGCGGAGCACCACCTCTACTCGATCTCGAGGAGCCAGGAGCCAAGATCCGAGCCATGTCGAGTAGAGCAACCCGACCAAGTCCAGCCAGCCATGGTCGACGACCACCGTACTCGATCTCGAGAAGCCCTACTCGAGATCGACGAGCCGCGTCCTGAAACCGCGTACGCGCCTTGAGCTGTCCGTGTCGAGTTGGGAGTCCTTGGGGCCGAAGGAGATCGAGATGGCCGAGATCTATCCTACATCTATCAAGTTCTATCCATAAAAGTCAAGATCTATCAACATGAAGACATCTTACCTATTTTAGATTTATCTTTCTCTTTTAGATTTAATTCCTAAATTGCTTTTATTTATCATTAAGCTTTTTAGATATAATTTTAGATATAGATAAAGATTTCTATCCTTGAATAGCAAGGATTAGAAAGCTATAAATAAAGCCCATGGGGCTGATTTCTATTCATTCAATTTGAGAAGTAGAGAAGTAGTTCACAGAGACGATTTAGGAGTTCGAAGGTTTTAGGGTTTTGGCGTTCAACGAGAGTTGGATCGCCGGGATTGTAAAGTCTTTTGAATTTAGTTTAATGCAAGTTGTTATTTCCTTTCAATCAATGATGTCTGAGGTTGCGATGAAGCGCGAATAGTCCACCCACTTCTAGGGTTGGGGCGAGCCCGACGATAGCCCTGCGTGTTTGAGGTAAAGATCTGACTTTTATCATGTTTTGAGCATCTACTACTTGTTTATGTGTTTATTACCCATCTAATGGAGATCCATGATAACAACTTGGATTGTAAACATAAAATTAGTAGAGACAATTAGGGTTTCTTGAAAGAGTTGTCTAATTGTTGGAAAAGGCGAAAGCTTGTCATTTGATGCGATTCATATGATTATCTTTTTATCTCTGCCTTATGCATGCTTGGTTATCGTTGTTGCAAACCCCAATCTTGGAAGCCTTTTACATTAAGTTTAGTTCGAAATCCCAAAGCAATTGTTTTTACTTTCTTTCGTTTCATTTTAGTTTCTGTCTCCTCGATATCGAATAGCACTCGTCGATATCGAGTACTGATTCTCGATCTAGCATCGCTGTAGCTTCTGTGTGCAGGTACTCGACAAATCCCAACTCGACGTCGACGAAGCCTACTCGATATCGAGTAGCCCCTGGTCGATATCGACTACAACCAGTGCCTGTGTCTGCTGCGCTGCTCGACTGTCCGATCTTCTGTCGACTAACCCTAGTCGAGATCGAGGACACCTGTAGTCGACTTCCGTGAGATTTCTCCACTACCTAGGATCCGCTGACACGCTTCCTCGTGGATCGATCCTGACTTTCCGTTGCTACATCAGGAGGAGGTCTTGTAATTATTTGCAAGGGACGGAATCTGGTTTGCTGTGATTATTTATATTTTATTTTGCATACTCGATTTCCTCCTATCAACAGTCTCTTCTACAGAATCAGGTAAGCAAAGCATTAGATTACAATCTACAACAAACGCTACCATGAATTCATGGAAAATTTGCGCCAAATGCGCAAATTTTACTAGAATTTTGACGATTCTAAGTTGATTCTCAATTATGCTGAAGAATCATATTAAATTTGCGCCGAATGCGCAAATTTCCTTCAATTTTTGTATTACTGCTTCAATTTTAATAGAATTTTGACGATTCTAAGTTGATTCTCAATTATGCTGAAGAATCATATTAAATTTGCACCGAAGGCGCAAATTTCCTTCAATTTTTGGATTACCGCTTTGAATCGAGTGATTACAACTATATATAGATTACGTCAAATCTGTGCTTATTTATGCTTATATATGCTATACCTGTATGAAAATATAGTTGAACTGAATGATTACTGCTATTGAATGCATCAAAATCTGTACCTTTGGTGAAAATTTTGATTCATTTTTTATGCATCAAGTGATTAAGGTTATGGAGTCACACATACAGTAGAATCAAATGATTAATATTATAGAATGCGTCAAAATTTGCGCCTTGGCGCAAATTTTGATTGATTTTTGAAGCATGAATTACTGATTATGATCATTGTTTGCTATATATGTGTAATTTTCAAGTTTCCAATCGAATTTGTGTATGTTTATGCTTATTTATGCTTGTTAATATTTTACATTGCTCAAGTCATCACTATGATTGTTTACAATGTGATTTCACTATGATTGTTCAAGTAATCAGTAGACTTGAATCATAGAAAATTTCCACCAGAAGTGCAAGTTTTATAGAATTTTTCTCATAACAGGTGTATTGTATTCATCTAGTTGATTTAAAGATATAGATTTCATACTGTTGCATCCAATATTGTGTTCATGTCATCCAATATTGTGTTCATGTCATCACTACACTTGAATCTAGGAAATATATTGAAGTATCCATTCCTTATTAGACTTTGATTGCTCATGTCATCACTACACTTCCTTATTGCACTTTGATTGAGCCGTGTCAGCACTGCACTTGAGTCATAGAAAATTTGCACGGGAGGTGCAAATCCATTGTTGCATTTGACAATATAATGATCGATCCATTCCTTATTACACTTTGAATGTTTTCATGTCAGCACTGCATTTGACTCATAAAAAATTTGCACCGTAGTTGCAAATTTTGTAGGATTTTTGTTCATAACAGGTGTATTCTATTCATTTAGTTGATTTAATGATAGAAAATTTGCACCAAAGGTTCAAATTTTTTAGGATGGTTTTCATAACTGCTATATTATATTCATATAATTGATTAGATGATACGAATTCCTTACTGTTGCATCTAATATTGCATTTGACAACATATTGAAATTCCCCTTTCCTTATTGTACTTTGATTGCTCATGTCATCGTTTCAATCAGATTGTGTTTGTTACTACTGCAATGTATTTATCCTCTTAAATTCATACTCTGCAGATTACAATGGCAA
This sequence comes from Persicaria maculosa, assembly GCA_963922045.1. NCBI lineage: Eukaryota > Viridiplantae > Streptophyta > Magnoliopsida > Caryophyllales > Polygonaceae > Persicaria > Persicaria maculosa. The sequence continues at coordinate 49,796,225 of OY998251.1, read as the reverse complement.
CCCACATTATTACAGTTGTATATAGTTGGAAATGGTTATTAGATTATTCAGGTCCAACCTTTGTTGGAGACACTACTTCAAAGGTGTTTATGATTGATGACTTAATAACACTACAGGGTTTAACTGAAAAAGTGCACAACAGATTCAATATAGAAAGTGCATTTGAATTAGAATTCAATCATTTACACCCTTTCAAATTCTTGAGAGCTCCGCTTAATGTTGAATGTGATGCTGATTTGAAAGATTTTTTTAAGGTTGTCTGAACTACAGGATGTTAAATTTGCTGTTGAGTTGTGTGTAAGCATTAAAACAGATAGTGAACAAGAAGATCAACAGTTGGTGACATGCAATCTAAATATAACTGACATTGTCTTAGGGGAAAATAGCATGACATTGATCGGTGACACCAGGATGAAGGGTGTATTGTTAGAAGATACTGGAGATGACATGTATTCTGTAAACAGTGATACTGCAAGTGATGAAGATTCTGCAGATGAAATATGGAGAACATTCTATTCTACAACACACAGGAGAGAAACTACACTAGAAGATTGGGATGCTGATAGCTCTACTGTGCCTAGTGTGAATCTGAATTCACAAAACTTGATGTGCATAGGCAAAAGCTTTGAATCAAGGAAAGCATTTAAGAATGCTTTGGGAATCTTGTCAATAACCGAGATATTTGGTTTTCGTGTGGCAAAATCAGATACAAAGTATTATAGGGTGCATTGTGTAGATCCTAACTGCAAATGGAAAGTGCATGTCAAAACTTTTGTTCCAACTTGGCATGAGGTTATAGTATATGTTGACATGCACACCTGCACGTGGGATTTCAGAACAAAACACTACAAACAGCCTTCATCTTCTGTGATTGCAAGCATCATCGAATCAAGGTGAGAAAATTTTGTAAGAAATAGTATTTATATTTAATCTTGCTTTTTAATATATTATTTATTCTAATTTGAATATAATTACATGGTGTTGACGCTGGATACAAACCAGCACAGATAGTGGATAAGATGAGAATAGAAAAAAAAGATGCCAATTACCTACTAGAGAGCATGGAAATCATCAAAAATTGCTCACGAAATTGTTAAGGGGACATCAGAATCAAATTATGCAGATTTACCATCATTTTGCCATATGCTCATGGAGAGAAACAATGGGACTATAGCATTATTTTCAACAGACAAAGAAGACAAGTTTCAGTACTTGTTCCTCTCCTTTGGATAGTGCATCAGAGCATTCCCCCTCTTAAAGAAGGTATGTCTTAATCAGTGTCAGCATAAATTCTATTGTCATTGATTTTCTTAAATTCAATAACAACAGTAATTTCATTTCTTTATATACCAGGTTGTTGTTATTGATGGCACATTCCTAACTGGGCAATACAGAGGCACGTTGCTTGGAGCAGTTGCACAAGATGCAAATAGACATATTTTTCCGCTTGCCTTTGGTATTGTTGACTCCGAAAACAACAGCTCTTGGGAATGGTTTTTGTATCGGCTGCTGCAGGTTGTGCCTCCATCAAATGACTTAGTGTTTGTCTCTGATAGACATGCTAGCATTTCAAGGGCTATATCTTTAGTTTACCCAACAGCTACACACTGCATATGTATGTGGCACTTGAAACAAAACATCAAAGCGACATTCAAGAAAAAAGAACTGGGGAAAATGTTCAAAAAAGCAGCAGAGAGTTACACTATCCAAGAGTTCAACAACTACCTTGCACAAATAGAAGCAACCTGTCCAAAACTGTCAGAATATCTGGTGTCAGCAGGTTTTGATAAATGGACCAGAGTACATGCAAAGTGTAATAGATATAACGTGATGACATCCAACAATGCTGAAAGCTTGAACTCCGTTTTCAAAGGGAAAAAGGATTATCCCATTGTGGCACTTATGGAGTTTGCTAGAGAAAAGCTCACATCATGGTTCCAGGAAAGAAGAGAGAAAGCACTAGGAAACCAAGATAGAATAACTCCTGAAATCCTTAAGGTGATAAGGAAATCACAAGAGCAAGTTGGGTTATGCAGAGTAGAAAGGATGAATGCATCACAATTTGAGATCAACGGTCACGGAGTTGTAGCTATAGTTGATCAATCAGCGAGGACATGTACATGCAGAGTATTTGATGTCGAGAAAATACCGTGTGTACATGCTCTAGCAGCCATTACACACATAAAGGCAAATGTGTCTGATTTTATTGCAAAATTTTACAGCAATATGATGCTTGGCGTATGGCATATGCAGAAACAATATATCCAGTGTTGGTAGAAGATGAAGGGAACATCCCTGATGTGATAAAATCTATCAAATGTTACCCCCTAGTAGTAAGAAAGAGAGCAGGAAGACCACCTTCAAATAGAAAGCTTTCAATGGGAGAGTTCAAGAGGAGGTTGAAGCATTCGAAATAAGGCTGTCAACACAATTTCTATCATCAGTATTATATAAAAGTAATGTTAGGAAATAATACAGTTTAGACATTGTGATTGACATTTATGTTTCAAAATAAATATTAATTCCATATTATAGAATAAAATTTTAGATTTTATCATGTAATAATACTAGTTTGTATACTCTTTTCCATTTATGTCAGCACAATTTTTCCATCAGTGCTCATGAAATTTCAAATTTTTATCATTGTTGTTCACTCAAAAACGATACAAATTTGACAAAGTGTTGTTGTTGTGCAAATATAAACTATTGTTGAGAAAAAATAAGATGATGTTGGGCAAGTTTTCACCAACCATACGATGTTGTGCAATTTTATTCTATTGATAAGCGGAAATAAGACCATGTTGAGCAATAATCTATAGAGCAACTATGAGAACATAAATAGAGAAAATAAGATCACGTTGCCAACAAAGTGTTGCTGTTGTGCATATATAAACTATTGTTGAGCAAAAATAAGATGATGTTGAGCAAGTTTTCACCAACCATACGATGTTGTGCAATTTTATTCTATTGATGAGCAGAAATAAGACCATGTTGAGCAATAATCTATAGAGCAACTATGAGAACATAAATAGAGAAAATAAGATCATGTTTCCAACAAAGTGTTGTTGTTGTGCATATATAAACTATTGTTGAGCAAAAATAAGATGATGTTGAGCAAGTTTTCACCAACCATACGATGTTGTGCAATTTTATTCTATTGATGAGCAGAAATAAGACCATGTTGAGCAATAATCTATAGAGAAACTATGAGAACATAAATAGAGAAAATAAGATCATGTTGCCAACAAAGTGTTGCTGTTGTGCATTTATAAACTATCGTTGAGAAAAAATAAGATGATGTTGAGCAAGTTTTCACCAACCATACGATGTTGTGCAATTTTATTCTATTGATGAGCAGAAATAAGACCATGTTGAGCAATAATCTATAGAGCAACTATGAGAACATAAATAGAGAAAATAAGATCATGTTGCCAACAAAGTGTTGCTGTTGTGCATTTATAAACTATCGTTGAGCAAAAATAAGATGATGTTGAGCAAGTTTTCACCAACCATACGATGTTGTGCAATTTTATTCTATTGATGAGCAGAAATAAGACCATGTTGAGCAATAATCTATTGAACAACTATGAAAACATAAATAGAGGAAATAAGATCATGTTGCCAACAAAGTGTTGCTGTTGTGCATTTATAAACTATCGTTGAGCAAAAATAAGATGATGTTGAGCAAGTTTTCATCAATCATACGATGTTGTGCAATTTTATCCAATTGATGAGCAAAAATAAGACGATGTTGAGCAATAATCTATTGAGCAACTATGAAAACATCAATAAAGAAAGTAAGATCATGTTGCTAACAAATTCACAAGTGTCGATTGTTGTGCGTATATAAACTATTGTTGAGCAAAAATAAAATGATTTTAAGCAAATGTTTCCCCTACTGCACTTCAATGTTGTGCAATTTTATACGATTGATGAGCAAAAATATTACGATGTTGTGCAATAATCTATTGAGAAAGTATGTAAACTTAAAGAGAGAAAATAAGATCATGTTACCAATAATTTCACAACTCTCGGTTGTTATGCAAATATAAACTATTGTTGAGCAAATATAATATGTTTTTGAGCAAATATCTACCAATAAACCATGTTGTGTGATGTCCACTAAAAGAGCCATGTTTTTATGCACATTTTAGCTCCTTATTCTATATACTTTGCATATTTCGGGTTGGGAATATGTTGAATTTATGTAATATATGCTTATTTGCAAGAAATAGAGGTCTACATAAGTTTTGGTTTAATATTGTAGAATTTGGAGCCATTCTGGGACAAAACCAAGAAGAGAAGACGGAAGCTGAGTTTTACTCGATTTCGAGGAAAGTTCCTCGATATCGACCAAAACTGTGAACCAGAGCCTGGTCGAGGAGAAGCTGCTCGAGAAACTGAGAAGAGAAGCCAACTCGAGTAGCGTTTTTACTCGATGTCGAGTAAACTGCTCAACATCGATCAAACCAGAAGCCTTGTCCGAGTTCGAGAAGGGAAGAAGCAACTCGAGAAGACGAAGAAAAGCCGAAGTCGACCACAAGTTCCTCGATGTCGACCAAATTGGTTGATATCGACCAAAAAGATCTCTGGGCCGTGAGACTGTTGGGCCTGTTCGAAGTCGAGCTGGATTGTTTGGATGCAAAGAAGTCCAAATCTATCAAAGTCTATCAAGGTTTATCCAAGGAGAGAAGATTATTCATTAATGTCAAGAGATATTTAGATATTTCCCTTTTAAGATTTATGCTTTATCTTTATTTAATTTTATCTTTAGAAAGTAGATATAGATTGCTTTCCTTGATTAGCAAGGATTAAGCCCTATAAAGCCCATAGGGCTGATTTTCTATTCATTGAATTTCAGAGAAGTAGTTCTACATAGAGTTTAGGAGTTCAAAGGTTTTAGGGTTTTGGCATTCTACGAAAGTTTGAGTGCCAGGATTGTAAAGACTTTAAATATAGTTTATGCAAGTTATTTCTTTTCAATCAATGTCTGTGATTGCGATGAGGCGCGAGTAGTCCACCTACTTCTAGGTTGAGGTGAGCCCAACGAGAGCCATGTTGGTGGATTAGCGATTGCAAAAGGAGGTATTTTATCGTTATCTTATTCTATTCCATGTGCTTCATCTTTGATTGAGAAATTGAAGAACTCATGTTGTGAAACTTGGGTAGTAATTAGGATTTTTTCGGAAGATTATAAATTCTAATTATGAAAAGGAATAGATGCAATTAGGGTTATTTATCGCGAGATCTATATTCCTACGTGTCGGATTGGGTGAAAGCCTTCTCCTTTATCGATAAAGTCACCGCCTTTTATGATTTATATTCCGCTTTCGTGGTAATCGTTGTTGCAAACCCTAATCTTGGAAGTTCTCTTTCATCCATCGGTTTAGATTCGAAATTTGCATTCGTTTTTACTTTCTGTTCTTCTCGATTTCGACGAAACTGGTCGACGTCGACTTCTCACATTCGATCAAACAAGATCGCCGTAGCTTTTGTTTCTGCAGGTTCCTCGATCTCGAACAAAACTCCTCGACCTTGATAAATCTCCTTGATATCGAGTAAACTACTCAAGATCGACCAAGCCCAGTAGCTGCCGTTTGCTCAGTTCGACTTGCCTGACCTTCTGTCGACTAACCCTAGTCGAGGTCGAGCACCCTGAAGTCAACTTCTGCCCGTGAGATTCCTCCGCTGCCTAGGATCCGCTGACCAGCTTCCTCGAGGATCGAACCTGACTTCCTTTTGCTGCATCGGGAGGGAGTCTTGAACATTATTTGCTGGGATCCAATCGGTTTGCTTTACTTTATTCATATTTTATTTGCAATCATATTCTATTGAAAAGTAAAGAATCATATTATGAAAAAATAAATTTAAGGTATGGAATTATAAGTTAAATAATAAGAAATAAATAAAGTATTACACAATTTCCGATTTTATACAAAAAAATAAAAGAAAAACTGTTTTCCTAAAAAAATATAAAAAGCAACCAATGTAAATGTCTAAAACGCTTTTCTCGTTCTAGAAGTTCTCCATCACCTTCGTTTGGTTTTCATCCTCCAGCTAAATCTACTCTCTCTCTTTCTCTGCGAGATTTCTTCACGCTTGATTATAGGCTTGTGGAGAAGAAATCTATCATATACATCAACATGTCATCAGATCCGAAAGGTTTGATTTCGTCTATTCCGTATATTATAGTTTAAATTAGAAAAAATTGTGTTTAAGGTTTAGTTTTCACGAAAATAAGGAAATGGCGCTTAATCAAGAGGTTTGAACGTTTATAATCAAGCAGTTATTCAGGCTTCCAAGAGATACCATTACTAATTCAATTACTTGCACATTATAATTCGAAATTAATGTGATGGATTTATCATTCAATTTTGAATTTCATACGGTATAAACTACCTTCTATTACAATTTCATTACTCCTAATATTTGTAGAAATTGATTGTAAGTGTTCATTCTGACGAATCCCGATTTTCAGAATCCCGTGTCGGCGGGTTCCGGGATCAAGTTGGACGTGGGCGAGCTCAGACGATCGGGCTTACCTGAGACGCGCAACGAGATTACCGTCGGCGTACCCAAACCTGTGCCGATCCGAGCTCAAGCCACTCGCAGACAACCGTCCTCCCTGCTGGGCTCCATCAAATGTCGGTCTAGCCGAGACTAATCCCGCTCGAAAGGGGGCTCAAAACTAGGGATTCCGGCCTAAGCCGTTAGAGATCCCAAATTCCGACCCCAAATAATGAGCCCCCGACCTCTTATTTATAGTACTAGCCCCTCTTCATGCAAGTCTTCTTGTTGCCAAATGTCACATGCCTTATGACATGTGGGACGGGGGCATGGATGCCAAGTGTCATGGCACTAAGTCCGCGGACGATATATATTCTTATTCACGGGAAGTTTATCGTCCGCGGACGTCTTAAGTCTGTATTTTAATTTGTTTTCGTCTATTCTTCATACTTGTAATGTTCTATTTGTATAGCGGGGAACCTTATTATATATTCTTATTTACTCGTGATATCGTAAATATTATTATTTATTTTTTGGTGCTTCGTCACAGCTCCTCGAACCTTAGTTAAGATGAAAATTAGCTAGGGTTCGATTCAAACGAGGCAACATATGCATTTGTACTTTGTCCTCCTTCGGACGAGTCTTCAATATATCAGACTTTGGGTAAAAGTTTTAACTAAGTATGTTTGGTCTGGGCTGTACCCAATTTATTTGTGGGTTGCCTACGTATCTCTTGGGAAGAGAATCAAGCCTTTCGTAGTTCAATCAGGAAGCCCTCGGCGGATGAGAGCTCCGACGTTGAGGGGCTTTATTTCATACTTATTTAGAGTTTATCTCTGCGAGCCTACCAGCTAGGATCGGAGGCCCTCAACGAGCAATAGCTCCAGCGTCGAGGGACTTATCAAGTGTGCTCCAAAAGGCTCAAGCTTCGATCGGTGGCCCTCCACGAGTGATAGCTCCAGCGTCGAGGGACTTTAGTTTACACTCATTTATAGTTTATCTCCGCGAGCCTACTAGCTACGATCGGAGGCCCTCAACGAGCAATAGCTCCAGCGTCGAGGGACTTTAGTTTATACTCATTTAGAGTTTATCTCCGCTAGCCTACCAGCTACAATCGGAAGCCCTCAACGAGCAATAGCTCCAACGTCGATGGACTTAATGAAATTTCTGATCTGGGAGGTAAGCTGTATGACCGGATGTCCGACGCGGAGAAGGCTCCAGCGTCCTAAGACTTAATAAAATCTCCGATCCGAAAGACAAGCTCTACGACTGGTTGCCCGACGCAGAGCAAGCTCATGCGTAATGGAACTTAATAAAATCTCAGATCCGGGAGGCGAGCTCTTCGACCGGATGCCCGATGCGGAGAAAGCTCCAGCGTCATGGGGCTTATGCAACCCATCCTCTACATTTAGCTCAATAGATTACAAACCACTTTCTTCACTAGTTCGATCCCATGGGGTTGTGCGCAGACAAAAAAGCTTCGTGATGGTTTTTTCTGGAATATTCTTAATTGTGGGTGCGTTATTTCTTGCCCGTGGGCCCAGTTGCAAGTCACTCCTTGTGAAGCTCTCCCCAATAAACTCGATTTCGCAGATCGAAAGTGCATCAATAATGGAAACAAACCTAAGCAGTGGCCTAGTAGAATCATCAGGCTAGCAGCGCGGCTCATCCGCGGATCGAACAAACTGTGTTGAGCCATTTCTACCTTTTGATTAACGCATCGATGATTTGTCGTGGCCCAACAACGAGCTTGGAGGAGATTTGCGAGCAACATGCCAAGGGAATGCAGATAACCCCCAAAGGTGAACAGACGCAGGAGTTGTCCGCGGATAAAGCCAAGGTTTTACTGAGCTTGAGGTTGTCGCTCATTCCACAGGGGGAAACATCTATGAGAAAAATTGATGTTTGGCGAAACCCTGTTGAGCGCTCAATTCAATAGCTGGTGCTTCATATCAAGAAATTGCTCGACATTGATTATAAGCTTGGGACGCGGATGGGGGACCCAAAGGCGTTGCGCGTCCGAGATAAGATCAGGCAGAGATAGGAAAACTGACGGCCAGACGCGGTCATTCAGGACCACCGGAAGGTCCGACGCGAGCTGATGAGTTGTGCCGCGGTTGCCTAATATGGTGCTCGTTGCGATGTGCTAAGACTTGGATTGTCGCCCGAGTCCAGCGCGCACCACGGCTTTCGGCCGTATGATCCGCGACTGATTTTAAATAGGTCGTGATTGATTCTTCAAAGAATATCGTCATCACCTCGGGTGGCTAAAAATTCCATGAAGGATTCAAATTCCGATGCATTGACCCACCGTTTCCGTACTTAATTTCTTTTACAAGCTCCAGATCAACTCGGCTGATGTATGTAGAACATAGGTATATGTATATAAACACACAGGCCGGACAACATATATATATATAAAGAGCGGCAACGCATTTTTTTATAAATAGCCTAAAGCTTAGAATGCGTGATACACTGAGTATTCGCTTAGAGCTTTAAGAAAGAAATAGAAGATGATGGTGAATTTATAATCTCCTTTAGATGATGCTATGCCTAATGCAGTCATGAATTACGAGATCTGCAAAGGAGCGGCCAAAGGCACAAAAAGTCAAATGAATGCCCACCATAGCCATATTCAAATCTCCCGCTTCGAGTTAATGTAATGAATTCGACAGATTTTGCTAAACATACACCAAACAGGGACCAGTTTCACTTTGAATCCTATGCTCCTGCATACATACATACATATATACATATATACATACATATATATATATATATATATATATATATATATATATATATATATATATATATATATATATACACATACATACATACATACATACATACATACATATATATATACATATATATATATATATATATACACATACATACATACATACATACATACATACATATATATATACATACATATATATATATATATATATATATATATATATATATATATATATATATATATATATATATATATATTTGGGCTAATGCAAAATTTAAGAATTGACACGGGCGATTCATTTGTTTGCCAATCGTATGGCTCCCGTGACAAATCCATATAGATTTATGGTCACATATTTCACATGTAATCGAATTTAGCCTTGGGATGAAATCCACACCCCAAAAGGCAGGTATATAACATCGAATGCACCTTTTGCTCAATCAAAACGCATATAACATTGAATTTGATTAAAATGGAGTAAGCGGATACCCATATACCCCGTTGTAGATACAAATTATCTCTTAGTGTCTCATCTTCGAGAATGTAGCTTCGATCGGAGGCCCGACGCGGAGCAAGATTACGCTAATGAGACTTATAAAAAATCTAATCTCCGAGAATGTAGCTTCGATCGGAGGCCCGACGCGGAGCAAGATCACGCGTAATGGGACTTATAAAAAATCTCATCTCCGAGAATGTAGCTTCAATCGGAGGCCCGACGCGGAGCAAGATCATGCGTAATGGGACTTATAAAAAATCTCATCTCCGAGAATGTAGCTTCGATCGGAGGCCCGACGCGGAGCAAGATCACGCGTAATGGGACTTATAAAAAATCTAATCTCCGAGAATGTAGCTTCGATCGGAGGTCCGACGCGGAGCAAGATCACGCGTAATGGGACTTATAAAAAATCTCATCTTCGAGAATGTAGCTTCGATCGGAGGTCCGACGCGGAGCAAGATCACGCGTAATGGGACTTATAAAAAATCTCATCTCCGAGAATGTATAAATCTATGATAGTAATTCTAGAACAAGCAAACTGCAAAGCTGCCATTAGTCTTTAGGTAATACTTGAAACTCAAATGAATGATGCTAACAGGTTTATTCAAGTGATCCTCAGATGCGTACCTATATGTATTTGTATACATTATACATGCTCTAATAACTTTATGATAACAGGCTGGCATCCGGATTCCAGCTGCTAGTTTATTCAAGCTAAAATTTATACATAGCAATTGAACCCAATTGAGGCAAAATATGCAAATAGCTAACAAGAATCTGATCATTGTTTCGGCCGTTCATCATAGCATAAACAATATAAGAACAACCTACGAAAGTTGTTTTCGTCTTTCTCCCGGGATCAAATGCAGCCCGCAGACAAAGATTCGTGACATGTATGACAGCTATTTTACCACTTCGCCCATTCGATATGTATAACGGCGACATATTTAAATCAAAAAACATTTTTTCCTACGATTGCTGTAGCTATACATATATGCATCTCCTTGAATCAAAACCATAATTCTTTGCATAAATACATATCTATTTATATGTTTATCACAGTAGCCTTGCGGCTTTTGCTCAAACTCAATAAATTTTGGAACCTTATCAAAGTAAAATAAGCGGATAGTTTACCTTGAAAAATCACCTCTTAAGGTGAGTGGTTCCCACAGACGGCGCCAATGACGAATCCCGATTTTCAGAATCCCGTGTCGGTGGGTTCCGCGATCAAGTTGGACGCGGGCGAGCTCAGACGATCGGGCTTACTTGAGACGCGCAACGAGATTACCGTCGGCGTACCCAAACCTGTGCCGATCCGAGCTCAAGCCACTCGCGGACAACCGTTCTCCCTGCTGAGCTCCATCAAATGTCGGTCTAGCCGAGACTAATCCCGCTCGAAAGGGGGCTCAAAACTAGGGATTCCGGCCTAAGCCGTTAGAGATCCCAAATTCCGACCCCAAATAATGAGCCCCCGAACTCTTATTTATAGTACTAGCCCCCCTTCATGCAAGTCTTCTTGTTGCCAAATGTCACATGCCTTATGACATGTGGGACGGGGGCATGGATGGCAAGTGTCATGGCACTAAGTCCGCGGACGATATATATTCTTATCCGCGAGCAGTTTATCGTCCGCGGACGTCTTAAGTTTGTATCTTAATTTGTTTTCGCCTATTCTTCATACTTGTAATGTTCTATTTGTATAGCGGGGAACCTTATTATATATTCTTATTTACTCGTGATATCGTAAATATTATTATTTATTTTTTGGTGCTTCGTCACATTCTATAGGTAAACGTCTCCATAGTTTAAGTGATTCACCTGTTCTACAAAGCCCAAATCGAACTTCTAAGAGATCAAAAAGATCTGGAGTTAAACCTCCAATAGTTGATTTATATAGAGATTCACCTCCCTTCAAAGATGAACTGTTTGATGATAATGAGCCTGGTAAAGCCTATGAAGCAAGGGACGGTTGTCAGTCGCTTGAATCAAAAGATTCTTAACCACTTGTTCGAAAAAACAATAAGAAAGAAGTTCACCTTGTGACTGCTCTTCCTGTTAGCACTGTTGTTGTGGAAACCATTGAAATTGCAAGGTTGGATAAACATTCACCTAATGAGAAGTTGTTTAACATGTAAACCCAACTGTGCATATCATCACATCTGATGAACAAACAGATCCCACCGACATACAACCTAACACAGAAAATAGGCAGATGATTGTGAGGAATGAGAGGAACACAAGACAAAAAAATCTCCCGGGTTTGAAGGCACGTTCAAGCCCACGCTTGCTGGTGTCATCATTGAAAAAAAAATGAATGATAAGCAGAAGACATTCATTCAAGATATTGGGTTTGGATTTTTGTTCAACTTGGATATTGTTACCCTACCACTTCATCTTTCGTATTGGTTAGTGGATCAGTTTGATTCTAACAAGTGTTGCTTGGTGCTGGCTAATGGAGGAGAACTTGAAATTACAGAAATAGATGTGCATATCACAATGGGGTTCCCCATGGGAAAGATTTTAGTTGGAAGAAAAACAGCTAAAGAGAATTTCAGTCTTGTGCAAGATTGGAGAAGCACATTTGAGGTCAAGGATAATATAACAACAGCTATGTTGATGGATAAATTGATAGCTGACACTGACTGTGGTGATCAATTCCGGCCTTGTGAACTTTATTATTATATTAGACTTTATATTAGTTGATACTCTGGGAAACGGGCATGCCAACCAGAGTTTAATAAGAGTAGTTCCTGAATTGGGAGACATGAAAGACATAAATTTGTGTGATCTGGTGTTGGAAAGTTTGGTTGACGCAAAGAAAAGCTGGGAAAAGAACAAGAATGGTCATTTTAGAGGGCCTCTATTATTCTTGGTTGTAAGTATTTTTTTTAAACCTTTCCTCTAATGTTACCTTAATTTCTTTTCAATGTACGTACAATATTCTTCATGTCAGCATTCCCCCGCTCCATCATTATACTGATATATGTTTATCGCCTTGGTGTTGCAGTTTTTTTATATGGATAGGGTGAAACTATTCACAAGCACCGCACTCAGAAGAATGAGTCGTTGTTTCCCAGTGTTTGTTGGCATGAATTACAAAATTTTGCGCAAACGAGAAACTGATGATATTAGTACCGGATGCTTTGGCCGTGGCTTAGTCTAGGCTCGCCAAATTGTTCCTTCCCATCAAGACATATCGTCTACATCTTGTCCGCCCAGTACTGCACAAAATGATGAAGGCACCAGTCACCCTGCTGATCCAGAAAAACAACCACCCCAGTAGAGGTTTATATGAATTCTTTAAAACAATTCAATCTAATATTGGTGCAATTTAGCATGTTCTGATACTTACTGGTTATTTTTTATTCTTGTTTTTTATGTGCTGTTATCTTCTAGAGTTGGATAAAGTTTTTTGCTCAAAAAACTTCTGTGCTTGCATCTGCTATATCCGATTTTTTTGCAGGTCTACAAATGTACCGCCTGAACTACAACATGATGACAAGGTGAAAAGACTTCTACATGGGGCAAATCAGCTTCTAGGGATGGAAGATGTAACCCCTGAGCCTACTACAAATGCTGCTGACAGGTCTTATATGAATGACTCTCCAAACAGACATTTTACCGACTCCCAAGAAAAATTCTGGTCAGACCCTGCTTTCTTAGATTGCATTACTCAAATTGAGATGGCGTATCAGAATAAGCAAAAATTGAAATCAAACATCAAAGTAGATGGGGAATTTTCCTTTGATATAATTCTAAATGATCCTGTTTTTAAGAAAGATAAAGGGACATCACAAAACACTGGAGATGCAAACAACGTTACGAATGAACCAAACCAAGCTCCTCCAGGCGGCCATGGTCATCCGCCAATACACCAAGATGTTCAAGCTAAAACTGCAGACACATTATGCACAACTCCAAATCCCCTACCCACTCAATTTGAAATGAAATTCCACCAGGGAACCATTTGGGAGGTAGAAGAAAATGCAAGTCCCCTGCTACATTGCCAACACGGAGATCACCATGTGTCAACACAGCTGATGTGAATGCTGCAGAACAACTGAATGACACAAAGAGAGAAGAAACTGCAAGGAGAGCACATAAACCTTCTGCATCTTTGAGAAGCCCTTATTATTCACGTGTTGTTGATATTAACGATCATATCTCTAAAATTGAGCGCACTGTTTCAGTCTATTTAGCAATGAAAACAACTCAAAGCATGTAAGTTCATTTTAATCTTAATTTACTTAGTGTATGTTCAGTTACAAGTAAAAGATTATTTTTACTTAATCCATCTTCATAATGATTCGCTTTGCAGGGAAGTTTTATTTAAACACAAGTCTGTTGAAATTGTAAGGACAGACATAGGTACACTTGAAGATGAAACCCACTTGTCTAGTGTCATTATTGATGCATGGACAGATGTCCTCAACCATAAGGAACAGTATAAAAGTGCTCAATCACCAGCAATACTATTTGTCAATATCAACAAATCTGTAATATCTTTACAAGTTCATCCTTCAATTACACTACATTGTTTTGTCATTACTACAATGGGTCTGTTTTTTTTTTACTAATTTCTATTCTTGATCCAGTTTAATGTGGAGAGTGTATCATCAGGAGCTTGTGATGAACAGTTTAAGAGGTTTAACCTCCAACTTGATACTATATTGTCTTTGTCACCACACATTTCTTTGAGAGATGTAGACATGGTAGTCCCTCGCAATCACCTGAATAAAGTTCTCAAAATACTGAATTTGAAATCAAAGTTAACAAGCTCAATCACTAATGTCTATCTGTTTTATATTATGTTGATTAGATTGTATTTGGGATTCAACGAGAAGTGTTTTATGTCATGGTTGTCTTCAACTTTAAAAACAAAGTTGTCCAGATCGTTGATATCACCCCATCTTGCACTGATGCAACTTACAGCTTCCCATCACCCTTCGAATGTTTGGTAAGTTTTATTAATGATATATACTATGGCTTTACTTGTATTAATTTCATTTAAATATCACCTCAGATTACAATTAAAATTACATGCTTTATAATTCAATCCATGCAGGGGGATATGCTGATTGCTTATCTAACAGACAAGGGGCTTGGAGCAAAGGCAGAAATAGTGTCAACTGCACCAACATCAAATGTCCCCATCGCATGGGCTGGAGAAGAGAAAGTTGTGCATTTTGGGTATGCCTCATGCGTCACATGGAGACCTTCTTTGGGACAGAGAGAGCGTACAAGTGTGGATTGGAAAAGGGCAATTTCAAGAGTATCTCAAAGCTACGGGTGAAGTACCTAACAGATATTGTGTGCTCAAAGCTGAATGAAGTAAACACAGAAGTTGTGAAGGCAACGAAATCCCATGCAAAAATGACTTCAAAGGGGATTCAAGGCCAGAAACTAAATCTTGGTTGAACAACTACAAGGCAATTTCATGTTTTTTTTTTGCAAACTTTGGAATGTATTTGGGTGTAGACAGTTGTGTACTCTACTTTTGAACATTTTTCTCATAAACATTAAGACAGTTATTTTCCCTGTGGTTTTAAGGTGGATAGTATTTGTCAAGATGCATACAACTATAACTGCTTCTGAACAATTGTGTGTTCTTTTCTATATGTCAGCACAATTCTCTACCCTCGGTAATCAAATATGTGATTTGTGTTTATAAATGGTCTATTTTATTCATACAGTTGATTTGATGATATCCATTTGTTTGTTGTGCAAATATAAACTATTGTTTAGCAAAACTAAGATGATGTTGAGCAAATTACCAATAACAATATAAAACCTTAGTTAAACAGTGTCAGCACTACTTTTACCAAAACAATCCACAAACTAATCAATGTGTCTGCAGTATCACAAGAGATAGACGTAAAACTTCAGTAACACTTTATAATATCAAATATGAGGTGGGAAATTACAAAATAATCATATGATTATTATGATATTAATATGTTGCATCATATCATTAGCATGGAACACATAGAAACTAAAAAAACAAAAAAATATACATTCAACATATAAATAAGTTCAATATTATCAATTATTAATATAGTAGAACTACAGTCCTAAGAAGTCATCAATCTTCTTAATTCCTACTTTTCATTTCTGCATCTAAAACTTCTTTAACGCACTCCATGAAATTGTCCTTTGCCTCTTTAAACATCTGTCTTTGTTTGCCCAGTTCTCCTTCCATCTACATAAAAGATAAAATACAAGACTCAATACAGTATGGAAAAAAAATTACGGATAAAACTTCAAATATCACCTTTGATAGTGCTTCACCGTCTTCATCTTTGGATGCAATCCGAATGTGATGTTCAGTTGTTATTATTGATCTTTGTAATTCCTCATATAATGTATAATGAACCACAATGGCTTCCACCGACTCGGCCCTGCGAGCCTCTTTGTTAGTCTCACATGCCTCATCGACGAGATTCATGTGATACCCGTGGTAAACAACACCATCAAGCACGTCCATCAATTGATGGAAACTTGTGCAAAACTCAACAGTATTTCCATAATTCATCTTTTTGGAGAGGAATGTGTTAGCAGTGTGATTAAAAGTTCTGGTATACTGATTTCTGTTAAAATCATTTTTCAGACACCAATGGACAACAAAGAATTATTTATGGATATATATATATATAGGCAATAATTATACAGTTTTCTTTCTTGTAACAGTTATTTGGGTCGGTTCATTACAGAGTAACTATAAAAAAACTGTAAAAACTGTAAAACTATAAACTGAAAACGGATTACAGTTATTTGTGTTACAGTTATCATTGTTAGACATTAACCACCTCGTGTCACCACAAAAACTTCAAAAACAGAAAACATCACCACATACACTTCAACATCAGACAAAATATAAGGATAGTGTCACCAATACTTCCAACTACTCTAACCAACAATGTAACAAAAGACTTTGGGCCCTTGCCACCTCGTGCAACAACATACACTTCAAAATAACAAAAAAAATACAAGCCTAGTATCAAAAGTAATTGTACCTAATATCAGTGTCAGCGCTACTTTGGGACTTACCCAACTAGGGTCAACACATAAGCTTCAATAACAGAAAATGTCAACCCATACACTTCAATAACAGAAACCACAAGGGGTAGTGTCGCCACTACTTGGAACTAATATGATTGTTAAACATACTTTTGGCCTTAACCACCTAGTGTCACCACCACATGAACTTCAAAATCAAAAAATACAAGGCTACTGTCACCACTACTTCAAACTACTGTAACCAACATTGTCAATAATACTTTGGGCCTTAACCACCTAGTGTCACAACAAATGTCCTACTTAAACATCAAAAATTACTATGATTTGAATTGAAATCAGAAACAAATATGATCAAGAACAAACTTCATTCATAAAATATACATTAGGTTACATTCAGTACCACAAAAAGTTACAAACTACACTGATATCATACAATGGAAATTAGATACAAAAAGGTACTAAATGATAAATACTTAGATTTTGCAATAGACCTACAGCTAGATTTCTGATCGACAAAGAGGACACTTGCTTTGAACTCTAAGCCAAGATCGCAAACAACTTGGATGGAAGAAATGTTCGCATGGCGTTTCAAGAACGGGATTTGACGCCAACATCGGTTGCAGACATATTGTACATTCCTCTTCATCAAGATCAAGGTGATATATCTCCCTTAATCTGTCAACCTCCATATGCTCTGGAGGTGCTGGATGATCTGGTTGGTCAACCTCCATATGAATGTCATCGTTTATGTCGGATTCAGAGCTTGAATCAGACAAAGAGTCAGCAAAAAAATGTACATTGACAGTGATGTTCGGGCACATACCATACTCAACAAAATCAGCATCGGTCGGAAACCAACTTCTAGTGTATTCCATTAGAAGTCGATTGACTACCTGACTTTTAACCACACCAGTGACTCCTGCATCATGTAACACTTTGTTGCAGCGGACTAAACTCATTGGCATACCATTCCAAGCAGAACCATGATAAAATGTTAAAGGAACGCTGTCAGAATGGATGGACACGACAAGTTGACTTGGTCCATACCAATATGACTCAGTTGCTGATATTTCCACTTCATACGTACCAACACTGTAGTCGTAATATAGTTCTGTATAAGTTGGAAATGCCATTGAAAGAGAGAAAACCTACACATACAAAATAAACATACACTCATATATTAGACAATCACTTAAAAATAAAACATTACAGGGATATTAATAGGAAATAAACATTTCAGAAACATAAAGAAAGATAAAAATATATGAAAAACTGGATCAACCCTAACTGATAACTTTTATTTACAGTAAGAAACAAACAACACCCACATAAAATAATGCAATACGAACTAAGCAAAACAAACAACAATATATGGGTTTAATAGACTGAAAGGGAATGGAAAGATAAACGAAAATCGCAAAATACAACAATAAAAAATTTGCTGAAACAGTACATCAAAATGACCGATCACGTTTTTTTTCAGATGAAGGAAACAGAAAGGCATACATACCAGAACCGGAATCGCACCTTGAGAAGAGAAAATCTTAATGGGAACGAGAGTGGATGAAGATGAACAACTGGAGGGAGATGAAAAGACTTGCAAATAATCTGAACTACGTTCAAACAACGTATAAATAAATGAGAAATGGGATGGGCCTCTCTAAACTAAGCCCAATAGCTATGTTGAAGGCAATTTCAAAAATCTAAATATTTGTGCAAAAATAATCTATTGATAAGCAAAAATAAGATCATGTTTAGCAAATTTTCACCAATCGCCGGTGTTGTGAAATTTTAATCTAATGATGAGCAAAAATAATACCATGATGGGCAAACAAAATTATTGAAAAAGTATAAAATTATATTGGCAAAAAATATAATCATAATGAGAATATTTCAAAAGGCTCGATTGTTGTGCAACTATAAACTACTATTGAGCAAAAATAAGGTGATGTTGAGCAAAATTACACCAATCCCCCCACATGTTGTGCAACTTTATTCTATTAATGAGAAAAATAAGACCATGTTGTGTAATACTCTATTGAGAAACTATAAATTTATATTGAGAAACAAAATAGAATCATATTGGGCAAAATTTCACAAGTCTCAAGTGTGATGCAAAAATAACCTATTGTTGAGCAAATATAAATGTCACAACATACACTTCAAAATCATAAAATACAAGACTGGTATCACCAATAGTTGTAACTAATTTCAGTGTCAGCAGTACTTTGGTCCTCAACCACATAGTGTCACCACATACACTACACAATAAAAAAATACACATCTGGTGTCAACACTCTTTGTAACTAGTATCACTGTCAGCACTACTTTGGGTATCAACCACCTAGTGTCCCCACATACCCTTCAATATCAGAAAACAACCAACTGGTGACACCACTACTTCAAACTAATATAACCAACAATGTCAACAATACTATGTGCATTAAACACCTCTTGCCACCCCATACACTTCAAAATCAAAAAATACAAGGCCCGTGTCACCACTACATGTAAATAATATCAGTGTTACTAATACTTTGCATCTGAACCACATAGTGTCACCACATACACTATAAAAACAAAAAATATACAAGTCTAGTGTTACCACTATTTGTAACTAGTATCAGTGTCAGCACTACTTTGGGTCTAAACCACCTAGTGTCACCACATAAACTTCAATATCAGAAACCATCAAACTGGTGACACCACTACTTCAAACTAATATAACCAACAATGTGAACAATAATATGAGCATTAAACACCTCTTGCCACCACATAGACTTCAATATCAAAAAAAGGCCAGTGTCACCACTAATTGTAACTGATATCACTGTCAGCACTACTTTGGACACCAACCACATAGTGTCACCACATACACTGCAAAATAAAAAAAATACAAGTATGGTGTCACCATTACTTCAAACTAATCGGACAAAAAATGTCAACAATACTTTGGGCATTAAAAACCTCTTCCCAACACATACACTTCAACATCAAAAAATACTAGGCCACTGTCACCACTACTTGTAACTGATATCAGTGTCAGCACTATTTTAGGATGCACAACCGTGCATGATTTTGGGAAAAATAAGTTTTATATGTATTTCAAATCCACACAGGATATATGAGCAAATTCATTAAAGTTCAGATGGTCTTTTTATGTCAAATAAAACACAATATCATACTTAAACATCAGGACAAATATGATGTAATGGAAATCACAAACAAATATAATAGTACACAAATTTCATTAATATTATGCATTTACATACACAAAGTACCCCAAATAGTTACAAAATACACTGGTATGATTTGAATGGAAATCAGATACAAAATATTGCCAAACACAAAAGTCCATTCATATCATACATTTTCTTAAATTAACTCCCACAAAATAGGTGCAACTACACTGTCTTTTCATAACAGATATACATTAGACCTATGGCTAAAGAGCTGATCGACAAAGTGGACAAATGGCTTGAATTGCCACCCACTCTAGGAGACACTCTGGGTGGAAGGAATGGTCACACAATGTGCGAATGACAGGCATCGATGGAAACATCAGATCAAGACATATTGTGCATTTATCCCCATCCTGTTCTAGATGATGTATCCCTTGTAAATTGCCATTGTGTTCTGCATTTGCTGGAGGAGCTGGGGGATCCACATCCATGTCAGAGTCAGAGCTCATATCAGATTCAGAGCTTGAATCAGAGCATATCTCGGATTCAGGGTCGTCAATGAAATGTACATCCATAATGAGGTCTGGGCAGAGACCATATTCAATGAACTCAGCGTCACTCGCAAACCAACTGCGAGTATATTCCATTAACATCTGGTTGGCGACTTGAGTTCGAACCACACTAGCGACCCCTGCTTCATTTAACACATGATCACATTGTGCAAAAGTCATTGGCAACCCATTCCAATCAGAGAAATGATCCATGAACACCAGGGGGAGGCTATCAGAATGAATAGACACGTGCAGTTGGCTAAGTCCATACACAGGCGTCTCCCTTGGTATGATAACAACTTCAAAAGAGCCGATGGTGTAATGGTACCCCATTTCGGTTACAGTTGGAAGTGCCATCTAAGGATAGAAAGCCTACACAAACAAAATAAACATACACTCATATAACTTGCTGAAATGAAAACCCTAACCGACTGAAAGATAATGAAAAAGTAATCTAAAATCGGAAAAAAAAACATAAAACTTGCTGGAAAAAATGTAAAAACCCTAACCGATTATATAGAATTTACAGAAGAACTACATAAGAAAGGCGAGGGTGCACCTTGTGAAGAAAAATCCGGAAAGGGGAAGAGCAGTGGAGGAAGATGAAAAGACTTGGAGAGACGGTAATGGGGAAGAGAGTGGAAAGAGTTGAAATGACGTTGGAGTCTTGGAGATATACTCAAGTACAACCCCTATATAAAGTAACTGAAATGGGACAACTTCTTTGATCGGGAAAATGGGCCACGGTCTCCTATCATGAAATTTAAACTAAACCCAAAACCAATGTTGTCCAATCCTATTGTTGTGCAAAATTTAACCTATTGATCAGCAAAAATAAGGTAATGTTGAGAAAATTTTCACCAAACGACCATGGTGTGCAATTTAATTCTAATGATGACCAAAAATAAGACAACATCGTGAAAAAAAATATATTTTAAAACTAAAAAATTATATTGAGGAAAAATAAGATCATATTGGGCACAAATTCACAAGGCTCAATTGTTGTGCAAATATAAAATATTATTGATCAAAAATAAGATCATGTTGAGCAAATTTTCACCAATCGCCCTGTGGTGAGCAATTTTATTCGAATGATAATAAAAAAATAAGACCACATCGTGCAAAAAATATATTTAAAAAAATAAAAAATTATATTGAGGAAAAATAAGATCATATTGGGCACAAATTCACAAGGCTCAATTGTTGTGCAAATATAAAATATTATTGATCAAAAATAAGATCATGTTGAGCAAATTTTCACCAATCGCCCTATGGTGGGAAATTTTATTCGAATGATAATAAAAAAATAAGACCACATAGTGAAAAAAATATATTTAAAAAATAAAAAATTATACTGAGAAAAAATAAGATCATATTGGGCACAAATTCACAAGGCTCAATTGTTGTGCAAATATAAAGTATTATTGATCAAAAATAAGATCATGTTGAGCAAATTTTCATCAATCGCCCCATGGTGGGCAATTTTATTCGAATGATAATAAAAAAATAAGACCACATCGTGCAAAAAATATATTTAAAAAATAGAAAAGTATATTGAGGGAAAATAAGATCATATTGGGCACAAATTCACAAGTCTCAATCGTTGTGCAAATATAAAATATTATTGATAAAAAATAAGATCATGTTGAGCAAATTTTCACCAGTCGCACATGGTGTGCAATTTTATTCGAATGATAATCAAAAAATAATTCCATGTTGTGCAAATAATCTATTCAAAAAGTATAAGATTATATTGAGATGAAATAAAATTATGTTGGGCACAAATTCGCAAGTTGATGTCTACTAAAGTAGCCATGTTGAAATGCACAGTTTAGTTCCATATTCTATACACTTTGCATATTTCGGGTTGGGAATATGTCGAATTTATGTAGTATATGCTTATTTGCCAGAAATAGGAATCTACATAAGTTTCTGTTTAATATTGCAGAATATGGAGCCATTTCGGGAGAAAACCAAGAAGCAAAGACGGAGCCTGAAAAGTCCTCGATATCGACTTCATTTCGTCGATATCGACAAACCATGACCGGACACAACCTGATCGAGGAAGCACCATGTCGAGAAATCGAGGAGCTGAGGAGTGAAGCAACCCGACTCCAGCACACTCCTCGATATCGAGTTAGTTACTCGATATCGACAAAGCCTTGAAGACCTACCTGGAGTCAAGGAGAGCCTGATCGAGGATGCTGCGGAGAGCTACTCGACATGACCAAGACAACCGGACACTGAGCAACACCAGTCCTCGATATCGAGTTAGTTACTCGATATCGACAAGACCAGAGTCAATATGTCCGAGCAGATCGAGAAGGAGCTACCCGACATGCCGAGCCAGCCAAGTCGATGAAGCCGCCTTCCTCGATATCGAGTTACTTACTCGATATCGACAACACCTGAGAGCCAGCACCCGAGCATGTCGAGAACCAGTTACTCGAGTAAAGTCAAGCCAGCCTAGTCGATGGACCCAACTCCTCGATATCGACAACATTAGTCGATATCGAGTACACCCACATCACATATCCGAGCCAATCCGAGAAAGAACTAGTCAACCATGCCGTTGAAGCCGATATCAATGACCACCTTACTCGATATCGAGGAATGTACTCGATATCGAGGAGATCTATCCGAAAGCCGCGTACGCGGTTTGAGCAGTTCTACGCGGTTTTGGATTCCTTGAGGCCGAAGATTGCCGAGTTCTATCCAAGTCTATCAACAACTATCCATGGAGAAGAAGAACTATCCACTTGAAGATATTTTAGGCTTTTAGATATAATTTCCTTTTTGGATTTAATTATGTTATTCCCTTTATTTATCTTTAAAGCTTTTAGATATAGATTTAGATATAGATAGAGATTTCTATCATTGAATAGCAAGGATTAGAAGCCTATAAATAAAGCCTTAGGGGGCTGAGTTTTATTCATTCAATTCAATCACACAGCAATTAGCAGTAGAGAGAGAGAGAGAGAGAGAGAGAGAGAGAGAGAGAGAGAGAGAGAGAGAGAGAGAGAGAGAGAGTGGCCAAGAGGAGTTGGTGAAGCGAGAGCGGAATTGACTTCCTTTGGTTGTAAGCTCTGTTTGATTTAATGCAAGTAGTTATTTCCTTTCAATCAATGTCTGAGATTGCAATGAAGCGCGAGTAGTCCACCCACTTCTAGGGTTGGGGCGAGCCCGACGATAGCCATGCGTGTTTGAGGTAAAGATCCGACCTTTGTCATGTTTTGAGCATCTACTACTTGTTATGTGTTTATTACCCATCTAATGGAAGTCCATGCTAACAACTTGGATTGTAAACATAAAATCGGTAAAGACAATTAGGGTTTCTTGAAAGAGTTGTCTAGTTGTTGGAAAAGGCGAAAGCTTAAGTCCTTTGATGCGATTTATATGATTATCTGTTTTATTCTTGCCTTATGCATGCTTGGTTATCGTTGTCGCAAACCCCAATCTTGGAAGTCTTTCATACATAGTTTTCGAATCCCAAAGCATTTGTTTTTACTTTCTGTCCTCCTCGATATCGACTAGCACTCGTCGATATCGAGTTACTGATTCTCGATCCAGATCGATGTAGCTTTTGTGTGCAGGAACTCGACAATGGGCTCCTCGACGTCGACAAGTCTACTCGATATCGAGTAAGGCCAAGTCGATATCGACAACCTTCCTGCGCCAGCTGCTGCTTTGTTCGACTTGTCCGATCTTCTGTCGACTAACCCTAGTCGAGATCGACAACCTGTGGTCGACTTCTGTCCGTGAGATTTCTCCGCTGCCTAGGATCCGCTGACACACTTCCTCGTGGATCGATCCTGACTTCCCACTGCTGCATCGGGAGGAAGTCTTGTAATCATTTGCAAGGGACGGAATCTGGTTTGCTTTATTTTAATCATATTTTATATTTGCATTCTCGATTTCCTCCTACAACACAAGTCTCAATTGATGTGCAAGCACAGTTGTTGTGTCGCCAATACTTCTAACTACTATAACCACCTCGTGCCACGACATACACTTCAAAATCACCAAATACAATGACAGTATCACCACTACTTGAAACTAATATCAGTGTCACCACTATTTTGGAACTTAGACACCTGATGTCAGCACATAATGTTCACTAACATAAAACGTCACCACAAACACAACAAAAATCAAAAAAATAAAAGGATATTGTCACCACTACTTCATATCAGTGTAACCACTACTTATCTATTTGAACACTTAATTTGTCAGATTACATCCAAACTTCCCCATATACACAACAACAACCTATCTAAACACTGGTTTTAAAATTTAAAACTCCAGGTTTCCTTGATCAGATCTGAGCACATTAGTTCTCTGAATCGAAAGAACTTCTCGTTGTTGAAACCTTTAACATCTCCCCCAAATACAGACGCTTCAATCGCTTTTAATGTAAATACACCACATGAAGCACTGTCAACACAAAAAGGAAGAATGTAAAGTCGGCACATAAATAACAAGTATCTTAAGGTAACCAACAAATAAAACAAGATAAAAAATACATACCCGGTAGAATCATGCATTAACCCAAGAACCATGTTTAGCTGGAAAGGAGAGGAATAAAGCCCAGCTGCCCCGCGGCCCCTCCAGTGACTTATCTGACGGGTATGTTCGACCTGACATTCCTCCTCTTAATTCTGTGAGGTCTAGAATGGATATGGTTGCCTGATTTCATTGATTACTACAATTATGTGCTATGATGTTGTTAATATATTGTGTTTGCTAGTTTTTCATGCACTTAAAGAATATTAAGATGTGGATACATGAATTGCTATTCTGTGGGGTTGCAGAGTTGAGTTTTCTATTGCTTGAGGACAAGCAAAGGTTCAAGTGTGGGGGAATTTGATAGAGCATATGATGTTGAGACGTTCAGTAAGTGCGAGGTAAACATCCCTTTACTCAATCTGTGAAGCACTCAGAGACACAAAAAGACCAGACAATGACAAAGAGATCTTTGAGACGTTCAGTAAGTGCGAGGTAAATATCCCTTTACTCAATCTGATTAAAAGTATTCCTCGTTATGCCAAATTTCTCAAGGAACTTTGCACAATAAAGAGGAATCAAAAGTTGAAGGGGAAGCAGAAAATTAAGGTAAGCGGACATGTGTCTGCTGTGTTTCAAAAGCGTATGCCTAAGAAATGTAGCGACCCTGGCATGTTCACAATCCCATGTGTAATAGGTGAAACTAAGTTTGATAAAGCTTTGTTAGACTTGGGTGCATCTATTAATGTTCTACCTTATTCTCTGTATGAATCATTGGGTTTAGGACCTTTGCATGAGACTAGAGTGGTGATTCAATTAGCGGACCGATCAAATGCTTTTCCTAGAGGAATAGTTGAGGATGTTTTAGTCATGGTTGACAATTTGATCTTTCCTGCTGATTTCTTTGTCTTAGACATGGAGCATGGTAACCAAGAGGCTCCTATTCTGCTAGGAAGGCCCTTTTTAAAGACTCCTAGAACAAAAATTGATGTGTATTCTGATTCTTTGACTATGGAATTCGATGGTTAGAAGGTTGAATACAATATATATGATGCAATGAAATTCCCTTCTGATGATCATTCCTTATGCTTTATAGATGTCATTGATACTTGTATGCAGGATACCTTTGATATGAGTTGTGTAGATGACCTGCAGGTAGCTTTAGAAACTCCTATTGAGGAGTTCTCATTGAATTATGCTTTATCCACTAACCTGCAGGAGACCATGAGAGACTTGACCGTTCCCAATGAAAAGCTCTTACCTTCTATTGTCCAAGCACCTGAAGTTGAGCTCAAGCCTCTTCCTGAGCATCTGAAATATGCATTTGTGGGAGAGGGTGACACCTTGCCTATCATCATCTCTAATAAGCTTACCAAAGAACAGGAAGATAGGTTGGTAGGAGTGCTCAAAGAGCATAAGACAGCTCTGGGATGGACCATAGCGGATATCAAGGGAATCAACCCAGCCACTTGCATGCACAAGATCTTATTAGAAGAGGGAGCCAAACCTTCAAGGCAACCTCAACGGAGACTCAACCCACCTATGATGGATGTAGTGAAGAAGGAGGTGCTCAAACTCCTTCAGGCAGGTATGATCTATCCCATCTCTGATAGTCAATGGGTTAGTCCAACATAGGTAGTACCAAAGAAGGGAGGCATTTACAGTGGTTGAGAATCAAGAAGGTGAGTTGGTCCCTACCAGAGTCCAATCAGGCTAGAGAATTTGCATCGATTATCGTAAGCTGAATGCGGTAACTCGAAAAGATCACTTTCCCTTACCTTTCATTGATCAAATGCTTGAAAGACTTGCTAGTCGTCCATATTATTGCTTTCTAGATGGATATTCAGGGTACTTTCAGATAGCCATCGCACCAGAGGATCAAGAGAAGACAACATTCACTTGTCCATTTGGCACTTTTGCATATCGCAGAATGCCTTTTGGCTTGTGCAACGCTCCTGGGACATTCCAACGGTGTATGGTCAGTATCTTTTCTGAATATATAGAGCAATTTATTGAGGTTTTTATGGATGATTTTACAGTTCATGGTGATAGTTTTGATGCTTGCCTCAACCATTTGGCGCTTGTGCTTAGAAGATGTGTTGACACTAATTTAGTGCTCAATTCAGAAAAGTGTCACTTTATGGTTGAGGAAGGCATTGTTTTAGGTCACATTGTCTCCCATAAAGAGATTGAGGTTGATAAAGCAAAGATTGACATCATTCAATCATTGCCTTATCATACTGATGTGCGTGAAGTGCGTTCCTTTTTAGGTCATGCAGGATTCTACCGCAGGTTCATTAAGGACTTTTCAAAGATCACCTCACCCTTCTGCGAGCTGCTGAAGAAAGAGGTCACATTTGCTTTTGATGAGAAGTGCGGGACGGCGTTTGATGAGTTAAAGACTTGTCTTACTAGTGCACCAATCATACAAGCACCAAATTGGTTTCAACCGTTCGAATTGATGTGTGACGCCAGTGACTACGCTGTAGGAGCCGTGCTTGGACAAAAAGAAGGGAGAAGCTCTCATGTCATATACTATGCATCTATGACCCTGAATGGAGCTCAAAGGAATTACTCAACCACAGAAAAAGAATTGCTTGCTATAGTTTTTGCACTTGAGAAATTTAGATCTTATTTGCTTGGTACAAAAGTTATTGTTTATACTGATCATGCAGCACTTCGTTACCTTTTGACGAAGAAAGAGGCTAAACCAAGACTGATTAGATGGATCTTGCTTTTAAGCGAGTTTGACATCGAAATCAGGGACAAAAAAGGCACTGAAAACCTAGTTGCTGACCATCTAAGTCGTATTGTGCAGGGGGAAAATGGACAAGAAGGCATAGTGGGGAGTTTTCCTGACGAAGAACTTTTTCAAGTCTTCGCAATCGCCAGCCGCCCCGCGGCCGAGTCTTCGGAGGAGGATTTCTCCGCAATCGCCGGCCGCCCCGTCGCCACCCCTGGCCGCCCCGCGGCCCCTGCAGAATCCGAAATTGAACAATTTTTAAAGGTTAGTTCTCTTCCACGTCCTTGGTATGCTAATTTAGTTAACTTTTTAGTGTCGCAAGAGTTTCCACCCAACGTTTCAAAGGCACAAAAGGACAAGATACGCCACGATGCTCGCTTCTACGTTTGGGATGACCCTTACCTATGGAATCATTGCGCCGATCAAGTGATACGTCGGTGTATTCCCGACAATGAGGTACAATCTGTCCTTAATTTTTGTCATTCCCATGAATGTGGTGGACACTTTGGACCACAAAAGACAGCTAGAAAGGTACTTCATGCAGGATTCTTTTGGCCACATATATTTCGTGATTCATATGCTTTTTGCAAATCCTATGATCGCTGTCAGAGTGTTGGGAATCTTTCTAAGAGGATTGAGATGCCACAAACTCGCATGATATTTTGTGAGATTTTTTATGTTTGGGGCATTGACTTCATGGGACCATTCCCTAACTCCTTTGGAAACTTATATATTTTGCTTCCGGTGGACTACGTCTCCAAATGGGTGGAGGCGAAGGCCACCAGAACTGATGATTCAAAAGTAGTTGCAGGTTTCCTCAAGGAGCTATTCTCTAGATTTGGAGTTCCAAAAGCACTAATCAGTGATAAAGGGACCCATTTTTGCAACAAGACTGTGAGTGCACTCTTAAAGAAATATCATGTGACTCAGAGGGTGTCTACTGCATACCAACCCCAGACCAATGGGCAAGCTGAGGTGTCTAATCGCGAGATAAAGACTATCTTGGAGAAGACGGTTGCCCCGAACAGGAAGGATTGGAGTGTCAGACTTGATGATGCTCTATGGTCTTATTGAACGGCTTACAAGACTCCCATTGGGATGTCTCCGTTTAGATTAGTCTATGGAAAGGCTTGCCATCTTCCTGTCGAGCTTGAACATAAAGCATATTGGGCGGTGAAGCAGTGCAACATGCAGATTAATGAAGTTGGGGAGTTCAGGAAACTACAGCTGCAGGAGTTGGAAGAGTTGAGACTGGATGCCTATGATAACTCTGTAACCTATAAGGAGAAGACAAAGGCATGGCACGATAAACATATCTTGCGAAAGGACCTCAAAGTTGGGGACAAGGTCCTCCTATTTCAATCGCGCCTACAACTCTTCCAAGGTAAGCTTCGTTCTAAATGGACAGGGCCATATGTGATCACTAATGTCTTTTCTCATGGTGCAGTAGAGCTACTCAATGAGAGAAATGGAGACATATTCAAGGTAAATGGCCATAGAGTGAAACCATACCTTGAAAGCTTTGTCAAACAGGACGGGGATGAGTTGGTTCTTACTGAACCAAGTGCTGAGGATAATTAGGGGGTCATAACGTCGAGCCAAAGATGGTAACCAAAGGCGTTGTTTGGGAGGCAACCCAAGGTAATAGTTTAGGTATTATTTTCTTTTTGCATTAAGTTTTTTTTGTAGTTTATTTTTGGTTTGGTTTGGGATACTAACGCTGCAGGAAGGAAAAGAAGAAAGAGAAGGGCGAAAAATGGTGGGCCGCCTCGTCGCCACCCCAGGCCGCCCCGCGGCTAAGCCACAGCGAAGACTCTTCGCGCAATCGCCAGCCGCCCCGTCGCTTAGGCCGGCCGCCCCGCGGCCCTTTTCGGATGGAAAATTTAAAAGGGCCCGTGTGGGCCCCCACTTGCCATACAAAATAAACCCTATCTTCTATCTTCTTCTCTTGCCTTTTCTTCATCTAGCCGCCCCATCGCCAAACCGCTATCTTCTTCCTCCTTCAAACTCCCTTTCCAAAACCTCCATTAAAACTCCTCCTCCAAGCTTCTTTCTTTCACAAAAATCATCCTTCTTTGCCATTATTCCCATCTCCCTTCTACAAAAACTCCACACCACCACCTCATTCTCCTAGATCTACACACAAACCCGCACTCCCAAGGTTTTTCAAGGAGGTTTCTTTCGGATCCACGCCGGAGTGAGAGAATTTGGGACGTCGGAGAGCAGATCTGACGTCAGAGAGCCCAGATCCGGAAAATCGCTGGCCGCCCCGTCGCCTGTCGAGCCACCCCGCGGCCATCCTCGTCGCCGGCCGCCCCGTCGCCCTTCTCGGCTGCCCCGCGGCTTCTGCAGTGTCTCGCCAATTGTGAGTTTTTTCTTGACTTTCATTTTGTTGGGCGATTTTCTTAACTCAGATTCATAATGTCTCGACCCTATGGCATGAGTAAGAGTCAGAAAGAGAGGTGGACTGCTCTGAACACTAGAAACTTCTTTGTGACAAAATTCTTTCATGAGCCTACCTTAAGATTATTACAGATGGATGTATGCACTAGGCAATTATTAGAGCATGGGGGCCTAGGTGAGTTTTTAGGGAAGAATGCTCCGACATATCCAAGCTTATGTAAGGAGTTTTTAGCAACTTTGAGTGTGGGGT
This sequence comes from Persicaria maculosa, assembly GCA_963922045.1. Lineage (NCBI taxonomy): Eukaryota > Viridiplantae > Streptophyta > Magnoliopsida > Caryophyllales > Polygonaceae > Persicaria > Persicaria maculosa. Next base: position 49,765,827 of record OY998251.1, on the reverse strand, counting down.
GTACATACATTGAGTTTAGATTGCTAGGGAGGGATCATCAGCTATCGAATGAGAGATTGACACAGATTTTTGGTATTACTGTTGCGCCGACTGCTGGTTGGCTTGATGTATGCAAGGGAGAGGGCCCTCTAGCTTTTTGGATGGCATCTACTAGGGTGCCTTTTGAGGCCAAGAAGGGCCAGTACAATTCCAGCATTCGCCATCCTGCTTTACGACTGATTCACAAGGTTCTGGCGAACACCTTCTTTGCACAAGCTGAGGTTAACAAGATCTCGCTGAAGGATATGTCATTTCTGTGGTGTCTGATGCCAGAGAGCCCAGTGATTCCAGGTTGGGTTGATCTGTTTCTGATGAACTGCAAAGACATCCTGGACAAGCGCAACAAGGCGACCATTAGCTTTGGGGGTCTTATCACTCTCATAGCTCGCGGCGCATGCATCGATGTGAGCGCTGTCCATGATGCTCAGCATGGCTCATTTCTGTATGATGAAGCCCAGCTGAGGAAAGCTGGCCACCTGGAGGGCAGGGCGCCGATGTGGATCTAGTGGGCAGGCCATCAGGGGAGGATTCAGTTGAGATTGCCCCGTCATCTCCCCTTTGGCCCTACAACAGCTGATTTTTATATGGGGGATGAGATGGATGAGGATGAGGATGAGGAGGAGGAGGAGGAGGAGGTTCGTGTTGCTGAGCGGGAAGATGCTAATGATGTTCCCAGAGTTCAGACGGATATTGGAGGTAGTGGAGCTGGACCTTCTGGCACAGCTGGAGGTGCTGGTCCAGACTATTACTCGCTAGAGCAGAAGATGACTGATATGTATCTCTAGCAGAACACTATGTGGGAGCATCAGCAGATGATGTCGCGTCGTCAGGACGCCATGTGGGAGCACCAGCAGAGGATGTCCCAGCGCCAGGACGTGATGTGGGACCAGCAGCAGCATCTATATGTAGAGATTGGCGAAATTCGTCGGGATGTACGTGGCTTGACTTCTCACCTGGAGGATGTCTCTGAGGGCCATGCAGCAATCAGACGGATGCAGGAGCAGATGTGGCAGAGGCAGGAGGACTTCTATCGATTCACCTATCCACAGTTTCCACCACACCCGCCGCCGCCACCACCTCAGCAGTGAGCATGTCAGTTGTTTCTTTTCTTTTCCCTTTTTCTTTTATTTTGATGTTTTTGTTCTCTTTTCTACATTGAGGACAATGTCAGAACTAAGTGTGGGGGAGAAGACTTGCATATCACGTTTGTATTTTGGTTTGCACTGTATTTTGACTGTTAAGTTTGCATGTTTATTTCTGTTGGTTGTATGCATATTTAGTTTCTACCATTGTTATTTCTATTCTAAAAAAAAACAAAAAAAAATGAAAAATGAAAAAAAAAGTGTTTTAGTTCTTGCATTATTAGGAATAGGTCTTATTTCCCCATATGGATGTCGTTTGTCCTCTAATTTTTCTATTGAGATTTATGCCCCATGATGTGCTTGGATTGTTGAAGCCTTCGATATATGTTTTCTCTACTATTTGGTGGGCATGATTGATTAATGATTGAGCACATAAAATCTTGAATTTTTGGGTGATCTTGAAGTTCTAGACATGACCTGGTGAGCTTATTTCGGCCTATTCAGGACTGCACTTTATTTAGTCCTCTTGCTTGTTGTGTGTACTCTCTTCAATTGCTTCCTCTTTGACTTGCATTTAGATATCTTGTTCAAGGCTGCATATTATGATTTCTGCACATGACTTAAACATGATTGAGGCACCTTTATTTCTTGGCTGACTTTCTAAAGGCTTTTAAAAAGACTTTTCTAGGTTATTCTATCCATCACCTTATTAGCCCTATTTGACTCTATTCTCACCTTACATATTATCCTCTACTTGAAGCCAGTTTGAGCCTAATTGCCTATTCTTTTGTAGCTCCACAAGATTTTTCCATATCCAATGATAGCCTGACCCCATCTGGGAATTTAGGAATAGTTGGTGAATATCTATATGTGGATGATGGTTTGTAGTGGTGGATTGTATTTTTGAGGTGTATTTATGAGATGTTGGATTCTTGCTAGCATATTTATTACTTGGGACCTAAGGAGGATAAAATTCACTTAGGGGCAAAAGTCAAGAAAAATCATTTGATATAGCATGAATGAAAAAAAAAAGAGAAAAGGAAAAAAAAAGAAAGAAAAAAAAAAGAAGAGAAAATAATAAAAGAATGAGTTGAGTATGGTTTCTAAAGTTTTATGCTTGAGATTGGTGTTGTTTGGCATTATAGAGATATGGTATGAGATGTTTATGAGTGGTTTTATGATTTGGTAGCTTCCTTAGTTCTCGGATTATGAGCACCACATGACCAAAATTGTTCCATACCTTATATGTTCTACCTTGGCCCCATTACAACCCAATTAAAAGACCTCATGATTTTTGTTGTGTGTAGAGTCACCAACGGTGGAGAATTAGAACACTGGTGCAAGGCTCTTGTAGCCAAGTTTTTGAAGATTGAGTTTTGAGTGTAAACATTTAAACCTAAACACTTGAGCGAGAGTGAAACACATATCCTTTGTGAGGTCTAGAATGGATATGGTTGCCTGATTTCATTGATTACTACAATTATGTGCTATGATGTTGTTAATTGTCTTTGCTAGTTTTTCATGCACTTAAAGAATATTGAGGTGTGGATACATGAATTGCTATTCTGTGGGGCTGCAGAGTTGAGTTTTCTATTGCGTGAGGACAAGCAAAGGTTCAAGTGTGGGGGAATTTGATAGAGCATATTTAGTAGTGCATAATAGATTGCATTTAGAATAGTTTAGTTGTGAATATTGCATTTATTTAGTTGAATTTACATAATTACTTGTTGAGTTAGAAGAGGCGGAATCTACATGATTTTATGGTTTATTTCAGGTAAAGTAGATTGGAGGTGGAATGAATCAGAAAAGAGCGAAAATAATCTAAAGAAGAGAAGTTGCGAAGACAAAGAAGAAGCAGCTCGGAAGAATCGCTGGCCGCCCCGCAGCTCGAAGAGAGAAACGGAAGACTTCGCTGATCGCCGGCCGCCCCGCGGCCTGGCCTGGCCGCCCCGCGGCCCGTGCAGAAACTGAACATCGGTTCCGGAGTTTTACTAAGGGTTTTTATTAAGTTATTTGGCCGACTTTCTAAAGACTATTTAAGGTTTTTCTAGTTACTATTTTCATTCACCTTATGCACATTATTCCATTGTTGAGAGCGCCGTTGAGCATGAGCAACTAAACTCTCGAGGTTTCGCCTACAGTTTGGATCTTTGATTGTTGAATTGTGAGTTTCTTGATCTAGTTTTTATTCCTATTCCAATTTTTTGACTTCTTTGTGCTTAATTGCTTGAATGTGTTTTATTCTCTCTGGCCTGATCAACTAGTTAGAGTAGATTCATTCAATTGCTAGGGTTTTGCATATTCCTCGTAGCGAACCTTAACCCAAGTGGCAATCATATCCCTTTAGGACTCGTAGGACTAATTGGATGTGTAGGATGTTGAATATATGTTAAATATCGACTCGTAGCTTGATATTGCATGTACCTTGGTTAATTCATATTCTTAATGCTATCTCTAGGTTAAATCTTAACCGTGTTAGGGTTATTTAGAGATAAGGGTTGCTAGGACTCGTAGGACTAGTAATTTACATAAGATCTGGACAAGGACATTGATAGGAAAAGACAAGAACTAGAGGCTGAAACAATGATCGAATTCATCAATCGAAGTGATAAATTGTAGGTGAACCTATTTCTCTCCACTGCATTCTAAAACCAATTTCCTTTGTTTACTTACTTCCGCTTTGATAAAAGGCGGATCTTTTTCACACCCAAAAACCCTCCATATTCTTACTAGCGATTAGAATTGATACTTGAATTGAATAGATTTCCCTGTGGATCGATCTCTTGCTTATACACTATACTAGTTGTGAGTTTGAGTATTCTTTGGCAAGAACAACGACAGGTTTTCCTCTTGTCAAGTACTGCAGAGACACAAGCAACAGCGATCTTTTGCTCGATCGAAGGTCAGTGGTCGACGTCGACTAGGGTCTAGTCGAAGTCGAGTAGAAACAGTAACTTAAACGAATGCAAATCTTAAACTTTAAACAATGTATGAAAAAGAACTTCCAAGATCGGGGTTTGCAACAACGATAACCAAACATGCATAAGGCAAGATAAAGAAGAATAATCATGCAATCTCATCGAAGGATTAATCTTTCGCCTTTTCCAACAATTACACAACTCTTTCAAGAAACCCTAATTGTATCTACCGATTTTATGTTTATAATCCAAGTTGTTAACATGGATCTCTATTAAATAGGTAATAAACATATAAAGGGTAGTAGATGATCAAAGCATAATAAATGTCGAATCTTTACCTCAAACACGCATGGCTATGATCGAGCTCACCCCAACCCTAGAAGTAGGTGGACTACTCGTTCTTCATCGCAATTGCAGACATCATTAATGTAAAAGAAACTTGCATTAATAAACTAAATAGAGCTTATAACCGATTGGAGCCAACTTGCTCTCGCTCCTTCACTCCTCTCGGCCTCCACTCTCTCTCTCTCTACTTACTACCTCTTCTCCTTCTCTAGAATTGAATTGTATGATTGAATGAATAAAAATCAGCCCTATAGGCTCTATTTATAATGTTAAATCCTTGCTATCCAAGGAAAGGAAACTCTATCTAATTTCTAAAGATAAAACTTAAATAAAAAGAAACATTTATCTTAAAAGGAAAACTATCTAAATATCTTCAAGTGGATAAAATCCTTCTCCCCATAGATAGATCTTGATAGAACATGATGGATCCAGCCTTGCTTCGTGCCCAAGTTGTTCACATGTGCTCGGAATGGCCCAACAGACTCACGGCCCAAAATCGCGTAGTTGACTTTGAGGAAAGCTTGGTCGACTTCGAGTAGCTTGTACTCGACTTTGAGTAATCTTCAGCTTGTCGAGTGCTTCTCCTCGTCGAGCTCGGATAATCGCCCAATTCTAGTCGACCTCGAGTAAAGTGTACTTGACGTCGACCATGGATCATGCTCGAGTTGTCTTCTTCTTCTGTCCTCGATCAAGTCTACTTCAGTTGTAGTCGACTTCGAGTAAGGCCTGGTCGAAGTCGAGTAGAATCCCGTCCTTTGGTTTCGTCTCGGAATGGCTCCAAATTCTGTAATATTAAACCAAAACTTATGTAGACCTCTATTTCTTGCAAATAAGCATATACTACACAAATTCAGCATATTCCCAGCCCGAAATATGCAAAGTATATAGAACAAGGAACTAAAATGTATATAAAAGCATGGTTACTTTAGTGGACATCACATTATGACTGTTGCATAAAGTTTTTATTTTTATTCAACCCTTAAAATTGGCACTTTTATTTAGGTAATTTTCTTGTTTGGATCTATAATTTGGAAGATACTGAGTTTTTGGTTGCAAGTTTTGATTTTTATTCCTTGTTGCTACATATCTTGCCTATGAATGTGATTCTTGGATTAAAGTATTGTCATGAACTTGCACCACTAAAGAACCCTACTTTTCTAGATTGTTAGCCTATTTCCCTTATTTCATTTAATTTCGCTTACTTTTAGATCATCGTAGCTTGTTTTATTTTATTTTATTTTATTTTCTATCGCCTTATAGCCCTTCACTTACAGCGACAGTAGTATAGTAAAAAAAAAAGAAAAAAAAAACAGAAAAACCGAATACAAAAAAAAAAAAAAGCATAGCATTCTTATTTCCTTTGTTTGAGTTAGTAACTCTTGCATATTGTTATTTCTTTTCATTAGCTACTACAATCGATGATCTATTTGGTTTCAAGCATCTCAAAGAACCCATTTTGTGTGATTTTGTGTTGTGCCGACACATGAGCCTTGGTCACACCCATCTTTCTCTGAACCGTGTTGCAACCGTCAGATAATAGTTGACGGAGTGTGTGCACTTGATTGCCCTTGTGATTGCATTGATATTACTACCATATTGCTGATTTTTCGTGCATCACATTGAAATTCTTATTCCATACTAATGAGACTTGATTCTTCAAGGCTCAATATTCAGACTTTTGATCTTTTGATTTGAGATCGAACAACCAATGAATCTTTTGATTAGAGATTCAACTACCAAGAAGATAACTTTATTCATAATCCTCTCAACATAAGTTGAGATCCTTATATAACCTACTAGCTTCCTAAATAAGATAGAATAGTAATAGGATCTATAATATCCTTATATAGCCTATTGGCTTCCTAATATAATAATCAAGATAAAATATAACTAATAGTAAAACATTATCATCTCTACTTATTACGCCTAGCATAAGTCAATAAGGGCTTATCTAGGTGAGATGGACGTGTAGGAAGGGGTGGAATCCTATCATCCTCGCGCCCTTGGGAAAAGGCTTGTCCACAAGCCTTAAAAAATGGATAACGCGCCAAGATAGCCGCAGAATCTTCCCAAGTAGCTTCATCTGTAGTATAACCTTCCCACTGAATCAGCCATTCAGGTGATGAAGCATTCACAACTGATCTGACATTTAATATGCTGGACGGAATCCAATTCCCTCTGTTCAGCTGAATAGGTAAAGCAGTAGAAACTTCATCACGAGCACCCAGGGACTTCTTGAGCAACGAGACATGGAAAACTGGATGAATTCGGCAATGGGCAGGCAGCTGCAACTTATAAGCCACCTCACCAATCCGCTGCAGCACTTTAAAAGGGCCGTGAAACTTCGGAGAAAGCTTACTGTAAGATTGATTGGCAGCTGTAAGTTGCCGATATGGTTGCAGGCGTAGATAAACCCAATCATCAACCTGGAAAGAGCGTTCCGTTCGTTTCGAGTCAGCCAAGCGCTTCATTCGTTCCTGGGCAGCAGCCATATTTGATTTTAAACATGCCAAGGTTTGATCCCGACTGCGAAGAGCAACATCGACCGTGTGTAGAGCAGTGGAGCCTGGAACATATGAAGAGATTGAAGGTGGGGGTCGACTGTAAACTTCTTCAAAAGGGGTCATCTTAATGGAAGAGTGGTAAGTAGTATTATACCACCATTCAGCCCAAGGTAACCAAGATGCCCAGGAAGATGGTCGCTCCCCCGCAAAACAGTGTAAATAACACTCCAGAGTGCGATTTGTCACCTCAGTCTGGCCGTCCGATTGAGGATGATAAGCGGAGCTGCGACACAGCTGAGTTTGTTGAAGGGCAAAGAAGGACTCCCAAAAGTTGCCAATGAAAATTGGATCCCTGTCACTAACAATTGAACGAGGTGGACCGTGCAAACGAACCACATCCCTGACAAAAATTTCGGCAACCTTACTAGCAGTATAAGGGTGAGAAAGGGCACTAAAGTGGGCATATTTAGACAGGCGATCAACCACCACCAAGATCACTGTCTTGTGAAGAGAGCGCGGTAGCCCATCGATGAAATCCATGGAAATGTCGACCCACACGTCTTCTGGAATAGGCAGTGGACTAAGCCAGGAGGAGCGAGTGACTCTGCCTTGTTGCGTTGACAAACCCCATAATTAGCCACAAATTGTTTGATTGATGCCTTCATGCCAGGCCAATAAAATCCGCTCTGGAGTCGCTTATATGTGCGAAGAAACCCCGAGTGTCCAGCTGCAGGGGTGGCATGATACTCTTCCAACAATTTCGCACACCACGGAGAACCTGGGGCGACAACAATACGCCCTTTATACCGCAGAATGTTGTTCTCCAAGGTGAAGAACTTCTTGGAAGAAGGGTCATGTTCTAAGGCTATAAGGATATGTTGCATAGCAGGGTGCGAAAAGCACTCTGTCGTGATCGCAGTCAAGCTGTCCATAATAGGCCCAAATAACGCAGAAAGTTCCAGTTGAGGCGACCGAGACAATGCATCTGCAGACTGATTATGTTTCCCTGGCCGGAAACAAATCTCATAATCATAACCGAGCAGTTTGGAGACCCATTTCTGCTGCTCCATGGATGATAGACGATGCTCATGGAAATACTTCAAAGTGCGATGATCGGTATAAATCTTGAAGTGTCGGCCCAGCAAGTATGGCCGCCATTTGTGAACTGCAGCAATCACAGCAAGCATCTCCTTATCATAAATGGAAAGGTTCAACTTCGTCCCAGATAAGGCTTTGCTAAAATATGCAATCGGACGCCCACGTTGCATCAAGGCAGCTCCAATCCCAAACCCTGATGCATCGGTTTCGATATAAAATTCAGTAGAGAAATCGGGCAACGCCAAGACTGGAGTAGTTGTTAGGGCTGTTTTAAGTTGCTGGAATGCTGATGCCGCTTTATCGCACCAGTTGAAGGAGTCTTTATTCGGTAGTTATGTCAAGGGAGCACTGATCTTGCCATAATCCTTCACAAATTTCCGATAATACCCAGTGAGACCCAAAAATCCCCGTAAGCCCTTCAGATTTGTAGGAGGCGGCCAAGAGTTGACATCAGCGATTTTATCAGGATCAACGGATACACCAGTGGCATCAATGATATGACCCAAATAAGCAACGGAAGGCTCGCCAAAGGAGCATTTAGAAGCCTTGACAAAGAGAGTGTGTTGCCGAAGGACTTGCAACACCGTGGTAAGATGCTGAACATGGCCAGCCTCGTCTCTACTGTAGACGAGGATATCATCGAAAAAGACCAGCACAAATTTACGCAAATACGGCCGAAAGATATCATTCATTAGACTCTGGAATGTGGCTGGTGCATTAGCCAGTCCAAAGGGCATGACTAGAAATTCAGCGAGGATGGTGGTGTGCTGCTCGAGGGTTGTGGTGTTTGCGGCGATGGCGGCTTCATGGCGGGCTGTAATTTCTTCAAGTTCTTTCACCGTCATCGTGGATGATGCAGGTGAAAAAAAATTTTTGAAGGAATTTCACAACATGGCTCTGATACCAAATGATGAGACTTGATTCTTCAAGGCTCAATATTCAGACTTTTGACCTTTTGATTTGAGATCGAACAACCAATGAATCTTTTGATTAGAGATTCAACTACCAAGAAGATTAATTTATTCATAATCCTCTCAACATAAGTTGAGATCCTTATATAACCTACTAGCTTCCTAAATAAGATAGAATAGTAATAGGATCGATAATATCCTTATATAGACTATTGGCTTCCTAATATAATAATCAAGATAAAATATAACTAATAGTAAAACATTATCATCTCTACTTATTACGCCTAGCATAAGTCAATAAGGGCTTATCTAGGTGAGATGGACGTGTAGGAAGGGGTGGAATCCTATCACATACACATTAGCCGGTTGTTCATACGTGTTATCCTTGATCTCCGAGTTGTGGCTGATTTTATTTGCAATTTGATCATTACTTGCTATCTTCAATATTGCATAATTCTGTGTCCAGGGGAAATTACTTGAATATTGTGCCTTATTTTCTCGCCTACTTGATTTCTAAAACTTAATCACTCTTAAAATCAAAAGGGCTTGCATTACTTGGTTTCTGGTCTTTGCTCCTTTTACTTGTTTCTCTTCTGATTTGTAGGAACATGTATAACGGCAAAGACGAAAGCAACTCTTCCCCTCCCCCACCTGGAACCATTGTTTATGCCAATATGAACTTCATCATTGAAGCCGCTTCAGCAGCCGCTATAAAGGCTGCATTGGAGCATATGGAGGCTTCCAACAAAGTACGCGATGCTCGTTTTACCAACGATTCGGGTCAAGGACGTGCTCAGTTAACTACACATATCCTAAACATGATTGATCAAAAATTCAAAGAATTCAACTGGAATGAGGCTTCTAGTTCTACTCCTAGCGGCAAGCCACCCCTTTTTGGTCAATTACACTTTAAGCTTAAATCTACTACGCCTAACCCGTTTGCAAGAGAGAATGATAATGATCCGTTATCCGGTTTTAACAGACAAGATGACCGTAGGGAGCGAACCCCTCCTCGGCAACATCACTTGGGTCGGCAACAGCAGCAACACCAGACTCATGTGAATCCTTTGTTCATCAAAGGTAACTAGGAGGATAGTCGTAGCAATGCTGATTTGAACGGCATGCCCCATCTGGAGGACGCTTACCAAGAGGTAGATGCTAACCTTGATGATTTACCTAACCCCAATTTTGGTCGTCCTAGATTTGATAATACACAGGCTATTCAACGACGAGATGTAAAGATTAAATTAGATACTTTTGATGGTGCTAATGATCCTGAGGCATATCTTGCTTCGGAGGATCATACTAATTATGTACTTGATCGTCTTCGCTATGATGAAACAGAGAGGTTGGAGGTTGTTAATTTACACTTGACATGTATGGCTCGCACATGGTGGTTTCGCACTCGTGAAATCCGACATCGTCAAGGTAAGCAACCTGTTGAAACTTGGCCTCAACTGCGCTATTTGATGAAGAAGAGATATGTGCCTGAGGAGTACACTGAAACAATGACGTTGCGTCTGGCTCAGCTTCGACAAGGGCCACGTTCCCCCATGGAATACAGAGATGAGCTTGAACGCCTCACACATCAGGCTAATATTTATCTTACTAAACGTGGTTTATGCACTCAATTTCTTACTAGTCTCAATACTTATATTAGAAATCCATTGTCTATTCATAGAATTAGAGATATTAATACTTTGACTCACAAACCGCAACTTCTACATGACCAACAACAAAGGGCTAGGACCGAGCAATCTTCACAAGGTTGCAAGTTTGTTCCTTTTGCTTCTTCTAGTCAATCCATATCTTCTTCTAACCCTTCTATGCAGTAAAAGAGAGTGTCCAACTCACCTAAACAGGGTTTTGAAGTCCAAACTAGAAGAGTTGTTACCCCTACTAAAGATCGCACCAAAGAGGTACGTTGCTTCACTTGTAATGGTTCTGGTCATATTTCTCGTGATTGGCCTCAGAAGTGGAAGGTTCTTCTCAATGACTTGGGAGACCACTACTATGAGGAGGAGACTTTGGAGGAACCCATAATTTCAAGTTAAGTGGAGGAGGACACGGTTCAGGATCACAATGAGGAGATCGATCCGTCAGACTTTCATGATGCTCTCTGCCTTATCAACCGCCAAGTCCTGCACATTCAGGAGGCTCCCTCAGCTAATCAAAGGGAGAACGTCTTAAACACCAAGTGTGTGGTACACGATGCTACCTTGAACGTCATCATCGATGGAGGAAGTTGTTGTAACCTCATCAATGAAAAGGTAGTTGATTTCTTACACTTGACTACTACTCCTAGAGCTACTCACTATGGCATAAATGGCATTACTGATGATGGGTCTGATATTATGGTCACTAAACATTGCTTAGTTTCTATCTCTATTGGTTCCTATCATGATAAAATCTTATGTGATGTTGCTAGGATGGATTGTAGTCATATTTTACTTGGTTGTCCTTGGCTATATGATCGATCTGTTATTCATGATGGTGGTGCGAATACATATTCCTCCACCTTTAATGGGAGGAGAGTTACTCTCCTACCCTTGTCCCCTCAAGCTGTTTTGAAGGAACAAGTTCGCAAGCACCATCAACTGGACGCCTAGAAGGACGCCCGGAACACTATAGCTAGCCGAGAGCCCACCCCTAGGGCCGCACCACCTCCTGCGGCCGTGGCTCCCCCGGCACCCATGCCTTCCCCTTCAACACCTTCGACCACGACATCTTCAACACCCCCTTCTACTTCGCTTAAGGGCACTGTTGAACGCCGATCACTTATCTCTCAACCTCAGAAAGAGACAATTACCTGGAATGCTCATCGACCTCATATCCTTTTGATCATGAAAGAGGTATTACTTAATGTTGTGGATTTGAGTCATATTCTTGCCCCTATTGCGGCTCTTATGTAGGATTACTTAGATGTGCTTCCAACTGAGCTACCATAAGGCTTGCCACCCATTCGAGGGATTGAGCATCAGAATGACTTTGTCCCTGGCGCAGCCTTGCCTAATCGTGCTGCTTATAGAGCTAGCCCTGAGGAAACAAATGAGTTACAACGCCAAGTCATGGAGCTTATGAACAAAGGCTTTGTTCGCAAAAATCTCAGTCCTTGTGTCGTCCCTGTGAATTTGGTACCAAAGAAGGATAGCTCTTGGCGTATGTGTGTTGATTGCAGGGCAATCAACCAAATAACCGTTAAGTATCGTCACCCTATTACCCGTTTAGAAGATATGCTTGACGAACTTTATGGTGCATGTATATTTTCTAAAATTGATCTTAGAAGTGGCTATCATCAAATTAGGATGAAACATGGAGATGAATGGAAAACGGCTTTTAAAACTAAGTATGGCTTATATGAATGGTACGTTAGTAATGCCTTTTGGATTAAATAATGCTCCTTCTACTTTTATGAGGCTTATGAACCATGTTCCTAGACGATACTTAGGAAAATTTATCGTTGTCTATTTTGATGATATCTTAATCTATAGTAAGAACCTAAATGACCATCTTAGTCACTTAAAATTGGTATTTGATTGTCTTAGAAAGGAGAAATTATATGTCAATTTGAAAAAGTGTTCTTTTGCTTCCGAATCTACTATTTTTCTTGGATTTGTTGTTTCTGCATCTGGCTTGAAAGTAGATGAGGAGAAGGTTCGAGCTATACAAGAGTGGTCCTAGTCGTATGCTCCCAGCCATGTCCGCTCATTCTTGGGCTATGCTGGCTTCTATCGACGCTTTGTCAAGGATTTCAACACCATTTTCGCCCCCCTCCATAAGCTAATCAAGAAGGATGTGACGTTCCGCTGGACAGACACACATCAGAGGGCATTTGATGCTCTCAAGGATCGACTCACCTATGCCCCTGTGCTGCAACTACCCGTTGAGCTCAACTATTCTACCTACGACAATGAGGTGTTCGCGCTTATTCGTTGCTTACAGACATAGCAGCACTACCTTTGGCCTAAGGAGTTTTTTATTCATTCGGATCATGAAGCTCTGAAGTACCTCAAAGGTCAGACCGTACTCATCCGGCACCTTGCTCGATGGGTGGAGTTTCTGGAGACCTTTTCCTATGTGGTTCACCACAAGAAGGGAAAGGATAACGTGGTAACTGACGCTCTATCATGCACGTACGTCCTCTTGAACCATATGGATGCACATATTTTGGGATTTATTTTTGGAAAACTTTATGGTCTAAGTTGGGTACTAAGCTTTTATTTTCTACATCTTGTCGCCCTCAAACTAATGGTCAAACTGAGGTTGCTAATAGGAATCTTGGGGCTCTCTTGAGAGTCATGTTGCGTGCTAACCTTCGGAGGTGGGAAGACTACCTACCTGAGTTTGCTTATAACAGGCCTAGGCATTATGCAACACAGAAGACTCCTTTTGAGGTTGTCTATGGGCGCAACCCTCTTACTCCCGTAGATATGAAGCCTCGCCCTATGAAGGAGAAGGAGAACATGGATGCAGTTAAGCAGGTGGATTTCATCAAGCGCCTGCATGAGCGAACCAAGGCACAACTAGAAACGAAAAGTGCTCAGTACAAGGCGGCGAGGGACAAGCATCGCAAGGATGTGCAGTTCAACGTTGGTAACCTTGTATGGCTGCATCTCAGGAAGGAAAGGTTTCCGCAACAATGGAAATCTAAGCTCGATCCTAGGGGAGATGGACCATTTCGAGTGGTTCAAAAGATGGGACCCAATGCTTACAAGCTGGATCTCCATGCCGACAAGTACAGCGTGCATTCCACCTTCAACGTCGTCGACCTATCCTTATCCGTGCCTGACGATGACTCTAAAGACGATTTGAGGACAAATCGAACTCAAGTAGAGGAGAATGATGCAGTACAAATGGAGATGGCTCCTGATGACATTGAGGACAACATGAAGGTGTCATTTGATGGCCATGTCACTCGTGCAAGGGGAAAGAAGATTCAAGATGCTACCAAGGCACTTCTCATTCGCTACTAAGGAACTATGGAGCAAGGATTCAAGCCACCTTGGATCACTTTGCTCAAGACTGGACCACTAGCACAAGAGTTGAGCTTGTGTCCACAAACGGAGGTCATGAAGCCAAGACAACCTCCTTGATCGACACACATATAAGCCACTCGACATGCCTAAGTATCGAGTGCAAGAAGATATGGTATCGAGTGGACCATGCCCATGTCGAGTGCCTTGCTAGAGTGGGCCGGATTTAGTTAATTAGTTAGATATATTTATGAATTTAGGAAAAATAATGTGTGGGAGGAAAATATCTCATCTAGGTAAATTCCTTTCCCACCAAGTTTTATTTATCTATCTTTAGCTAGATTGAATTATCTTACTTAGGTTTTTATCTATCTTTAGGATTTTCTATCTATCTTTTTTCTAGCCAAACATCTATCCCTTGCAAGGTAGAATTGGTGACTCTTTACTATTTAAACACTTGTATGCTTTGAATTTTAATCAGATTGGAAATTATATTGAGGAACCCTTTTTAGGATTAAAAAGGTTCTTCAATCTCCCAATCCAAAAGCCTTCACTATCTATATGTTCTTGTTCACTCGGCAATTCAAAGATCCAAACCCTACCTACATCAATCGCTCGGCAAACCCGAAACAAATACAACCCACATATTTTGTCGCAAGAAGCAATCCAGAACCATCGCAAGAGAGGAAGCCCTCGGAAGCTACTCGACCACGGGGTTTACGACTCACGAGCGCAAGCGCTCGACCCCGCGTGCTTGGGTGCACGGACATCCCCGCGCGCACCCGCATCCCTCTCTCTCTCTTTCCTTTGTTCTTCTGTCGCTATTTCTGAGTTCTTATATGCTGGAAATTTCTAAGTGTGAAACTGTCGCTAAAATCATATTCTAATTACTTGCGTTAAATTGTTCCAAATCAAGAGACATCAAAGAGCATTGCAAGATCGGGCCAAATATACGACGTGGTTCTTGATTCTGAGCCCACGTGCGAAGGATCGGGAATTCAAAACGTATCATAAGGTCCACATCATATCAACTAGCATTTATAATAATAGCTTCATAAGTTCATCATCAAGCATTGCAAATGTATCAATAAGTCTCAATTTACTTTCATGCTCAAAATTATTGCAAAACACCATATATGCACATAATCAAGTCAAGCTAGCAAGTTCCATCATAACCTTATCAGATAAACAATTTAGGTTTCTCAGCATTTGCAGTTCATATGTTATAGGCAAAGGAATTTAGATCATGCTTAGAAACTTAGAGTAGCAACACTTCAAGACATCGTGATACATGAGAAATTTAAGGCACCGAATCATATCATCGTAGACAATGGATAATCAGGCAAGATTCGTTACCAAGTCATCACATTAACACGTTAATTTCATCGTTAGGTCAGTGTAATATCATCATCAACAAGTTCAGATGGATTAGCTATTCAAACGGAGGACACTCTTGCTTGCAAGTCATATCGTACTCTGTAACTGCCATCCTCGAAACGTGCTTGTCCTGCCGAAATCATTAATTCTGAGGCCCGTGGGTTATGGGCCCACGCTTCCGTTGTGCTGCTCTATCGCTATCTAACTTCATGTTTTGTTTTCCGTGCAGTCGCTCGTCTAATGTATCGTTTAGGAGTCCAAGTTAGTGGAGATAGGGGAGTGACAAGAGCAGATAACTCAATGTTCCTTTTGGAGACAAAATGGACCAAAGCTAAAGGCGACAACTATAGACAAGACTCCGACCTGAGAATAACAACGATGTCCTTATGAAAGTCTATTAGGTTATAATCGTGACAATCAAACACGAATTCAAGCATATCCATCACATTGCTTCATACTAACATGTACATATCTCAAGGAGAACGACATACATATTCATTCCAAAAGACACAATCGAGTCCTACACTGATGCATGTGAGATAAGCTAGTAGTCTATTATTCCATGAAAGAAAATATGCCTAACAATTTATGCAAGTTATGCGGAACCAGCAATGATCATACGGGGTTCAAGGTCATGCGGAATTTAATGAGGATAACAAGTATCATGTATATAACGAATGTAAAAGCATGGTATACACATCAACGGGTGAGGTCAAATGTAGCATGGCGAGGTATATCATAACAATCAGACTAAGCGTCATACGAGAATACATAAGAGCAGCGTAGTAATTATCACATTTAACAACAATGATCGCATAATAGGTTAAGAATGGCATGTAGTCATATGATGAGATACATTTAGAAAGCATAGGTCCTACACCACGCTAGTGATACAGGATAAGGCATGGGCATAGTCAAAAGCCATTTAAATGAGTTCAACCTAATGTTCATGAAGGCGAGAGAGATCACCACAAAGTACAAGGAGAACATCACGGACGATAGATTATAATCATGCTAGGAACGAACTATCGCAGGGCACATAAAACAGTACAATAACTATCACATTATAGAACAAGTACGACATATAATCATTTAGCGAGTCATATCGAAAGGATAAGCCCTACAAGACACTACTAGCACATATCAAACATGAATACAATCAAGGCAATTCTACTAGATTCATTCTAACATTTATTTGTCATGCGTATGCGAAATCATAATATAGCGTGGTGTGTGATCATGCGAGGTGTCAAGTCATACGTTCATGCAAGCACGAGAAGATATCATAGAGTAGTAGAGGAATACCACCAAGCGAGAACAGGTAAGCATGCTAGAATTAACCATCACGGAAAGCAAATCGATCTTTGAATTCAACATCAATCTAATCAGGATGAGTAAAACATTCTAAGAGGATAGGAAGAGGAAATAACCACACCATCAGGGATCTAACTCAAGAGAGAATCAGTGATAATGTAAGCAAGGTATAAATTCGCACAAGTCACAACCAAGGGTGTTACATGATACTAATGGCTCAACATAACATATGATAGATACATGCACTTGATTAATCAATACGACGATAAGCAAGACCTCAATTCAATCATATTCCAACGATATAGAAGCATGGGAGGAAATGCAACAATGTATAATGCAAGTCTAAGTAACGGGGCAATATGACTAAAATACAGGAACATGAGTTCAAATCAAGGTATGCTGGAATAAAACAGGTGTTTATCAGGACTCATTTACACCAACATATTCCCAATTTGGTGCAAGTAACACACAACGTTATAAATTGCAGAATAATTAACAATAGTCAACCTGATGAATACAATTAGACGGGCATGCTATAGATTCTTGTCACAAAAGGAATGATAA
Organism: Persicaria maculosa; assembly: GCA_963922045.1. Lineage (NCBI taxonomy): Eukaryota > Viridiplantae > Streptophyta > Magnoliopsida > Caryophyllales > Polygonaceae > Persicaria > Persicaria maculosa. Next base: position 49,748,702 of record OY998251.1, on the reverse strand, counting down.
TCATCGAGGCGTGATCAGCTAACATGCTAAAAATGTCATTTATGGGAATTCATTCGAGGAAAGTTAATCACACTATCATGAACCTAATAGAGCAAAATCAGGCAAATTCATGTCTTGCGGCTCATGCTTCCATTCAATCATTAGTACGATCAATACAATAGGCCAAGTAGACATTCTATGACAACATATAATCATGATCGAAAGCAAGGAACACAAGATACCTAAGCAATGTAAATAACATGTGCAACTCTTCACTAATGGTCATTCGCAAGGTATATTCCGGAGATTTCATAATCATATTATCTCATGTAATTCAGAAAGAGCCACCATTACCACCGGACAGAGATCCCTAAGGGTAACGATTGACTTCTTAACTGACTCATCACCCCTCTTTCCCGTAGGACTCAGGTACGACTCCTTATGGCAAGAAGATAATGGCTAATTATCATAAGAGTCGAGAAGGACAACCCCAGAAACACCTTACTTTCTAACTCGGAATTCCGTCAGGAACCATCTTCCAATACTCATTCAGGCAACCCTCATGTCCAAACATAATTTCCAAAGACAATGTGTTTATCAACCCGATTTCCCGTGAAGGAGGCCGATATTCAAGAAAAAGACTCGAGATGACCATCTAAGAGATTACCATAGTGGAAGGGATTGTTCCACACAAATTGGGCTAAGACCATATAAGAACAAGGGTACTCTCGCTATCCCGTTACACAGATCATTCAATACACATTTCATATTTAGGACATACCAATCAGATCTTTAGCATAACAAGCATTCAGCATAGAATTAGTCAATGACAATTATAGTGATCTCCTTCTAGGGAGATCGTCCTCATGCCCAATTGGTATATAAAGCACATCAAGCTATCTAATGTCACTCTTCGAGGAGCGACTGACCGGAGGGGCAAAAACCTTATGATCTCTAGATAACTCGCCACTCCAACCACCTCGGTGCAATTCCTTAGAGTCTTCCAACCCATATGTAAAAGATAAGCTACATTTTGCCTACCTGTTCCCGACTACATCCAATAGGGATGGTCTAGCACCTTTTTTACCCACTCGATCCCCTTGGTTGAGTCCATTTACTTATTAAGTCGAGTTCATACTTAGTCTAATTGGGTTAGCCACATTAAGTTCATTTTGCCCTCTTTAAACTCTTTGAAAAATCCTTGAAATTAATGGGCGGTTTTCAAAACATACACTCGACCCTTGTGTACCCGAATTGCACAACATGAGCTCTGATACCCACTTTGTAACGACCCGGATATAAATACCCGGGTTATGTTTTGAAGGTCGGATACCTTCGTTCGGATCTTGCAATTCAGGTACGGGTCGAAGTTTCAAACCTCTTAAACGTTAGTAATTAAAACGGGGATTTCGAACCCCAAAACCATCGCAGTGTCGTTGGGTACCCTTAACATGTCCTAAGGACTAAGTCGCGGAAATTCGTTTAAGGAAAGCGAAACAGAAAATGAAAGTAAAGTACAACTTGCCACGGCGGAGCCGGGTCAAAACCAAAACCATAAAACATAATTAAATAACACTTAACCAAATTAGCGGGTTAGGTCGGTTCTTCGCTTTCGCCCAGGAGGATTCCCCGCCATAGAAGCATGGAGCAAGCAAGGATCAAGTACCTAACACTATCCACGAAGTCAGGCCCAGAGACGCCTGCGGGCCCTAAAGACCACGCTGAGGCCATATAATATGCATATACCTAGAATAAAGGATGGTCTAATGCAGTACATAATTTAAACACGCAAGTCATGCTTATTAGGATATATAAAAATAAGTGCAGAAAGACTGTAAAGGCGCCCAAAGAATGCCAAGTGGCATATCTCTCTCCTACGTCTACCCCCCTTTCCGTCAGGGCAGACACTGGCCAGTTCCATGTTATAGCATATCCATCATCATATAAGTGCACATCAATCAATCATCATATCATTATCATCATACTCATGCCCGATGGTGCTAGGCTATCATATCGTCTCATATAATGACACAACAACTCAGGACAAACCCGATGACGTTGGGTTATCCTATGACCCTAGCAAAATACTCTAGGACTCACGGATAATAGCTGTTCTCTTTCAAACACATAAAGAATAAGGATTCTCATTCATAAGTGCAAGTCCTAAGCATGATACTACATGTCATGCTTTTATGCATATGCAACACCTATACACTATAGGACACATCAGGCAGGTGGTCCGAGTTGTTGAGTAAGCTCTCGTAGGATACTTACCTGAATAAGCCGAACAACAAAAGACAACGCAAGCGGAAATCCAAGCAAGTCAACAATCACTTAATGCAATAAGTAATAAAGGCGCCATGAGTTTAACTTTCTAACTAACCACTAATTAACACACAGAACACATTCAAAAGAATTCCCGAAGAAAACCAACTGATGAGTCAAAACGCTTCAAAATACGAGAAAACTTTCGAATGCCGAGATATCCGCAAGATTAATCATTATACTCCATTAATTCAATCTGTTATTCCGTTAAATGCCTCATTTCAGTCCATCTCATCTCAGTCCAAGAAGTCTGTTAAAAAGGGTCCAATGTCCAATGAATTAGAATAGTCCGTTAAAAATAGGTATGAAAGGCTAGATCAGTTCGTTAAACAAGATCCGTGAAATCCCGTTATACAAGGTCGTTAACAAATAGGTAAGCCAATTAGATTGGTCAAAGTTATCGTTAAAGGAATCCCGGCATCTCGGTTTTCAAAACAGTAAAACCTTTTTAAGAATTATTTTTCGGAAAACTTAAAAACCCTTTAAATAAATTACCGAACAATACTTAGCTTAAAAAAATGCCAAAATTAGATCATCCTCCAAATCATATTTATAATTTAAAGCCAAAAAATCATTCCCAAATTTCTAAACCACAATTATAACCAAAGTTCAATAACTCCCTTCTAAACCATATTATAAAACATTTCCAAACAATGTTACCTTTAAAACAATTTTATAATATTATATATTATATATTATAAAATATAATTTTTGAAAATATTATATAAGATAATGTTATCTTTAAAACGATTTTATAATATATAATAATGTTACCTTTAAAACGATATGACACTATTTTCTTCCCACGAGTTCATATGTCAATGACATAGCTTTTCATAATATTTAGTTAGCAAATGTTAGTAGATCTTTTATATATATAGGTTGGGTCTTGTGTTAACATCTCTTATGGTGTTAAATGTTAACAAATCTAGACCCTTGATTAAGGAAAAACAGAAGGTTGAGATTAATTGTGGATTTTCTTTTTTTTTTTGCTTAAAAAATCATGGGTTCCACTCATATTGTTTCCCACCCTCATAATGTGGTGTGTGTTACTCTCTCCACAATCCCACTTTGAGTTTGAAAAATAACGGTACGTGGAAAGTGGTGTGCCCATCTTGATTTTTTTTTTAAAATTAACTAGTTAATATATGTTACCTTTTTAAAATTATATTTTACCCTAGGGGAATCACATGATCAATTAATAATACATCGGCTCGTTATTTCCAATTAGCTTAGATTTCGATGAATAATGACGAATAATTCCTTATTATCAATGACTAGTGACTCTGAACTTGCTGAATATTCGATAAATTCATGATCAATTTTAGACAGAGTTTGAATTTCAACAAACCTACATCTAACTGCCCCCTATACTGCTATACATATGAATAATTTATAATTATTAACGAATAGTGACTCTGAACTCACAGAATAGTCATAGTCGATAAATTCATGAGTTTGAATTCCAAGAAACCTCCATTTAATTTCCCCATATATATGAATAATTTCTGATTATCAACGAATAATAACTCTGAACTTGTCGAATATTCGATAAATACATGAACAATTTTAAGCAGATACATACGAATAATTCCTTATTATCAACGAATAATAACACTGAATTTGCTGAATATTCGATCAATACATTAACAATTTTAAACAGATACATACGAATAATTCATTATTATCAATGAATAGTGACTCTAAACTTGCCGAATAGTCAATAAATTCATAAATAATTTTAGACAGAGCTTAAATTTCAACAAACCTACATCTAATGCCCCTATACATATGAATAATTTATACTTATCATCGAATAATGACTCCGAATATTCGATAAATTCATGAACAATTTTTCCACACCCTCAATGCTTTAAACACGGTCAAAACATCCCAACTCATGAACATCCCTTACCACCGGAGTATAATTTCAGTTCCATTTCAATCAAAGATTCGAATCTTCGATCCAACATCTTACTAGATAGATCCTTCCACAGGAGGCAGAGATGGACGGATTTTAACAATCCTAGAAGAGAGAGGAGCCTTCAGGACGCCGCATCACCGTCGTGGAGAGCGAACTTGGCGGATCTGTTGGACTCAACCGCATCCCATCCAAGCGCTCAACATCGGATGCATCGTCGATCTCTCGGCCGATTGTGGCCGGTCTTCGAAGCAGCCGGCGCACGAGACATGGTACCACTGGGCTGGGGTCGCGATTCTAGGTCTTTTGGGAGCAAAATCGCCGATGCAGGCGACACCATAGAAGGCGATTGAAGCAACAGAGTAATTGGGCATCCGAGGAAAAGGAGATTTTTTTTTTTTTGGTCGAACGAGGAAAAGGAGATTGAAGCAGGGGAAGTGATACGATACGTGACGACTTTTCCGTGCTCGGAAGAGATAGACGTCAGGTCAAGGGAGGCCCGAACGTACACTGGTATTTCCCTGAACTTATGTCGTATTGATCATGAGCGAATCGAATTGGCTTTGCCAACACTACCGAACTAGAACGTGTACATGCGGCGCCGATGAGGCCAACGAAGTCCACGCTTTGGACTTGGAATGGAGTGACGACAATACTTACAATGGAAATTAATTGGAATCAAAATTTTCAATTAATGAATATGGCTTTCAACCTATGATGGAATCAATTGAGTATGGTGGTAGGCGGAATCGCACTACGGGTGGGCACGGGCGACTATTGTGTTGAGCCTTCTTTCGATTGTGAAAGTGAAGATGAACGTGTACATGCGGCGGACCAGACTACTCCTCCCTGACAATTCCTCTATCGACTATGTGACCCCTAATTTGTCAATCCCTACTTTCTCTAATTAAACTCCTTATTTGTCTGGAAATTGAGTCGTTTTAAACCCCTAAATTGAGTTAATTGAAATCCCTAATTTCTCCTATTTAACCCCTTATTTTTCTTGTGAAATTGGGTTGTTTGTTTCATTAACGGGACTAATTTTTTCATGGGTTCACTTGGTAACTTTGGTTGCACCGGTGGATTTGATGCTACTTTGGATGCACTGGTGGATCAATTTTAAGATAGTCCCATTGGTCATATTGATGGTTTTGATGCAATGTTGCACCGAACGGAGTAGAGCTATGTCTCAAGATATAATATGTCTCAAGATATAAGAATGGGAGGATTTGCATAAATAGAGTATACTACGTAAAATAAAGCTTTTCTGTAACAATACTTTATGCATTGAATATTTGTCATTTACACTACCCCTGCTTCAGCCACTGACCATCACTTTTCTTTAGTTGGTTTGGCAACTAAAGAAAAGTGATGTAGTTTGCCATGTCAGGTGAACAGAGCATATTATTGACATAAATATCTTCAAGCTTTGACAATTATAGAATCTCTTTATTATGAATGTTGGCTTGTTGATTATTGTTATCACTTGATGATCTCAACAATTTTCAGAACATTGGTTTTCCTAATATGAGTCATTTGTAGACTGCTGTTATGAAAGAGGCTATATCTACTAGCCGTGTTGCTTGGAGTCCAGATGTAAATTATGTGGGTATGTTTCACTCTGGTTGCTTTGATACATTTTTTCCCTTGCGCTACAAACCTCATTCAAGTGTTTGTTTCATTGTTGTAGGAGCTGCATTTTCAAAACATTTAGTTCATTTGTATACTTGTGTCAGGCCTAATGATCTACATCAGCAGCCAGAGGTATTTCAGCTAGGATATACACACCTAATGTTGGGATTCAAGTATAATTTCTTGGCTGATTGTGTATGGTACATTATACCCTTGATCTATTTCGACGGTTGATGTAATTTTTCAGCCTATTAGCTCAAACGGTAGAGCTATGTGTTTTACACATCGATGTGGGTTCAAATCCCACATAGGCTAACTTACCATTAAAGCTTGAATAAGTAAGATGAAGCACCAATTGAAATAGAAAATTAGCAAGATGTAATTAATAGAACATCAGCAAGATGTAATCCAATACATATAGTAATATAGTAGGCCACAAATTTAATAAAAAATACTTCACTAAAACTAATCCAATATATGTTTATAGTCATCACACTAAAATCAATAAGACAAGGCTTAGTGTAGGAAATAGTTGTTGTAGTTGAAACTTGAAAATAGATAATATTAAAAATGTGAAAAATTTGTTGCAAAATGTTAAGCAAAGAACTTTTTTAGCAGGAGCGTTTATTCTATTAACATGTACATGATTTATATAAATCATCCAAGCATGACAATAAATAGAAAAGTAGACTGAAATAATGAACTACTTTTGGAAATATATTATATATGTGTAAGATGGTTAAGGTCAGCATCGATCGATCGTAACTTGCTCTACTTGATACCAAAATCAATTGAATTCATTTTTAATTTCAATCACATACTCGATCGATGGTTATTGTGTATCATAAAAAATAACATGAAAAAGGTTGCACCTTGTGTTAGTGGTGACAAGGGGTAGCACTGGTGACGTCCTGAGGCGAACAACGGCTTTGACCAGGAGCATCTGATGGCAGTGGTGGCAGCAAGAAATTTTTTCAGAATTGAAAATTGCAAAGGACGGTGACTGGGTGAGGGTTTGAGTTGAGTTACTCGTAACATTTATAGGTTTTACGGTTTGGTTTAATATTTATGGGTTTAGAAGAGTTGGTTTACATTTGCCAGTTGGACCAATCAAAATTTAAGGACATGAGGAGGGGATAAATATAGGGACAGTGGATCTGCAGCCACTAGCAAGGGAGTTTGAGGTTTTTTGCCACGTGGGTCCCACTTTATTAAAAAGAAAAAACACAAAAATCACTTTTAATCATTGTCTTTCATTTTCTTTCAATCAAAAGCTCAGATTTGATATATAGGGCGTGGTTTAAGAGTGCACATCTCTTATGGTGTACTTTGTGCACAAATCGGACCACACACACACACACACACACACACACACACACACACACACACACACACACACACACACACACACACACACACACACACACACACACACACACACACACACACACACACACACACACACACACACACACACACACACACACACACACACACACACACACACACACACACACACACACACACACACACACACACACACACACACACACACACACACACACACACACACACAAACACACACACACACACACACTTGTCTCCTTTGTCATGTCTCAGTATGATTGTTTGTTCTTGTGTTGTGTCCATTTAATTATGTAGCTGAGAACCTTGTTAGAGAAGTAGCTAAATGTGGGTTTGAAAAACATGTATTTTTTTTTATTAAGTAATAATTAAGTAGGCAAGGGTCAACCTGACGAACCGAGAGCATCCTTTCGGATGAGATTACAAAGATCTTGATTCTGAGGTATCGAGCAGGCAGGAATAGAATGGTCAAGGTGTGCAACCTTGTCAGCCGCTTTATTCCGAAGACGCCTAATATGGTTTATTTTGACCTTACACCGCGACCGGAGTAAGGTCTGTATGTCAGATATTATAGTTTCAATTCGCCACGGTGGTTTCCATGTTCCATTGACAGCGTCAACCATGGTTAAACAATCACTCTCAATGGAAATTTTATTCAAGTTTCTAGAAATTGCAGTCTTTAGGTCAATCAGGACCGCCCGAGCTTCTGTTTCTATAGATGTGTGTTGCCCCACAGGCTATTGGTGTATTACCAGAGGACAACCCAAGTGATCTCTAATAATAACACCAACAGACGAGGGGTCGGATATTGAAGTTGATTCATCTACATTTACCTTATACCACCCTTTCCTAGGTTTTTGCCAGTTCTCCGAACTTTATTTACGGTGAAAAACATGTATTAACTTGTAATACTTGAGACCAAAAAAAAAAGATACTCATATAATACATGTGAACTTATGTTGCTAGGATTGAGCAACAATTTTATTATGTTGGGAGCAAGAATATACATAACATACGTTGAATCCCTATATTCAGAAACACAGCTACTCCCTTCGTCTCAAAATACAGGTCGTTTAATTTTTTAACATACATGTTTTTTATGGAGCTAAAATTATATAAAATATTAATTTTAAAAACAATCATAGTATTTTGTATGATTTGATATGAATCTCTACATTTCAATCCCTACATGTATTTTATAAAATCTTATATACTAAAGATATGTTGAATCTATATACTTGAAACAAATGTATGTTCTAAATATCCGATCTAAATCTCTACATGTTCAAACTAGTCTTATTGCCCGCGATCTTCGCGGCTGGTTAATAAATTATATATTTTTTTATTCTTATTATTGATAAGTATTAAATTATATTAAGAAACAAATGAAAAACTTAGCATTTAAAATAATATTTAAATTTCAAAAAAAAAAGTGTTTAAAAATAAAGTGGTGTGCTTTAATTAATAGAGGGATTATTAGATCATTCGAATATAACCTCATGATATATTTATTTTTCAAATAGATTTTATTTTACAAAAAATATATTTATTTTATAAATGATAATTCATATGCATTTATTTTTTATAAAAAAAATATTAATTTTTAAAATAATGTTGATTTCAAAGATGTTAACTTTAATCTTTTGATTTCAATTATTTTATAAAATTTATTTTTTTATGATTTTTCATATTTTTTTAAATCAATTGAAATTAAAATTTATTTATGAGATTAATAAGCACGCGCGTGTGTGTGTATATACACACACATATTAATGTTATTTAACACAATTTGTGATACTCGTTCACCCTCCGTATATATTTTGATGAAAAGATTCATTTTTCAAGATATAATTAATTAATACAAAATTTTAAAGAAACTAACGGGCCCAATATAATAGCAATTTCAAAGATAAAATAATTTAAGGTATAAAAATTAAACTCTATTTTAGATCTTAATAAACACAATATAATAGTAAATCTAGAATTAGTAAAAAAAAACAAATGGGCCTAAATTGAAAACCATTTGGCAATGATTTCTATTTTTTTAATCAACTTAAAATCAAATAAAAGTTTTTTTTATCCGACATCTCTTACTTACGGTGCATAAAATAGGTAAGAATAACTAACATATGCTCTAAAAAATATAACTTTTAAAACATCAAAACTTATATATTACTTTGAGTTATTTGATATAAAATTAATTTATCTTTAGTGATTAAGATTGGTTAGGTTAATTTTCAAATACCATATTTACAATAGTTCGGATCGGAGAATGGAGAGTTCGAGTTGTAAGTTTGTGAATTGAAATTTGTTTTTTTTTATAAACCGTTTGTGAATTGGATTTGGTCAAATGGAAAGGAGTCATTGATTAATTGATCATTAATAAGATTTTATTCTTCAAATAATATGTTTAAAGATTTTTTTTAGATAAAATGATAAGATTTGTAACTACTTAAGATATGAAGTTGAATATTCATAATAAAAATTAATTTAATCATTAATTAAAATAAACACATAGGATGACACATGTATAAATAGATGGGGCTATCGTCTAACGTGACTTAAATTCATTGGATAATCATTAATTGACGTGGCAAAAAACCCGGCTCAGATTGCACCAGAGAACGACACGCAAGCGAATCGCACCAGAGCCCGCCACATAGGATTTCCACGCCTCTGTTTTAGTATTATACTAGCGTAGTACCCGTGCGTAACGCACGAAATTTGTAAAGTATATTATATTCTATAGAAGATATTACCAATTTATTTACATTATATATTAGATGTATTATACTATTATAATAATATGAAAACGATATAACAAAATAATATAAATTTGGATAAAAATAATAATGCTTATATTATATCAATATATAATATATGTGGCAAAACGTCAATGTCTCACCTTCCTAGTAGGGTTGGGTTTGAGATTTGAAATGCCTGAGGCATGATATAAAAATGTGGCCCTCTACTATTATTTTTTTTGTTGTGTTAATGGATTGAAAGGAGTTTTAAGAACTTTTGGATGAAGAGCACACAAAAATGAGAGAATAAATATTCTTGTAATAAACTTAAAAGTAAAAAAAATGCTTCACCTGTCTCAAAATATAGGTCGTTTTTTTTGTTGGCATGTTTTTTAAGAAGTTAAAAACTCTGTAAAATATTATATTTTTATTGATTTTTAAAAATAATATTGTGCTTTTTAATAATAAGTATATTATTATTTTTAAAAACTAATAAAAAAGTGAATATTTTATAAAGTTTTTAGCTCATTATAAAACGTGCTAAAAAGTAAAACAGCCGATATTTTGAGGCAGAGGTACTACAAAGTTTAGAGCAGTGTTCTAAAAATCGCGCCTAGGCACCACCTAGGCGGCGCCTAGGCGCTAGGCGACAGGGCACCTAGGAATTTTTAAGCCTAGGCGGGCCTCTAGGCGGTAATCCGCCTAGGCACCACCTAGTCCCGCCCAGACACCGCCTAGACCCCGCCTAGGCCCGCTTAGTCCCGCCTAGGGGACGCCTAGTCCCGCCTAGCCCGACAATTATTCAATTTTAGCTTTTACCCATGTGATTAATCAACTTAGGGTTTTGTTATCCCCCATGTTGGGATATTTTTGTTTTTGAATCGAACCTATAGTTTTGGATTTTAGAAGGTTTAGAGTCGCTAATCGGACGCCTAATTTTGCTTTTATTTACTTTAATATTAGTTAAACACGATAAATTTTGGGTTTATGAGTGATATTATGAATTATTATTAGATTATTTGAAATATTTACATGTGTTATGCGTTAAAATATAAGAAAATAATTAAGTTTATTCCATGTCCGCCTAGGCGCCGTCTGGGCACCCGCCTAGCCACCTAGGCGCTAGGCAGTCACCCTCCGCCTAGCGGCCGCCTAGCGCCTTTTTGAACATTGGTTTAGAGTCACCCCTGTTGTTTGAGAATGAGTTTTTTTTAGCCTTATAAGGTTTTTTAGTAAGTTGATTAATTACTTTGAGCATTAAATACACATTTGTTGTGGTAATGGGTTTGAAGATAGAACCCAAAAATTTGGAAGATGGAGTACACATTCCACAAACACTGGTGAATGAAATTTTTAGAACTTTGGGATGGAGAACACATAAAAAAAAGATATATTATATTAATAAACTTAAAAGCAAAAAAAAAAATCTTTTCGTCTCAAAATATAGGCCATTTTATTTTTTTGATATGTTTTTTAAGAAGATAAAAACTCTTATCAAATATTATCTTTTTATTAGTTTTATTTGAGCATGTTATATGATTTGCAATGTCTAAATAGAAGCTTTATTATTATATATTCGTTCAAAGCATGGATAGTTAGCATAGTGTCATAAAACATATGACAAATAAAAAAATGAATGAAAATCTTTTGGATCTCAAGCTTGTACTTTCAATTCATTTGTAAAAAAAGAAGAAGAAGAAGTGAAGGAAAAACCATTAAACAAAATGGGGATCGGGAACCGAGCTTTCAACCTATTGATAATGAAAATCTTGAAATTGGATTCAAATTTTAATTCCCGTGCCTTGAAGGGACAATATAGATGTTAAAGTTTAATTAGATCAATATTTTATTATAATATGTTAAAGTACTAAAAATTATTTTGATCTTTAGCTTTGAATTAATTCGGTATTTATATTTGAACTTTTTAATATTTCCTATAATATCTTTTACTTCATATGGTTTAAAAAAATCACTATTGTGTAAATTTTTTACTTACATTATATAAACATAATTTATTATTTATTTAATATAAAGTTTACATTATTTTAAAAAATTTAAAAATTGTTAACCAAACACTATTCAAGCATTTATGCATTATAATTAAAGTATATTGAAATCCAATGACACCCTCCCATAACATCAATTTTTTTTTTTCAAATACACTCATAAAATACATTATTTGATTTAAAAAATGTAAGAATACCTATTTGGATGAAAAGCTTCTTAGGGAAGATTAAACAAATTTAAAAAATATTAGAATGAAAAGAAATTTTTAATTTTTTTTAATGTTTAACAATTATCAATAATTGATTAATTTTACACATAAATAACTTTCAAAAAATAAGAATATTTGACAATTAGGGAGAAGAAATAATTAATTTATCGATTAATGAAAAGTGGGGTCATGTTAAATCTAAAACCGCCACATAGCCTATTTTTAAGGATCTACTACCATGTGGCATCTAAAACAACTGCTTTGGTATTATATTAGATATTAGATATTAGATATTAGATATTAGATATTAGATATTAGATAGATAGATTATAGATATAAATCTCTTACCTCTGTGAGAAGTTTCACATGAGACATAGAAAGGACTGAACAATTAGCTTGCCAAATTTGTAGAGAATATGATTAAAAAATAAATGAGCAAAAACTATCTAATAAATAGAGCTTTTTAAAAAAAAAGTAGGTTAAATAATCGGTTTCAAGAAAGAAGGAAATGATCGTATTTTAACTTATTTTCATTCGTTAAGATCATGTCTAAAAATTACGTACTCTAAAAATTAATAAGAATTAAAAAAAAATCAAGATTCAAAATGTCATGATAAAAATAAAATTCCATGTAACCTCTTGGATAAAATATTTGATTTCAATTGAATCTTCTAGATGTTTCCTTTTATTTATGTATTTATTTATTTATATATTTGTTTTTTTACATTAGGCAACCATTACAATGTCTTTAAACAAAGATCATTCTTGATCATCGTGACGGATGATGTTTATTTATATATTTGGTTTGCAACCTAATTATAAATGAGGGTCCGAGGATTAAAAGCTCTACTAATCACTTTTATAGCCTAACATAAAATTTTGTTAAATGAAAAAAAAAGAAGCAAATCGAAGTGTTTGTAAAGATTTGATAACATGGTTTAAGTAGTTTTATAATACCTATTAGGTAAGATTTCAAACCTAATCATGTGAAAAATAAATTATAATATAAATAAATGTTTGGAAAATGGATCTTATCTTAGTAATATGATGATAACTGAAGAAATGTAGTTACTATAAAAAAAACCTTTGACTTTGTTTAGATTTTATTAAGAAAATGGTTAAAAATACTAATATGATGATTTAGGTGGATATCTATATTGGATGAACCAACATAAATTTTTTACATATCAAACAATTTATTCACCAAATTATTATAAATAAGTCGTAGTTTTTTTAAAAAAATCAAATGAAATAGCAATAAATTAGTGTAATCAATAATTTAAGGTGTGATCATAATTTATCTTCAAATAATTAAATATTTAAGCATATTAGGATATTTTTAAATTAATATTGTAGTAAATCAATCTTGACTTGACAACCGAAAAAATATCAACCAAAATTTTGATTACATTATATAAACATAATTTATTATTTATTTAATATAAAGTTTACATTATTTTAAAAAATTTAAAAATTGTTAACCAAACACTATTCAAGCATTTATGCATTATAATTAAAGTATATTGGAATCCAAAGACACCCTCCCATAACATCAGTTTTTTTTTCAAATACACTCATAAAATACATTATTTGATTTAAAAAATGTAAGAATACCTATTTGGATGAAAAGCTTCTTAGGGAAGATTAAACAAATTTAAAAAATATTAGAATGAAAAGAAATTTTTAATTTTTTTAATGTTTAACAATTATCAATAATTGATTAATTTTACACATAAATAACTTTAAAAAAATAAGAATATTTGACAATTAGGGAGAAGAAATAATTAATTTATCAATTAATGAAAAGTGGGGTCATGTTAAATCTAAAACCGCCACATAGCCTATTTTTAAGGATCTACTACCATGTGGCATCTAAAACAACTGTTTTGGTATTATATTAGATATTAGATATTAGATAGATTATAGATATAAATCTCTTACCTCTGTGGGAAGTTTCACATGAGACATAGAAAGGACTGAACAATTAGCTTGCCAAATTTGTAGAGAATATGATTAAAAAATAAATGGGCAAAAACTATCCAATAAATAGAGCTTTTAAAAAAAAGTAGGTTAAATAATCGGTTTCAAGAAAGAAGGAAATGATCGTATTTTAACTTATTTTCATTCGTTAAGATCATGTCTAAAAATTACGTACTCTAAAACTTAATAAGAATTAAAAAAAATCAAGATTCAAAATGTCATGATAAAAATAAAATTCCATGTAACCTCTTGGATAAAATATTTGATTTCAATCGAATCTTCTAGATGTTTCCTTTTATTTATGTATTTATTTATTTATATATTTGTTTTTTTTACAGTAGGTGTAACGGCCCTGAATTATAATTTCCGGGTTACGTTTCAAGGGATAAAACCCCTTGTTCGGATCTTGCAATCCAGGTACGGGTCGAGGTTTCAAACTCATTTTGTAGATTAGTAGAAGGAGGGATTTCAAACCCATAAAAACCTCGAAGGGCCATTGGGTACCCTTTACCTGTCCTAAGACTATGTCGCAAAATCCAATTCAACCGAAAGTAAAGCGGAAGCAAAACTAGGATACAATGCCACGACAAAGCCTGGTCAGAATCAAATCATAAGCGAGTGATTACCATTTTACCAAGTTAGAATATTAGCTAGGTTCTTCGATTCGCCAAGAGGAAACCCCGTCATATAGACATCAAGCACTCAGGATCTGCAGAAATACCTTAAAAAAAAAGAACGGGGAAAGGAGTCAGATCGAGCCACTCATGCGGGACCGGCAGTCCTCGCTGAGGCCACATAGTATGTGCTATACCTAATAAAGATGCTCTAATGCAGTACGAAAGTCAAACACACTAGCATGCTCCTAGTTCATAATAATGTGCAGAAATACTGTAAAGGGCCCAAGACAATGCCAAATGGCATATCATAATCGGGCGGAGACTGGCCAGCTCGTGAATGCATTCCATCATAATCGGGCGGCACACATGCCCAACCCGCTCCACAATAAAGCCCGCAGGCATATCATAATATAAGGAAGTTCATGACTCGATTGACTCAGGGTACCCGATGAGGCTGGGCTACCCTATGACCCTAGCAAAGACTCTAGGACTATCACAGATAACGGCCGTTCTGTTTCAAACGCATAAAGTAAACAGATGCTCAATCAATTAATGCAACCTAAACATGATACTACATGGCATGCTTTTATGCATATGCAACACCTAACATAAAATGCAACAACAGGCATAAATGTCCAACCTGAGTAAGCCCCCTAGGGAACTTACCTGAAGATGCAGAATAGCAAAATAACGCAAGCAAGGGCCCAATTGCAAGTCCAAAGCAATACACACCTATCATCAAGTCATTCCCATAAGCTACTGGAACAACATTCATACACACGAAACCCAAGTGCTCAACATCCTAAAAACCAAACGATAGTAAAACCGTTTTCCAAAACCTTTCCGATACGATCAACATCAACCAAAATCATTCTTCCAGTCAAGCACATTGATAAGAAATCGTGCTAACAATATTTCCAAACTCATTTCCTAAGGTTTTCCAAACTCTTAAATCTCAAGTTAAGTCAACTCATATTTGAAACAATTTCAAATCATACTTGTTCAAATCAAGAGGAAGAATCAATTCTCTAAGTCAACTCCAAATCTTATTTTATCAAAATATTCCGGCATTTTAGTTTTCAACAATAGATCCTTAAAGAGATATTTTCGAGAACTTAAAATTCTCTTTCCTAAATAATTTATAAACAATAATTAATTAAATAAAATGTCAAACTTAGATCTTTCCAACTCCTAGTTATAAATCCAAGCCAATAAATCATTTTACAACTTCCTAAATTCACGTTTTAAAACATCACAAAACACATATCCAAATAATATCACTTCCAAAATAATTTTATAAGATATAAAACTCCCAAAAGAATATATTTCCCATAATTTATATTCAACACCATTTTTAGCATATAATAATAATAATAATAATAATAATCTAATTCAATTAGCAAATAAATAATGAAATAATCAACATAAGATAACAAGCTCTCTTAAATAAACCAACCCAGCCCAAGGAAGGAAAATAGGCCCCAATCCGGAATGAAAGGCCCAACCCGAGAGCCCACTTAAAGCCTCAACCCCATTTCCTTAAAGGTGAACCGGTTTTTCCTTTTTAAAACACAAGAACCGAACCATTTTAAAGAAAAAAGAAAACCGAACCCGGAACCACTGTTCACCATCTCTTTCATCCCCTGGATTCGACAAAAGAGGAAAAGAGGAGGAGGAGGGGTCTGCCGCCGGTGACCTCGCTCCGACCACCCTTCCCAACTCAAAAAGAAGGGAATCGAACAGAAAAAAAAGGGGAAGAAGAAAGGTGTGCTCACCGAGAGGTTCGGGGTCTTCACTAGAGGAGCTCGGAGTTCGGTCAGCGTCGCCGGAGTCCGATTCGGCTTCGTCGGGGACGGAATTGACACCGGAATGGCCTAGGAAGGGGGGGAAGGAGGTTAAAAGCGGATTTTGACGCGACTGAAATCGAAAATACAAGACAACACCGACCTCCTTGAACAAAGAACAGAGGAAGCGGAGGAAGGAGGTGGCGACTCGGCGGCGCCGGCTGCGATTGGAGGGGAAGGGGCTTCGTCTCGGTCGTCGGAAAGCTGCTGCTTCTAGACGGGAAGAGCAAGAGAGAGAGCTGCTGCTGCTCGGACACGAAGGAGGTGGAAGAGGTGCTTGAATGTCGATGGCTTCGCCGGAGAGCAATGGTGGCGTGTTGAGGGTGTTGGCGACGCTCAGAGGCGGGGCTCCTGGTTGCAGAGGCACAACGACAAGAGGGTAATGTGTTTGGATTTAAGGAAGAACGAAAGGAGATGAGGTGGCTCGGTGGTGATGGTTGAGTGCAATGCTACAGTGAGACAGGAGAGGAGGAGGAGGGGAGGGATTCTTCTGGGTTGCTGGAGAGAGAAAAGAGGAAATGAGTTGGGGATGGGGATTGCTTTTGTGGGTTTGTGAATTTTCTGATTTACAGACAATATGTAGAGGAGGAAAAAAAAAATGTTGAATGGGCAGAGAGCAACAATCTGGCAAGCTGCACACAGGGCCAAAGATGGCTCCCTGATGAGGACAGGGGAAGCACGAAAAGAAAGCAGAAGAAAGGCATGGTGGATCAGATAAAACTTTACCCAAATTTACCCCAACACCATTCCATCCCTTATCTAAAACCCTCCCAAAATAGCTAAAATTTTAAGTTGAAATATTAACTTTTGAATGTCAATGAGTAATAGTATTCGTAAAAGATTGTACAAGACACGGTATAAGAACACGAGATAAATTCATAAAACGCGCAAAACATATGGAATTATCGGACTTTAAATAAAGTTTGTCGGGGTTTTCCGAAAAGAGTTAGAATGAAATTATTTTGATTGAGGGCGGAACTTCTGAAAATGTCTGAATCTTAGAAGTCGAGATGATTATAAATCATTATCTTAATAATTAAATATTCTAAACTCTCCCGGTCTTTACAGTAGGCAACCATTAGAATGTCTTTAAATAAAGATCATTCTTGATCATCGTGACGGATAATGTTTATTTATATATTTGGTTTGCAACCTAATTATAAATGAGGGTCCGAGGATTAAAAGCTCTACTAATCACTTTTATAGCCTAACATAAAATTTTGTTGAATGAAAAAAAAAAGAAGCAAATCGAAGTGTTTGTAAAGATTTGATAACATGGTTTAAGTAGTTTTATAATACCTATTAGATAAGATTTCAAACCTAATGATGTGAAAAATAAATTATAATATAAATAAACGTTTGGAAAATAGATCTTATCTTGGTAATATGATGATAACTGAAGTAATGTTAGTTACTATAAAAAAAAAAACCTTTGACTTTGTTTAGATTTTATTAAGAAAATGGTTAAAAGTACTAATATGATGATTTAGGTGGATATCTATATTGGATAAACCAACATAAATTTTTTACATATCAAACAATTTCTTCACCAAATTATTTTAAATAAGTCGTAGTTTTAAAAAAAAATCAAATGAAATAGCAATAAATTAGTGTAATCAATAATTTAAGGTGTGATCATAATTTATCTTCAAACAATTAAATATTTAAGCATATTAGGATATTTTTAAATTAATATTGTAGTAAATCAATCTTGACTTGACAACCGAAAAAATATCAACCAAAATTTGGATTTTCAAATACCTTTTTGATTGCCACGCCCACGTTTTGCGGGATTTTTAACCGAATTTTAAAACCATATTATTTTTGTGAACAGAAGAATAATTTGCATATGAATTTAACATTTTTAAAATTTATATTTAACATTTTTAAGCATATTAGATGCTGCATTCATTCAGATTTGTTTTCAAAAAAAACCTTAAACGTGAGAAGAATTTTAAACAATTTGAGAAGTAATTGGGGATTTATCCTAAATTTCCAACTTTAAGTGTATGCCCGCCACGTGTCCCAGAAATGCAAGTGTTTTAGTATTATATTAGATTAGATTTACAATAGAAAGTAATTAATTGGTTAATTTAAGTAAAAAAATTTAAATATCTGTAATTCAAACGGGTAAAAAAAAATTTGGGAGAAATTGATATTCTAGTAAATTTGTTAAATTATCATTAAATTTATTTTAATTAATAATTGATTAAATTCTATTAGTTATATAGGTGAGATTGCAATATTTTTTATTTGTAAATAGAAAAAAAATTAGATTTAAAAAAATCATTTTTTGAGATAGCATTAGAAATCCTACAATATTGGATCCCCGTTTCTTGAGCACTTTGTTTTCGAAGCGTGCCTTCGTCCCGAACACCTCAGACTTCCTCCAATTCAACTTGGCCATTGATCTTCTAAATAACAAAGATATTAAGTTTTAAAACAAAATAAATAAGAAAAAATAAATAAAATTTTCAATAGAAAGTAATTAATTGGTTAATTTAAGTAAAAAATTTAAATATCTTTAATTCAAACGGGGAAAAAAAAATTGGGAGAAATTGATATTCTAGTAAATTTGTTAAATTATCATTAAATTTATTTTAATTAATAATTGATTAAATTCTGTTAGTTTTATAGGTGAGATTGTAATATTTTTTATTTGTAAATAGACAAAAAATTAGATTTAAAAAAATTATTTTTTGAGATAGCATTAGAAATCCTACAATGTTGGATCCCCGTTTCTTGAGCACTTTGTTTTTGAAGCGTGCCTTCGTCTCGAACACGTCAGGCTTCTTCCGATTCAACTTGGGCAATGATCTCCTAAATAACAAAGATATTAAGTTTTAATACCAAATAAATGAGAAAAAATAAATAAATGTTACAATAGAAAGTAATTTATTGGTTAATTTCATTAAAAAAATTTAATTATCTTTAATTCAAACGGGTAAAAAAATTTTGGGAGAAATTAATGTTCTAGTAAATTTGTTAAATTATCATTAAATTTATTTTAATTAATAATTGATTAAATTCTGTTAGTTATATAGGTGGGGCCACACTTAATGAAAAACTGTCACGTAAGCCTTGGTTTAAGGTAAGGTAAGGTTGCCACGTGTATCTTTCACATCCTTTTTAGTATTATATTAGATATAGGGGCGTTTACCATATAGGCCACGATTTTGGGCTATATTAGGAATACGTCTCCCACCCTCTCCATATTTGGGATTTGTCCACTGAATTTTTCAACATGCTGAAACAGAAACACGCCGAAAAACTTGCCACACAAGCGTCCTCCTCTTCATCCTTGCTGCTGTAAATTGATCGTTTTTTGCTTATCTGCTATAAACGATCGATATGTTGCTAGATCAATCAATATATTGCTGAATTGATTCAACTACGTAAGCATATCAACAAAGTAAGCATTATCGCTCGTTTTTACCTATAACTTTGGACTATTCTTCGGCAATGTTCTTCGAACTTTTGATTATGCTATTGATTCATTACAGATCTGATGTGATCGTTGAAACTAACAGATTTTCGGTTTGCTGAAACACGGATTTTTGATTTTTCTGCTACAAGTAACGTTGCAACAGATCTGTTATGATCGTTTAATTGTT
This sequence comes from Persicaria maculosa, assembly GCA_963922045.1. Lineage (NCBI taxonomy): Eukaryota > Viridiplantae > Streptophyta > Magnoliopsida > Caryophyllales > Polygonaceae > Persicaria > Persicaria maculosa. The sequence continues at coordinate 49,728,466 of OY998251.1, read as the reverse complement.
TTTGTTGTGATCGCTTATAGATCAATACTTTTCTATCAATTTATTATAGTTCAATACTTTCTGTTGTGATCTGTTGAAATTATTTTGATTTTGCACTACCATATCTGCTGAAACTAACAGAATTTCGGTTTTTTTAATTGCTACTAAAAGTGTTTTTGCAGGTATATGTTTCGATTTTCTATATAACAATAGCATGTGGAATGAAACTATCGTTTTCGATTGTTGAAACTGTGGAATATTGATCTCATGTGGATTGCAGTTATCTGTTTTTGAGTTGTTTCAACAGCTCTGCTTTTTGGTGCAATGTTCGTTTTTGCGGAAATGCATTCAAATTATATTTCAAGTACTTTAATACTGTCAAACAATCAATTGCAGGGGTAGAAATGTCATCAAACATTGTAACTGTTGTGTATGGAGGAAAGTGGAGAGTTGCTGAAACAGGATTACTGTTCGATGGAAACACTACTTTAAAAGCTTTTGTGCTAGAGGATTCAATCACTTTATTAACCTTGAGGGACAAGGTTTGCAGCAGATTCAATGTTGATGAATCAGTTGAATTGGAATTCAGCCATTTGCACCCCTTCAAGACATTGAAAGCACCGCTTAAGGTAGATTATGATGCTGATTTAAAAGAATTCTTGTTGTTGAGTAAGCTGGATGGAGTGAATTTTTCTGTGGAGTTGTGTGTCACAAACACCTTGCCATTGGATATTGTTGTCCATGAGTTTCAATTTCGCGAAGATGCTTCTGCCATAAACACACTTACTGCTGAAACTGATGAGCTTGCTGAAACTGATGAGAGATATAGCAGCAATATGGATATAATAGAAAATGTCTCTATTTTTTATGAGATTCAGGATGTGCCACAAGAAGATATGGATGCTGACAGATTTTCATATTCCTCTAATGCTGCAAACAGTGAATCATTTTCAGATAACTCCAATGATGGGTATTGGAATGAGCGCTATGACATGATGAAAAGAAAAGGGAACACAGTTGATGAAAGGGGTGCTGGAAGCTATATCATGGACAGTATTGTCAACCGTGTCACTCAATGCCCAAGGGTTATGTATGTTGGAAAAACATTTGAATCTAGACAGGCAGTAAAGGATGCTCTATACATTATGTCTATGACAGACATATTTGGATTTGAGGTTAAAAAATCAACACCAAAATATTATAGAGTAGCATGCATAGACAGAAATTGTGATTGGAAATTGCATACAAAGAGAATTTCAGCTATTTGTCATGAGGTGATATTGTATAGAGATATACACACATGCACATGGGATACAAGAACAAGACACTGCAGGCATGCACCATCCAATGTTATTGCCAGCCTCATACAATCAAGGTGTATACTGTTTCAGCAGTTAATTTCAGCATATTAGTTTCAGCTTTCATTTCAGCACTATATTTATTGTTAGTTTAAGCTTTCATTCCAATAAGTAATTAATAGTTTTTTTTAGCAGTCATTTACTAATTTCTGTGTTTTCAACAGTGGATACACCCCAAAACAAATTATTGATAAGATGAGAACAGACCACAAGATCTCAATTACTTATTGGAAGGCATGGAAGTCAGCACGAATAGCTCAAGTGAGAGAAAAAGGGTCACCGGAATCAAATTTTGCTGCCTTGCCATCATATTGTCACATTCTTATGGAGAAAAATCCAGGGTCAGTAGCTCTCATTAAAACAGACAGTGCTGAAAGGTTCGAATACTTGTTCCTGTCTTATGGACAATCCATTAGAGCATTCCCCGTTTTAAAAAAGGTATGTATATGTACATAATCATTTATAATTTAGCAAAATTATGATGATTTCAGCATTTAAATTGTTCCCGTCTTATTTGTAGGTTGTTGTAGTAGATGGCACATTCTTAACAGGGGAATATAAGGGTACATTGCTTGGAGCAGTTACCCAAGATGCAAATATGAAATTATACCTGCTTGCTATTGGGATTGTTGACACAGAAAATAATGCATCTTGGGAGTGGTTTTTCCAGCAACTCAGTAAAATTATACAACCTACAGATGATTTGGTGTTTGTTTCTGGTAGGCATTCCAGCATTTCTAAGGCTATCAAAAAGATATACCCTAATGCTACCCATTGCGTATGCATGTGGCATTTGAAGCAGAACATCCAAGCAACTTTCAAGAAAAGGCATCTTGCAGACATGTTCCAACAGGCTGCTGAAACCTACACCGTTGGTGATTTTGCACACCAATTTGACCGTATAAAAGAAGAATGCCCAAGCCTAGCAACATATTTGATATCCGCGGGGTTGGAGAGGTGGGCAAGAGCACATGCAAAGGGTAATCGGTATAACATGATGACATCCAACAGCGCTGAAAGCTTAAACTCTGTTTTGAGTGGTGAAAAAAATTTGCCCATTGTTGCACTGTTGGAATTTTTTAGAGATAAGTTCACAGAGTGGTCTCAAGATAGAAGGAAGTCTGCAGCACTGAATACACAGAGAGTCGCCCCTGCAATAATGAAAATGATCCAGGAATTGCAAAAGGATGTCGGTGCATACACTGTAAAGCACTTGAATGAGTCTGTCTTTGAGGTTACTGGAGAAGGTACGCGGACTGTTGTTGATCTTTCAGCAAAAAAATGCACCTGTAGGGTGTTTGACATTCAAAAAATCCCATGCACACATGCTCTGTCGGCAATAGTGTCTAAAAGGCTTGATGTGTCAGATTTTGTTGCTAGTTTCTACACAAATGAAGCTTGGATTTTAGCACATGCTGAAACCATATATCCAGTCCTCCCTGATGATGAAATAAACCTTCCTGAATATATTAAACAGATTAAATGTTACCCCCCCCCCCCCAATGTAAGGAAGAGATGTGGTCGACCTCCTCATAAAAGGAAACTTTCCAAGGGAGAGTTTGTGAGAAGAGCAAAATACAGTAAGGAATGGCTTCAAAGGGAGCACGGGAAGAATTAAAAAGCTCAACATCAATGAAGCTGGCGACAGAAAAAATGTGCTGATTTTAATTTTTAGTTCAGTTTTACACTGTTTCAGCAATTTGATATGAATTTTATGAGATGCTTTGTGTTTTTTTTTAATCAGTTGTACTCTGTGTCATTGCTTTACTATATCATATTGTTTTTAGTTCATTATGTTTACCATTTATTGCTATGCTTAAGCTTTGTTCTAGATAATCCTTTCTGTTTCAGCATGAAAAATGTGCTGAAAACAACGTCCTGGCGGAAAATGCTGAAAACATAACTTGAACAACTATGGCACCTTAACAGACGCAATAAGTACCCTCTTTGGAGATTATATTTCTGTGTTTCTCAAAAATATGGCAACTTAACATTGTATGTTGGTGTCAACTTGAAAACATAACTTGCTGAAACAAAATGCTGAAATAGGAAAACTGAACAATTTACATTATACCATTAACTAAATGTCTATTTAATAAGCTCAACACCATATAGATACAGACAAATAATGATGATTTTGATTTTTGGTTAACTTATAAACTGTTTCAGCAAACAGATATGGTGAAGTATTGTAACAGCCCGGGATTATGATTCCCGGGTTACGTTTCGAGGGATGAAACCCCTCGTTAGGATCTTGCGCCCCGAGTACAGGTTGAAGGTTTGAAATTCTACTCTAACGTCTTCAAGCGGGATTTCATACCCAAAATTCGAAGGGATCGTTGGAATCCCCGGGGAAGTCCCCTGTACCTGTCATAAGTCTAAGCGTAGAAAACCAACAGTCATGCAGATAGTAGAATCAAGGTGCAATACAAGAGGGTGCCACGGCTGAGCCGGGTCAAAACAAAATCAATAAGTGTATTTATCGAAATCTAAGGTTAGACCATTTCTTTGCAATCTCCCAAGAGAGTTCCCACGTCACAGAAGCAAGGAACAATAATGCTGCAAAACAATCCTAAAAAAAAATGTATGCGGGACGGTGTCAGATCGAAGCCCTACGCAATATAGTCTCAAACAAGCAGACACATACACACGCTAGTCCTGATAAAGATGCTTCTAGATGCAAGGCAGAATGTTAACACACTAACATGCCCCTAAGATCAAGCGCGTAAATATAATAAGGCCTTAGCACCGAATACCAAGTGGTATATCCCTCTCCTACCTCCACCCCCTTCCGATAGGGCGGAGACTGGCCAGCTCGTGAATGCATTCCATTATCATCGGGTGGCACGCATGCCCAACCCGTATCCACAATAAAGCCCGCAGGCATCTCATAATATAAGGAAGTTCATGACTCGATTGACTCAGGACGGGACCCGATGAGACTAGGTCGTCCTATAACCCTAGCAATGACTCTAGTTACTTTCCCCATAACTCCTTGTGTGATGACATCCCACGCTTACCCTATCATTATGAGAAGTCATTGCTATAAGATGTGATTACTGTACTACTTTTATATGACTTGCCCATGTGTACTTATTACGAGTAATTTACCCTACGTGTAATGCTCTGTGCTGTTTGCTAGATTTTGCATGAGCTTTATGTCGCACAAATATGCAGTGCATCCGTGTATACATGTTTCTTATACATATCAAGTTTGTCTAATATATGAAATGAAAAGTTGCTAGTTAGTCTCTTATGCCCCATGCAGAACCCGATCATGTTATTGGTTGCCCCACCTGTTAACATCTTTCATTTAGATAGGCCCATGATAGTGCCCAGTGAGGTGGCTAGTTTACTCCACGATTGCTATGTGTTTTGCTTGCTGTACTCGTAACCTCGTAGAGTTCCATAAGGGCACCTTACTCCTTCTTGGGTTAGGATCTTGTTTCTTTTTCGTCGTGTCATCATCAGTTGGTCTGTGTTCGGTTCCGTGGGGAGTCCGGGTTGTCCTCCTTGTCTCTCCCCTATCTTCGCTAACTAAAAATTTGTTTGCAATACTTTGACGAACAATGGCGTAAAAGAGAGCACGTTTAGCCAAATAGCACGGGAGTGACGCAGCGGAAGCACGGTGGGCCCATAAACCCCAGGTCCCAGAACTAGCATATTTATCCTTTAAATGATGAACTAGTAGTGGACGTTACCTGGTTAACCTTTACTTATAAGGATGGATTTTAGTGCTATAGTGTTCCTATGTGACTGACCTTGTGATATGATTGGTGTTTTGTGTTGATAGGCCATGCCTGAATTCTTTTACTCTGGGAACGTGAACTATACCTGCTGAGATCCTAACCTTGTGTTTAATAATCATGATATTATGTGCTCTATTAATATGAGATAATTTTTTATTGTGATGCTGGCATGATATTACCTTTGCTCGAATTATGAATTGCATGATATAATGTGATAACTTCACTTGCTATGCTAAATACCTGATATTCTACAATACTTGCTGAGCATGATAGTATCTTGGGATTAGGACATGTGACTATTTTGGAACAATGCGAGATAATGATGTATAAAGTTAGTGTGAAATCATGTTATATGCTGATATGAAATACTTGGGAATTAAGTGATAGTAGAAGGAAGGGTGCATGTTATCTTCATATAACGATATGTGATGTCCTATTAAGTTAAATATTGCCGTGATTATATTTTGTGCTTGCTATGTTGTTAGACTTTGTTATTGCTGAACCATGAGAGCATGACCGATTCCATGTTGACAATTGAACTTGAATTGTTGAAATGTGATTGCGTTGATACCTCTATGCATTGATATTTCAAAAATTGATTTTCATCTAGATCCTTGGCTATGAGAATGGGGAATATCTTGGCTTGCTGAATCTTGTTGAAATGGATTTTATTGTGCTGACTTGTTGCCTTTCTATTAGACTGACACCCCTAATATGACAAAATTTTATTGTGTTGATAGTGGTAAGTAGGAAACCATGCTGATGTGATCTACTATAAGGTTGAGACTTGATGTTTTTGTGTGTTTCCCTTTCAAAAATAACATTTCTGCTTGATGCATTCTTATTTGTTGACACTTTGAACATGAAATGCTAATGTTGAGTGTTGATGCTTCAATACACTGGTATGCTGCAATGTTGATGGATGGCTATTCATGTTATGGTTTTGGCATGGTCAATCTCGATGGTTGGTAGTTTATGATATGGTATGTCTTGGTTATATCGATTCTGATAATGGCTAGAGATTCGTAGATTGGAATTGCTTTTGAGATTGGAACCTAGGAAGAGAATATGGGATTAGCCTTTAGAGGTGGATGATTCCACCTCTTGAGTTCTGAATTTGCTTGACCAATTTGGGATTTAAAGGGTTTTGAAAGAGTTTGGAAAAGACTAACTCGGATTTTGAAAAGCTTTGGATGATTTTGAAGTCGAGAGGTTTTGCTTGTTTTTGAAGGGTTTTGTACGATTTTGAAAAAGACTAACTTGGATTTTGAGAAACCGAACACGATCGAAAATTTCAACGATTTTGAGGCCAATCTTTTTCAACTGTGGAATCCCCTTTGAAACTTTTCAAACCCGGGCAATTCCATGATACTTCACGAAGTGGATACAAGCATTTTATGGGGGCGCTTGTAGGGTGCTTGCTAAGACCTAGTGATGATATTGTAAAACTTTTAGAGTTGTGGTAGTTCCGAAAAGTCGAAGCGAGGATGTGATAGGGGCGCTTATTGCATACTTGTCAAGGCCAATTGGAGATGTCACGACCGTGACTAGGATGTTGTGAGAATCACGGAAGACGCAACCGAGATGATTACAAGATCCTTGGACTCATCAATTTCAAACTCCATCCCCTATTTTGAAGTGATTTTAGTCTCGAGGACGAGACTCGTTTTTAGAGGTGGATGATGTAAAGACCCGGATTTTCAACTATTAATCTTGGAAAAAAGGAAATTAAAAATGAATTTAAAGTGAATTCCGGCCCAATTTTTAACTTTAAAGATCGAATCCGTCTTTTATTTCGTTCGGGATTCAAAAATTCCTTCCGCCAGCGATGTCATATTCAATTTTAAATATCTAATCGATCGAGAAGGCGGATCTCAAAACTTAATTTTCGGGTGTGTTTTAAATTGGGATGCTGAGACCAAACTACATAGTTGTCCTCTTCTTCTCTCCATGTGATCCAAAAAATTCCAGCTGTTGACCCAAGTCCCTTTTTCCAACTTTTATTTCCCATCTTGGACAAGACACACACCCCTCACCCCTTTCTACCTCATCCCTTATCTCACCTAATTATGACAAGAGCCAAACGGACCCTTGCTTTATCTGAACACCCACAGCACGCCACCATCCCCTCTCATTGGACTTCAAATTGGCTCCCTTCTGTAAAGTAAAAAAAAAAAAAAACAATAAAGCCCCTTTTTCTTATACCTCTTCCATGTCAAACTCATTCTCTACTCACCCACAATTGCAGGAATCCATTCCTCTCTCAATCTTTCTCCTTAATTTGAAACACAACCCACCAGCTCCTCCTCTTGTACGCCGACACCACCACCTCACCTTCAGTTTTCCGGCCGCCAGTGACGCCAGCAGCCACCACCACCCCGGCGTCTTTTTCTTCCTCCCTGTTCGTCTCCGAGAGCTCCGAGCAGCAGCATGCAGCAGACCAGACGCATCACCTCCCTCACTTCCGACGCCGACGAACCAAGGAAAACCGCCCAGGAGAGCCGGAGCCAGCTACAGCGCAGCCGGGCGCACCTCCCGAGCGCCGCCTCCTTCCTTCGCCCTGCTTTTCGCATCGGCTCGGTAAGCCACCCTCTCTCCTCCTTCGCTCAATAGGACAGTAAAGCTTCTCCTTTTGACCCCCCTCTTCCAACTCAGGTCAAGCGAGCACTGATTTCGCTTCCGACGAGCGCGAACGACACGCGAAGCACCTCCGGCGAGCCCTAGGAACCTCGGTGAGCACTCCTTCCTCTCCTTCCTTTTCTCGCTCGTTTTCTGGCCTCTATTGTCGGGGAGGTGGTCTGAGCCGCCACCCACCGCCGGCGAGCCCTCCCATTCTCTTTCCTTTCCCTTGAATTCAAGCAGTAGCCCTTGAAGAGGACAATGAACAGGGGTTATGGGTTGGGTTCTAATTTCTTGGGTCGGTCCAGCCTTATTTCCTAAATTGTCCGGGTTGGTTCGGTTTTTTTTTAATAAAATGAAACCGGTTCACTTTTGGAGAATGTGGGAGTCCGGATTTTATAAAGTGGCTGGTTTGTTGGGCCTAATTTATGGGCTTTAAGCCTTATGAAAGATCAAAGAGATTGGGCCTATTTTCTTTAACCTCAAAATCTGATGGTGTCTTGGGTTTTTCGAAAATAAAAGGGTTTGAGGGCTGATTTTGGAATTTAGAAAAATAGAGGGTCGGTTTTGGATTTTATAAATATAAGATCGGTTTGGTAATTTGGAAAGGACTGATTTTAGTAAATAAAAATGGTTAGGATTAATTTTTGGGACTTGGAAGTATTTTATGAAAATATTAAATAAATGGGATAATATACTACATTATTTTATTATTGAGATTTAAAAATATAATATTATTGGACTTGGATTCTAATAAAAGAGAAATTTTGAAAAAAGGTTTTCAAGGTTGAAAATTGTTTTGATGAATGGAGAATTGATTTAATAAAACTAAAAGGAGGATTTTGGAAATATACTAACCTTGTCGAATTTGCCTTGAAATAATAATAAAATAAGTTGATGAAAGAGTAATGTTTTATAAATGAATGGATTTATGGATGATTTGAGAAAGCGTTTTGAATGGTGATTTGATCTAACTTGAGCTTTTAAAAGAGTTTTGGGAAATCTTGGGAAAATGAGGAATAAATTGGATGACTTGTGTATGATATTATATGCTTAGGTAACATTAGTAGTAGACTTATTTATATTACTTATATATGTGTTAGGTGATCATCTGTGGCATGTTGGCTTTCTGTATAACTAGTTGTTGTCTTTTGCTGTTCTGCACTTCCAGGTGAGTTCCTATATGAGCTCACTCAGATTCGAAAAGAGATCTCCCTGCTTGTAGCCATGTGCATACTAGGTGCTTGCATTCATAATAAAGCATGTCATGTAGTATCCTGCTAGGATTGCACTCATGATTGAGCATTCGTTTACTCATTGCTTTTGTAAACAGAACGGCCGTTATCTGTGAAGTAACTAGAGTCATTGCTAGGGTTATAGGACGACCTAGTCTCATCGGGTCTCGTCCTGAGTCAATCGAGTCATGAACTTCCTTATATTATGAGATGCCTACGGGCTTTATTATGGATACGGGTTGGGCATGCGTGCCACCCGATGATAATGGAATGCATTCACGAGCTGGCCAGTCTCCGCCCTATCGGAAGGGGGTGGAGGTAGGAGAGGGATATACCACTTGGTATTCGGTGCTAAGGCCTTATTATATTTACGCGCTTGATCTTAGGGGCATGTTAGTGTGTTAACATTCCGCCTTGCATCTAGAAGCATCTTTATCAGGACTAGCGTGTGTATGTGTCTGCTTGTTTGGGACTATATTGTGTAGGGCTTCGATCTGACACCGCCCCGCATATATTTTTTTTAGGATTGTTTTGCAGCATTATTGTTCCTTGCTTCTGTGACGTGGGGACTCTCTTGGGCGATTGCAAAGAAATGGTCTAACCTTAGATTTCGATAAATACACTTATTGATTTTGTTTTGACCCGGCTCAGCCGTGGCACCCTCTTGTATTGCACCTTGATTCTACTATCTGCGTGACTGTTGGTTTTCTACGCTTAGACTTATGACAGGTACAGGGGACTTCCCCGGGGATTCCAACGATCCCTTCGAATTTTGGGTATGAAATCCCGCTTGAAGACGTTAGAGTAGAATTTCAAACCTTCAACCTGTACTCGGGGCGCAAGATCCTAACGAGGGGTTTCATCCCTCAAAACGTAACCCGGGAATCATAATCCCGGGCCGTTACAAAGATGGTATCAGAGCTCAGGTTATGCAAACCGAGTATGATAGGTTGAAGTGGTTTTGAAAATGGCCCAAGATTTTCAAATGGTTTTTCAAAATGTTTTAGAAAGGGCAAAATGAATTTAATATGGTTATCTCAAATGGACTAAATATGAACATGACTCAATAAATCCGGTAATCAAACAAAGGAAAACAAAGGGGTAGTAAAGACGCTAGACCATCCCTATTGGATGTAGTTGGAAACGGGTAGGCAAAATATAGCTTGTTCTTTACAGATGGGCCTACAAGACTCCAAAGGATTGCGCCGTAGTGGTTGGAGTGGCGAGTTAGGTAGAGACCGTGAGGTTTTGCCCCTCCGGTTAGTCGCCCCTCAAAGGGCGGCCATATGATAGCTTGATTGTTGATTGTTCTGTGCTGAGTCTTGTATGTTTAAGTTGGAGACCTGGTTGATATTTTTGACTATGAATCATGTGTTAAATGCTTATGTGAATGGAATAGCGGGAGAGACCTTCTACCATTATAGAGTCGGGATTCCAGTCGTTGTGTGATTGCCTTTGACCTCTTAAGTTTGACTACCTCCTTCTTCGGTCTTCTTTTCCTGACCCCACTAAACGTCTTTATTGAGATTTTCTTGTAATGTCAATGTGATATACGGGTACCCACATTTCAGATTGTATTAGAGTACGCTATTTACTTGAGCCCTTTTCTACCCTACTCGAGAGTTACACGGATATTTCACGGGAAATAAATCATGGGGTTCATGAAAGTGAGTCAGAGTCGCCCTTGTAGCTCTCTATCAGGTTATCTTAATTGCTTCATCCATGATTGTATGATTATATATGTACTACCCCCTAGACTTGCGGATTGATCCTTAGTGTGAAATTATGTCCACATGTCTCGATGTCCATGTTTAGCCCTTGTTTAGATATATGTTACATCTGTCATGCCCTCATATCATCCCCGCATAATCTACTTAGTATAACGCATTGTGATATTAGTGCTTGAATGAATGTGTCATATGTTAGGAGATCGCATGATGTTTACACTCTCTCTTGGATTAGGTTCATGATAGTATGACCCTTAGCATGTTAGTCTAACTCTTGCTACTCCTCATGTCTTTATGAACACTAAACCATAGCATGCTTAACTTCCTGATTTTCGTGATGTTTTCTCCTGCTCAGTGTTACCCTCTCGTGTTTCCCTGAACGTATGATTTGATATTTTGTGCATGTGCCATTTAGTTATATGTCTGGACCCGTAAATGTCTATCATCCTGCCCAAGCTTAGCTATCTGGATTTAAACCCATGTTATACTCCACTATATGTCTATCATGATTTTAGATAATTCCGGTGTGGCTTATTTGACTCTTTGCAAACTGTTGTGCTAATCAATGAACATATGAACGAATCATGAGTTAGTATCATGTTTTCGCATATAAATAACACCTGAATGCTAGGGTGAGCCTAGTCAAAATACCTTTATTGTATTCATGTTCGCTATGTGCCGGTAGTACCCTATAAGGCTTATGAATTCCAATATGACTCGCCGAGTGATAACTTGTCATGCTTGCTTCATCACGTGAATATGATTGTTCCATGATGTGATACTTGTTGTACCATTCCATGTACTCATATGACGGTTCATTCCTAGCATGATTATAATATATCGTCCGTGTTGTTCTCTTGTTCACCCTGTAAAGATACCCAGGTCTTATCATGTATCATTAGAATCATGTAGGATCACGATGTGACTTGATACATCCTTAGGTTAAATACATGCCCTGGTTGTATACTGTCAATTTATACCTGTGTACTTGCATGCTTTATATTCCTATGAAGTCGTAATATCTTAAGCTCATGTTGTCGTTTCCGCCATATTTCCCCCTTGTCCTCATATGGTCGCGTTACGATCGGTTGACTCCTTAAATGCATTCGTGTTAGTTCTTAAATGAACATGTAACATGTACTGCATAGCTCACCTCTTATCATGTTAAACTATGTGTTATAGGACCCATAAATTATGACTTGTGTGTATTCATGCTCTACCTGCTTTATGACCTGCTCTTCCGTATGATAGACTCCACAAAGTCTTGTATTCTTCCCAACATGTTTGATGTGTGATCTTTTGAACTGTTTAGGAATTGATAGACCCAGTTGTAGAGTTAGTGCCTATTTTCGACGCATGTTAAGCATTAGGTGATTATCAATGTGCGCCTATCACCTCATCACTCGATGTTGTTTTGCATGTTCCCTGACATTCTTAATGCTTATGAAAATGAATAATCTGACACCTCGCATGTCCACGCACACATCATGATAGCTATAAGGCACTCGCATGATTACCTTTGCATACATGATGTAGCTTACCGTCCCCTTGAAACATGATACCTTAGGAGCATTGTCCTATTTCACATTATGACATGCGCCTGACTCCTTCATCACAACTGCTTATATTACTTTTATACGTGTTAATGATTGGGTGCAATAGTAGTCCTGCTTAAACTTCTATGCCTCCTCCCACTATTATGTGGAGTTGCTCGATGCATCTTATTCACATACATTTGTGACTGTCATGTAGTACCTTATAAAATCTATGCCTGCAGAGATATGACATGTATGATCACATGCTCAACTTGCATCTCATGCAACCACTCTTGTCATAGGTTGTAGTAGCCTTGCTATACCCTCTTTACATGATTTTGCGACTGTCTACGCATGTTAGATATTGTTAGTCCAGTTAGAATGCTATGCCTTCACAGAGCTGTCTCATGCTAAGTATGATTAGTGGCATGCTTATGAGTGTTCTCATCTGAATTGTTGTCTTTATCACATGATGTCCTTTCGATGCTTAATTGGATAAATTCACATTGTGTTGGGATATGTGTTAATTAGCAATTGAGTGTCTCGTTGCGTGTTATACCCTACAACATGGTAGACGCACTTATACATGAACTGTGATTTTGGTGATAAATTGTTCCTCAATGACTACCTTTACAAGTATTTTGCTGAAATACTTGCTGAAATAATTGCTGAAACAAACTTGCAGAAAACAATGCTGAACCAGGAATGCATACACCATTTACATTAAAACAGGGATACACAATTCCACTGGCTTCAAAGACTGCCACTGAAAACGCATCCAAAATGATACAAAAGACCAACAGTTGTCCAGAATATCCCACGGAAATATATCTAAACCACAGCTACGTTATAATGTCTTGAAATCCCTAAATCTGATAGACAGTGTTACACACAAGATGCTATTAACTAGAATTTAAAGCTCCATTTCTCTTGAATCAAGTCTGAGACCATAAGTTCTCGGTATCGAAAGATTCTTTCATTGGTAAACGTCCTCACATCTCCCCCAAACACCAGCGCCTCGATTGCTTTCAGTACAAAGACCCCACAAGATGCGCTGCAAAAAATGAAACAAAACATATTGATAACAAGCACAACAACATAATGCTTCTAAATGACTTTAAAAACATTGTAAATGTAGGTTTCCATACCCCGTTGTATCGTGCACTAGATCGGGGACCTTGTTAATGTGGAATGTAGACGGTTGAAAATTTGGGATCACACCAGCCTTATCCAAGTGAATTGGCAACCACTCAGCCATCCCGCGCAGATGATCAACAAGCTTTTCAGCAGGCACAATGTAGTGGTTGAAGTCATATGCATTTATAACCTTTTCAGCAAGATTTATCTCCAATGCAATCCAGTGCTCATTGTTTATGTTGAAAGGGGTGTAGACCATTTTCGCAGACTCCCAACTCTTGGGATAATCACTAGGATATAAGCCCAGGAAGTAGCTAGCAGTGAAATGTTCAACAGGGGTTGTTTCTTCGTAAGATGACGTGCATTCTGGAAGATATTTCTGATGAAAAATAGGATCCATCACGACAATGCCTTCAAATCTGCTAGGATCCTCACTGACTCTCTTCCTCATGTGAACCAGTCCAGCTTCAAGGTGCTGAAACAATAAACAGTGTAAGGTGTTGAAAATCATATTAACAGAAATACATACATAGTTACATTTACTCGAAAAGATGCTGAAAAGAAAAACAGTTTCAGCATACTTACATCTATATCAAGCCAACCATCCTTCCTAACAATGTTCCTAAAAAATGACTTCTCTTTTCTAGATCCCATTAAAAGTACTGAAAAATCTCTGCACATATTATTACAAGATTAAAAAATCGGGTCAGAATATATATATATATATATATATATATATATATATATATATATATATATATATATATATATATATATATTGCTAGAGCACTCGAAAACACACATGAAAATTTAAGATGGACATACCTTGAGCTTTTAACACATTGATACATGAAGTCATGATCAACCTTGCTGAGCAATGATTTTTTTCAACATGCTTCGGGATCCTTACCTTTTCAGCAACAAACGGGCTCACCAGAAAACTACTTGCTTTTAGAAGACGCTTTGAACGCCTGAAGTTTTCAATTTCTTCAACACATTTAGGATCTTTGGAAATTGTATCCCACTTAGTGCATGGCTTCTTCACCAAGTTTTCATCATCACTTTCACCATCACTTAAATGTATTGTTTTTCCAGGGGGTGGGGTCATTAAGTCACCAGCAGCATCTTTGCTTGCAGCATCTTTTGTTGCTTCAGCATCACCTATTTCAGCATCTTTGACTAGTTGGCCATGAGGTGATGCAGCTTCAGCATCAACCATTTCAGCATCTTCTATTCCATCAGCTTTGGGTTCAACATCTTCTGTTGCATTAACCTTGGTTTCAGCAATCTTACTTTCAGCAACTTTTGTTTCAACAACTTCAGTTCCAGCAGCCTTGACTTCAGGACCACCCACCACCTTCCTCAACTCAACAGAAATGCCATCATCTAAGCACTGTTCCCCACCCTTCAATTCAAAATCAGAGTCACGCCCTAAGTCAACAGCATATACATGCCCTGAAGATGAATCTAATGACTTCTGCCCTTCAACAAGGGTAGTAGGTATGACCTTATTCAAAGATGCTGAAACATTTGTACCAATTGGTTGACCTAGAATCTCAGTAGGTACCTCTTCCCGTATTTCATCCAACACCTCATTCACAGCCTTTGAAATCGTTGGGTCACAAGTTGCAACATTGGATGACTGGGTCTTAAACAGCATTGACTCTTGCATTGTAAACTTATTTTCTAAGGAATCTACCTTCTTCAGCAGATCATCAACAACATCCACCAACTTTAAACATCCTAACAAACGTTCCTCAAGCATCTCCACCCTCGCAGATAAATCAGAGACTCTTTGAGGCAACTCTTCAAGCTTATCTAACCTCATCTGTATTTCTTTCAACCAGCTAGGATATCCCCCTTGTTTGCTGAAATCATCAGTCTGAGCACCACCCACATTCTTCCCCGCTCCTTCCAAGTGATCATCTCTGGCAACGTTCTCAGTGCCTTCATTGTTTATGTATTCATCAGTTTCAACATTCGTTGCATCATCCCCTCCTTGAGCCACACCCCCTGGGAACCCTCTGCTACTCTATCATTAGCATCATCATTCCCATCCTTAAATAACAAAGAATCCTTTGCAGGTGCAACTTCGATGGTCGGCCTCAATCCAGTTTCAGCAACTCGATGAAAAGATGGACATGCAACTTCAATTGGCATAAACAAATCACTGGAATCTTCAGAAACAGATTTACCTCTCTTACGAAATATAAACCTAGGTTTCGCAATTGCATCTTCAACAGTTGGTGGTTTCTTTGCAGCTGAAATTTTCTTACCCCTTGTCTTCTTTTTTCTAGTAGAACCAATTTCATCAGCTTGTTTTGCTGAAACTAAACCAGCAGACCGACCTCTCCGCGTTGGCGTAGGTTTGCTTGTTTCAATATTCTGTTTCTTCACCAATGGCAGGGCTTTACTCGCAGTATTTCGCTTCTTCGAACCTGCAGCACCTCCACTTTCATTGCCACCTGACTCTTCATTGACTTCTTGTTGTTCTTCGCCTTGGGTTTCAGTAGAAGGTATATCCAATGATAAATCACCATCTACATAGCAATTGAACCGTCTCCAGTATGCTCTTGTCCTAAGTCTCCAACAATCATACAGCTTATCTGCCTCAGGTTGGAAAAATACAGGTTCAGTCATGTGATCAAGAATGGGGTGAGCAACTTCATCTTCAAATACCATCCCTGGGGACCTTGCAAACTCCCCAAAAGTTGGGAACAAGGGTGCCTAAACAACCAACAATATTAACACACAATAAGACAACTGAAATCATACAAATGAACTTAATAAAAAAAGAAGATTGTATGAAGATAGAGCTGAGACAAAAATAATACCACATCACCATCAAACAACTCTTGCGCTTCAATGTAAGTATGTCGTAACTTACACTCCCAACGAAGAGAATATGGATCACCCACACAAACTTTGAAATCGTAACGAAACTTATTAGAAATCACCGGGAAAGCCTCCAGTATCCAAGCCTACAAATATAACCAAACAAGCAGATGCTGAAACATACAGATGCTGAAACACAAACATTGCTGAAACATAAATGTTGAAACAAACAGATGCTAAAACATATATGCATGAAGTTAATTACCTGAAAAGCATAAATATATCCAAACAATTCATATGATGGTCTCGGATCAGATCGATCACAAACCAGAACCTTCTTTAAATACTTCACAACCAAAGAATAAGACAACCTCCCCCATGGATACAGTTCACATTTCGCTGGATTGCATACAAGAGCAGCATGATCTTTCTTAACACTTTTAGAACGCTTGAACAATAACATTTTCTCGATAATCAACAACTTTGCCATCTGAAGCTTCTTTGGAGACGATTTTCTACATCTTTTAAATGCCTCCAACAACTCATCGTACGTACACTTTGACTGCTTCTGCCCAAGAAAATGAGACCATGCAAATTTCGCGGGCGGTTTAACTTTAGTATCTATGACAGGAAGCCCTGTAATTGCATGAAACTCTACCAAAGAGAACCGAGCAACTAGACCATCAACCTTGAACCACAATTCATGCAGCTTATCACTCTTAATCAAACGAAGCATCATTTGATGAATCAGCTGAAAATTAAGTTTCATCTTATCTCTTTGAACAAAAACCCATCCAAAGCAGCTTCTCCTCAGCAACTCAAAATCAGATTCAGACAGATGTTTCTCTATAACATTACAGACATCTGGGGCGCAGTAAACATTGGATTTTGCACAAAATCTATCCTTTACAGGAATGCAATACTGCAATCTCTGTTAAAAACAAACATTCATAAACATGAATAAACATAAAAACACACAAAAAGGGGGATAAGGTATGAAAAAAAATATACTCACATCGAATTGACATTTATATTCTTGAAGATCACTTGCAGAGGCATTAACATCTAAAAAAACACACACAAAGAATACACAACAACAGTTTCAGCATGAATAACAACATCTGCTGAAATAGGTCTTTTACAGATTATGCTGAAATATGCATTTATGCTAAAATCAAAGAAAAAATACCACATGCATGTATACATTTCATACAAAAACACAACAAAGGCCTGGAAAAACATAAACACAAAACTTTAGAACAATAACAACACACCTCTGCTTGAAGGACCGGATGAACTGCTACCTTCAACTGAAGGAACCTTCTCAGAAAAGCTTTTCTTCACTGCAAATCAGATACATTAGATATCAAACACAATAATAAGGGGGAAAAACGACAAACATGCATAAAAGACATAAACACAGAATACAAACCGTCATATGCCGAATCGCTTCCAGTTTTACTGTCAACCGCGGCAACATCAACTGCTTCCATCTCATCGGAGTCCTTGTTCTCTAAAACTCGACAAAAATTGAAAAGAAATGTCGGTTTCAACTTCAAAACAAGTATAAAATTATAAACACAGATAACACACCGCCATTTGAAGGATCGCTTGAATGTTTATCGTCGATTGCAGCAATAGCAGGTCCCTCGAGGTCACCAGAGACTTTGTTCTCTGCCATTGGAACAGAATCGAAGAAGAATCGCCGGTTTCAACCGCAAAAGTGGCTTCGGAGAGAATGGAGAGAAGAGAGCGACTCGTACGAAGGAAGCGAAGAGACGAACAGAGTGAGGAGAGAGAGAGAGCGGTTTACAGCATAAACCCTTATATATGGGAGGGCAATTTTGTCCAAAAAAATTTAGGTGGACAAAAGCCCAATTTGACGGAGTTGGGGGACAATAACTAAATTGGGGAGAAAATTTACGCCTTAGATATATTGATGATTGCATCTCTTGTAGACTTCTACAAGCTATATAAATATGACAAAACCGTGAGCATTTGCGCGTGACAGTTCACCTAGTTAGGTTAAATCAATGATAGATAGATTACAAATATCTCTTATATTAAATAAATATATACTTATTAGAATATTGTACAATGATTTAATTAAACACATATATAAATAAAATATATTATGTAATTCAATTTTATATATTTTCTATTAATTAAGGCAGGTCCTAGTTTGTAATCCGAAACTTGAAATGAGTTTTTTTACTTTATATTTATTTGTGAATGATTAAAAAGATTTGTAATCTAAAACATATAATATTTAGTTATCGTATATCATTGATTTTATTAATTGGAATTATGTCGTTGAAATTCAAAATTATCAATATCTATATCTATATAAACTCTTAATTTAGAAGAGTTTAAGATGATGTGTCATTCTTAGAGGCATTTTAGGAGTCTTAAGTCTTAACTAATTATTTTTTTTGCCATTTTTCTTTTATTTTCTTTAATTCTCCTTTTTTTCTTTAATTATCTTTTTTTTAATTTTACTAACTATTGGGCTTAATTCAAAACATTGAATTCAATCTAATATAATTATTGGACTTAATTCAAAACATTGAATTCAATCGAATATAACTATTGGGCTTAATTCAAAACATTGAATTCAATATAACTATTGATTATGACACATCACATTTAAACAATGTTATAATGATATTGATATTATTATTACTGAGTAGTTTAAAATGCCTATATTTATGTATTATATTTTACATAAGATTTTTTAAAAAATAATTTTTTGAGATAATTATAAGATACATTTATTGTAAAGTTTTTTTTTTATGATTTTTATCTTAACATTTATTAATATTTTATAATATTTTTATATATAATATTTTAGTTTAAAAAAAACGTGCCATGGCGCGGGAATCGTACTAGTTTTTACTTTAAATGAAGAAAGGTAAATTAATATAGTTTTTTTTTTTTGGATTAACGTTGAATTGGTATGCCTACTAAATAGTGAGTGCTATCTTTTAAATTGATATCAGTAATTTACAAAGTTTAACTAATGATGTTTTATGGGGGGATTAGGTTCAAATTGTTGTGAAATAATAAGAAACGTTGCGTGATATTTTGTGAAAATTATCATATGGATCATATATTAAATTTCCTTTATATTTTCTCAAGTGGATCTTCTCTTTATAAAAATAATAATTGTATTTATCTAATTAAGATATAAGGTTATATTGAATACATTATTGATCTAGAAAGATAAATTTTTTTACCTAACTATATTGGCTTTTTAATTGATATAACCTAAAAATATAATACCAATTTAATCCAGAATATGACACGTAAGCAAAAATAATCATGTTTTAATCCAGAAAATTTCATGGATGCGAAATCGCACCAGAGGCTTGAAACTGCTCTAGTATTTTATACAAACTAGTATCGTGGCCAGCGACTTTGCGCGGTTTCTTAAAAAATTATATTTTATTACTTCCTTAATTTATTTTTAAACTATTAATTTTTATTAAATTATAAAGATTAACATTATTTCAATGAATCTGTATTCTGGAAGTTTTCAATCAATCATAAACTAAACTAACCTTCTTTTCATTTAAAATCAATATATGGTTTTTTTTTTTTTTGTTTTTTTTTGTTTTTTTTTTTTTTTTTGAAACGGAAAAAATTTGACCATAGGGCTAAGCCCTATCAGCCAAGAGCATCCTTTCGGATGAGACTACGCAAAAGAGAATCATCAGGAATCATAGAACCAAGTGAAGCAGATCCAAGTCGTGACAAGCGATCAGCCACTAGATTTGCTTCCCGGAAGACATGATGAATCTCGACAGAACCAAAGAAGCCCAGCGAGACTAGACTGTCCGAGACAATCATATCCGAGTCTCCAGTAGGCTTCCCCAAACCTTTTAAACTTTTAATAATTGTTAGGTTATCACCTTCTACAATCAATTTTGTAATCCTCAAGTTTTTTGCAGCTTGTATGCCATACCAAAGCCCAAGGCTTTCGCAACCACTTACAGAATCGATTGGAGATGGACCCCAGCCACAAGAGATAAGAGAACCCTGGGAATCACGAATGATAAACCCAAAAGTACCTTTATTTGTTGAGGATAGAGAGCCATCGAAGTTAAGTTTATGTGTATCTTTTGGTGGGGCTTCCCATTTGGTTCTTTTTCTTTTTGAAGTCAATTTAGGTTTTGGGTTGATTGTTGTAGCTGCTATTTTATCTTTTGTATTTTCCCTTGGTTGTGAGGTTGCCCAGATAAATTTTTGGACTTTTTTGAAAGCTAAAATCTTTCTTATATCTGGGGTTATATTGTCAAAATGCGTTTTGTTTCTAGAGAACCAGATACCCCACCAGACAAACGCTAGGTCCTCAAATTTGGTTCTTCCAATTGTGTTCTTGATATTCCATAGAGTGTCATTGATTGGGTCTCCTTTATCAAAACACCCATGTATTTTCATAAAGGAACCTGGATCATTCGCCATCAAAGTCCCCCTGCTAATGGGGCAGTCCCATAAGAGATGCTTTAAATCTTCATAGCATGAGTCGCAGTGAGGACAATTTGTAGGGATCCCCAGCCGACAAGATGCTAATCTGACAGTTGTTGGTACTGCGTTCTTGAGGATTTTCCAAAGGAAGGATTTTATTTTAGGTGTGGTGTTTAGGTCCCAGACCCAGCTTATATCCGAGTTTGTGTGGTTTTTGTATTTATGTATCATGTCAATTGCAGAGGTTGTCGTATACCACCCATTCTTGCTCCATTTCCAATATAGTCTATCAACTTGTATGTTTTGAGGCAATGGTACGGTGGTGATTTTCTCTATTAATTCGTTTGGTAATAATCCTTGCAGTTTTCCAAATAATTTGTTCTTGTCCCATATTTTGTTTTCGTTTATGAAGTATTGTATGTTTATCGACTCATCAATCTGTTGAGTATCTGGGATAAATGTTTTCAGAGGTGCCTGACCCATCCAGAGATCCCTCCAGAAATTTATCGCTGAACCGTCCCCAATAGACCATTGAAGACCATTTTTGAATAACGGTATTAATTTTGTTAGCTGTGCCCATTGCCACGAGGATCCCCCTCGCTTTTGATACTTTAGGATATCGGTTGTTTTGAGGTATTTTTCTTTTATTAGTGTAACCCATGGGTTGTTGGGTTCTGCTAGTATCTTCCAAAGCAGTTTCATCTGTAATGCCTTGTTCATGTCCTCTGAGCATC
Organism: Persicaria maculosa; assembly: GCA_963922045.1. Lineage (NCBI taxonomy): Eukaryota > Viridiplantae > Streptophyta > Magnoliopsida > Caryophyllales > Polygonaceae > Persicaria > Persicaria maculosa. The sequence continues at coordinate 49,707,091 of OY998251.1, read as the reverse complement.
GAAGCCCAAGACCACCATTTTCCTTTGTTTTACATATATCAAACCAACTGATTAGTGGTTTATGGTTTTGGCCTTTGTTCCATAGGAATTGCCTATTGATTCTGTCCAGATCTGTGTGAACAGCTTTGGGTAACATAAAGCATTGCATTAAATGCAAAGGTTTTGCTGCGAGCGTTGACTTGATCAGTGTACATCTTCCAGCTTGTGAGAGACAGTTTGCCTTCCATTTGTGCAGTTGAGATTTGGTATTCATTATCAGGTCTTTGAAGTCATCTTTCGTTACTCTTCCTTCAATGATCGGGCATCCTAGATAGCACCCTAAATTAGGGGTGTGTGCGATTTCTAATTCATTACGGATCAGATTTTTTTGTGTTGGCAAAACGTTTTTAGATGTTTGGAATTGGGATTTATGTCGATTTACACGCTGCCCTGACAGCGCAGTGTACTCCCTTAAAGTTTTGTTGATTTGATCACAACCAGTTTTGGTAGCCGATGCAAAGATAACAATATCATCAGCGAAGGCTAGAAACGGAATCTTGGTTCCGTCTCTTGTTATTCTTATTCCAAGATGGCTCTGAGGTTTTACAGATTCATTGTAAAGACCTCGAGCAAGGATTTCAGAAACTATTAGAAAAAGGTAAGGGGATAAAGGGTCGCCCTGGCGTAGTCCCTTTTCGGGGAAGAAAATATCTGTGGGTTCATTATTTACCAGTACTGAGTAAGTAACAGTTGTTATACATTCTTTGATCCACTCCGTGAATCTGTTAGAGAAACCTAGTTTGAGCATAGTCGAAAGAAGAAAATCCCATTCAACCATGTCAAACGCCTTTTCCATATCTAGCTTAACTGTCATCCAGCCAGTTTTTCCTTTTTTCTTAGAGAAGGAGTGAAAAATTTCATTTGCAATTAAGATGTTATCCTGTATTGATCTACCAGATGAGAAGGCACTTTGTAGGGGGTTAGTTATTTTAGGGATGATTTTTTTTAGTCTTGATGCTAATACTTTGGAGATTACCTTGTAAGTTGTTGTACAAAGGCTTATCGGTCTATAGTGTGATGTTGTGGTAGGATTGTCTATTTTAGGAATTAGAGCGATAAACGTATGGTTTGTTTGTTTCAGGATCCGTCCACTTAGGAAGAAGCTCTTTACTGCCTTGATTACAGAAGGTTCAACAATATGCCAGTATTTTTTAAAAAAACCCGCTGGAAACCCATCGGGCCCTGGCGATTTGTCGTTGGCTAAACTGAATACCGCATTTTTAATTTCTGCGTTCGTGACTGGTCTAGTTAACCAGTCATTATCATCATTCGAAATTTCGTTTCCTATATGGGTTAGTAAGTTGCTGGGTACCTGTTGCCTCCTTTGAATTGAATATCTTTGGCTGAAATCATGTTTGATTAAATTTCTTATTTCATCTTCGCTGTTGATTGTAATACCAGCTGTGGTTTGGATATGTTTTATTATATTTCTATTACGTCTTCCAGTTGCTATTTTGTGAAAGTATTTAGTGTTTGCATCTATGGATTTAACATGTATCCTTTTGGCTCGTTGTCCCCAATACTTCTGTTGATAGGTTAAAAGTATAGCGTGTTTTGCTGTGAGCCTTTTGATTTTATTGTCTAGATCATAGTTATAAGCGTTTATAAGCGTGTTTTGCAGCTCTAAAAGTTGTGATTCAACTTGTTTTATTTGGCGGAAAACGTTCCCAAAGGTAACCTTGCTCCAGAGCTTACTCTTTCTTTTGACTTCTTGTAGTTTCTTTGTTAATTTAAACATTTGGGAACCCGGAGAGTCAAGTCTCCAAGCCGAACGCACAATGTTTTCATAGTCCTTTCTTGTTGTCCAAGCCATTTCAAATTTAAAAGGCTGTAATTTTGGTTTTTGATTATCCATGAGATCCAGAGTGATTTGAGCATGGTCTGATTTCAGAAAAGCATGATTTTTGGTACAAAGATTAGGGAATTCTTTTAGGATGGAATGGCTTATAATCGCACGGTCCAATTTTTCATAAATATTATCGCTACCATGTTCACGTTTTCTCCAAGTGAAGCTATTACCACAAGTTGGAGAATCAACCAAATTATGAGTACTAATTATATTTCTGAGTCTTGTAAATCTGTTAATAGATGGCGATCTACCACCTTGCTTGTCATTTGGTTCTAGAATTTCATTTAGATCCCCCAGAATAATAAGAGAGTCCTTTGCTTTGCATATGTATTCATCTATAGATGCCCAAAAATCATTTTTTTCGTTTTCATATGGAGTTGCATATATAAAAAGGATTTCTATTGTAATGTTTAGTTTGGTGTTGGTGTAATCTGCCTGAATGATTCGGTCAGTGGAGTTTCTAATAGTGAGGCTTTCCTTTTGGAATTGCGATTCTTTCCAAAGAAGGCATAGGCCTCCGGACAGACCATTTGAAGGTTGAAAGAACATTTTGTTGAAACCTGGTTTTCTCCAACAACTTTCTGGAGGTGGATTTGTTAATTTTGTTTCAGCAAGCATTAAAATTTTAATGTGATCCGATTTGGAAGTAGATTCAATGTGAGTCTAGACATTTTTCCTACTAAGTCCCCTTACGTTCCAGACGTTCTGTATCGCAACTCTTACTTCATTGTTTATTCAAAATCAATATATGGTTAGCAAGTATATAAATTACTTAGTAACAACTTAAAAAAAAAAAGATAAATATATATTCATCATAATACAATGTATGATAAAGGATAAAATGATAAATCTATGTAGTAAAAATAATTTAATATATAATTTATATTATGTTTTAATCATATGTATGTATATTACAAAAAAACATTAATTTTAAATTATATTTCCATCTTCTTCAATTTTTTTTCTTTCAAAAAATATTTATTTCTATTTTAGAAGTTTCATAATTATCTTTTATTTCTAATAAGGAGCCATCAACATTTGCAAAATGACCTAAAAAAATCTTCCGACTAATTTGATATATATACTCTATATATAAATATGTTTATCATTAGCTTGAGAAAAAAAAAAGATTAATCTTCTTTAGTAAAATTATTTTACTAAGGTAGGTTTTCTCCCATAGATTAATATTGATTCCGTAGTACTGTTAACTATACATACACAAGTACTCTGTTGGCTGTTGCCTTGAAACGATGTAGTAAATATTCAAATAGGTGCGTGGTGGTGATAAATATTTGGTCAAATATATGTTGATTTGGTGGAAGAATAAAAGATGAAGGCTTATATAGGTATCTAATAATCCGTATTAACTTAACAAAAAAAAAAATTTGGTAGAAATTAGTTTACATTTTAAAAGGTAGGGGAAAAAATCTCATTTTATATGAATTTATTCTAAATATGCAGATTATGATCTACAAAAACTTTTATCATAAAAGTTATAAAGATTAGGAGAAAAGATAAGTTCTACGGCTTGCTATTGGCTTCGGTTGCGGTAGCTCTCAGAATACCTTTGAGGTTGTGAGGATTTACATCCCTTTTATTCTTATTCAAGTCAGATTTGGATCATCCATTCTACCTTTTAATTTGCATCATTCATGATATGCATGCATTTGTTAATTATATTTTGTTAAATGGATAAATATCTCAATCACATAATCTAATTAAAGTATAAGTTATAAGTTTATATTGAATAAATTATGTAAAAAGATAAGTTTTTAGCTAACTATATTTGTTTATTAATTGATGTGGCCCAAAAATATAATAACATTTTAATCCAGAAAATGCCACGCAAGCAAAAATAATCCCGCTTTAATCTAGAAAATTCCGTGGCCGCGAGGTCGCGTCAGTGGCCTCTGTTTTAGTATTTTATATATAGATAGATATATATTTTCTGTTGACAAATTGACTGATTACTATTCTTGATATCATCAATTTGATCGCTCACCAATTCGATCGCTCCAATCTCAGATCTCTATTCTTGTAAATCTTCATCTCTTGGTTATCTTCGAATTGACCCTTCCATTTCCTTGGTTGATTTCTAGACCCAAGGTGCCTAGTTTCGAGCTCGATTCGAGCTTATCACTGGGAGTTAATCTATCATCTGCTATGTTTTGCTTCGATGGTGACTAAGGGTGGAATTCCCGTCTCAAAAGCAGAGTCGCATAACTCGTCGGGATCAGAGCCATCTTCATCTCCGTCTCTGCCTAATGAAAAGATGAACAATGAATCATTCAGATGCAAATTTCTCCCTCAATCACTCGATTTTGTTGGTGGAGGTTGCGATGTGAGGATCTGAGAACCGAGGAAAGCAAGTTCTAACACCATGGCGATAATAGGAAGAGGTAGATCTCATATTCGGGGACAAAGAAATGAGGGAGGCGGCGTTCATGAAGAAGAAGTCAGAAGCGTGTGGATATTGAATTGCTCTATATAAAATCTAAATTTAGAAGAGTTTAAGATGATGTGTCATTCTTAGAGGCATTTTAGGAGTCTTAAGTCTTAACTATTTATTTTTTTGCCATTTTTCTTTTATTTTCTTTAATTCTCCTTTTTTTCTTTAATTATATTTTTTTTAATTTTACTAACTATTGGGCTTAATTCAAAACATTGAATTCAAACTAATATAATTATTGGACTTAATTCAAAACATTGAATTCAATCTAATATAACTATTGGGCTTAATTCAAAACATTGAATTCAAAATAACTATTGATTATGACACATCACATTTAAACAATGTTATAATGATATTGATATTATTATTACTGAGTAGTTTAAAATGCCTATATTTATGTATTATATTTTACATAAGATTTTTTAAAAAATAATTTTTTGAGATAATTATAAGATACATGTAACACCCCCTTTTCAATCCCAAGGGAATGTTACAGCGCCAGTGAATCCGCGGACTTTAATGTCTTTGAATTCACCTGAGGCTTATAGGGACATGCAACCATGATCTCATAAACAAGATGATAATTTAAATACAATAAAATAGGCGGAAGTGAATAAAATTTATTAGTTTAAAATATCTGATCGCAATGAAATAAGAATACCAACATCATAAAGTACGAATAATCTCCAACATAGACGAAATTAAAGTAGCAATGCAGAAACTTCAGAAGTTCAAAAGTTGTAGTAAAATATTCAATGAATGATAGTCCGCCCTTTAGCTCTCTCTTGCTCCGCGGCTTGCACTAGACCTGAGGAATATGGTCTGGTGTTTCGTGAGAATGAAGGACACCAGCCATCCAATAAATAGAATGGTTAGTACAATTAAGACTAGCAAATGATAAGGAAAATGTTCAGACTTTAACCTTATAGTGACCATAAAACGGTATGTCTCAGGTTAAGGGAATGACACGAATATTTATAGTAGAAACTGAATGAAAATGATAAAAATTCACACATGACTCGGATGATCATATCGATCGATTATAAGATAAGAAATGGAATTATACTCGAGGCAGATAAGTATAATAACTGAAATGATCACCTATTTAACAGTTGATAATAAAGATAACGATAATAATAATAATACTACGTGGTACCGATCGGGCCTTTAACAAGGACCACGACCTACATCAGATCGTTGTTTTATCATCCCGCAGAGAATGCATTCCGAGATGGTGTTTCATGAAACCTTGTAAGGCGGTGGCTTAACGAATCACAACCTGCAAGTCAGTCCACTGCATAACTTGCCAAAGGCATAAAGCCACTCGCATCACGTGGTGCGCATTTTAACATATCACAACTAAGCATCACATGGTGCCTATCTTATCATATATAAACAATTTATACTAGGTGATCATAATAATGACATTAAATCAAACAGGGACAAGCATGGATAATTCAAAGGGTCTTACTATCACATGCCACTAGTTTGCATGAAAGAACAAGCAGAATATCATGCACTTTAGGAAGAAGAAATGGGCAACCTTTACTTATCTCGAGTTATAAACAAACAAAACACATTTAATACTATAACACTATAATTACTTTAATAATTGCCCATTAATTTAACTCATGCCAATTTATGATTAAAAAGATAAATTACATCAAGCAGACGGAAATTGGCCACAGGGCCGCATTCGACACGGAAGAATTTAAAAGGCACAACAAAAGAATCACGAAACACGCAAAGGGCGTTGAACGAAATCACTTGCCTTGATTTTCGATGATCAGCTGATGACAACCAGGCGAGATTTTAGCACCTATCGAATCCAACGGAAAAAGGAATATTAATATTGATATTTTATGGAATTAACTTTACTTAACTCAATTTGAAATTGAATTAATTCTATAAAGTTAAATATTATATACCAATATGAATTCCTCGGGGAGCGAGATCCGGCGTGAGTGCTTCGAGATTTCTTGGTGTCGCTGAAATGGGCAAGAACCGAACAGTTTAGAAATATTGGCCATTTAAATTAATAAATAATTACCTTAGGGCCAAAACGAAAATTGGGATAAAAACAGGGGAGGTTTTTGTAATTAGAATAAAAGAGATTAAAAACCCCCCAATTTACCGTCTTCTTCACTCACGTACAGGGTGACAGTGGGACGAGTTTGGCGAGCTCCTCGGCGGCGATTTGGGGACGACGAAGGTGCTGGCCTCCAATCGGCGGCGGCTCGGGCAGGGATTGGCGGCGGCAATCGGCGCGGGGGTGGTCGATGGGCAGCAGCAGCACTCGGACAAGGAAATCCGAGTCGCAGGCACACGGGCTGGCACAGCTTTCCTCCGGCGTTGAGCTATCGGCGATCGAAGACGGCGACTCTGCGGTGCTGGGCAATGAATCGACGGCGCAGGGCGGCTACTCAGGTCGGCTCGATTGCTGATGACAGTAATCGAAGGCGGCGCGATTGAGATCGCGGTGGGGGCAGCAATTGGGCTCGATCGCTCGGCTGTTCACGGGCGCGCTTCCGGCGAGGCTCCGACTGCAGGGGGTGCAATCGGTGTAGGCGATGGCTGGCTGTGGTCGGGTCGGACTCCGGTCGCCGGCGGTGCTGGACTGCGGAAGTTGGGGCGTTACTGCTCTTCGCAGTAGGATTAGGAGAGGAGAGGATTGCTTGCTTGAATTGATGAAAACTAACGACGGTCCTCCCTCTATATATATTGTTGAACTGCATAGGGGATAAAGATGAAGAGATCGATCAGATTGGGTGAGGAGATCACGGAAGTTGTTTGAGGTTGGGGATAATACTCTTTGGATTTATCAAAAAGGATAGCTGAGTACTTGGGGAGGAAGGAAAGAGGTAAAAGAGAATGGGAATTTCCATCATTTTTCTGTACATAGTCTATCAATGGAGGAAGAGATGTGGCCTCCTAGTAATTGGGCCACTTCCTTTGGGCTGAAAATTTTGGACCTACTAATATCCAAGTTGGGTAAAAAATAGACCCTTTTATTGGGTTTTCCTCTTGTAGAAAATAAAATAGGTATGGTTTCGACTATATATTATACATATATACGGATCTATATATATATATATATATCATATATATTAGCGGAATGAAAATATTATTTAATTTAACTTTATAAATTAAATAAATTAAATAGCAAGAATGTTTAAACGATAAAGTTAGAATAATATAATTATTCTAATTTATATTATATATATCTTATGTGAATTTATTGGCTTCCTAAATTCACACAGTATAGTATAATATTATCTAAAGAAATATCCCAAAAATAATTTGGGGTATTTCATACCTCCCTCCTTAAAATAAGTTTCATCCCGAAACTTAGAAAAAGGAAAAAGAAAAAGCAAGAGAAAAGGAAAAGTAAAGAAATGGGAATAAATCACTTAGAACTTTAGAACTGACGAGAGAAATAAACAAGAGATCGACAAGAATATAACCCATCAACCAACTGGATCATAACAAAAGGTCTCTAACAAGTTTTCTTATTCATCATAATTCGAATAAACAAGGTAATGAAATAACTATGCGACTCGCGCTAAGTAGAAAACAACTGAGGAAAGCGTCTCCTCATTTCTTCTTCAGTTTTCCAAGTCATCTCCTCCGTTCCATGCTTTGACCAAAGCACTTTGACGAGCGGGACTACCTTGGTGCGAAGTTGCTTCTCTCGCCGTTTTAAAATCTGCACCGGTTCTTCCTCATAGGTTCCGGTGGGGCGGACCTCAATGTCCTCATAGCTCAGGATGTGGGTCGGGTCAGGCACATATTTCCGCAACAATGATACATGAAAGACATCATGTACCGGATGAGCTGACGGAGGCAGAGCAAGGCGGTAGGCAACATTTCCTACACGCTGCAGGATCTCAAATGGCCCGACATATCGAGGATTCAACTTTCCTCTCTTTCTAAACTGGAAGACTCCCTTCGTGGGTGACACTTTTACAAACACCTTATCACCCACCTCAAAGTTGACCTCTCTACGCCTAGGGTCGGCATAAGACTTTTGGCGACTCTGAGCGGTTAACATTCGTTGCCTGATCATCGCAACTTCTTCAGCTGTCTTCTCTAATAGCTCCGGACCTATATGGATGGCATCAGTCGCATCATCCCAACATACTGGCGATAGACACTTCCGTCCATATAGGGCTTCAAAAGGAGCCATCTTTATGGATGCATGCCAGCTGTTGTTGTAGGTGAACTCGATCAGACACAAACTGCTTTCCCAATCTGTCGGCCTATCCAGAACACAGGCTCTTAGCATATCCTCAAGTGTCTGAATGGTCCTCTCTGACTGACCATCTGTCTGAGGGTGAAAAGCGGTACTGAAATTCAGCTGTGTACCAAGTCCCTCATGTAGCTTCTTCCAGAACTCTGAGATGAACCGTCCATCGCGATCAGAGACAATGGACGAAGGAATCCCGTGAAGACGGACGATGTGCTGAAGGTACAATTCTGCTAGCTTAGCCGCCTTCCAGGTAGATCGAATAACAATGAAGTGTGCACATTTAGTGAGTCGATCAACAATAAGCCAAATGGCATCCTTCTGTCCCTGACCCTTAGGGAGCCCCATAACGAAATCCATCGAGATCTGTTCCCACTTCCATGTGGGTACTGGAAGGGGTTGGAGCTTCCCACCAGGTCGCTGGTGCTCAATCTTGACTTGCTGGCATACCAAGCATCTGGCCACATACTCGGTCACTTCATTCTTCATACCAGACCACCAGTAGTTCTGCCTCAGATCCTTATACATCTTACTAGCTCCAAGATGCACCGAATAGCTGGATGTATGAGCTTCCCGAAGGATGGTCTGTCGGATCTCAGGGACATTGGGGACGCAGATGCGATTCCCAAACCATAAAGATCCATCCTCCCTTACGACAAAGCCTGGGGCTTTTCCTTCAAGGAAATCAATGGTGATTTGCAGTAATACAACATCCTCTGTCTGCTTTGCCTTTATCTCTGCTAACAAATCAGACTGAATCTCCATCATACACAACTGTCCTCGGTTCTTCTCAAACCAAACCTCAACCTCTAACTTGAGCAGATCCTTCTGCAGAGCAGGACTTGCTGTCAAACAGCTGATCATAGCCTCATGCTGAGATTTGCGGCTTAACGCATCGGCTACGACATTAGCCTTTCCAGGATGATAGAGAAGCTCAATATCGTAGTCCTTGATGAGCTCTAACCAGCATCTCTGTCTCATATTCAACTCCTTCTGGGTGAACACATACTTGAGGCTCTTGTGGTCAGTGTATATCTGGCAGCGAACTCCGTACAGATAATGGCGCCAGATTTTCAGAGCAAATACCACAGCAGCTAATTCCATATCATGCACTGGGTAGTTCTCCTCATACGGCTTCAACTGTCGTGATGCATAGGCTATCACCTTCCCATCTTGCATCAACACACAACCCAGACCTTGCTTGGAAGCATCACTGTAAATCACATAATCCTTCGACTCCTTAGGGAGTGCCAGAATAAGTGTTGTGGTCAACCGCTTCTTGAGCTCCTGGAAACTCGCTTCGCATTTGTCATTCCAGATGAATTTCTGGGATTTACGCAGGAGTAAGGTCAGTGGTTGGGCCAATTTGGAAAACCCTTCCACGAACCTCCTGTAGTAAACAGCTAGTCCCAGAAAACTCCGAATCTCCTTAGTGTTCTTTGGCGGACTCCACTTCTCTACAGCTGCTATCTTTTGGGGGTCGACCATCACCCCTTTCTCTGAGATAATGTGGCCTAAGAATGCCACCTGCTTCATCCAAAAATCACACTTAGACAGCTTCGCGTACAACTGATGCTCTCGCAGTGTTATCAAAATAGTCCTCAAGTGTTCGGAGTGAGCCTCCTCACTTGGCGAGTAGATCAAGATGTCGTCGATGAAGACTACGAAGAACTCATCCAAATATTGGTGGAAGCAACGGTTCATCAGATCCATAAAGACTGCTGGAGCATTTGTTAAACCAAAGGGCATCACTACAAACTCATAATGCCCATAACGTGTCCTGAAAGCAGTCTTTGGAATATCCTCATCACGAACTCGGAGCTGATGATAACCAGATCGAAGGTCAATCTTGGAGAATACCTTCGCTCCTTGAAGCTGATCTAACAAGTCATCGATGCGCGGCAGCGGATACTTGTTCTTGATCGTCACCTTGTTTAGCTCCCGATAATCAATACACAGGCGGAAAGAGCCGTCTTTCTTCTTCACAAACAACACGGGAGCACCCCAAGGTGAAGCACTGGGTCGAATATAACCCTTCTCTAACAACTCTTCAAGCTGACTCTTTAATTCTTGCATCTCCACTGGAGCCATGTGATACGGGGCCTTAGAAATAGGAGCAGTTCCTGGCTCTAAGTCTATGGTGAACTCAATAAACCGGTTTGGAGGTAAACCAGGAATCTCATCGGGAAAGACATCAGGGAAATCCCGGACTACAAGAATATCGGAGATAGGGCCCGGTTCGGACGGCTGATCTTGCAGATAGCATAAAAATCCGGCACACCCTTGACGTAACAATCGGACTGCCTGCATCATATTGATAACACGGCCATCCTCCTCGGGGAAGCGCCCACGAAATCTGCACACAACCTTGCCGTCCGACGAGAGGGTCACGATTCTCCGTCCACAATCAATGATTGCACCGTGGTGAGTAAGTCAATCCATGTCGAGGATGATGTCCTGAGGAAGGATCGGAAGCAGAACAAGATCGGCAAGGTACTCATCGCCACCTATCGCGATGGGGAAACGGAATAACATTTTTCTGCCTCTAACTCTATCCCCATTAGGGAACTTCACAACAAAAGAATCATCTAAAGTCACAGATTCTAATCCAAGTCTTTCAACAGTTTGCTCGGCTATAAAAGAATGAGAAGCACCCGAATCGAAAAGAATATTTATTGGCTCAGCTCGGATATAGATAATACCTTGAGCCATAGGAGAAGCAGTGTTGTCCAGCCTACGCATCTCATATAAACGCGGACCCTGCTGAGATGGCCCGGCGACGTTCTTCCCTTTGTTCACAGTCGGCTGTGAACCTGCAGGAATCTGAGTATTCGGCTGGTACTGTTGCGGCCTTTGCTGCTGCTGGTTCCCATACTGTCTTTGCCCCTGATTACGCGGAACCGTAGTTGATGCCTGCTGTGAGCGGCCATGGCTTCCGTTAGGAATAAAATGGCAGAATCGGATCATGTGACCAGCCTTGTTGCATCCCCTACAGATGCGCTTCTGTTCCCTACAATCTGGTTTCAGATGTCCTGATCTCCCGCAGTTGTAGCAAATTGTTGACTGTCCACCTCTAGCAGAAGTGATGTCCTGAGTTGGCTGGGTACGGCCAGCTGCCGTCCCCCCAACAGAAGCAGAAGGAGCTGGCCTCTTTAAGCCAGAGTACTGCTGACGACCTCTCTTTCGATCATACATCTCCTAATTCTTCCTGTTTTCATCCAGAGTAGCCTCAACTCTATAGGCTGCATCAATATAAGCTTTCAGAGTCTCGTTCTTATAAGCCAACATCTGTAGCTTCAGTCTCGGATACATCCACTCATGGAAATAATCAACTTTGTGCTTCTCAGTTTGCACCAGTTCATCAGCATAAGGCAACAGCTCATAAAATTTCTGCACCAGTTGAGCTAGTTTCATCCCCTGAGTGTTGGGATAGAGGAACTCTCTCTTCTTCTCCAACCTCAGCGACGAAGAGAAGTAATGGTCGGTGACAAGCTTCTTGAAACCCTCCCACGAAGGATCATTTTCCCAAGTATGGTAGGCAGTTTCCCACCACTGTCCTGCTGCGCCCTTCAGGTACAAAGCAGCAACATGTACCTTCGTGTCGTCGGAGCAGTGGATACCTCGAAAGACTTTCTCAATATGTGTGAACCATTGAACCACTTTGAACGGCTCACCAGTTCCATCATAACTATCCACCTTGCTAGCATTGACTGACTTTAGGACATTGCTGTAGGTGTCCATCGGTCCAGTAGGTTAGTTAGGCGGAGGGTTAGGTGTCACCCGATCTCCATTTGTTGCACGCCCGTTAGGGGGTGGACGCCTACCCCCTCCCACTACCTCAGCCACAGCTTCTCTTACCATTCCTTTCAGAGCTTGCATCAGCTCCTCGTTCAGCATGTTACCAGCCGAGGCGTGCTGCCTCTAGCTGGCGCGAGAAGTTCTAGCCTGGCTTTGGTTGCCATTTTGCCTCTGGTTGGCGTGAGAGCCCCTAGCCTGACTTTGGCCGCCATTCTGTGATTGGTCCCCGGACTCATCCACCCGCTCCATGTGTGGGTTTGGAATATGATTCTCCACCCGATTGGAGTCAGGTGGTGGAATGATGGGCTCAGTAACGGCTCTAGCACGTCCTCTAGTATTCATGATCTGAAGGTAGGAGATATAATATTAATCAACTCGACGAGATCAAGAATGAAAATAATGCATTTAATATCCAATACTTGATTATGCATACTGAAACGAGTTTGATGCTAAAAAGAGTTGCAAACACTTAGGACATAGGGTAAGTATACCCTTTATTGGTAAGAAAATGCTAAATCGATCTAACAAATGGGAAAGTTTCTTAATGATGGTTGCCGCTGAGATCCTTATCTCCGATGTCGTGCAGTGCGAGGAGGTTATCCAGTTCAGAGTCATGCTTCTCGAAGGCTGCATCTCTTTCTACCTTGGCATGCTCAAGCATCTTTTCGATCTCCTGTTCGAGCTTCTCCCTAGCCTCAACACAGTGCCTTTCCAGCTCCTTTACAATCCAGTCCTTGTGCTTGTATGATTCCTCAGCCTCCGTCACACGGAGTTGCTGCTTTTCTCTTTTTGCATCCAAAGCCTGGACATCTGCTGGGGTCTGGGCTTCCAAAAAGGATCTCTTTCTTGGCTTCTCCATCACGGGACTTTGAGGTGGTTCCATGCCATACACTCGGACGAGGTGGTTCCATGCCATACACTCGGACGAGGTCGCTTTACCCAACTATATTGGTTTATTAATTGATGTGGCCCAGAAATATAATACCGCTTTAATCCAGAAAATGCCACGTAGGCAAAAATAATCCCGTTTAATTCAGAAAATTCCGTGGCAGCGAGGTCGCTTCAGCGGTCTCTGCTTTAGTATTTTATATAGATAGACTAGTATCGTGGCCAACGACTTTGCGCGGTTTCTTAAAAAATTATATTTTATTACTTCCTTAATTTATTTTTAAACTATTAATTTTTATTAAATTATAAAGATTAACATTATTTCAATGAATCTTTATTCTGGAAGTTTTCAATTAATCATAAACTAAACTAACCTTCTTTTCATTTAAAATCAATATATGGTTAGCAAGTATATAAATTACTTAGTAACAACTTAAAAAAAAAGATAAATATATATTCATCATAATACAATGTATGATAAAGGATAAAATGATAAATCTATGTAGTAAAAATAATTTAATATATAATTTATATTATGTTTTAATCATATGTATGTATATTACAAAAAAACATTAATTTTAAATTATATTTCCATCTTCTTCAATTTTTTTTCTTTCAAAAAATATTTATTTCTATTTTAGAAGTTTCATAATTATCTTTTATTTCTAATAAGGAGCCATCAACATTTGCAAAATGACCTAAAAAAATCTTCCGACTAATTTGATATATATACTCTATATATAAATATGTTTATCATTAGCTTGAGAAAAAAAAAAGATTAATCTTCTTTAGTAAAATTATTTTACTAAGGTAGGTTTTCTCCCATAGATTAATATTGATTTCGTAGTACTGTTAACTATACATACACAAGTACTCTGTTGGCTGTTGCCTTGAAATGATGTAGTAAATATTCAAATAGGTGCGTGGTGGTGATAAATATTTGGTCAAATATATGTTGATTTGGTGGAAGAATAAAAGATGAAGGCTTATATAGGTGTCTAATAATCCGTATTAACTTAACAAAAAAAAAAGTTGGTAGAAATTAGTTTACATTTTAAAAGGTAGGGGAAAAAATCTCATTTTATATGAATTTATTCTAAATATGCAGATTATGATCTACAAAAACTTTTATCATAAAAGTTATAAAGATTAGGAGAAAAGATAAGTTCTACGGCTTGCTATTGGCTTCGGTTGCGGTAGCTCTCAGAATACCTTTAAGGTTGTGAGGATTTACATCCCTTTTATTCTTATTCAAGCCAGATTTGGATCATCCATTCTACCTTTTAATTTGCATCATTCATGATATGCATGCATTTGTTAATTATATTTTGTTAAATGGATAAATATCTCAATCACATAATCTAAT